>VZDJ01000141.1:8051467-8249423 GCA_008694505.1 Cyanoderma ruficeps
TTCTTTTCTTTTCTTTTTTTTTCTTTCTTTCCCTTCCCCTCGAGCCGTTCTCACTGAACTGGAGCTGAGCCAGGGAAGCGCCGGGCCGGGCTCGGTGGCAGTCGGGAGCCGGTCCCGAACATTTTTGCCGATGATACCAGGGCCGAGCCGCCCCTCTGAAGAGATCTGCATAGGCAAACGAAGATAGCAGAAAGCAGTCTGTGGCGGCCCATGTCCATAATACTTCCCATCCGAACTTCTCCTTTGCCAGTTTTCCGATGCACGGCAGCGGGATTGCCATCGTGGTTCCGCTTCCCGCGGCCGCTGCCTCTCCGAGGCCCGGGCAGACAGTCCCGTCTCTCTCCCTCCTCGACGGGGCGAAACACAGCCTCCAACGCCTTCACGATGCTGCACATCCCGGGGCTGCCTCTCCACGGCTAGCGAGGAAAGGCTGCGCACGGCAGCGAGGGCACAGGCGGCGAGATACACTCAACAGCCCGCGATGCTTCCACGCGAGTCCGCACACGAGTTTCCCGCGGAGAGCAAAGATTCCGTTTTCCACCCGCAGCGGACATCGACTGATCTCTGTCAAAAGCCGTCTCGGGAGGCTGGTCACGGCCATCGCATCCACCCCGGCGACCCACCCTCCCCGGGTGTCCCGACAGACGCGGGGCACGGTGCAAGGTCTCACCCCCGTCATCCCCAACGGGATTCCCTGAAACGCGAGGAGCTGCCCCCAGGCCAGGAGAGGGTTCTCATTTCCGTGCGGCACTTGGCCTCACCTGCGGTGTTTCGGTGCATTAAATCGTGGGGTGAGGGTCAGCTGGGGACGGTCAGGGTGGGCCAGAGCCAAAAGTAAAATTCAAGGGCTTATCAGCGTAATATCGTGACTGGGGGAAACGAGAGAGAGAAAGATGGGTACAAAGGGACAGAAAAAGAGAAGAAAGCATAGGAAAGAAGGAAGAGGGGGAAGAAGAAAGGGAAGTGAAAGGAAAGGGGAAAGTGGGGAAAGGAAGGAAGGAAGGAAGGAAGGAAGGAAGGAAGGAAGGAAGGAAGGAAGGAAGGAAGGAAGGAAGGNGAAGGAAAAGATTCCTAGACAGACAGGTGGCCAGAGAGGGGGCGTTTCACCGTCAGGGCTGGGGAGATGCTCCTCCTTGGGAGTACCCTCCTGGCAAGCAAGGCCAGGAGGGGGGAAAGCGGAGTCTGAGCCTCTGCGGTGTCGGGCAGCCACCACAGCCGCGGCCACCGAGGTCTGTTCCGCTTGAGGGAAGTCGAAATGGGACGGGGCACAAAGGGCATTGTCCTTTGAAAGGGAACGATTACATATGGCCCATACATATCGGATATTGTCTCGCCGCGTAATGAGGGGCTCACGATCATTAGATTGGCCTTTGTTCGGTGCAGCCGACTCCCTGACATACGCTACCTCCTCTGCAAACGCCAACAGATGGGCCCTCCGACAGACAACTCGCGGCAGCAGCTGCTCCCCCCGGCCCTACGGCGCCCCGCTCGCGGGAGCTCAGCCCGGACCGCGGAGCGCCCGCACCGCTCCGCGGCACAGCACGGCGGGGGCGGGACGAGGCGGAGGGAGCGCGGGGAGGCGCGGGGAGGCGCGGGGATGCGCGGCCGCCGCTGACGGGTCCCTCCGCTTGCCTCCGCAGGGGAGGAGCGGTACATCTGCTGGTACTGCTGGAGGACCTTCAAGTACCCCAACAGCCTCAAGGCCCACGTCCACTTCCACTGCGCTCTGAGCCACGGCCGTCCCTTCCTCCATCACGACCACGGTCGGCCCGCTGCCACAGCCTTCGGCCTGCCCCCCAAGGAGCTGCCGGCCGCCTCGCTGCGCGGCCACCCTCCGCCCGGCTGCGGCCCTCGGGAGGCCGTCAAGCGGGAGGCCGTCGCCGCCTCCCCGCCGCTCGCCAAGCCGGCGCTGCCCAAGCGGGCGGCGGGCAAAGAGGAGCAGGAGCGCGCCCTGGACATGAGCGTGGGGGCCGCCCGCGGGCCGGGGCCGCTGCTGGGGCCGGCGGGCGGCAACGGGCTGGCACTGTGCCCCGGGGCGCGCTCGGCCTTCCGCCCCGCCGGGTCGCTGCGGGAAGAGGCGCGGGGCGCCGCCGCCCTCGGCTTCTCCAAACTGCTGGGGGGACTGAAGGCGGGACGTGCCGCCGCCGAGGCGCCGCCTAAGTGCGGAGCGCTGCCGGGTGAGGCCGCCCCGCAGGCGGCGGCGGCGGGGCTGGCTTGCGGCGGCGGGCTGCGCGCCTTCCCACTGCTGTCGCCGCTGGAGGAGGCCTCGGCCTTCCGGCAGGTGGAGCGGGGGCTGCCCGCAGCGGCGCTGCCGCCCGCCCGCTACCCGCCGCTGCCCGGCGGGGCCCTGGAGCGCTTCGCGCTGCCGCCCTTCGAGGGGCTGAAGGCGTACGCGGGGGAGTGCGGGCTGCCGGTGATGCCGCTCACCGTCTACAACGGGGAGCTGCTCTACGGGGCCGCGCCCTACTACCCGCTAAAGCTGCACCTCGGCGGCCTCCTCAAGTACCCCGAGTCGGTGTCGTACTTCGCGGGTCCGGCGGCGGGTCTGCACGCCGCAGAGCTGGGCTCATTGGCCAGCATCGACCGGGAGATCGCCATGCACACGCAGCAGCTCTCCGAGCTGGCGGCCGAGAAAGGCCGAGGGAGGCTGGAGACACTGCCGGCGGGGGCGGCCGGGGCGGCCGGAGGGAAACCCAAGACCGGGCACCTGTGCCTGTACTGCGGGAAGCTGTACTCCCGCAAGTACGGGCTGAAAATCCACATGCGGACTCACACCGGCTACAAGCCGCTTAAGTGCAAGGTCTGCCTGCGGCCCTTCGGGGACCCCAGCAATCTCAACAAACACATCCGCCTGCACGCCGAGGGCAACACGCCCTACCGCTGCGAGTACTGCGGCAAGGTGCTGGTACGACGCCGCGACCTGGAGCGGCACGTCAAATCCCGGCACCCGGGGCAGAGCCTCGGCAAGGCGGCCGAGGACAAGAGTGACTCTGGCTACGCGCAGCCCGAGCAGGAGCAAAAGACTGACAACGAGAGCGACGTGGACGTCTGCTTCACCGACGACCAGAGCGACCCGGAGAGCGGCGGCCGGCACCGCGAGCAGTGATGCGGGAGGCGGCCGGGGCGGGGCGGGGTGAGGGGAGCGCTGCAGCCCCCCCTCCCTATTATTGTGGGCTGGCGGGGCGGTCCCACGGGAGGCCGTGTCGCGGAGGAGCGCGGGCTGGCCGGCAGAGCCGCCGGCGGGGCGGGCAGGGGTGCGCGGGCGGCCCCGGGTTCCCTCCACTGAGTCACCCCGGGCTCCGCAGCTGCCGGGACAGGGGCGGGAGGGCGAAACCCTGGCGGGCCCGGGATCCCGCTGGACAAGCATCGCATCCCGATAGGCGCCCGCATTTCAGTGGCCATATATTTTTATTGTACCTTTGTTGTCGAGAAAATTGTGCCTTTTGGAAACGATTTTTTTTCTATGCGCTCTCTCATCACTCGTTCCAGCGGTCTGAGCCGTGGAGCTCAGCAGCAGACCCGGGTCTGCAAGAGCCTCTGGCACCTGTACACTTTATTTGACACCTCACCTGTGCTTGCTCGGGTCCTAATAAAGCAATACCAACAGCTTTTTGGAAAGACAGAAAAAAACCCAGGCAACAAAAAGCCACTCTTGCAGCACGGAAGAGGTTCGCATAACAGGTGCACCATTTGATCAAGTTGCAATTATTTATAGCAGATAATATTTGAGTAACAAATGTAAAATAAATATTAAAAAGCATGACTCTAAAAGCACGCACTATATAATTTTAAAGGAAATACACTCTCTGTTTGGTAGAATACAAATGTGGTGTATGTTTGTTTTCTAATGAACGATGTACAGTGGATACAGTATTTTGGTCTTGGTTCCAGTTTGTCATGCGATTTTTTTAAAAAAAGAAATAAAGTTGCTGACAAACTACTGTTTGCCTAGTTGTTCGTTGAAGTGCTGTCGGCAGAATCTCGTGTTTCTTCACGATGCTTCTGATGATAGGAAGCTCAGATCCATCTGTATACAGCGTCTTTGGGTCAAGCTCTAAACAATTTGCCCCTCAATATGTCGCCCGAGCATTTGCCTTCTCCTCTTAGCAAAACCAAAGGGCAAAAATCCGGAATCCAATCTTCTATATGCCTAGGATTTTTGAAATATTTTTTTCTTATTTTGTTTTGCACAGGGTGAGGGCAGAGCTGTTCAAGGCTGAACATTATTAGTCTGTTTTGACCTGTTTGCACTCGGTCAAACGTGCCACTTTTGCAAACACTCTTCATTAGAATCGTTGTTACTTTTATTTGAGGGAAGAATCATCTTATCTTTCGGTATGAAAAACCTGAAACGAGATCAAATTAAAAAAAAAAAAAAAAGACAGTCAGAAAATTACCCGTTTCCCCTGGCAGCTCCTCCAACTCACCAGGCAAAAAGGATGCAGCACTGCCGCCAGTGACCCGCCAGATGTGACCTGCCAGCTGTGCGGGTCCGCCCGCTCAGGTCCGAGCTGGGGCTTTCCGTATTGCCTTCGGGCAGGCAGAGTCAGGAGGGAACCCCGCTTTTTGGTTTGGCGTAGCTCACAGCTCTGAAGCAGACGGTAAATCTCTGATTGTTCGATACACTTAGAAGACCGTGAGTTTTCAGGACCGAGCGCTATTTCAGCCCGGGGTGTAGGCGATGCAATGTAAAATACAAACAAATTAATTTCAGTATCTGTGAGAATTTCAGATACAAATCTGATCCTTCGTTTGCTCACTTAAGGCCATACCGTGCTTGACAGCAATAGGAAGCAGGAATTCAAGTGCCATTGAATTTCCTTGAAAGGTTTGACGCTGTAGCAGTTTTCTTGTTTGTTTGTTTACTTTTTGTGTTTTCCTTTTTTTTTTCTTCCCCCCCCCTCTTATTTGGGCTTGTGCACCCACTTACTCGATTCATTTTATCCCAAGATGCAAGTTGTCTTTCTGACATGAAAACTAATGGTAAACCTCTCTCCTGCAAAGAGGGGGATCGTCTGTTGGCGGAGTCGGAAATCCTGTTGTCATTTATAGCACCGTCAGCAGGACCTAGAATATTTCCTGCCAGTTCTTTATTTCAACATATTTGTCTGCTGCTTTCCCAAAGGAAGGCACCCACCGTGGAGCTGCTGCCGAGTAGGGATGCATCATGTGTGCTGTGAGGTTGTGGAAAGGGTATAATAATTCAACTGTGATAAGAGAAATATTTTCATGTCTGTAGAGTTTGTGACTTTTAATGGATGTGCTCCATCAAATCGTAATACTTGAGCCACCCTTACAAAAAAAAAAAAAAAAAAGGGTACTCCAGAGAGTCGTTTTGTGTGAATTAATGGTCTGTATATATAATAATCAGTNTCGTTCCTGCGACGTTCCTAGCGGAGACGCACCGTCCAGCATGGGCCCGCGGGTGAGCCCCGGTGTCCACCCCGGGATGCTCCCGGTTCCCCGAGAGGCGACAGCCCCTCGGGAGAAGCTGCCTGCTTGGTGTTATTTTTTATTTTCTCCCGTGTTAAATTTTATTTTATTAAAGTTTACCATATTTGGGGTTATTTTATTCAATTTTGATTTATTTCGTTTTATTGTCCTTGTCAAGCCAGGGATGAGGCGACAGCGTTCTCCCGAAACCTCAGTGATCTGGGTGGTGTCGGAAGCCCGGGATGCAACCAGCGCCAGGGAAAGCAGCATTTCAGGCGGACCAGCAGCCGCAGCCCCGGGTTCCGGCGAGCCTCTCGCTGCTCGGAATGGAGCTCAGGGCCCCGCGGGCTCAGGGCTCCGGCTCCCGCTGCTCTCCCGCTCCCGCCGGGCGGGCTGAGGGTCCCGGGAGCCGCCGCCACTCCCTCCCGCAGCCCCGGTCCGCACTGCCAGCGCGGGCGTTGATTGGCTGAGCCCCGCGGCGGCCCGCGCTCCTATTGGCCGGTCCGCACCGCGCGGCCCCGCCCCGCGGCTGTGGCGCTGAGGGCGGTGCGGGCGCCGCGTCGGGCACCGGCGGGAAGAGTCGGGAGCGTCCCAGGGCTGCGGGAAGGGTCGGGAGCGTCCCGGGGCTGCGGGAAGGGGCCCCCCTGCGGGCTCGTGGGCCCGCGGCCTGGCGGGTTGCAGCTCCTGGACTCATTAAATCATGTGCCGCTCATGGCGGTTCCCGTGTCCTTCGGTTTCCCTGCGGGTAAATTTGGGTCTGGAGGGAGGTGAGAAAACTTCAGGTCGCAGGGTAGGTGCGGAGCTGATGGCAGAGCCACCTTGGGCACAATATCCGCTGGATTTTGTGTTCTTGGCGTCTCTAGGTCTACCATTGCTTCTGGCTGGCCGCCATTTGAAACTAGGGAAAAAACAAACAAACCCACAGGTTTTACCTTCTGAATTTGTAATTATTGATAGCTGCAGTAAAGCAGGCATGTCCTCTGCATTTTTATAATAAAGGAGGAAATAATTAACCACATTTGCAGGAAAATATGTGGAAAGCGTAGGCAGAAAGAATGGTGCTAGGACTGAAGAATAACTCCTTTAAAATATTACTCATTGAGATGTTTCTTTGGTCAAGGGCCATAGACATTAAATGACAAGATTTCTCTATTTTATTTTCTATGGGAGAACTCAGGTTTTTTGAGTCAAGTTGAAGAGGAAATAATGAAGGCTGCATTTTGTGCGTGAAGAATAGAATATTATTTGCTTGTTGGAAGTCAAGAGCCAAGAAGAATAAATAAATTGAAATGGCTTTTGGACATTATTAGAATTTAGTCTAGGCATTTTTCAAACTGGTCTTTCAGTTTCCAAAGATTCACACTCAACTTCAGCTATTCTCGTAAAAGCAATTGATTTCAGTAATATCCCATTTTTTAGATTTGGGAAGCAGTTTTGATGCATATTGAGTTGCCCTGTATTAGCCTTTTCATAGAATCACCATCAAGAAGTCCGGATACATCTGGCAGGGGGTGTAAGGAATTGCCAAGGAGTAGATTGTAAGGATCTTGAAGGTAATTTTGGTTTTCAACCAAACTTGGTTTTGGCCCAAAACTCTGTAATTTATCTTACTAGTCAATGCTGTAATTGCTGTTGTATCCATTGCCTGAGGATGCGTATGGGAGATAAATGGTGCTGTGAATGGCCAAGTTGTAGGGCAGGGTCTCACAGACCAGGGGTCTAGGTCTTACTCCTCTAAACTTGCTCAAATTACCTGATTTTGCGAAGGTGTTGAACACCTGCTCTCCCCAGTGAGGTTAGTGGGACTGATTTAAAATCTGCCAGGCTCTTTAACATGTAAGCGGGATAGGTGTAGTCTGCTGTAATTCAAGTGAGTTTAGAACTGGTTGATATTACAATATTCAGGGAGGACTTGATCACTTTAAACAAGGAAATGGCTCTCTACTCTTGGAGGAATATAATTTCAAAGATTTTTGTGTTAAACTCGTATTTTAAATCCACACACAGGCACACGTGATCTGATCAGAAAACTCTGCAGTAGGTATGAAAACGTGTGTTCTTAAGGGTCCCTTTCTGTGGCTGCAACTCTGGTGTTGCAAAGAAATGATTTATTGATTCAGAAAAACTAATGAGTTTGTTTGGGTACATTCATGCTGAAAATATTTCCAGGGAACATTTTTTTTCCCACTAGAAGTTATGTGCTTGGAAGTACATTTTGAAATAGTCACTGTAAGCTGTACTTTCGATATAAAAAAGAATCCCCACACCTGCATCTGATGAAGTGAGCGGCAAGGCTTGGATTCATACTTCCTACATGCCAGGGAGATATGAGGATGGGAGAAAATCTAACTGCCCTTGGCTTCAGGTCAGGGAATGGTGAAGATCAAGAATTCTGTCTGAAAAGAGCAATTCTGCATTTGACTGTGAGCAGTTACTTTCTGAATTTTCACCTGAAGGTAATGTTCAACATGTCAAGGTCATGTTCAAGCTCACTGGAGTTCATTGGACCATATCAGATAAAATCTACAAGCAGCAAGAACGCTTTCAGGTATATTCAAAGTCAATCCAATGAGGAATGATTCCCTATAGCATGTGTAATGCTATAAACTTGTATTTTACAGGAAACAGGAGGAAGTTTCTTAACAACTGAAAAAAGCCATAGCTGAAGAAACAGATCACTAGATCTGAGGTGTATATTCATCTATGTTTAGAGCTGATATTCTGAAATGGTATGGAAAGCTATGAGCAAAATTCATAAGCTTTTTATGTAAATTTGCATATGAGTATGGCTTTTTGATGTTTAAATTTTGATTTTTTAAATCTCTTCTGTTTGGAATGTATTAGCCTGTTTCAAGGGTAATTGAAGGGTAATATAAATTATTGCATTTATATTCGTTTTTACAAATTGTAGACTGCTTGCTTCTGAAGAGAGTGGTTTAGTAGCAGATAATTTGAAGTCCTGATCTGAAATGGAGTGTGATTTAAAAAGACAGTGAAGCGAGGTTCAGAGTGCTAAGGAAAAAATCATCACTGTTCTGCTGTTTGCATCACTTTAGTTTCATTGCTGATGGCTAAGCAGTTGCAATGAGAAAGCTTTAGGAGGAATGGGAAGAGATTAAGTCTTTATATTCCTTTGTAGTTTTCGAAACCTGCTGGTGAGTCAGAGCAGCAGAGGCCTGTATTTTAGCTTTGGAGCATATGACTGGTTCTTGCAGCATGAACAAATTTTTTTGGCTCTATTCAGAAAATTGGAGGACTAAAAATATGTTTCAGCTCCGAGTCCTATTTTTCTGTGTAAGACTTGCCCTTACCTATTTTTCAGTAGTCTAAGCAATGCAGTAGCTCACCAAAAGAAATAACCAAAAAAGCAGACAGTGTATTTTTTTAGTATGCTTCTTGAAAAATCAACTCTCTGGGGTTTCACTCTGGGGAGCACTCTGGGGTTTCCAGTGGTACAGCACCAAAGTTCCTGCTAGGTACAGCACAGGGCTAAAGAGTCCTGTTGGGAATGCACATTTGCAGCTAAGCAACAACTTAGAATTGTGTCGGCCTTGCTGCACAGCTGATGGTTGGCCTCCAGTTTGTGCTTGTTATTTCTCCAGAGAGCCCCTCCCTCTTTGTAGGAACAAGCAAAACTGACATTTTTGGTAAAAACAAGGGACTGTAGGGACCTTCAGCCTCTGGTCTGAGTTCAGGCAGGATTCTGGTTGCAGCTCACAGCGCCCTGTGGCCCACAGTGACAGTTGTCTTTGTCAGTGCCCATAAGGAAAACTACTTCAGCTTTGCACAGGCCAGAATTCACTGCAACAAAATGCTGAAATGTTGTGGGTTTTTTTTTTTCTCTTTCTGTTTATAAAGCAGAAACTTAATTTAACATCCCTTTGTTTTGTGTTGCTGACAGCCAGCTAGCTAAGAATAATGCCTTTTGGACAAAGCAGAGGGAGGACACAAACCAGTTTTTCACCGCTTTACTCTAAGAGATCTAAATTGTAAACAAGTTTGTGATATTAAATTATTTCAGTGATTCTGTGATATATTGTATGCTAACATCAAAAGAGGCATCTTAATTATTGAAGAAATGAAGGTGAGTTAAGTTCCTGAATGAGTTAATTTTAGTTTCATGTGGGGCAACAAAGTTGCTTAAGCTTAATTTCTTGAGGTAGCCCGTATAAGTTTAGAATGTGCCTCTATGCTTTGCCATGATCTTACAAAACATTTAAAAATAGATAGAGAACCTTAGAATTTCAGAAGGATACATATTTTTTTAATGAAGGAATAAATAAGAAAGAAATGTACAATTTTTGTTCCTGAATGAAATTTGTTTGGAATAATGTCTCATGCTTTTGTCATAGCTAATGAAAAAACCCCAAATGTGTTGTAAGGGGATATATAAAACAGTTGAAAAATATAATTAGCAAAATAAAACCATTCACAATGATGCAGTTAATTATTTGGCTCAAATATTACATTCAATTTTATCTTAAATGAGAAGAATTTATATAAAAACCATAACCCTTATCTCTGATTATATGCATCTCTTCCATAAAGAGTGTCTGGTTCACCACACTTCAGGTAAGACCTTCCTGCCTCTTGCTCTCAGCCTAATGTATTGGAAATAAGGGAGTTTTAATGTGATGCAGAAACTAATAGCAAATGAGAATCCATAGTTAGAAGGATTTTCTCAGATGCTTCTTGTAAAATGCTTGTCATATTTAGAGTCAAGCCACACACTTATAAAACAAGGAATACATTTCACTGATTAAGATGTATCACGTAAGAAAACAAACAGATCCTTTGCTTTTAAAATGCCTTCTTCCTTTATGCAGCAGATGGTGCTAGATTGTGAATATATGTCAATTTGATTTATTTATAGTCTGAAGAATATACAGTGAAAGACATGGCATGTACAATGTTCAGATAGACTACACAGCAAACTGATCCTTATAAACTCATTTGTTTTGGCACAGTCTTCTGTGGTGTGCATGCTTTTCCTGATGTCTCCTCTGCACCCTTCCAAGACTTTCAGGATTGCTATCATGCTTATGAAAGATGCCAAACCTAACAAGCAACTGAGTGACAGAATTGCAGTCAGTTCGAAAAGGTACCTTTTAGTTAAAGAATGGATAGAGTAGAAGTAATAGGAATTTAGACAAACTTCATTTATCTTTTCTACTAGAGCTTGTTCTGTTGGCAGCATCCCAAAAGCCTGGCAATTTTCCCAATCCAAGCCTGTGTGTTAGCACTCCTGGACTTAATCGTACCAGGTACAGCTATGCTGCTAAAAAGACAAACATCTACAGAAGGGTGCATGTTTAGACCTGCACTTAGACTGCCCCCCAGAAGGTCTTTGGGCTGCCTATCTGCAGCCTGGCATCTAAAGCTGCCAGAGGTAAGAGAGCTGCAGAAGTGTCAGTGCACAACTATCAGAGCACAGAATGCCACACGGCTTCTAATGTTATCCTGCCCTTGTGCTCTCCTGCCCCCATCCAGCGTGAGCCATTGTCAGAGTACAGTCAGCTCCAGTCACATCACCTGTACCTCAGCATAATTGGATTTGTTGGCTGAAGCATTACTCAAGGAGCTCGATGTCTCACTCTTGAGGGATTACAATGGACATTTGGTGTCTAAGTTTTCAGGGCTCTTTGGAAAATTCCAGATGCAACAGTATGCAAAATAGACTGTTTTGTCCCTTGACAGTGGGAACCTTTGTTAGAGTCTGTTAGCTTAGATCCTGACTTCTCCTTTAGGAAGTGATAGATCAAGAAATATGCAGAGTTAGAGCTTATTTGCCTCATCCATGACCTTGAGGATGAAAGAGGCAATGCCATTGCAGCCTTTCCAGAGGCCTTTCCTGGACTGGAGAAATACCCTTTTGGTATCCTTCAGGTGCTGATTAGACATTCAACAGAGAAAAAAAAGCCTGCTCAAACACAGAGGAAAACTAGTATGTATTCACTAAGACATTCTCAAATGTCACCCCAGAAGTCAAGTCCTGAGGTCAGTACATTGGTAAGTATGAAGAATTACTATTACTAAATTAATGCCTTGATAATGTAGAGACTAGTAGGTTTCCAAAAGAGTGAGAGAATGTTTAATCCTATCTGTCCTTCACTAGAAGTGGTTACTAAAGCAACTGCAGGAAGTTTCATTACTAAACCACAGCTAGTGTCAGTATAACCAGGTGTTGCTGTAATTCCTAATAAGTGAGGCTTCAAACACAACAATAGCATAATTATTTAGTGACTCCACAGATGGGGAAAACAATATGAAAAATAGTCCAGAGTCTTGGATTGCCTGAATAATTTTCTCAGAAAGACAGAGTGTTACCCAAATTCATATCTTATTAAGGCTTTTAAATATCATTGCCTCACTTTGAATGTTTATGGAAAAAATCTCTTGTATTCTAGCTTCCCACATACAGTTCAGATTCCTTGCTTCAAGGTCTTGCACAAATTAGTTCCCATCTGTCTTTTTTTTCCCTCATCTTCTAGCCCATTTCTTGCCTGCCTTGTCTGGCTCAAACCTACCCCTTTTCCTACTTCCCACCTCTGATTTCTTTTCTGGTAAATATATATATTTAATTTTGAAAATTGCTTTATGGGACTGCAAACATCTTATTTTCCCTACTGAAGAAGATGAAAGTGCAAAGACAAAGAAATGATACAAGAATAATGTGTGCGTTCTGTGTGTTCTGTATGAAACTTTCCCAAATATTGAGAATGGACTGTATGTAAGTAACTATTCTACTTGGTAACATAAAAAGTGTTACCTTTGTGCAATACACTCATGCTGGACCATATTATATTGTTAATAATGGAAATCATCTTACTCTGACCAAGTTCTTGTCAGGGGATTTGCTTTTGGAAACAAGGAAGGTGTCACAGAAGTTGACTAAAGGAGAAGAAAACGAAATTATGAGAAAAACAACCAGTAATGATGTTGAGCTTAAGCTGTTTGGTGCAGATGTTGTTAAGGAGTCATACGTGAAAGATTTCTGAAATCTTAAATAGAAATCACTGACAGTTTACTTCAGGCACCTCTTAGCTAGAATTTAACTTGTTAAATTTTTGAGTTAGTTAGTAGAATTAACTGAAGTTTGAGCTCTTTAGTAAAAGTTTATGTTGAGTTAGCTATTCAGTGGCGTTAGCTCTTTTGAAGAAGTCAAACTGCTTTTTAGTCCTCACTTGAGTTACTGGGTCAAGTTTGAAGTCCTGACAGGCAGGATATTTCAATTTGGGTCCTTTGCTTTGCTAATACATAGACAGACTTACCTAAAGTCAGTTTCCACTTTCCCCTTTCACCTATTTCCAAACCATTTTTAAAGCCATATTTTTTTCATGCCAGGTGATCTCTTTCTACATTTTTTATTGCAAAACATTCTACAATGTCCAATGACATTCAGCATCAAGTATTTTGCTCTGGTCTAGGATACGACCTTCAGATTTTCTAAACACTGTTTAGACAATCTTAACCTTGTTTCTACAAAATTGTTATGTACCCAGAAGAATTTCATTGCAAACATGACTGCCATAACAACGTTTTTTGTTATAATTCTGATTTTCTCAGATGCCTTCAAAATTAGCCCATTCAGAAAGATGACTTAAGTGTGTGCAATAATGGAGCACAATATGCTTGAATGATTGATTTTCAGTTCTGCCCTTCTGCAGCTCCAAGCTTTGCTTTGTGCCTGTTCCTGCTTGTCCCCATAAGTGATGTTCATTCTCCTTTGTGGATTCTCTAGAAAAAAAGATTGCAAAGTTCCTAGCAAAAGTTGGAGGAAAATTTTTTTTTCAGCTTTTATTTTGTGTAATGGGATAGCTTGACTGAAATTGTCCAAACAGCTTTTTTTTTTTTTTCCTGTCTGCCTGGCCAATTAGTCCTCAGGTTTTAACAGCTGAGAAGAGATCTGGCTTTTGTGGGATTTGTTTCATTGAGACACATCTCCAGATATTGCTGTGCTTCGCTGAGTCTCCTGTTCTCAGCTCAGTGGACTAAGTCTGACTCTGTCTGTAAGTGGCCGACTTCAGGGTGTTTGAAATTGAGAGGCAGATTACTCTCCATGAAATGAATTAGATAATCATGGGATATTAAGGAGGTTTTAAGAGGGCCTGCTCTCTGCCCATGATCTCTTTGAGTAAGAACTGTGATATCAGACTGCAATAGAGGTTTCTGGCAAAAATCAAATATGTCGTATGTGTTGACATGTGTCTTGTCCCTTGAATCAGTGCCCTGGGGAAGGACCTTAGCTTCAGGATTCAACCAAACATACACTAATCAGAGAAGGCCCCTGATTCCCCACCAGCCTTGGCCATGCCCCTGGGTAACAGCGAGCACTACTGAAGTGGAGCCGGGCTCACGGGCTTCCTCTGAGGAGAGGGAGCCCAGGCTTGAGGACACATGCTGGGGAGATGACAGATGAACACCATGAGAAGTGACAGTGTGCCGCATCCCTGCTTGGGATGAGCCGGTCCTATAGAGCAGTCTTCACTGCTCTGTATATCTTTGCAATAATTCAACATGTGGGGAGAGGGCTGAAAAGGCTGCTAATCCACCTGTCTGTCCTGTTTCCAGTGGTCCTCTTTCCTAGCCCCTGGTTTATAACAGAAGTAATCACATGTCTGTTATATTGGCTGTGAAGGATGCACATGGTGTGGCAATGACTACTGAGACCCCAGGAGGAGGAGACTTGCCACGTGTGCAGTAAAACCTCACAGGACAGGTGAGATGTGTTTGAGACAGAACGGTTGTGACTGAGAGCCTTCAGAAGTGCCCTGCAGTGTGGATAGGGGAGCATGGAGGCATTTCCAGGGACAACTCAAATGAACAGCCTCCCAAGAATATTAAAGTGACTCTTCTGGTTGCAGAGAGGGGGCTTAGTGCCATATGGGAGTGGCTAAGTTGGTATTCTGTACCATGCATATCATCTGCAGGGGACACGGTTTTGGGGAGAAAAGGTAAGAACACTGCTGGAGGTGTGTCATTTTTTGCTTCGCCCTCTCCAGAGGGAAAGCTGTCAGCATCAGCCCTGCAGAGTCCATCTTTTTCTGTCTCCATCCATCCTCTCCCATTTTTCTGAGACACGGCTGCAGGATGTGGTGCTGAAAGGAAAGCACTGTCCATGTGGAACTGAGTTGAGATGGTGAACACATTTCTAAGGGTATAACAGCTTCTTTTTGGGGAACTTTAGTATTACTGCTGTTACTGTGTGTTTCTTATTTAATTGCTTTTTGCTTTCATATCTCAACCCATAGTCTCTCTTCTCTTACCAGAAGGGGAGAGGGAAGGGAGTGGGTTACTTGGAGTTTAAATTTCTGATTGGTGTTAAAGTACCACAGTGGCCAACAGGACTTAATATCTGATATATTTTCAGTCTGCAACTAAGTGACTAAGTGTTTCATTTCCCAAAACTCTCAAAAATGTTATCTTTTTGAGATTTTATCTTACTTTACCACAGTAAGGAGGGATTTATTGACTTCTTCATTTATTAACTTCTCAGTTTTATCTGTTTGTGTTCAACTTGACTTAGTAATGTTGACTTTTATCTTTATATCAGATACTGTCTTAATTTTTTCACCAGCTACCTGTTTTTGCAATTTATGGACTTATCAGGGTAATATTTTCTCTGTTTTTGCTTTTCAATTCCCAGTGCCATTATTTATAATACCTTTAAAACTTCTGCTCTGGTTCTGCAACCTTTAGAAATCTAGATGAGGATCCTCTAAGAGCTGCTTTTTCAATTTTGTGTTTCTTATTATAAGTAGATTCTGAGTGAATGTTGCCATAGGCACTACAATACAGCACGTCTGATTCAACAATCTCAGCCTTGTTAAATGATAACTAGAAATCACCAGTTTGAGACTTTTTAGGAAAAAAAAATCTTGTATTTTTAAAGGGTTTTTTTAGGTTCTCATGTTCTTTGGGTTTCTTTAGCACAATCTAATAACTGCATTCTCTCCCCACTGTACTGTAGGCTATTGAAAGTCTAGCATCTTTGATCAAATAATTGACAAGTATAAAAAGCTCCAACTCTTGCCAACTGCTAAGTCTGCATGACTGGCAGTTCTTTTCTTATTCACCTCTTTCTGTCTGTTTCCTTCTAGATTTATCCTCTGGCTTTCCTTTCATTCTGGCCACCAGGAAATGCTCTCTAGCAGTTGGGAAGGAGTGCTATCAGTCAGCTCACAGTTATCAGGGGGCTCACCCAGAGCATGTGGCTGGCAAGGCTGTTGTGAGGGGCTTCCACCCTTGGTGTAGTGGCTGCTGAGCTGGGGGAAGCTGGGCTGGTGCAGTATCTCAGTGCTGAACACAGGAACAGCCCTCCCAGCAGCAGCATTCACTGCCCTCCTCTCTCCTGTCCTCCTTTTGTCCAACAGGAGAAGCAAGCTTGATCCTTCATGGTGGTTCCCTGTGTCTCCTATCCAGCTCCCTTCCACAGCAGGAGGAGCCTAGGCCTGGGTCCTCTTCTTGGTGGGGAGCAATTCAGCTATTTCTGCTGTAACAAAACATCATCATTCAGGAGGCCATCCAGTCCAGCATCCTGCACACAACAGAATCAGTGCAAGGACATTCAGGTCAGGTTGCTCAAGGCTTTGGAGACTTGGTACATGCAGTGGAGCTATGTCTGATCATAGAAGAATGAGAACAGAATGTTTTGCATAGCTGTTTATCTTGAGATCCTCAAGGCATCTTATAGCATCTCTTACAACATATTTATTGATAAACTGATGAAGAATAAACTAGATAAATGGAAAAGCATTTGAACTACGGGTCTTGAAAGGTTATAATCAGCCTCCAGCTGGAGGCCAGTCACTAGAGATGTGCTTGAGGAGGCCAATAATGTTCATCAGTAACATTTGCATTAATGACCTAACCACAGAATCGCAGAATAAGCTGAGCCATAAGGGACACTCAAGGATCATGGAGTTCAACTTATACCCCTTCACAGAACCATCCACAAAAGTCACACCATGTGCCCAAGAGCATTGCCCAAACACTCCTTGAACTCTGTCAGGCTGGTGCTGTGACCACTTCCCTGGGGAGCCTGTTCCAGAGCCCAACCACCCTCTGGGGAAAGAACCTTTTCCTGATCTCCAACCTAAACCTCCCCTGACACAGCTCCAGGCCATTCCCTGGGGTCCTATCCTTGGTCACCAGAGAGAAGAGATCACTGTCTTCCCCTCTTCTTCCTCTCACAAGGAACTTGTGGAGTGCAATGAGGTCTCCCCTCTGGCTCCAGGCTGAACTGACCAAATGACTCCAGATGGTTGTGATGCAGTTCAAAAGGATCTTGGCAGGCTCAAGAAACAGTCTGAAAGAAGTCCCATTAAGTTAAAAAAAATGAAATGTCATGTCCTGCCACTGGGAAGGAACAACTTCATGTGTCACTGCATGCTGGGGACAAACTGTCTGGAAACCAGTTTTACTGGAAATGACTTGGGGTTCCTGGTGGAGAATGAATGTGATCCAGCAGTGTGCCCTCACAGTGAAATAGCCAACAGCCTTCTGGGCTGGATCACGCAGAGCATTAGCAGCACAGAGATGATCCTTCCTCTTTACTCAGCCTTGGTGAAGGCCTAGTGCAAGAGAGACAGGGGCTTGCTGGAATGAGTCCAGTGAAAGCTTACGAAGATTATTAAGAAAGTGGAACATCTTGCATAGTAAAGGTGAAAAGAGCTGTGGTTGTTGAGCCTGAAGAAGAAAAGGCTCAGGAGGATCTGATCAATGCACCCATATGCCTAAGAGGCATGTCTAAAGAAGGGAAAGCCAGGTGTAGGACAAGAGGCAATGGGCACAAACTGAAACAGGAAATGGAATTATCATGCAAAGATTCCCTCTGAACACGCATCTTAAAACTTGGCAGTTGGGCTCCAAAGCAAGAATTGGCAATTTTTAATGACCCATTTTAACCCCATTCTTCATATTTAGATGCACATTATTTTGTTTATGATTTGCCACCTTTCATTTTTTTTTTATTATGACTTCATTATTATATACAGGCTTCACGTTCATATAACTTCTGCCTCCCTCTCCCCCAATTCTACTCACAAGTAAATGTCTTTTGTCAAACATTAAGTACCAGGTAGTGTTTATTCCAGCTAAAGAAGATTGATAGATATTTCAGTGCAAAACCAGACATGTAAATAAGGTGCATTTTGTGATCAAACAAAGAAAAAGAAATTTATTTGTAAATTAGTGCTGTGTTTGGTGTGAACCCAGTGAAAAGAGCTTATTGAAGAACTTGTGAGGTCTGTGAATATTTTTCAGGTACTCATGTACTTGTAATATCTAGCATGTGTATCACAGAATTTGATCAATAAGTTTGTGATATTTTTCTGATTAACACATGTAAATCTGTAAGACCAGCTTCTGTGCCCCACAGCAAATACTGGGGACGTGGTCACAGACAAATTTAAACTGCTACTTTGAGTTTTAAAATACAAGATAAAAACTATTCTGATAAATCACTAAGATGTACACAGTTTTACTTCAAGGTTTTGATGCCATTACAAATAATTGGCAGTTTCACGGAAAGTATTTAACACCATGTGTAATCACAAGTGAAAAAGCAAGGCAACAAAATTATGCTAAACCAGGATGTTTAACAATAAGCCAGGAAGAAGCCAACAATTACCCACACTTTAATAATCTGAGTCAGCTAAGGATAGAGACTCCTCCCATCATCAGTGGAGCAAGTGGCAGATTTTCAAGGAGTTGGGTGAATGTGTTAAGAAAAGTTTATTTGCTATAATAACAAAAGCCTCCCCTTCACCTGCATTCTTTTTAAAAAAGTAAAAATGACCTTGTTTTAAAATTTAGGTATCTTGCCCACCCCCTGATCCCAGTACTGACTCCTTTGTTTCTTACCATTAGCTCAGATCTAACCTGTAGCTTCCTACTGGGAGAGAAACAGCTTCTGCCCTTGGGAAAGAGCCCTCAGAAGGCAGAAGCATCTGGTGTGACAGCATGGGCCAGAGAAAGGAGACACAAGTTTGATGGACTGCCATTGGAACTGGAATGGGTTTCTGTCTGCTCTCCCACGTTTTGAGTTATGTTACTTTTTTTGTTTGGAGCCTTCTGCTGCCATTGTGGCCCAGGGTAGCTCAGGACAGCAGGAATCCCCTGGACATCAGAGCCTCAGGGCTCTTGAGGAGATGTGTGTTATTTTACATTCTGCCACCACAAAACATCTTGGAGGACTGGATATTTACTTCTGCATTTCTTGTGCTTTCTGTCTGTTTTTATCCATTTACAGAAGAACTACCAGTAATAGAAAATAATTTGTCTTAAAATAGATAAAGTTTCTGGTGGACTCGGTGATGACATGATGATACTTATGCAGCTCATTCCATTTCTTTTCCCTTGAAATACAAGACTTTCTCTCTTCTTTGTTCTCTGTATCACTCCTGTATCACTCCTCTATATTAATAATATTTAGTACTGATTTTCAGTCTCCAAGATATCTAGAATTGTGCACTGTGGTGAAGTATATAATCTAAGTTAGCTCTCTAAAATCTGTCTAGGCTGTAGTTAATGGAATTTGTGTATCTCCTAAGAGATGTCTATTCTTTATTTTTATATTCTTTCACTGATATGTTGCTACTGTTGCTTATACTCAAACATTTCAGATTGTACATGGGAATGAATGCTTGACTAAGTGTCATGAATAACACTTATTTTATGAGTAGTGACAGCAGGGAGCTGTTCTTGTTCTTTTCAGAATTTTTGTGATCTTTCTTATTTTAGGCTTGCTGCTGGAGGTCAGTAGTTCACAGACATTTTCTGAACAAATGAGAAACTGAGAGAAGTTGAGAGCTTAAAATAATGTCAGAGATGATAGGGAGAATTTATTTCTTCATAGTAGAAAGATGGAAATTAATCCTGTTTCAACACTGAAAAAAGTTCAGTTTGCAGTTTTCAAGAAGAGATCTTTTTCCTGCCACTTGCTTCATGCTGGACTACCAGTTCTAATAAGGAACTTTGAGTATTCACATCTTTGTGATTCTTTCAGAAGCACTAGCTCATTTGTTCTTAATAACATTACTGAAAAATACCAGTAATTATATAATGGCTGTAGAAATCACATTTTAAATAAATGAAGAGAGAAATGATTTTTTTTTTATTATAACTCTCCAATTTATATGTAATTACCAGCCATAAAAGAACCTTCCTGGTATGCATAATGACCACCTTTTGTCCTTGCATGAAAAGTCGAGGTGTTTTCATTCAAGGTTTTGTTCTCTTCAGCTTATTCCTGGCTGGTTGGGGAGACAGAGGCAGCTGTTTTTATGACAAGTCACACAGCCCTTCCCCAGACTATTGAGAGTGTTGGTTTGAAAACCAGCTGGGTGTATTCTTAGTCTGTCAAGCCCAGGCCATAGAAACAAGAATCCTGGGCAAGCTAGTTGAAATGTGCCATTGTTAAAAGGGAGCTGTTCTTGATGTTGTTTTTTAATGTTAATAGAAACTAGAAATTACTAATTACCTGTAACTGCTATGATTTAAGAGTAATACAATAGAAAACATGCAGACAACATAAAGCAACACGCGTTGTTTTTCCAGTTGCTTTGGGCTCCACTAGAGATTTGATTCTCTGCCATCTTTTGTGTAAGTACGTACAAAATTCTGCAAGAAAAAGATGCAAGGCTAGTCTCGCTGTATCAGTTGTTAGGTATTATCTGTAAGCCGCAGTAGGATTCATAATCAGAATGAAAAATACCTTTGTTTTTGTAACAGAAGGAAAAAGGTTACTGTCTGTATCACCACAGCCACCTTTTTGACAGAAATTTTCCAGGTAACTGACGGGGGATGATGATACTTTTGGCCTTCATCTTATTTGCACTGGAAGGATATTGCTAGAGATGGAAATTGTGGAAAAGAGGTGGGGCCTGTAGATGATACAGACATGGACTGCACGAAAATTGCAGTCACTGGGAAAAAAGGAAAATGTTGGACATGATTCTTGTGGAGGCATGAGACCTGGTGCTTGACAGCAGCCTGGATACATAATCTCAAGGTGAGAGACCCTCAGGTGATTGAACCTGAATGACAGGTGGGAGAGTTCCTGTGTAGCAGTCTTCATAGCCTACAGCAGTTTTATATACTTGGCCCACATGATGTGAGAGTGCTCAGAAACAGCAGACTCTTTGTCATCACTTTTGTGCTGGCATGGTAGTACAGGTACAGCAAATGATGGGTACAAAAAGGACACCTGCATCTGCTGGCTTGTCATGAACTTAACAGCAATGGAGATGAGTGCCTGCTGAATTTAGTACACATATTTCTGGAAGAAACTTTTCTACCAATAATGCCCCATATTCTCCTTCAAAAAATAGGGAAATGACCAGATGTTTTTCCTGCTTCTGTGTCTATCATAGGTTTAATTCTGTTTTGGCAGGAATATTCCCAAGAAGGTGGAAAAGAAGAAAAAAGTGTATTTTTTTCCAATTTTTTCCAAATTTTAAAAGCTTCTGCTTTTAATTTGGAATATGCATGAGTGAAGAATACTGAAGCTTGACTTGGCTCTTCTGTTGTTTTCATGAAAATTTCCCCAGACTTGGGCTCTGAAAATTGCTCTTTAAATCACATAAACTTGGTTTTGTATGGTGTGCTTTTTGAACAGTAAGCAATATGGTCAGTGATAGGTCTGCTTTGTCAGTGCAGGCTTCTTGTGTTGTGGCTGCCAGACAAGTGAAATGAGTAGGTACAAGAAAGTGAAATTTCAGTTGAACAAGCAGTAATAAATTCTAAATGTTGTAATATCCAGTATCTAACTTTGGGTCCTAAACTGTCCTCAAGGTATGGTTTTTAGGGATTTTGAAATTTTGTTTCAAGGCATTTTCCTAAAAGACTAAATCTAGTCCCAGATCTGAAACACAGAAAGGAGGAACAAAATGTTTAGCTTTAATCAACACAATAGTTGAGAATCTGGTTTTCCAAGGGTTTGGATGTTTTCCATTCTTTAAACATCCCCATACTCCCTATTTCTCTGCAATAATTTTACTTTCTCTTTTATTCCCTCCTCTTCTCTGTGGTGCCTTTTGCACGTCCCCCATTGTCCATTCCTCCTCTTGCACTGGAGCCTTTCTTCCAGCAGAGGCAAGCTGCCTACACGGAGGTGTCTGTTCCAAGGGAGCTGAGTTGCATTCTGGTCTTCCTGAGTGTCTTCCCTAAACCTTGGCTGACAGCAGCCAGAGCCAGGGCATAAGTGCTTAGTCATGTAGGTCTCAGCTTACAGCTGAGTCTTTCCAGCAGCTAAAATGAGCTAATGTTAGAGGGGAAGTTAAACCACCGACTGTGGTTTCTCATAACTGTGGGTCTAAATTGGCAGGTTGGATGAGGCTCTGAGCAACCTGGTCTAATGGAAGGTGTCCCTGACTATGACAGGGATATTGGAACTAGATGATCTTTAAGGTTCCATACAACCCAAATCATTGTAATGATTTTATGATTTGCATTTTGCTGCAAAAGCAATGCTTGCTTCAGTCAGCTCCTTTTAGCTCTGAAGTGGGAGCAGTCACAAAACAGAAAATTACTGCAGGGGTCTGACATTTTCTTGGCAAAGGCATTTTATGTGGAATCATATTTGAAAGGTATGGAAATGCATCAGCTGACGGTTGTTGATTCTGCTGCTAACAAAATTGCCTTTGTTGAGGTTAGAACTAAAAACCTATTCATCAAAATATATGAGCAAATGGATTTGTCATACCAGATGTTATAATAAAAATCATTAAATATTTAACAGTCCTACTTAATATTGGATTAAAAATCTCTCTTGTTTTCAACAATCCACTTGTTTTATTCAGTTATCGCTTAACAAAATGGACTATGTAATAATCAGGGGATTTACAGTATGTAATTGGTTCCTGGTGATAATGTGTATGTATCTAGCAAATAGCTGAATTTTCTCCATCCAAATGCATTATATTTATTATATTGATAGATGTGTAGAGATAATTAATTGAGGCAACAATGCAGTGCAAAAATTCTACTCAGCTTCTATTTGAATAAAAGAAAAACCTCTTCCCATTTTCATTTATTTGGTTCCAAATTTCAGTGTAAATCCATTTGTCTCTATCTATGTAACATTAGGAGGAGTTTATAACTTGAAAGTGTGCAGTGGTGAGTTTGGGAGGTTATGACTGAGTGGATCACAGCCTTGAGGAGTCCAAAACAAGTGTGGTAGTCTGTGCTTCACACAATTGTTATGGGTGGTCCATACAGGGTGGGCTTTCCATAGTGCTTCTCTATCACCTGCATCTTGTTTATATTTATATATTTTACTTCTCAATTACTTGCAAAGTATTGAGTTGTGTGATTAACACACATAGCTGAAGTGATAAGATGTAGATATGTATGTGTTGTCTGCCTATTGTGACAGGCTGTTGTCACATTACCTCCCTCAAAGGCTTCATAGCCATGCTGCTGCTTCTGAGAGCCCTGTCCTGAAGGAATCTGCAGGAATCTGCATCCATAGCTTGTAACGACCCTCTGTGCTGAAAGAGAGTGGGGAACATGGCAACTTCTTTATCCCACCTTTGAAATCTCTGAAGATGGGACAGAAATATTTGGTTATCTCCAAACACCAAAAACACCAGAACATAACCCATCTCAATAGTTCTAAAATAGTACTTTCTTTTTCATGCCACAGAGACCCTTGTCTTCTTGACTGTCAATAGCAACTGAATGGTAAATTTAATACACAGTAGCGCATGCTACAGCTTACAGGTAAATTACTGTCTTATTTGTAATAATTTACTTTCTATTTAACATACTGGAGTTGTTCCAAGGACATCTTTTCATAGAAGAAGCAGATGTAGATGAAGTTTTGCACAATTTAGGCTGTATTTTTTTTTCTGAAACATTTAATTAGCAGGCATTAACACAGCCAGACACTTGAAACGGCACTAAAACAATTGTTTGATATAAAAAAGCACACACATTCAACTTGTGAATGGAGTAATACTGAAAAGCTTGAAAATATCAACAAATTGCAGTGTGTTTAAAAAAGAAGTTTTAATTTTCTTCCAAGGTTTTTTCCTGCAGAGTTTAAAAGCTGGGGGGGAAAAGTTGCAATGAACACCAAAAACTAAAAGAAAATGAAAGAAAAAGATTGTTTCTCTGAATGCCAAGATCTTATTAATGTGTCTTTCACAGATCAGAAAAAGAATTGTGACCCATATTCTAAAAGTGCTGAACTGCTGCACTTGGAAAAGTTTGATTACATTATTGTGGGGAGAGTGGGACTTTGAATCATCTTGTTCAAAATTTGAATGTGAAAAAAGAACAGAAATAGTATTTAAAGTAAGAAGTTGGTAACAAGCACAATACACTCAGCTGTACAGTCACTTTTGCAAGTTATTGAGTGTTGAATGCCAGTTACAACAGGTGATTGCAAAAGCAACTGCTTGCTTTTCTGGACTTTTCTGACTGCACTGAGAGAATCTGAATGACTGAGACATGAGCACTTGATGCTTCAGGATACAGCTCAATGTCCCTTGAAGATGCTTCTTAGTAGCAGCCTGAGGTGTAGCATTCTGGATGGATCAGAAGAGAACCTAGATTGCATAACCTAAAACACTGACTTCACATTTTTCTACCATCAGTTAGCCATCATTTCATTAGTCTTTTTCTGGAGTACTCTTATATTTACATATCCTTTATAAGCATCATTAATCATCCAAAAATGAGAACATACAGAAACATAAAAGATATCATAAACCTACTTCCACAGAATCAAAGGGTTTCCAAAACATGCTGAAAATTTTGTTATTTGCAAAACAATGGACAATTGTTTGGTTTATTGCTGTTTACCACACAAAAAGCAACCTTCCCTTAAATCATATATTCCTAGTAATCATGTACCATGATAGACAGGATTTCTATAGGAAGTCTTTTATACAATAATAGGCCTGTACTATGACAAGACTAAATCCTGAAATATATTTCCCCAACTCCTTCCTATCCTTTTTGGCTCATCTCCTAATCTGACCTAACTTGCAATCAAGAACAGACATCCTGCAAATCAACAAACACTGAATGAATCTGTCCATGGCAGAACCCTATGATCCAAAACAAGAAGCATGTGTGTGCATCATTTCCATTACTACTGTGGTAAATGTATTTCACAAGGGAATTGCAAGAATCCAGGAGTGTATTGCTCATATAATGCTCCCACACAATAAGCCAAATACTTTTACAGAATTGAATCCCAACAAACCAGAATAAATTAATACAGGGAGCTGAGAAACAATTGGTTACCAAACAAACACTTTCATGAAACAGCCAGTGCATCTTTGACATTTTAGTCCTGATTGTCAAGAAAGACCTATGTAACTTTTTCAAAACACAAATGTGGGAAAGAAGTGTATGTTTCGATGAATTGTGGACATAGTGGATATGATAAAGCCAAGAATTATAGGGTAAGTAAGTACTGCAATTTATACAGTTGGAAAGCATGAAAAAGCTGGAATGACAGTTGTTGGTGTGCATGTAATTCTAGAAACACAGCAAGCAGTCTGCTAGAGAACATTTTGTTTGAGCTTACCATAATTCTTTTAACCAGTTAGGCAAGTAGACAGGCAGTGGGAGTTGTTACCGCTGGAGAAGGATGGGGATGTTATCAAGAGAGCAGGAAATTGATAGCCTCTCTATGACAGTCTCATGAGGAGTAAATAGTTATTTGCCACTTCTAAAAGATTAGCCCTGAATCACAGTACGGAGAAGAGCACAGCAGAGCCTGTGTGAAACCACACAGCGTGGGATTTTCAAAACAAAGCACTCATGTGGCAAAATAAGAGAATAGTTCATGCACATATTATTGTGAGAAATTAGCATATGTAGTACCATTTTCACACTCAACCCATGGGGTTTAGAAAGAATCAATTATTGCCAGCACCTGCTTTGGATAGCAGTTTTTTTTCAGCTGGCCAAGGGATCATGCAAATGAGTCGGAAAACTTATGATTCCCTTTATGCAGCATGGTGAGATGGTGGTTGCCTGCTGGCTAAGGTGAGTTTTGGAAAAGGCATTGGGAATGCTTGGGCATGCATTGTGTAGGGGGAAGGAGAAGTGTACATTTGATCTGCTGAGCTTAGGGAAGACAGCTCTGGGCCACAGTCAGGGTCATATGTTCACTTGCAGGTGGAAAGAGCAATGCCCCACTCAGTTGTCAGATGAGGGTTCCTCTTCCACACCTCTTTTTTTCTAATTTGGATTATGGCTGTATCAGGGGGTTACACAGCTTATTGCTGGTCATTGTCAGAGCACTCCTACATCATCCTGACCTTTGCTTTTACCCACCTTGATGCCATTTCAGCTTCTGGCATTCAGGTAGTTTATTTCTTACAGCACAGTAGGCTGGTATTGTGTAGAAACTGTCCCTTATGTGGCACCTCCTGCTCAGTTCACCAGGAGTAGGGCTGTTTATCAAGCAACCTCCTCTCATGGCCTTATTTTCACTTCAGCAGTGTCTGAACTCTGAATAAACCTCAGTCATATTCGCTTCAAGTAAGAACATTTCAGCACAGAAAATTCAGCTAGCGTCACTTGACATATGTCTTTTGCTCTCAGTCACGATTTTCCTGTTGCAAGATTTGAGATTGTAAATGTTTCCAGCAGCAAAGAAATCCAGGTAGTTGGCTTAGACCTTCTGTCCCTCCAGAGAAAGACTGGAAATGGGCAACAAGGGAATAACAACATCCTGAGTACTGGAGAAATGTCTTTTGAAATGATAAAGTGGAAAAGATTGGCTATGTCTGCACCAGTAAACCAAACAGGACCAGGGTACATGGCCAGCTGCTCTGTTGCAACCATCTGCACTGTATTTTTAGTGTGGCCTGTGGCATGGCTACTCTTGTTCCAGCCCCCTGGAGAGGGGCAAAGAAATGTCCTGCTGAGAGGCTGCTGTGAATCGCCCAGGCAGCCTCACCTGCTCTGAGCAGACCCCAACAGCTGCTGCCACATCAGGTTCCTCAGGGAGAGACACAGGGAGGATTGGGAGCCATCAAACAGGGCAAAGTTCCTCCATCTGCAAAGGAGAAGCAGGCAATACACACAAGGTGGTGCCTGAAGGCTGGCATGCCCTGTGATGTCGCAACATATATTTGATAGTTTTCAAATACACACCACCAGACCACTAGTTACTTGAATATTTTCTACATGTTGTAGGCAAGTTTTGAACAAGTGTTGCCATTTTAAAGTTGCCATGCTGATTAGCCCTCTTTTTTTAACTAACCTTGCTCTGTTCTACCTGAGGCAAATAACTCCAGATTGCACAGGAAAAGATTTGTCAAATAATTTAATCACCTCTTCATATAATGATAGAACAAAATTGGCAGAGGAAGCTTGTTATCCATCTGGGGTACTGGTAAGCAGTTATTATGTATAATGAGGCTTTTGTCTTGCAGCATTCTGAAGATCATCTTGAACCCCTCCTTGTGCTTCAGCAAAGGGACCGTCATGTCAAATTTTGCTTTAACCTTTTTTGCCCAATCCCTGAAAAGAAATTATAGGTTATTATATGGAAGCTCATTTGAAGCCTCAATTTTCTTGAGTATACTGCTCTTGTGGGGAGTACCAGGTGTGCTCAGAGACAGTGGCCTTCAGGTTCAAATTCAACTGCATTCTACAAGTCTTTGATTTTTCTTCCCCTTCTGCTGAAGAGGCAGTGGTTGTCTTGACAGCAAGAACAAAAAGCTTCATCCTTGTACTTTGATGTGTAGCAAAGTTAAAATAAATCCTAAATAGGCTTTTGAGAAACTGAGTATTTTTTTTTAAGACAAAGGTTGTAATAAAGGCTCATGATAAGATATATAAAAAAATGTTGTTTGTATTCAGGGTATGTTTTTACATTCCTCGCTGTGGCACATGAAGATGCCACCCATAATAATGCTCTGCATGATGATTTGTGAGGTGTAACACATTCTGGACTCAAAATGGTGTTATGCTCTCAGAATCATATCCCAGAAGAAAGATAGAAGAGCACTCATAAAATTAGTTTTACTTAAGAGGTGCAAATATTGAAAAATGACATGATTATACTAAAACCAACAAGAGGAATCCTGGAGTGCTGGAGAGACAAAACAAGCTATTGAAAAAGAAATTAAGCATTTTGCCTTTCACTGTTTCATAGAAATTCCTTCATCAATTTCTATGCTGTTGGCCGTATTTGCAGGGATTCATGTTCAGCTATTCTGTATTGATAAGGTCAACGTAAGATTGTAGGAAGAATTACAAAAACTGTTTATGACACTGGAGTTTTGAGCTTTAAAAAAAATTGTTGAATGACCCACTGTTTTCCCAATTTGAAACACATTGGACTCTACAATGAATCTGTATTTGTATATAAAAACTTTTGGTGAAGGCAGAAGTTACATATTCATCAGGTTCATTTGGTACCATGGGTTTACACATATCTGAGTAATTGTTTTTGCAAATGTATCTTTTTTGCTCTTTCTCTGCTGTTCCCCCCCCCCCATATTGTAGGCACTTCAGGAAAAATGAAAATAAAAATAAAATAAATGAACTAATAGTGAAAAGCACTAACCAAGAATTCCACCCACCTCTCAGGTGAACTGCTGCGAGAATAAAATAATTATATGTCTGTGTTAAACTAATTTCTCTATCATGTAACTGAAAAGGAAATCCAAGACGTTTAAGTCCATATTGACACTCAGATCTGCATCTGTTAGAACTCAATGAATAGTTTCCTTATTATTTATTTATTGCTATGGTATGTTGAGGGACTGTACCAAATCATATCTTAGAATAGGCACCTGATCATCGTTACATTACATCAGTTTCAATTGTTATGACCTATGTGTGATCTGCATCGGTGCAGATCGGTGCACCTTGAATATTGCGTGCAGCTTTGGCCACTGCAATATAAGAAAGGTATAAAGATATCAGAGAGCATTTGACAGGTAGGGCCATGAAGATAGGAAGGGAAGCCTTGAAGGAAAGTTGTATGAGGAGTGTCTGAGGTCACTTGGTCTGTTCATCCTGGAGGAGGCTGAGGGGAGACCTTATTGCACTCTACAAATTCCTTGTGAGAGGATGAGGAGGGGAAGGCAGTGATCTCCTCTCTGGTGACCAGGGATAGGACCCCAGGGAATAGCCTGGAGCTGTGTCGGGAGGTTTAGGTTGGAGATCAGGAAAAGGTTCTTTCACCAGAGGGTGGTTGGGCACTGGAAGCAGCTCCCCAGGGAAGCGGTCACAGCACCAGCCTGACAGAGTTCAAGGAGTTTTTGGACAATACTCTTGGACACATGGCGTGATTTCTGGGGATGGTTCTGAGAAGGGCTGTTAATTGGACTCCATGATCCTTGAGTGTCCCTTCCAGAAAAAAGAGATTTAACTAATTCCTAGTGTGGTTTCAGTGGTCACAGTATGTTACCAAAAGCAGAAGGGTCCGATGCTCATATTAAACATTACCCTCTTTCCAGTCATACAAATAAAACTTGTGAGTGGTGTTGCTGACAGCACGGAGTTCTTTGTGCTTGCAAATTCAGTGACTGGATACTGCACATTTACATTCTTGCTGCGTAAGAGATTTGGAACACATTTTACTGTGACGTGTTTACAGGCCTGTGTCCAGCTCTGTGTTTTGTGTAGTTTGCTATCACTGGTGGTTTTCTGCTAATTTGCAAATTGGTCAAAGAAGCTGGTGCTTGACTTTATGGGAAGGATGGTGAGTTGAGCATTATTCATTGTTCAGTTATACTTTCCTTTCTATACTTACTGAAAAGCTTGTCTTGTGCTTACAAATGAATTTCAATAGCACATTTAGAAGGAAAATGAAAGTAAAATAGGAGTATCTTGAGCCTCCATAAAGAAGAATTTTCCCATGTATATTTCTGTACCAGTGTGTCTCAGTTCCACCTTGTATGTTAGAAAACTTGCCAGCCAAGTTCAGGGTCTTTCTTCATTTATTTGCCACACAGGCGGAAGTAAAAGGACAAATAGGAAGGGTGATTTTTTTAGATCCCTTGGTGACCTCCTATTAGGGCAAAAAGAGCATGCAGGCAAATACAAACATTAGTCTGTATTTAGAAATTAGCATACTGGATGTGGAATACCGTAGAAAGATGATTATATTTTATTTAATTCGTTTATCACCTGCTGAAACAAGTATAGCTGCTTAGTAGAAGCTAGATTATTTTGTAATAAATGATATTTCAGTTAATAATTGCTGCTTAATCAGAGCAACATATAATTTATTTTCATTAGGTTCTATCAGTCTCCTGGGAGACAAGGGTTTAAGGAAATTCAGCATGTGTAGGATGCTGGCATTTTTTTTCTTGATCCAAATTTTTAGAGTTTTAATTTGTAACATTTCAAGCAGTTTCTCTTGATGTCCCCTCTTTGTAACTGCATGTAATTATCTTAAAGAACATTAAGAGGAAATATCAGAAATTGGAACATACCATGAGTCTCTTACATAACCATAAAGAACTGGGTCACAAGCCTGCAGCTTTTTCTTGTGGATGGCCTTGTAATTTTTCTTTCAATTATTTGAAAACCCACAACAATAATTTGAACTGTTGATAACTAAAAGCTAATTTTTTTTGCACTAATATGGAATTAATATCCAAAGATCAAGACCAGATAAACTGTGAAGAGATGAAAGTTACAAAAAAGCCCCCCACAAAACATAAGATTGTGGATATTCTTCAAGCAGTAATGAAATGTACTAAGGTTGTACATTCAGACGTAATGCCAATAGCCACCAGAATCTGGAATTATTGCCATGTATCAATGTAATAAAATGCTGCCGGTAATCGTAAGAGATTTATAACTTAGATTTTTGTTTCCTCTGAAGAATTCACAATGGCAAAAAAAAAAGCCTACCACCTGCTTCCGCAAATGATGTTTTTTTTTCTTGGTACCTTTGGAAGATGCCAACCATGGGACACTGTCCTGTGGGGGACTTGTCAGCTTCGATGCTCAAACAAATCTTGGTGGGAGGACAATGGGCAGAGCTCGGAGAGTGCAGAGTGTGCGACTCCCGTTTGGCTGGGTGGCCTTATTGCCAGCCAGCTGTGCTGCATGTGGCTGGGCTGGAAGGCCAGCTGTGCCCATGCTGCCAGCTGTGCTTGTACTTCAGGGCAGTGGATGGCTGAAAGCACAACTCTGTCCTTCTGTTAGCCTCATGGATGGCCTGTCCTTGGATGTTGGGATGAAGGCTGTTTTTAACTAATCTTTTTTTGGGTTTTTCTCATTTGCCTGCAGAGTCAGACTCTTGAAGTTGTTATTTTCACTTCTTTCACCTTGCTTTTTTTCTGGGCTTTGCCTGCTCTTAAATATTCAGCGTTGTCTTACTATCCTCCTTTAACTTTCTTGAGCCATAGGAGGTTAACTCCTGTGGTGGTAAGTTGTTCAGCCTTGGCTGAGTTACAGAGTGACTTTCTGAAGCACTTGCTGGGCACCACGCTGAATGAGGCTGCTGCCACAGTGCTGGCTAGCAGTGTGTCAGAGCCTCAGCCCATTTCTCCATCTGCTTGCTGGACCTTTCCTCAGGCAAAAACGTGCCAAAGACTGCCCTTTCTGTAGCTCAGCAGTAGATGGCTCAGCCACTGCTGTTACTTCCACCACTTGGCACAGAGTTACACCACAACTGCAGCACTCCCATGGCAGGTTTGCTTTAATCCAGTGCAGTACAATAAGCATGTACGGGAATAAGTGAACAGTTGCCGTGTGGCATCAATCTTTAACTTTTGTTTTGTCTGTATTCTCCTGCTTCACCAGGCCAGGCAGACAAACATCTCTGCTCCTCTCTGACTGCCACTGGAGGCTGGCTTGTCTGTGAGTGAGAATTATTTTTACTAAGACTGTGAGAATGTGAGAATGGGCCAAATTCTCTCTTCCACTTGTATGCAGTGATACTAACTCCACTGGGAACAAAATAGTTAATCTGGCTGCAGGTGGATACAAGAGGAGGGACGCTGAGGCTCTTCATGTGTCCGTATGGAAGCACTGATGCATGCTTGATTTCTCCAAATAAACAAGACGAAACGAGGGCAAATCCTTTAACTTGATTGCTGGTCTAGATGTGTACTAGGGATACAGAATGCAACACAGGATTTTCTTAGGAATGAATGTGCTTTCCGCCCACACCTGGGGCCTTGTGGAGCATACCTGGGGGAATCAAGTATGAAGCAGTGTATAGGATGCTATCCTGAGTACCCTATTGCAGAATGAAGGCAGGGTATGGGTAGGAGAAAGTGAATTAATATACTAATTTACAACAAAGTCTGTGTTTTTAATGTGTGTGCAAAGTGTCATACAAGGCAGTCTGAGACCATCCATAGTGGCTTGGCATACTAAGTTTTAAACAGCTGAAAAAAGGCTCTTGTCAGATACTGCCATGGAGGACTCCCGCTTTCCACCAGCAGAGAGACAGGGCATGTCAGGTCTTTCTGCAGGCAGAGAATGGGAAGATAACTTTTAATCACAACCAACAGGTTGGTTAACATCCACAGGCAATGGGCGAAGAGTTTTGCCAGAGCTCATCCTACCTTGCGGCAGTATGTGGAGGTCACCTGCCAGGTGACACAGGTACATTTGTACCTATAGGTACCTATCCCTGATGTAGTTGTAATAGGCTTCCTTTGTAATTGATGGGTGGGTTATTTGGCTTGGATGATTGATTGGGATGTGGATGTTTAGAGCATAGAGGTCTCAGGTTAGAGGACAATAAAACCATGCTAAGGAGGTCTAATTGTGTTCTACAATTTAAAGTCCCTTTATAATTTTAATTCATTTTGAATCTCCCTGTAAATTCTAGCTCTATACTACAGGAGATAGAGGGGACTTCCCTCCTCTATGTAATCAGTGTTTTTGGGGGACATCAGTTACATTCCAGCTTCTTGGAACCTATTTCTCAGCTAACACCTCTCAGATTCTTGAAGTGCTAGGGCATCACACAGGGAACAAACCAGCAAACCTGCCTGATTTACAGTAGAGAAAACTCAGCTCCTTCTCTCCCAAACTGCTCCCCCCACCAGAAAAGGCTGTCAGCATGCAATGCCTTTGGGAGATTTTAACTCCAAGTGTTTCTGTATCGAACTCAGCCAATGAAACTGTGCTGAAACTGGCACAAGGAATAACCCTAGCTGGTATGAAGAGGTTTATATATCATTCCCTGTATCTGGAGGGACTGTACCTGAGCTGCAGTGAGCAGCCACAAGTATAGACAGAGTCTCTTCCTGCTGCTTGTTTCTCTTCCTGCCACCCCTTAAGGTCACATGGGGAAAAAAAAGGAAGGAGAAGGAGGCTCTTTGCTGCAGAAGGACCTCCCCTGCTCAGCATATGAGGCCTTGGATTGTGAGTGTGACGAGCCTAATTTTCCTTTGTGCTCTAAAGATCACCGCATTACTTAAAAATTGTGGGCCGTAAAGATTACCATGTTCGTTGTGAACTACACTGGACACATATTCCTGTAATTATTTTGTCTCCCATATCTGTGTGAAAACTGTTAACACAAAAAAGGCTCTGCAATTATGTAGCTACTTTCTCTGTGAGTGTTCTTGTGTTCTTGAACAACTTTGCTAATTTCTCAGTGGTATATTCATAAGAAAGATAATAGAACAGAAGACTTTTAACTGGAGTCTATTATGTGTTTTTCCATCTGTTTGTGATGAACCAGAAAGAGCTACGTGTTAGGTCTTGCCTTATGGCAAATCCTGATCTGCAGTTGCTGTTTTCCCACACTTACTTAAGCTTCCCTGCACATCCCCTCGCACAAAGCAGATGCCGGTGCCACAAGAGGGCTGAGAGCCTCCTCCTGAGCGCAAGGGGCTGTTACCCGGCCAGCTCCGCGGGTCTAGCCTCCAGCAAAGCCGACCGACCAAACAAAAAAAGCTGCTCTCTCTTGACATCGGATGATCTGAAACTGGTTTGTCGATTGAAAAGGCAAAAGAAGCACACGGGATCATCAGTTGTCTGCTGCAGGCCTTGTGGTCCCAGAGTAGCCTCTTTGGTGAAAGGTTTTGGGAAAGAAAAATAACTCCAGAAAGTGCATAATGTTTTTCCTACTTTTCAAGTGTAGCAAAAAGCAGCAGTGCTGAGGAGACCCCACAAGGAGCAGATAGTATTTTCTCTTTTTATAAAAGAGGAGGGATAAATCAAGTAGTAAATTCTCTTTCCTTGCATTGATGGTGATTGCTCCCTCTCCCCAGGCTTGAAATCGTGCCACATTAAATAATTGGGAATATGCCATTAATGTCAATAAGGCCAGGTTTTTATACTTTTATTCAGACCTGGACTCTCTTTTTGGCAATTGGCCCCATCTCAAATTTTCCTCTAGGGAACCACTCACTTTGCATTATTTTCCTATCCCCCTCAAGTGCTACAAGCTGTCTGTCAGAACTACAGACTATTGTCAAAAAACAATGAAGTTGATAAATGCATTATTAAAAGACCAAAATAATCTTGGACTTCTCTCTTTTTCTTTTTTTTCTCTACAGTGTTTCAAGACTTTGTAGCCTTTTAGTAGGTTTTGAGTTGTGAGGTGGTTGAAATTACTTTCATGTGCAACATCATGAAACTCACAGTTCATTTGTGGAGTTATGCTTGCCTATAGAACAATTGAATGACAATGTTTCATAAAAGTGCATATATATAACCATAAAATAATCTATCATACCATTTAAATGCTGTATTTTAGTAAGAGGTGTGATATGTATTTTCTTACATCCTGTAATTTTGATTTAAATTGCAAAACTTTATATTCATACTGACAGAATATTCAGAAACATGTTAATTTAAAAAGCAGTTGATTTTGCTTCTCATCTTTTCCTATGCAGTGTTTTTGGGCCAAATTCTGGGCCAAATTCTGCTTACGTTATCCCAAAAATTAAACTAAAACTAACTTCTGGGTTTTTTTTGTATCTATCTTGTGTAAAAAAAAGATCATCTATATTACATTTCTTGGCATTTTATTTCTCAGACAACCAAATCAATAATTGTTAATAAGGATTTTAACAAACCTAGATTTTTTTATCCCCAACATTTAATCTATATAGTGCACTTTTTAAAGACTTAAATTTTGTCCCTGTGTAGTCTGCAGCACAATCTGTACTTATTTATTTCATTGCAGGATCATGCATGGATATCTACATATATCCTGTCTGCTGAAGGGGCTTCATGGGTCAGCTTCTCATTTCAAATTGGGCTACCAATATTTTTGAGTGGATGTTAATGTAACCTGTCAAGTTAATGTTTTCTTTGCCTTTTTAGAGTCCTAGTCTTAGGCTTTGAAATTCACCAAGTAAAAAATACATAGCCCAAATGATAATTTTTTTATATCTATAGATTCTTGGATATTTGTTTTTCAAATTTATCCATTGCTTGGCACTGTTGTTGTTAAAACCAGTATAAAGTCTTTCCAGTCTCTGGTTTAAAAAGTAGCTATAAGGGGGAAAACATGACAAACATCTTGCTTTTGTGACAACATTATTACAAGTCTAGCAGGGGTCTGATTCTACAGCCCTGAGAATTTATTTTGTACCAAAGCTCTTTGAATACATAATGAATACTCACAAATGAAAACCTTTTCAGACGATGTGCTATTGAGTCAAGTTCATCAAAGTTAAAGCAGCATGTATTTTCTGAAAGCTGTAGATGATTACACACTGGTCTAACTTCAATGAGTTCTGATAATCATAATTTCCTGCAATAGAGTTAATTAAATTATGTTCTGCCTTGGGGTTCCTTTTCTTACAGCAGTATGATTGTAAAATACTCTATTATGTTGCATTTCTGCCCAGCAGATTCTACTTAAGAGAAACCAACCCAACGACCACATTTGTTACATAGATGTAAAATATTTCTATTTAGCGTACACTTATTCCTTTAATGTGTTCATCCTAAATGGCACCTGCCCAAACCAATGGAGAGCAGGCATCTCCTGAGTGAAAAGGAGCAGGACAGAGAGCAGCCTGCCTTATCTCTTGGGGAAGCTTCTGGGGACGCCCCTGCCTGGCTCCTGAGCCTGCTGCAAGCCAAGGGCACAGAGGCTCTGCACTTTGCTGAGGTGCTGCCACTCTCCATTGACACGAGTGTCCAGGGCTGAAACTGCCAGCTCAGGCTGGGTGCTGGGACTGAGCTTATTCACTGCTTTTGCCTGGCAGCTTTTAAACTGTGCTCATATCTGCAGCAGACCTAGGGGACTCCTACCTGTGAGAATTCAATACCTCGTTTATGAGTAGTGCTCCACTGCACAGTTTCATCATTTGAGGGAAGAAAAATGCTGGAAAAATATTCTGTTTACCATTATCCCCAGGTAAATAAAAAATGGTTAGTCTAACTCACATGGCTGAGAAAAGATGTTATCATCACTATGGAGAAGTTAATGGAGAAATTGATTTCCTGATGTTCCTATATTATATCTGATGTCTGACTTGCCTTCTCCAACCCTGATAAAATATGGTGCTTTTTAGATTTTAATTACTAGGAATAGTGCAAGAGAATATCTGAGTCCATGTTTGATGTTATTTTCAATCTCACAGGCCAAGAAAAAAAAAAACAAAGCTCAAGTTTCAGGTAAAAAAATTGCTGTATTTTTTTGTCACAGATTAATGTTTTTTGATCGCTATTAATTTTAAGAGGTATTGAAGACATTTTTTTTGCACTGTCGTGTTTCTAACACAAAACCTCAACCAAATTTCCCTAAGTGCATTTGTCTGTATTAACCAGAGCTTCATTGAAAATTATTTTAAGTTACTTGCCTGTAATAGTGTTATTCTTCTGTTATAATGATAAGAAACACATGCTGTTATTTTTTTTAATCAAAATTTGATTCTAGCTCCTGTTTACGTGGTTTTCAGGAAAGGACAAACAAATTACTTTAGTATTTGCTGTGATACACAGAAAGTATGTGGTGGGGGCTGAGTCCCATGGGGTTTTGTGGGAGCAAAAGCAACTTGTCTCTTGTCAGCCATGTACTACTACTGAAATGTGCTTATAACATGTGCTTCCTGTGTACCTGTGGAATTATACTAATACTATATAGAAAACAATGGATAAGGCCAGATGTGTTAAAAATATGAGTAAATTTCAGCTTCTGACCTTGTTTAAACAGTTGATCTCTGAACTTGTGGTTTATGATATCATTTGTCAAAATCCTGTAATTGATACATAATTCACCTTTCTCCATCTGTTACACTTTGAGAATTCTTAGATTCAAGTGGCAGCAGAATATATACAGTAAAATTTTTTTTGTTTATTAACTCCATAGTTATTTGATTTATAGTGGTTTGATTTATTCCTAGCTCACCTGAGATTATTTTAAGCTGAAAATGCAAACACATAGATGTATGTATGTAGTCCAGTTGCTGCAATACAGAGAGAAAAGCTGGTCTAATTTCTGGGGTGAGCTCAATTTAGCAAGAAGTCGATGTATGACTTATTTCTGAAATGCCCGGCCCTCACAAACTGCACCACGTCCTGCTGCAATGAAAACACATATATTGTAATATTTGTTTTGGAAATTTGTATATTGGCTGACCATATGAACATGTTCTCATTGCCTGCTCAGGCCTTTGAGCAATTTGCAGCCTTTTGTTATCAAATAAAGGCTCTCTGAGCCTCCTACTTGAGCGCTGAGTTTACCAGCTGCTATCCACTCCTAGACCTCATTAGGGGCCTGCTGTTCTGCTGAGAACCACACCACATGCTCTGCCCCGCGCTGCCGGCGGATTAGCCTGTTGCTGCTCCTTAAATTACCAGGTACAAAAGGTTGCTCTGTTCCTCCATAGAGAACTACCACTCTTATCCTCTTTGAAGAGGCTCTATATCATGATCTCTCTGACTAATTACGGTCCGCAGACAAGCCACAGGTTGTTATAGAGGGTTCGTCCCCATGGTTGATATCAGTAAGATATTTTGGAGTTTTGTTCATGAAGGATTAAAGGTGCTGTTTCTCAGAATCAAGTCCTAGAAAAGCCAACAAAAACTATACATATTTTTGTAACCAGTTAAAAAAATGCTTCTTAATATTAACTCTCATCAAGCAGATTTAATGCTATTTTACATCTACTTTCAGACGTTATTTGGGAGAAATTTTATAAATGTTAGAAGTTATTTTAAATATGAGGAATAAGTTTAATTAGCTTCTGTGTATCTAGAAATAATTCCTTACCAATTACAGCCAGAGACATTTTTGTATAATTCTGTTTGGAAAGAATAGGGCATTAAAATGTTGACCAGGATAGGTCAATTGGGAAATATTATTTTTGTTGATTTTGAGCTTCAGTTTTGGTGGATTTATGCACACATATGTATAATTTAGAGTGCCATGTGGGAGAAAGGCTTTGAGATCTGTGCAGAGCAGAGCCCCACTCCTGTGTCCACAGTTTGCAGTTCCCAGTGAGTTACCGGTCCTCACATACTGGACCATGTTTAAGGCATTCAGAGGGATTTTCTTGGCTGTTTTTTGTTTTTGTTGTTTATTATGTGACAGATTATGTCCTATCTGTTACGTGACGACATTAGATATATTCGGTTTTCATTCCCAGACATATGATGCTTATGAATGAATAGGAATTAGTTGCATCTCTAGGAAGGTAGCATATGTTCCACAGATATCACATATTGATCCGAGACCTTGTTTGGCAGCTGAAGGACTCAACACTAAGTCCAGTACTTTGTGCAAGCATCATTATATGGTGGTGCCAGTAAAGAGTTGCTACTTTCCAGTCATCATGTAATTATTTACATATAGAAAATATCAATATTTGTAATATGTATTTCTACAGTGTGTTCTTCAAAGAGCCTCAAATAATGAATAGGGAAAGAAGGAATGAATATATCAGTTAAGGAAGTAAGTTAAGGACCCTTTTTATAGGAGATTACTGATTATACATCTTGTTTTTCTTGCTATTCAGTATGCAGATGTGAACCCATACTGTCTGGACCTGATCTACAAATGCATCTTGGCACGTAGTAGAATAGTCTTCTTTTAATTTAGAATGGGACAAAGCCAGCATTGGAATCTTTTGGGGAAGTCCATTTATATTATCCAGTGGCAGTCAATGGCTCTATTATGTGTTTTGCCATCTGTTCAAAACAAGCAAGCCCAGCCATCCTTTCCTCCAGGATCTCACAGCAGTACCATGAGATGTACCAGCAACTCTGTAGTACATGTGAGTATAAATGTGTGTTGAACGTTAAATGGTTGAGAAATTCTAACATATAAATGGTTGAGAAATTTCAGTTTCAAGGAAATGACTTCATTCTACATGTTTAGTTGTGTACATGGTTAGCATCAGCGTTCTTGGTGATCCCAAATATCTATTAATGATAGCGTAGTCTGGCTCCTCATGTGCAACATTCAAAGATGCACATCCAGTAATCTGTAATTAAGGCTATAACACTTGCTAGAGGAATGTTGTATTTCTGAAAAAGAAGATCACCTGAGATCTGCAGGAGAGATGACACAGCAGGACACAATAATGCAGCCCTTATGGTAACTTCCAGACAGAGATGATCAAGGAGCGAGTGAAGGGAGATGCTCTGCTGGACCTTGTTTTTTGCAGTACAGGAAGCTTGCATGGATGAACAAGGAGCTGCTGGAGCTTACAAGCTAAATGTAAGGAAGAATTGAAAGAAAGGACAGGTGATTTGGAAGGAATATACAGACATGGTCTAAACATGCAAAGATGATGTTTGGAAAGCCAAGTCCACATGGACCTGTTTCTAGCAAGGGACAGGAACAAAAAGGGCTTCTGACGGTACATTGGAGTACAAAGAAGACTGGGGGAAATTTGGGCTCACTGCTGAATGGACCAGGGGACCTAGTGACAAAAAGACATTGAAAAGACTTAAATTACTCAGTACCTTCAGTGCTTTATCTTGGCCTTTATACTGGTAAGATTAGTCTTGAACTGAGAAAATAGAGTACTGAGTGGAAAGAGCACAAAAGCGTGCACAAATAATTGCATTATTGAACATTATTAATCTAAAAAGAGTTTTAAAATGCAGCAGTCAGTCCCATCAAGGGACCGATGTTCCAGGGAAGTAGAGACAAGTTTTATTTGCAAACACAGTTTCCACAATAATATGCTCAAAGTGGGACATTTTAAGCACAAATATCTGTAAACAACCATTTATGCCTACATCTGTGATGTTTCCACATGGCACTGTACACCTGCTTTGTGTAGATGTCATGACTTGGAACCAAGAGTGCTGGTGAAGCAACTTCTTGAATGACAGTTCTATGAAAAATAGCTCCTTGGTATGTGTGTTCAGTTTAAAGTCTCAAGGAAAGAAGCAACTGGGCAGTGATTGCTGTGGGCATGGCTGCAGCAGAAATCTGGCAGCCCAAGTTGCTCTGTAATGCAGTTCTGAACCCTAACTTATTGTTACAGGTCCAGCCAACAATCGAGTAATTATATGGTTGCAGCTGGTAAAGCTGACTGACATTTATTTGACTACAGAACAAAAATGTGTGAAGCTGATTTAACTACACAGGCCCATGAGGATGTCTTTAAACAAAATTCAGAAGGATAAATACTAAGTCAAATTTGAAGGGATGCATAAAGTCCATCTGATATACTGTGGCTGCTGGGATTTAATGGGATTTTTCCAAAATCTAAATGGGAGAAAATTGCATGCCTATGCTTTGGAAGTTTTTCTGACTGAAATACATGCTCCAAACTTGTTTACTTTTCTTGCTAACACCTTTGCTTTCTGTTCTGCAAGCTGGGAATCACATCAAAAAATATGCTGCAGCTGGAAAAATTCTGACTGTATGTTGCATTTTTTTCAGGTTTAAAATATTCCTTTTGGACCCTCATACATGTGCTCTTGAAGATGTTCAGATTTATCTCTTACAGATTTGTTTCAGAGTATTCAAGTGGTGATTCTGATGAGATTATTTTGCAAGACACTCAAACAACAATCAAGAAGGGAGGCATCCATGATTACAGGTTGTAGTGGCTGGGACTTCATGCTAATGATGTGAAAATTTAGGATTGGTTATTCTTCCTATGTCTTGAGAAAAAGAAATCATAAAAGTAGTAAGCGTATAAAAGAAATTTGTAAATGCATTTGGAAAATATCACCAAAGAAGGAAATCTAGTGATGGATGTTTAGTCAGGTAATTTTCATTCTGGATACTTTTTGCCCTTCCACCCAACCCAGCACTGCTGAATTTATCTAATAGAGTGCTGTCACAGCCCAGAAGAGCTGTGAGATGCTCAACCACATCCTCGGCTGTGTCAATAGAGGGATGGCCAGCAGGTTGAGGGAGGTGATTCTGCCCCTCTACTCTGCCCTTGTGAGACCCCGCCTGGGCTGCTGCATCCAGATCTGGGATCCTCAACACAAGAAATATGTGAACTCTTACAGAAAGTCCAGAGGAAGACTGTGAAGATGATCAGGGGGCTGGAGCACCTCTCCTACAAAGACAGACTGAAAGGGTTGGGGTTGTTCAGCCTAGAGAAGAAATGGCTTTGAGGAGACTTCACTGCGGTCCTCCAGTACTTAAAGTGGGTTATAAATAGGAGGGAGAGCAACTTCTTGTACAGTCAGATAGTGTCAGGACAAGGACCTATGGTTTTAACCTGAAAGAGGAGATGTTTAGATTACATGTTGGTAAGAAATGATTTACTTACTCTTTTCTTACAAGGGAAGAATGTAGCATGTATTCATATTTATTATTTCCTTCAGATGTACAAAATGGTAAGTCATTTAATGGGATAAGTGATCTTTTTTTAATATATAATGTTGTGGCACAGATTTTTGCACTGTTATCTTAGGAGCAACACTTCTGTCTCAAAAATAAAGCTAATTTGTAGCTTGGTATTCTGCAGATCAGGAGACATTTGAAGATGACAGCAAAGATAAGAATAGGAATAAAAATAATGAAGAGCTGCTGATCATTTCAGGTCAGGTGAAATAATAGAAAATAGGAATATTAATTCCAATTTGGGAAAAAAATGTTGACTATGATTTTCATAGTCAACTTAATTAGTTCAGCTGGGTTCTGCAGAAGATATAACATATTGCCTAGCAAATCAGCTTTTCCAGTGGTACTTGTTTTCTGAACTAGTAAATGCTCTAGTGCATTCTGCTCTGTTTGAGATGCTGAAGAGGCTTGTTGCTCCCAAGTTCTCACTACAAAGATTTTTTGTTTCGTATAACATTGCTTTCTTATTTGCCACTCATGTAGCTCTCTACGCCCTCCAGCTCCTGACTTTACTACTAAAAGAATGTCTTTTGAATTAAACCCCAGCAAACTGCTCTGCCTTTATTCTGATTTTTCTTCCAGGATCAGCCACATGGCTGTAAGTGGGCATGGCTCAAACCCCAGAGGTGGAAAGGCAGGCCAAGGCTCCAGGGCAGGCCTGCTCCAGACTCCACAGCATGCACTGCAGCAGGGGTGACAGCCATCAGCTGCTGTGGCCATATGAAGGTTGGCCACTTCAGGGTATCCATCACAGAGTAATAATGGTAGTCTTAATGACATAGCCTTCTTTCTTTGTGTGCCCATGTGGGCACATCTTTTTGTAATAAATACAGCCAGGTTGTTGTCTGTGCCTTCATGGCATACTCTCTCTTCTTACGGGAACATCGTCTAAAAACATATGTATGAATTGAGAGAAGGGAATACATGAGACTTCAGCTCAGAAATCATCCATGGGTTGATGTGAGGTGCCTCCCCTTCCCCACTTCTTTGTTAAAGAGCTTCTCCACTTCCCCCCCAGCACTCCTCTTCTTTCAATACTTCTCATATGAACACATTGAACTGTTGAGGGTGAGTGCCATGAAATAAATCAATTTTGAGCAGGGGTTAGAATGGGCAATATCATTGACCAGGCCATTGTGCCACCAATGGGTCAAAGGGTGGGAAACCAGCCATTGCCCTCAGACTGTCTTCACTGGCATCATTAAAGAAACAGGTGTGAAAAAGCAAAGCTGAGAGAAGTAAAATTTTCTTGGTCCTTGAAATCAATGAAAGTTGAAGAATGAAGTCTGAGAATGAAGTTTCATGTGGCAGAAGAAATAGCAGCAGCAAGTTAACACATGGGAATGAGAATCAAAATGATAATTTCAGGAGTAATCTCACTTACAGTTTTCCACAAATCAAAAGCATCTAGTATAGTCAAGGAGAAAGCTGCAAGGACCATGTTATACAATCATTAGAACCTGAATGAGATACAAAACCCAAGTGCCATTTATCTATGCATTGTTATGCTGTGGTCAAGAAATCATGTCCAGGAATTCACTTCCAGTTGTGTAACACTTAAGACAAAGATTACACATTTCAGACGGAAGGCCATAGCACCTGGCTAGAATACTGTATTGGCTGGAAGAAAGACAGATGCAGAGATTGAGACTGTAATTTCAATTTAGATTAACATGAGAAAGGCCATACTAAGTCAGACCTAGCCAGCTATACTGGTTGTAACAATGGCCAGAAGAAGATGCCCCTTGGGAAAAAAGAATTGCAACAGAGCAAGCATATGGCGATAATTTTCTGAAGAAAAGTAGAAAACAATGAAGAAAAAAAAATCAATAAAATCTGGAGGGGAGTCTTATGGATTGAGGGACAAATAGAGGGATACAAAAGATGAGATGCTCCAATAACGGCTACTCTGTGTAATGCGGTGAAGTAAGAGGTGTTAGAAAGTTTGAGGGAAATCCAAGGCTGAGGAGGTGAAATTGCTGGTAAGTGCAGGAGGAAGTACAGGAGTCCAGAGTAATGAACAGTACATCATAACGGGATTTGCTTTCACAAATAACTGTTCAACGAGAAATAAAGCCATGGGATGGGTAACATGTTAATGAATTTATAGTCCTTTCAGCCAAAAGAAACTTGGAAAGGTGTTTAGAACATGAAAAACTGCTTTGAAATTCCTTGAGCACTTTATGTTTGGACACTTGTCAGGAAGGAAATAGGAAGCTATTCTCAGGAAGCTGAAGTGGGAGGCTGATCTTGCTCTTTGTTTTCCTAGTTCAGAAGCCAAAATGATCCATCTCATTTGAAAATACGACTGCATGTTAGAGGGAGTTGAGATTAGAGGAGGAAAGTGGCTATATGGATGGAGCTATATGTGCAGTGGCTGTTCTCAGGAGGACTACAGGGGAAGCACTGGTGTTGTAGATGTATTTGGCTGATATTTTGGGAGTTTGGACAGTAACTGTGGATCAATACTAAGATGAAGGAAGAAGAGCACAAGAATGCAATTGAGAACTGATATTGATAGGGCAGCTGGAGGGGTTGGAAGTTACAAAATCTCAGAAAAGATGCAGAGAGAGTGTTATAGGAGTAGCAAGTGTCCTCACCCTGGTGGTGAGGTATGCTCTATCTCACGTAAAGAGATATGAATTGATGGAGGAAAGACAACCTAGTTGTGTGCAGCATCATAAATTCCCAGTGTTGATAAAGGAGCATTGCAATGGAATCCACAGGTATGCTCTTTTTTAGAAGAGAAACTCAAAACAATACTCTTGCTGTTCGAGTGAACTCTGTGTGACGTATTTCCTGTCTCCCCTTGATTTTTTTTCTTGGTAAGCCACATGGCGAATCCAAGGCTGGATAATGAGACTACCAGTTATCGTCATTGCTCCTGACAAACAGCAGCTTTTCAACCTGTGAGGCTGATTAATAAACACATGACTCATAAAAGATTCACCCAGAGGTGAATTTGGCCCTTGAGGCCATGCCATGCTCTGATTTAACAGTTCTGGTGTTCTGGGATCAGGCTAGAGTAAGAGGAAAATTTGGTCCTTTTCAGTTAGTAACATCTATTTTGAGACTTTATCCAGCACAGCTGCACAATTAGTGTTCAACAAAGCAGTGCTAATTATTTACAGATGCATCCATCACAAAAGCTCCTGACATTCAAATTCAGAGATTCTGGGGCAAGTGAGGGTGGCAGTGACACCAGTTAACCCCTCATGACAGCATTCAAACAAATAACTTATGTCATGAATTTTATGTTAATGTCTGCAGAGTTGCCTCCTTAGAGACTGAATCTCAGGACAAGGTACCCAAGCCATTCTATGATTTTGGGGTGTCAGTGGTCCTGATGCTCTTTTCAGGCAGCAAAAAGAGCAAGAGTGGAGAATCTACTCCAGACATATCAGTTTTCTTTCTTTTCTGTGCTCTGTCCTAAACTGGAAAGAAAAGGGAAACTTCTGAAATTAATCTCCACGATACTTGATACAAGTAGACTGATTGAAGAATTGGATGATTTTGAAGCCTGACATCTTAAAGTGTGGCATGGAAAAATGTCTGAGTTTGCACATTGGTGGATTAAAAGTATGGCCTGACATTTAGGATATCTTGGTTCTATCTCTCTACTTATCTAAGTAATTGGCTTCTGATAAATATGTAAGTTCTTTCTGCATGAGATTGGCAAAATTGGTATAAAGCAGTGGACTAAATTCCCTACAAAAGTGCATTATTAGTCGACACTATAAGACAATGCTCAAGCAATGAGTGAAAAGCAAATTTTGATCTTTATTCTTACTTATGTTTTGCTTGAAGATACTGAAAGTAAGTTGGCTGTGGAGAATCAAGCCCATGATCACTGAATTCAGGATGGGATTTCTACACATAAAAAAGCAAGGTTCCCACTAAGCAAAGCCATGATGTCCTAGATTTTCTTTTTAAAAATCTATCAGTTTTTGATGATTTTTATTGTGTTAATCCACACTGTTCTTGATCTTTCTGTTGCTTTCCTTTCCGCCTAGGCTGAGATGGCTGGAAATTCATGCATCTCATTTTGGCCTCTGGCTGGGGATTGACTGTCATTCCAGGCATTCCCTGTCTGTCCTCCCTGCCTGGGGAAATCAGCCCTGGGGCCAAGGAGGGAAAAAGCCCCGGCAAGGCCAGTCCCAGCTTGCCTGCTGGGTTTGCTAGCCAGCTTGTCAGTAATGCAAATGGTGCTGATGTTTGCATCAAAGCAGACACCTGCCTGTGAGGAACTAGGCTGAGACCACCAAATTGTTTTGGGTAGGTCAGCAAACAGCTGTCTGCTTGTGTAATTTGGTTCTCCTAATTTGGAGAGGGTTCTTATTCAGAGATGGAGCTGTTTGCCTGCTGACAAGCTCACACGTATTATGTTGTGCATAATGTGCATGATTAACGTGTGTTTATTGGAGCAATTGTGCTGTGGCAGAGCAAGGGCTGCTTTTTTTGTGTGGCAGGGGGCAAGGGGCAGCAAGCTCTTCTCCCTTTGGGAGAGGCACTATAGCATGCAGTGAAAAACTTTGTGCATCTTGAGCAGCAGAGTTTCTCTAGCCACGTGGCCAAGTAAATATTTTGTTGGAATCAACTCTTCTGGTTGCTTACAGGTGCCTGATTCAGGTTTGCAGGCCTGTCTGCGGGTAGAGAACAAGGGTGACTTTTACTGCCTTGTTTTGCAGTCTTCTTCCTCATCTATGGTACAGACTTACTGGTCATTTGTAAAACTTTTTGGGCTAAAAGTTCTGGAGCTACTTTCAAAATTTGCCTTTGAACCTCAGGGACTGTACAGTAGCATTTTCACTATTTTATGAGCATTCTTCTTTGCCTTACACTAATTTTGCCTGTGGGTACTAATCACGTGAGACTGTCACAGTGTTCCTGCCCTTATATGACAAAGCTTTTGATACAGGGTGTGGAGTCCCTTGTGCCATTAAAGGAATTTCTAAGTCCCTTGCCCTGGAAAAGTGAAGATTAAAGATACCCCTCCCAGGTGTAAGAAAAGGCTTCTCCCCCATGAATCCTTGCAGACATTGTGCAATCTTCTCTCTGGGTTTTGCAAGTCCATCACCCACCCCATGGTATCCCCTTTCCCTGTTTCCCCATTGGCTATGGGGCTAGGTGTCCTGTTCCTCTCTTCCCTATGGTCACTTGCCCCCTGTACCACCTACGAACCTGAGACCCTATATGACTGAGAAAAACCATGTTCTCCCTCTTCAGGTCCGGATTCACCTTTGGCACATGGAATAAACGCTTGCTGGAAATTGATCTGGGCCTGGGAGCCTTCTGCCTCTCTGCTGAGTTAGCCTTGTAATGTGTGTGGATGTGTGAGCTTGAATTGCTGCCCAAATTCTTCTCAAGCAGTTTCTCTACAGAAAGGCTGACTGGGATCTAGAAAGGCTGTAGCTACACTCCGAAAAAAACACACCGTTACAACAAGGAAACTCTAATTGCAGTCCTGCAAATTACTATAAGTTTCAATCAAATATATTACATTTTCAGGTGTTGCTGTATTTGCTAAAAATCTGGAGGATTTTTTAGGTTGATTTCTGTCAATACAGTGTTGGTTTTACTGTAGCGCAGAACACAGTGCTCAGAATTTGCAACAAAATTAAAAAAGAAAACCAAATATTTTGATACAAAATTACATTAAAATTTATTTTTATTTGATAAGGATTTGATTATCCAATTGTATTTTTTTTCCTGTGTGAGAAATATTCTGATTCAGTTAGCAATGTCAACATCCACTATTATATGGACATGTTTTCCTTTTTGCGTTTTCCTAGTTTTATAGGACTTTAAAAAATAGGGAGACTACTGAAAGAAGTTGTAAAAGAAGAGGAAGAACAACAACAAAAAACCACATTTTATCTCTTGTTTACCCATATGAGACATCAAGCTACTCAAACCCAAAGCACATACAAAATAAAAATTCCCTCTTTTCCTGCCAGAAAACAATGTACCATACGAATCATTACCCCATGAAAACACTCACCCTCTATTCACTTGCTGTTGCATTGATTTCTTTAGCACGCCACTCTTAATTTAAAGTGACCTACCCACTAATAGAATTTAACTTACTTCACTCAGCCTGTAAGGTACACCTGCAATTCTCCCTTGCATTTCCTCAGCAAGGCTGGAGAGCTTTCCACCTTTTTTCTGCCTCCCCCAGCTGTGCGTTCTCACCCTCCTCCACGGGAGGTTGCTGCCCCACTTCAGCCCTGCTCCTCCCATTGTTTTTCCATGCCAGCTCTCAGCTGGATCTGCCAAATGAGCTATTTAAACGCCTCCTACACTTTTGAGGGGGAAGATTTCGTTTTGTTTTGCTTGGAACTAGGACGGGGTTTACCAGACTCAGTTTAGAAGTATGGTTGAATAGTTCAGTCTGTGTGGCAGACAAGGTGACAACTGGGAAGGTCATGATGGGGGGAACTAGAGGGGAGTGTGTTTGGGAAGAAGGGACCTGGAGCACCTTGGTGTGCTGGTGAAGAAGCATAGCAGGAGGGGAGCCTGAGTCACAAGATTCTCTGCCCCTGGTGCAAGCAATCTGAGAACAAGTCACAAAACCTGTTTTTGGAGGTCTGGGAAGTGTTACTAGAGAGATCTCCTGGCTGGGTGAAAGAGTGAATAAGAGAAAATGGAGTTTACATCCAAGGGAAAAAAAAAAAAGGTGCTGGTAACATGACCATTAGCAGGGACATGATGATGATAATGATGGGGGAGCAGTTTAGGAAAGCTGTTTAGAAACTTGATTCAAAGGAAAAATACTTGCTTCGAATTTTCCTGGCTGCTGATTTAAATGAAATAAAAAACAAGTGAATTTTTTAGCAGAGTAGATTTTTAGGTAGGAAAAGGGATCCATGGTTGATATGAGGAAAAAACATCTTCCTGATCTCTAAGTCTGGAAAAATGAAATTTAAATCATGCCAAGAGCATCCCCAAATCATCTGGGGACAATTGGAGCTTGTGTTACACCTGGCCAGAGACTTTTTTGGTCATAGAAAAGGGGGTTCAGTAACCATGTCCAGCTGTTGAAGACAGTTCTGCTATGGCACCCTCTGAGCAGGTCAATTCTCTCAGTCTTTCCCAGCAGAAAGCTGGGAAAGCTGTTTGCTTTTTGTAACTGATTACCTGCTGGATGAAAGCCAGTCAGGTAGGGTGGTCTGTTCTTAATACCAGCAGTTAGAAGGGTTCACCTGATTTCTGGGAAGTTGAATTCTTCCCCCACTGTTTATTCCATTTGTTATGTGGGTTGGGAAAGGCTTGTTTAATATAAGTGCTGATCCGGACTCAGGCAGGTGCTGTGAATGTGGTATTTTCTTGTCTCTTAAGTGTGGTCCAGCAGTCAGGACATGCTTCTATAACAACCTTTCTGCATCCTACCTTGCTCTGCCTTTTTTACAGGAGGCACATGATCCAGGTCTGGGTCTCACTGCAGGCCCCTGTACTTGGTGATCTCCAGTTTGTGGGGGTTCATGGGCCTTGGTTGGCTGCAGCTGTGGGCAGTGACATGAGAACAGTTGCAGCAAGTGCTGGAAATCACACAGGAATTGCTGCACCTGGAGGACAGGGACACCACCCAGTTTGCGTGAACGCTGCATATTTTGTCTGTATTTTCTGAAAGGAACAAACTGATTAAAATTAATGAATGTGAGTTCAGGATGCACTGGGTCTGTCACAACACTTATATCCCTTGATATTCTTCCAAATGCAGCTGGACGGTCTAGCTCTTGTGAGGACTGAGACTGAAGCTCTGCTGTTCCTCAGCTGCCCGTTTTCATTGACCACAGTGGTTGGGAAGGGCACACAAATCTTTCCATGGCACCACAACCTGCCCTTGCTTAAAGTGAATCTCCTGAACCAGCTGCATTCAGCTAATGCTGCAAGGCCTTTTATCAGCTACCCAATCACACCTGCATCAACTGGGCCTGGTAGGAAAATAAACCTTTTTAAAAAGATGGAAGTACACATCTCAGTCTCTAAAAGGAGCTTAGCTCTTCCCCAAACCATAAAAATTGTTCCCTGGGTGAATTGAGGACAATTTTCTCATGCCTGTTTTTCAAGGTGCAGCCTGCTGTATTCTCAGGCTTTCCAATGCACAGCTTGCATGTGTGCACACAGCTGCTGCTGCATGGCTTGCTAAGGGTTTAAATCTGCAACTCTGCCTCTGCTCATGAGTTTACAGCCCAAGCGTTCATGTTATCGGCATCTTTTATGATCCCCGGTTTTTGTTTTTCTTTGCCAGCTGCCATGGGTCCTCTCTGTATTAGGCAATACTGCCTTAATGGTATCTATTTATCACCTGTTATACAGAAAACTCAGTCTTGCTGTTCTTTCATCCTTCCAGTAATTTTTAATTCTAATGTCCAAGCTGTTAATCTTAAAATTATAGTCAATCCCTTAATAGTCCCTCTGTTGCTGAATTTTACTGAAAGCTTTTGAAAAAATCCCTCCCCAGTTTTTCTTTTCCTGTATGATATTTTCTTGGTTCTCCAGAGGAATCCTTTTATGCTGATGGACAAGATCTTTATTTACATATCCTATCCTACCTTGTACTTTTTGTAGCATGCTTTTTTATGATTAGGTAGTTTTTTTATGGTTTAATTTAATTTACCTAGTTCTCATAAAATACCCTGTTCTCATCCCAGGATGTTCTTTTATGTCTGGAACTTACTGTAGTTTCTTCCCAAGCTCCTGTTTTAAGAAACAATCTTAATATTCATTATGTAAGACAGGAGAAATGGAGACAAGGGAGAGGTCTTTTCAATCTGTGTCACCAACTTGCTTTTATATTTTCATAACTCTGGTCATTAAGCAGCATTTGGAAGAATATGAAAATTTGAGAGTCACCGTCTGAGTAGAGTCAAAGGCTGAGTGAATCCCATACCACCTTCTAGGCCAGCAGTAGATATTTAAGGAAAAGTGTACCTGAAACACTGAAGTTTTTATAGTAGGCTGATCCCATCTCTTGTACATCCTCCAAACTTCCATAAGATACTGGCTAAGGACTACCTCAGTCAGAATCTGAATCATTCTAATAGCCCCAATGGATTTGTCTTTGACTTCATGTGAAGAATCTTGGGAGCAGAGTGGAGCACTCCTGTGTCCAATCCTTTGATATAGCAAACAAGATCTTTAAAACCTAGCTTAAAAATGTGTAGCCTTCTTTTTTTTGAGCCTTTGTGATGTAATTCTCCATTCCCTTCATTTAGAGAGAGAAGCCTGGACCTTTTTCCATTCAGTGCCAAAATGAACATTATGGTGGTAGGAGACACAGCCTGAGCCCTCTAGCATCAACTGCTCTGAATTAAAGGTTTCCCCTGTCACTGATTACCCAATGTTTGGCTGTCCTGTGGTGGCTTCAAATTGCTAGTTTATTGTCAGATTAGTAGATGTGGGGCTCCATCGTTAGATCTAGGAAGGACAGAAGGTATCAGAAAATAATACTGAAATGAGTGTTTGGTGACAGGGTGATTTAGATTGTGTAAAAAATCACTGAACAGCTGCAGACTAACCTCTATATGTATGTGGGGAAAATAAGTTTACAGCAGATCAGCTATCTGGTTCAAGATGGATATATTGGAATAAGTAGCCAGGACTTGGACAGGTCTGAGATGGGGAAAGAAGGGCAATGCAACATACTGCAGTTGGATTAATTGTATGTCAGGATGGAACTGGAACCCCACACAGTGTTCCCATCTTAATTTCATTCTCCAAATTTGGACATTTGTATCCACATTTTGCTTAAAAATGCATATGCTTCCAACAAAAAATGTCTGTTTTGTTTCACTTTTGCATTCATGCTTCAGATAAATAGGTTTGTTTTGAGAATTTCTGGCTGCAATAATATTTTTCCCCAGCATTTGGCAACTGCAGATGGCATTTTAGGTAGCTTTTCTAACACAAGGATCTTGTGCCTTCACTGGTTCTTTGTACAGGACACTAGACATATAATTGCATGAATTCCTTTGTGTATTATTCATTATTTTCAGTCACACAAACATATAATTTCCTCTGTAAGCTACCATGTGACTCCAAATAAGAGTCAATTAATCGCTATTTTTACTATGGACAAAGTTCAGTCTTTATTACTGAATGATCTGTAAACAAAATAATTTTGCAGCATGATTACAGGATATTTCAAGTTGTTCTTTTATATAATCTTAGTTATACAATTTTTAAAAATTAACTAATTTAAAATTAATTATACAATTAAAAAGGAACTTAATGTTCTTAGTTCATATTTAGTTTAAAATTAAATTTAAATTTAAAATAATCCACAAAAACATAGCTGCTATTGCATTACTCTATGCTCCCTGCAGTTTGGGATGTGAAGTTTCACCCAATTTTATGTCCATGTATTCTCATTTGGATAAAACTACTTTGGATAGGTGCTGTCTGATACTAAGAGAATCCAAGAGATCTGAAAATGGGTTTCCCCCTCTTTTTTTGCTTCTCATCAAAAACATCTCAACCTGTTTGCTTAACAGGTTGTGGATAAGATTTATGCATTTAAGATGTCAAGTAGCCTTTGTGAAATCTTTGCTATGATTAAGGCAGAAATAAGAAGGATGCAGATACTAAAATTACATCCTGAGCAGAAAAATAATTTAAGTTATGGTATACATGAGTGCTTTAATTTAAAAAAAAACCCCTTGAATACCTATGCCATCTTCTAAAAGCTTCAGTGATGCTGGAGTCTTGTGCTCCTGAATACGTGTGTCTAATACTAGGAGTGATGCCTTAAGTTTTAGCTATCATGTTTTTCAGATTCTGTGCTGCCTAGGGGTGTAGTTCTGAGCCTCATATTAAGTGTTAGTGATCTCTCTTCACAGTCGGTAGACAAAACAAGTATTTTCCCAGATGGAGACCAAGGATAATGGTTACAGGTTTTCAGGCCTGAAAGCATAAACAATGGTGGGCCAAAGAGAGAAAACAAGAGGGATGGGACTTCATAATCTGAAGCTGTAATTGGACAATTAAACCCAATAGGTAAATGGACTAAAACTTATAAAAGTGTGAGACCTCATGACCAATCATCCATTTTGTGACAATTTTGGGTCCACCTTGGGTGTAGCCCTGGCCAGGCTCTTGTCCTGCCTAAGGTGTATCCTTTAAGACCTTTTAATAAATACATACTTCATTCTCTTAGCTCTGTCCAGCCTTTGTTGCAGGTCAGCCTTCCCAAGGCATCAGTTGCCCTTAAGCTCTTTTGGAGCTTATTAAATCTATTTTTTTGGTTAGTTTTGGTTCCCACCACCCATACTGAACATCAGTATGTAGAGGCTCATATTTTGGATCTCACTTTATTCCTAAGCCCTCGTGGGATCTGCAAACCCATAGCCCAGTACACAGTGCGAGTGTTAGAGTTCATGGAGGTTTCCCAGGGCACAGGCAAGAACACCCACAGGCTGAGTTCCACATTAATCCACAGCAGTTTGCTCTGAAGTATGGCAAAAGAGAAGTTGTGGTTGTTCCTTTAGGCAGAGGTGCTCAGTTTGTAGAGTGCTCAGGCAGATTGGAGAGGACCTATGTTCAATGGCTTCTTCTTTTATCTGCTGATATAAGGACTTACATTTCTAAGCAGTCCTGTCTCTTTCTGTTTTGCCTAATCCTGTTTAGCTTACTGACTGGATAAAAAGGTTGAGGTGTTTCTCCAGAAGTCTTCATTGCAATGAAGTCCCCATGCTCTGTGCAGGCCCCTGGCTGTGAGCTGAACGAGGAACATCAACCTGTTTGTGAATATAACCCTTCATCTCCAGTGTGGGATAAATTAAGCATAAGCTGATGTTTTCAGCTTTTCCTGGCAGTTTGCTGCTCATGGAGCAATCTGAATAGCATGAATGGAGGTAACAAAGACTATCTGCATTAATGTTTTCATTTTTATCAGGAGTGTTCTTGAGCTGAATCTCCTCCTTATCGCCACTGACAACAGTTGCTTTGCAGAATGCTCTCACAGAGCTCAATCTGGTTTCTTTTCCAAGAAATGAAATCAGGAACTTGGTCCAGGAGGACACATGGTGTTCTTCTCAGACCAGGCTGGGATGCTGTGATGTAAGCCCACAAAACGCACGTTCTGCAGTGACTGGGTTCCCAGCATCAACTCTACCAGACTGCACACTGGCTCCTATTGGGTTGAAATACTTTCTAATACAGACATAGCCTAATGAGACCTTGTGACCGTGTAGAATATTATAGAACTTGCACAGGAATGGGAGAAATTCAGATGCCTTGAAGCTGCACCTTGCAGAATTTAGAGTCAAAACACCTCAATCCTTTTTAGCTGCAGACCTAAGTACATATTCATTGCCACCTACCCATATAATTCTGCTATTGAGTTTACCAAATTGAGACATTTGTGATAAGCATGTGAAAGAGACATTTACAGTCTATATTAAAATCTTTCATCAGGAAGAACATGCTCATTAGTGCAATATTCACTTTAATCTCATCTTTTTCTTCTGCTGCTGTGCACTGCTCTTGTATCAACACTGATTAGCAGCTAGAAACCTGGCCTGCTTTTTTCTTACTTGAGCATCCTGTGAGTGGGGGATGGACCTTAACTGTTGGTAGACGGTCAGTGAGGCTCTCTCTATTATGTTAATGTTGTCACTCACAGTATTTTCATTATGAGCTTCATTGTTTAGAGTTAATTTCCTGGCTGTTACAAATTCTATCAGGATGAATTGTAGCAGAAAGGCTTGTAGATTTGATTTGATTTCCTTTGCCAGAGAAGGTGCAAAATTGTTCCCAGTTCTATTTTTGTTTTAATGTAGGCTTAAGATACTACTTCCCAGATCATTTGTATTTAAACAACTCTGATCAAAACAAAAGAAATATTTTTTCCATTGACTGTTTCTGCTTCGTCTTCCAAGTGCTTTGTTCCTAGAGCTCTTGGTGAAAATACATGGGAGATCTTGGGAAGCTACTTGCCAACCCTTTCTTAATGGAGCTGCTGATTTTCTCTCGAAGGAAATAATTTTTTTTAAAGCGGAAAGCACTTAGTTCTTATAGGTGCTGTAAATGATTTGGTGCTGTAAATCTAAACATCCAAGTTTAAGTCTGGAGATAGTGCAGATTCTCATCTTTTAGAGCTGATGTTCAATGGGCACTTGTGAAAACTATCTGTTAAACCACAGATTAGACACAGTTTCAGAGTGCTTACTCGTCTGTGAAGGTGAACAGAGCAACAGACAATAAAATAGGATCTGAGAATGACTGCTGCATGTTTTTACAAAACTATGGGGAATGTGGAGCCAAACCCCCCAAGTTTCAAAGCTGTCATGAGAGGGTATGACTCTTTTATGCCTAATTTTTAGTATAATCTAAGATTTCCTCTCTAAATTCTACTCCACTTATCTAGCAACATAGAAGCTATTAAAAAAAAGTCATTAAGGTTTTTCAATTATTGCAGTCATTAGGTTATTTTGTCTTCCTTGGCCTCTTCATTTTTAAGGAGATGTTTCTATGCTTACATTTAAACTCCTTTAGAGCAAAATGCAGATATAAACAGTTGTGATTAATTTTCCTCATTTGCTGAATACCATCTTTCACAGCTGTTGATTTAGGACACAATAATACATTAAATGAATTCCATCTGCCCTGGGACAAGCTACAGCACTTACACAGGGATATCTCAGGTCTGAATGTTTCTTCTAAGTGAAAGCAGTCGGGTGTATGCCAAGCAAGATCTCCCAATGTACCACTCTGGTTTTGCCCCCCAAAGCTTTCTGCAAGTCACCAAGCTGCAGCGTATTTCTTTGCATGCAGAACCTTTTTCTTACATGGCTTTCAAAAACTTAATGTAAAAATATATATAGAATCAACTGGCAGCTGACTGGCTACTGCATATGCCACATTTGTGATTGTAGTCGAATGCAGCGCTCCAGGAAAGAAAACCCACTCATAATTTTGGCTACTGCCAGGCATGGCTCGGGCCATCACTCAGACTTTGCTGTGCAGCTCTGTCAGGCACATCAGTCCTGGTTTGCAGCACTTCTGGTCTCCCATCCCCGAGGCAGCGCAGAGCCGACGCTACGGTTTGCAAATGGGTTGAGATAGGTACATGGAAAGGAGGGGAATATCACCAAGTTTCTGCTACCACTTTGCTGCCTGAAACCTTGATTTTTTTTCCCCTTTCTTTGTTCCTTTTTTCTTTCCTTTCCCCATACAAGGCAGAGGAGAAGCCCTTTATATTTACAATTGTATTTTAATCAATTGTAATCTGACCACTAGTAAATTTGTTTTGTGGAGTGTTCTGTCTTAAAAAAAATATTCTCATCTTCTAGAGCCACTGGAATAAATGCTTCACATAAAAAATGGGCTCTGTACCGATTACAATATTTTTACAACTAATAACGCCTAATTTACCAACAGGAAATCTCATCTGAATAAATATCAAAGTGTTTGCCACATAACACGGAAATTAAGAGCAATAAATTTTCAGAGGAATTACTATTTAATGGTTAGAGATCAAAAAATCTCACAAAAGGAGAAACAGATTTTACACAGACTCTCTGTATTTAAGCAATTAAGGACAAGTGGAGAGCTGGTCTTTACTTGATCACTGAAGTCTTCAGTTTGTTGCTCAGCTGTGTGTTAACAACACTATTTTGTATCTCTGCATATGTGGGAGGTAGCTAAGTAAAACCGGTTGACTTAAAATTTCAATGCAACACTTCTAAAAATTATGCACCTATATTTAGGCATGTGTGCAATGAGAGAATAATGGGGAGTAATGTGCTTTGGTGTAAGCACAGTAAATTGCTTTGGATCAGTGCCATATCGATACTTTAAAGTGTGAACTCTTTGGTTGGATAAGTATATAATTTAAGTGCAGAATAGTATGGTAATTATGATTGCTGCTTTCCCCTTCTAATTCTACAGGAAATCTTACTAAGGTATAGTGTCATATAAGGAAAGAATTGTCATCAAAACAGAGAGAATGGTCATTCTGCTCTTAAATACCAACTTTTTTGTTGGGGTTGTAATGATTATAAGCTTGTCTTTGATAAAAAATTCCCTCCTTCTCCCATATATAAATATTTATTAATTCCACTAGAAACTCTCTTTGTTTCAATTCCAAGGAGAGTTTTGTGAGCAGATAAGTCTTTTTCTAGGGTTCTTTATACACCCAATTTTTTTTATAGACAGTTTGTTATATTCATAAACCACCATCACCCAAGTTTGTAAATGATCAGCCAAATCAGCATGGATAGCCTAATCTGAGTGTGTTCCCTACTATAGTTTTACCTGTGCTATTGGTACTTTTTCTTCAGTATTTTTCCCTGTGAATGCTTTGCTCTATCTCTAGGTGCTTGGTGGATTTAATTTCATTTATACATGGTGGAGGGAGTTACGGGAAGGCAGTGGGCAAGTGATGGAAGCAATGATCCAGTGAGCTTGCTGGAGGCTTTTTCAGTTTGGATAAGCCTGTACTCAAGGTTTAAAGGTGTTGGTCATGTTATAAATGACATGTTTGAGAGCTTTGGTTGCAAGGACGAAGGACTTGGAATGAGCTGCTGCAGGAATATGATGTAGAGCTAGAGCGTAAACAGTGTGTTAGGAACTGGCTGCAAAGTGGGCCTTTTTCTAAACCTTGTTTGGTCTGCGTATCTCTTTGTAACCCCACAGAGAGCTCAGGACAAACCAAAAGTCAATGAAAAGCTGCTAATACTTCTTGTTGATAAATATATTCAGTTTTCATTCTTTAATACATACATAGGTGTGTATTTTGTGACTTTCTGGTCTAAAAAGATGTGGCCTAGTGTGTTAGAAATTAATCTATCTGCAGTCTGTGTGAGGTGATAGCAGATTTATCAGGGTTATCAGATTTGGTGACAATTTTTTACTGGTTGGCAGTGTTTATTGTATATAACTTGATGGTGAAAAGCCTTATTTTACAATTTATTATCCAAATTTTTCCTTATGCACTCAAGAAAGTGAAGCTCAAATACACATGTTCAGGCAAGAACTTTGGATTTACTGGCTCCTTCTAACATACCACACTTAGTGTTTGTGGAAACACTGGAGCCACCAAGGAGAAAAGAGAAGTCCTGCACACCAACTTCCCTTTCTAATGAAGAGCAGGGAGAAGGGTTGCACTTATGGATACAAACAGAGGGGCATGTGAAAGCCTCTCAGTTAGTGTTTTGATAATGAGCCTTCCTCCCCTTCTTCAGTGACTTCCCTGAAAATGGAAGTGCAGCGTTAGATGACAGTCTAAAAGCTGTAGTGCCATACCATGTAAAAAAGTTGCCTTTTTTTAAAGAAAAGAAGGCAGGATATGTTGCGGTAGTGTGCATGCTGTCCATCCAAGTGCATCCTTGCTGCAGCCTGTGTCCTAGTGAAACAGTCTGTCTGACTTGTGAGCAGGCACGCAGCCAGTCTGACAGACGGAGGTCAGTGAAGTCAGCCAAGAGACCATGCACTAACTGCACATAGGGTGTGCTGGCTAACGGCAGGATTCCCAAACAGAAACATCCAAATGTCTCCTGGTAATCTTATATTCACATACTGGGACAAGACAAAGATCGAGAAAATAGAAACAGGAAGATATGAGAAGTGGTTTCTGTGTGGATTACACCAGCAATGTAGCTGTGGTGTGTGAAATTACGTTTTAAAAAGTGAGTTGTCTTCTAAGACCACTGTCAGAACTAGGCAGGCAGGGGAAGAGCTAGCTCTCTTTAGAGGAGGTGCATCCAAGGTCATAGGGTCTGTTTGTGATATATTAATGAAAAGAGCCTGATTTCCTCAGTGTCTTTTGCCTAGGGTACAAGACCAGTAAAAGAAGACCAATCTTTTAGCATTCCTACTGTTAATAAGCTGGTTTTTATTTAATGCTCTTGGTAATGAGGACAGACTTCTATTTGTAACAATGATTTTAAACACATGTGATAACCAAGCAGTGGTAGAAACCAGCTGAACTATCATGCAAGGAGCTGAAAATAAGGATCAAGATAAACTGCCACCATAAAGGGAGAATAAAAATGTAATCTGTATAAAGGTCAGCTAGTTACTTGCCAGAGTCACTTGGTGCATCCTACAATAGTAGGATCTTGTCATTTGCAGAGCAGTGCAATAAAAGCAGGAAGAGCTGTATTATTTTGCATTTGGGATGCTACACAAATACAATAAAAAGTAGTCAGCATTTCTTCTTTGACTGGCCTTTGAAGCGCTTAGAATTGAGCCATCCACAGGCTTCCTGATGCAAAAGGCTTTCATTGGAGCAGGGCCCGGTCATTGTGTTTTTAGAAATTCTTCTATTGTTGCAAGAGTCAAAAGCAAAGAGCAGATTGAGTTGTGTTTGACAGACAGCACAGTCAGGACTATGAAGCTTCAGAGTCACCGTAGCTTCCCCTGCATGATGCACTGGAGAGTAGGCGGAAAACTGACTAAATTGTACCAGTGCTTCACCAGGCAGATGGTCAGGCAAAGGCCAAAGCCCTCTGTCCCTCACTCCCCTGCCTCTTCCAGTTCCCAGATGCAAGTTGAACTGGCACAGGGGTTGCTATAATTTGCTGCTGGTATAGACCAGCAACAAATTACTCCCCTGAGGAACAAGCAGGAATAGGGAAGAGCATCTCTGAGGCATAAGACCTCCAGCATGATTTCTTACGCACCACCCATGTCTCAGGGCTATGCCCAGAGGCCCAAACTACCCTGTGGAGGATACTTCTGAAGCCACCAGAGAGAAGAGAACCTTTCTCCCACCTCCCGAATTTCCCTCTCCCCTTCTGAAGTGTAATCAGTGTAGATAGATGTCAACTTGATTACACTCGAAAAAGACTATATTGGTACGAGTCTTGGACCTCAGTGCAGGAGAGACATGCTTGCTGGCTTGGAACAATACCTTTAGCTAAGGAAACTTGCTTCCACTTGATTGTCTCTTTTTTGCATTTTTACATTTTCCAGAACTTTGGATGCAGAGGACTACCTTCCAAAAATGCTTTCTGTGCAATAACTGGTAAAGCAAGACATTACTCAGTGTGACTACCAGGGTCATGATTGAATCCCAGAGGTAATATATTCAAATAGGCAGCCAAAATAAAACTCTTATGGTGAGCCCTTTTCTATGAACTTGTATTTGCATCACAAATCACACAGCTTCAACTATCTGGAAGAAACTTCCATTTGTGTTTGAAAGTAGCCGTACATAAGGGTAGACTAGTGCTTTTTTCCTCATGTTAAAAGAGATTTATATGAGACACAGCATCAAGGACAGGGATCCCATATCTCAGAATTGATGCATTTATGATCACTGTTTCCCTATAGGATGGGATACACAGTAATTTCCCACTGAAAAAGAGACAACTGGCAGTGGGGTTCATCTGAGCAAATGTAGATGCTTGCAGTGTAGGTCTCCAAATCCCAGTTAAGGTCTCCAAATCCCAGTTAAGCATCCTCTACTGTTAAGGGTCAGTGGAGAAAGATAAGCTTTTCTAGGTGTGATTTATTTTTTTTTTTAGATATTTGTAAAAGATCAGACTTTTGTATAACATACGACTTTTTCTTAAAGTGTTATTGATTGCACAGAGTTCAGGGTTATCAGCTTAGATGTTTGCATTGCAATTAAACCGCCATTCTACTCAGGGAGATTAAAGACTGCAGAAGGATTTAGGTGTTTACATCTGAAATGGAAATATTCAGAATGCTTTTTTAGTTGCCACTTCTCCTTGGAGATACCAAGAGCTCCCGAGAACCAGATCTGTAGATTTGCTGAAGGCAAGCATGCCTGTCTGTGAGGCACCTTGACTCCCAGTGACATTCACTGCCCTAGGCTTCCCCCTGTTCAAATGAGGAAAAAAGCAAAAAACATCAGTCAGGACAGAGTGTAGCTCTGAAGTATTACACAGTATAAACAAAGACAGGCAAAATATTGTCTGAAAATCCAGAGACAGAGTTTTTGTTGGATTTTTAAACAATTTAAATTTTTTGATTGACTGTAAATTCCTCAAAAGTTGAATTTTGGGGTGATATTTTGGTTATGGCTCGTTTTGTTGAAGTACATGCTTTCCCCATGTAAGGGACAAAGAATAAATCTTTTATTTATATAGGACACAGAATATACTGTATTTTAGCTACTATGGCATTTGATGCATGCCCACACATATCTGCAAATATTTCCAAATGCTAGCCACATTGCAAGTGATAAGAGAAGAACAGTATTTCATTGACTCCAATTAATCCCTGGTAAACACAGAAGCCTGAGAAGGCAGATTTAACAGGTCTTACTACTGTTGTTGGTAACTTGTGAATGGTAGCAAGCATGGAAAACATGTCACAGTATGATGACCATGTGGTTATTCCTGTTTCCAGGCTCCATGTCCATTTTTAAAAATCTATAACTTCCTAATGCCTTTGCTGGCTTATTGTTAAAAATGATGTTGAGTAGATAGTAGGACTCAGACTCTAAGAAGGAATTTGATGTCCAGTTCCTGATAGAATCTATTATCTCTCTTTGACACCACAGCAGAGTTGCCTGAGCTGTTAGATTTCCTATTTATGCTCCAGCAGCAATACAGTTTCTCCCCTCCATCAGCCTGCTTGAGAGAACTAGAGAGTTCTTACTGATGGCTGTATTCTTACTTTGGTCCAGAGTGGTTTAGTGGGAAAGTAACCATAAATCTCCTTCTTTTACCCAGTGGCCTACTTTTCCTTTGGAATGTCCAAAGTATCCTGGATTTACATGCAATTAGTCAGAACTCTTTGTTTTTTCTAATAAATCAAGCTCTGATCAAGACACACCGCTGCTGTGGGTGACAGCTGGTCTCCTCTGATCAGGGTAAACAAAAAAATAAAATGACCACTAGATGCTTGGAAATGTTTGTAGGGAAAAGATGTTCTCAAGCTGCTTTTTGTACAGTATAAAATTTTAGAACCTGCTATTTTCCCATGATTTTTACAAGGAAATGCAGTGGCAGGACAAGGTAGAATGGCTTCAAACTGAAAGACAGTAGGTTTAGGTAGTAGAAGGAAGTTCTTTGCTGTAAGAGTGGTGAGGCACTGAACAGGTTGCCCAGAGAAGTTATGGATGCTCCATACCTGGACATGTTAAAGGCCAGGCTGGATGGTGCTCTTAGCAACCTGGTTTAGTGAAATGTGTCCCTGCTTGTGGCAGGGAGCTAAGAACTATGTGATCTTGGAACTATGTGATCTTGGATGTATTTTCCAATCCATTCTATGATTCTATTATTTTCCCATTGCATTGTGGCTTTGATAGATTTTTTTTTCTAAAGCAAATAGAAAGAAGTGCTTCTGGCTTTTGATAAGAGAGTACAAAACAGAGGGTCTGAATTCTGCCACTCTCAGTTATCACAAACACCACCCACCCTGCAAATAATTCTGCCTATTTTTGTAAAAGTACTTTTTTATTACCATTTAAAACTACTCTTTAATTATAGTGAAATACAAATTGAAGGAGATAAACATCACTTTCCTTGAAGTTAAATACAGTAAGACTCTCCTCCTGCAACCTTTCTTCCATCCCCACTTTTATTTCTCATTTCACATAATTTCTGCTTTTGAAGTCATCCTCTTCTTGTGCATGAATGGTTCACTTATGGGTTGTGTGTAGAGATTGTAGAAGTGGTTCCTCAGAAACATCAAGGTGGAACAGCAGTACTAGTTTCCTGAAATAGGGAACAGTCTGAAAAATAGCAAAGACATGGCTGAGGGAGAGGTGAACAAGGAAGATATGTATGGCAATGTAAGGAGGGACTTCAAGGCTAATGAGAGAGTACGGGAAGCTTTGCTGAAGAATGGCAATAGAGGGATGTTGTTGTGTTGTGGCTGAACAGGACTTTGTCACAGGATGCACTGATCTACACGGGCTGGCACAACCAGCTTTCTAAATCACATCCCTCTGGACTGCAATACAAGCCACCAGCCCTGTGAGGCAGACTTGGTCCTGATATCATCATTTTAAGGAGGTTGTAATCATCTCCTGAATGAAAGGGTCTTCTCTCACACAGAAAACAAGGTGAAGCTCAGCCTCTTTCCCTTTTCCTTTTCCAACTCACAGGAAAAAAGATGAATCAGAATCAAATCCACTGAGTTCCAAAACTGGTTGTTTGTCTGTGTGATAGTCCTTTTCCTTCTTCTCTTTGTCCCTGTGAATCTGTTTTGCCAGACCAAGTGCATTTTTATTGAGACAGTTCATGGACAACACTTGTGAGGGTTGGAGCTTCCTGACCTATATGGCATGGAATGAGATTTTCTTGCTAATTCCTGGATGGACTCTCTGGGGGAGACAGGAGTACTTCTGAGACAGAGGGGAGGGTATTTTTGACCTCTTAACCACAGACAAGAAGCAGGATGAGAACCTATGGAAACAGATGATTAATTGTATCTTAAAGCGGATTGTAACAAGAAGGGGACAAGAATTAAACTCCTTTACGTGGGTGGCTGAAGGGTCATGCAACAGTTAGAGAGCCAGAGAAGTCAGACACATTTGATGCTTGGCCACAGCCTGAAAGTGGGAAGGGTGTCATGGGACAAGAAGGATGAGTGAGAAGAGTTCAAGTGTTTACTGACAGCTGAGTTCCATCTCACCTGCTGGAACCTGGCAGACATCAGACAGCCAAAGAGTTCTCAAAAATAAGTCCTTTTAGTTTTTCTTATGAAATATTTTTACTTTAAAGGCATGATAAAGTGTGGGAGATTGTGTGTGAAACCAGCTGAGAAGTTTTTACTTTTTTGTTAATTTATATGACAGATCTTGGTTTCTCCCTAAGAATGACATTTGTTACAATTCTTATTGACCACACAGCTGGGCTAGAAGCAAGGAATTACTTATTTATATATTTATTTAAAATTCCAAATTAAAGAAGAAATTCTCATGAAAAAAAATGTTCATGATTTCCATAAAGAACCCCAAACTGGTGGAAATCTCATCATCTAGAAGTTTTGTATATAAAATCTGTAAAGTAGCTGCAGCGAAAGGGTAAATAAAAGTCACTTTAATATTTGCAGTTCTAGACATTTAAATTACATATCATTATCCGTGTGTGAAATGCTGTATTTGTACATGCTTGCATTACTGAAACCTTTATTTGTTGGAACGCAAGCGCTGCTGCTGTGCACAAAGTGCTCTGTGAGGTACACCCCTATGTTGCCAAAGTAGCATGAATGTGTGCACTGACGTTGATCCAGAGGAAGCCTAGGGCTTCTTCCTTTCCCTCTTGTACGCTGATCATTTCTGCCAGGCCCAGAGAAATCTGTGCCAGCACGCAGGGGCCGTGGCTTGGTGACAGGATGTACATGCAAACAGATAGCTTCCATGATGCTCAGAAGCCTTTCTTTCCTGAAGGTGCTGTGCAGCAACAGCTTTGAGTTGTAGGAGAAGACAAGCATGGGGCAGATGGGGAGGACCCAGCCCCATTGCTCTAGGGCTGGGGTTGGTTGGTGCACAGCGCCCCGCTAAAATGAGGCCCAGAAACACTCCTTCTCAAGCCCTGTATGTAAAGATGTCAAAAATAAACTGTGTAAATATGCCAGAAAGAATGATACTTTCGTGTTTTTATGCTAAAAATGGGTAAGGGAATTGTCAGGACTCTTGTGAGCAAAAATGATAATGTATGACATTAAATATTGACTTAAAATATCTGTTTTGCCACCCCTTTCTATTATTTCAGTATGCAGTTGCTTGAAGGTAAAGTATGATTTTTCTGTCCCCTCTGTAATAATATATAATACATCAGAACAGAATTTTCTAAGTCTTGTAAAAATCAGTCCACTTTCCCTATTCAAATGTGGATTAAATACATCAGATCTCATAACAATTATATTTCTGATCTTTTCATTGTTCATTGTCTATGTCATGGAAGTTTTTTGGGAATGTTTTTCACGCTGAAAACCTGATTGGAAAATTGTGAGATGTGAGTGTCTTATTTTGTGTGTTTTTGTTTTGTTTCGAGCGTTTAGTAGCATGATAAGTAATGCCACTTGCATACCGAAATATTTAAATTACTAAATAGTGATGATGTAGTAGGGATAGTATTTACTGGTAGGATCAGTAAGATGCTGTATGTGTTAATAATTGACAGGAAGAGATATCTTCTGTCTTGCACTGCAAATTGCACAGTTAAGTCAACAGTGAATGAGTTTTCATGGTAGATATCCTGTATAATAGATATCCTAATAATTCAGCTGGGAAACGTGTGTCACAGTCCAGCCAGATATGACCAGAACTTAGCATATGGTAGATGCAGTTCTTTACCTGATATTTTGTTTACTGAACTGGGTGGATTTAGGAAGTGACTAGGAATTGTTCAAAATAACACATTTGACATGCACATGCTCATTATTCTATTTAATAACCAACACTGAATGCATTCCTGTGCATGATGATATCTTCTCATTCAAATGGTTCCTGCTACTCATGGTTTGATTTTAAAGTGATAGTTATTGTTACATAGAGCTGCTTCTGTTGAGAAAAATGCTCTTCCTTGGTTGTGGTGATGTGTGCCAAGCAACCTTTAGATTTCACCTGAAATAAGATATTAGGACTTTGAGCTGTGTGTATGTTGTCTGTAAGCACATGAGTACACATGCACACAGGGGTACTGGCATTGTGACACAATGCAAACACCACAGGCGCAGGCACAGACATAGAAAGAAAATTATTCTTCTCCTGCTTATTTTCTTGGCACTTGCAGCTTGGTTAGATGTGAGATAGATGAAACATTTGCATCTTCTATCTGCATAATGAGTTCTATACAAAATGATCGCAGCTAATGCAAAAGACAGGGTGGCATGTTTTCAGTTTTAATGGGGACACTCAGAAAACTTCCAATCTTTCTTGACATTTCTTATAGCAAAATAAATGTGGTCTAGGTTGGAGTGTCTATTATGAAAATAAGAGAAGAGCAAGTCAATTATATTTCAATGACTGAATAGCCAGGGGTCCTCATTAAAATGATCAGAAAGGCTGCAGTGTTGCTTTCCTGTATGTAGCCACTGATTAAGTTGTATAAGAATGACATGGCCTTTTTGGGAGAAAAGCAGAGTATGCCGTGGTCTCTGGCCAGCCAGCCAGAAACCGTTGACACTTACAAAAGTGAGATGCGCACTCCATCAAGAAAGGGAAGTTACTACTTATGGGGTCATGGACTCCTGATGTATTTAAAAATAGTTGTGGCTGTTTTATTGGACACAGTCAGAGAAAGCTTTGAATTTGCACTAGGCTGTATGAAAATGCCTGCGGTATGGTGGTGATATGGTATGTTTTCCTTTCCGCTGGCTTCGATGAAGTATACATAGCTTAACAGAATAGTACTATTATTGCAATCTCTCTGTATTTGAACCTTTAAGCAATATTTTAGTTATCAGTTCATTACTATTCATTTCTTAGAATTTAAATTCTTCTTATTTGCCAATTATTTTTTTGGTATAAAATGTTAGGAGAAAAAGGCTCGGTAATTTTTTCCCGGGAGAGGCTGTATCCTGAAACGGTAAAAAGAATATTTGTTTAAACCTCCTGAGGGTTTGCAGTCTAAGGAAATACAGTATTGCCTAAGATCTGCTAATCCCAGATCAAGTGGCTGTAGAATTTAAAAAATGTATATTTTCCCTTTCATGTTACTTAATAGACCTTCTATATATTTATTTTTAAATAATCCTTCTGCAATTATATTTTATACAATTTCACCTCTTTTAATGCGGTGATTGCTATAAAGAGATATATACTTCTAGTAAGCATTTCTATAAAGATATATACCTTATGTTTTTTTAATTTGGAGAGAGTTGTAGAATGTTAATATTTTATGTTTAAGAGTGTTACAAAGCAAAACAAATCTCATGTGTTAATTAAGCTGTCATGGTTTAAGTTTCTTCCCCCTTTAAATCACTGACAGTTTCTAAATATGAATTGATAAATAAAAGACAACATTTAATAGTGATCTTACATCTATTAGTACAGTGAAGTTTGAACCAATATTCATCTTCTACCGAGGTGGAAATACATCTCAGCGTTTTCCAATTTTACTGATTCAAGTACATTCTAATGCAACAAATAAAACCAAATAAAATCTCTTCTATTTCTATCTGCAAGTACTAGCTAATCTAAGCTTGTATTCTAAGTCAAATCACATCATACAGTGCTCCATCATTAACAATGATATTTCATTATAGATGAAGACAAATAGAGTTTTATATGTCTGCTCACATTTTGATGAAATAATGTTTAGTCTCAAGAAATCCAATAGCAGGATACACTGTAAGCTAAATATATTAACATATCAGGTACTTAAAACTAATTGGTTTTACTAAAATTAGCTAATAATGCAGCTAAATAATGATGCTCTTTATTTACAATTCAGGAGCTCAGTAATAGACAAGGGAAACTGCAAGTGCTTGCAGTCAACAATAAAAGAATTGGTAATTTTGCCAATTATTACGTAGCACAAGATGGCTATTTAAAAAGTTTTCATTTTTTATTTACATACACGGCATCTAAAGAGGCGAAAAAGTGTCTCTGCCTTATTTACTTACAAATGCATGAGCGACTTTGATTCTTTTCCATATAATTTCTGTGATACTTTCAGTCTTTAAATTGTTTGTGGAATTCACTCAGTCATTATTTTTTGTTTAGTGGATGAAGAATCTTCTTGTATTAAAAAAAAATTCTGCTCATTTCTCTTATTACCAGTTAGCAATATGTGATAAAACTAAAAAATTCTTATATCTTATTCTTTTTTACAGCAGGAATAAAATTCATAAATAGCAACCAATTGATAATTCTGTTTTTGTGTAGGGAGAGATACAATTATTGATGTAGTACCCTGAGTATGAACACAACATTATGGTGCTTAATACTTGAATTTGATTTGGAACACCTAGATGTCTTTTCTCCCTATGTTTTAGTGACTGGTTTAATATATCTTTTCAACAATATGTAGTACTAGAATTCTGTAGTGACTGAGGACAGGAAGACTTATTTCTTGAATAAAACTATGAAAAAATTTGAGCAGTGGAGAGTAAAGCTTGAGATTTCTTAGGGTGTTCTGGTTTTGTTCTTAGCATGCATGAGCATATGAACAAATTAAAAATATTCTTCCGAGTGACTGGGGAGATATTTTTAAGAACTTTGACATCCTTCTCTAATTTGCTTCCCTAAATTTATTATTTGTGTGTCAAAATATTTTTTTTAAATGAAAGCAAAGAAGTAAAGTACTACAGGTCTTTGAAAGTAATTAGTGCTCTAGTCACTGTTCTCTGAAAGTGAATCAACAGCAGCAGACCATAGATGTCAGATATGCAGGCTGCTCATCTGACTGATAAGTCCTTCCAGACTGCTTATAGTCATCTAAAAAATCATCTTGGAGTTGATGTTTCTGAAGGGAAACATATTCCATGAGGTAGATATGATTGTACTCTGTATGTAGAATTTTCAAGAGCAATTTGTCTTTCGGAAGCAGAATTTCTTATGTGACCTACTCAGGTCTCTGCAGACATGCATGAAAGAAAAAGAGGTTTGCAGGGAACATTTTTTGTTGTTAACTGTGTCTTTATTTAAACCTTAGCTTTTCTAGCAAGAAATGTAATTCAGGACTTGCATTATGGGAAGTGTGGTCTGTGTGTTTTACAGGTTTAAGCGAGATTAAGAGATTGAAGTTGAGAACAAGTTACTGTACGTGAATTCAAATGCAAAATCTCCTCATTATAATAATTCACAGGAAATTCACCCCTACTGCTGTAGAATCAGAACTCACCAAACACGGCCTAATGTCAGCAATGAACTCTACTTTAACCAGCCTTTCAACCTGTGTATCGTCAGAGTAATTGGTCTTTTAGTTGATTTGACTAACTGACAGCCAAGCCACTAATAATTACCTGTGGCAGCATTTATATTTTTTTTCTTTTACACTATAGCACAACATCAATGAATACATTTTAAATATTAACAGTAGTTGAATGTTTCGATTATAATTTAAATAATTATTTATGGATATATAATTGCACGTCTGTGCCTACAATGGAGAGATTTTGTAATTTGATTAAAGAGAGAACAACAGCATATCTGCCCATCTAATTTTGTGGTTAAACTATTCATGACTTATAATAATATATTAATTTTGTCAATTTGTTAGGGTATCATTTCAACTTTTTGACAAGCTTTCAACCTTATTTAGCTGAATTCAGGCTCAAGCCAGTGCTTACTTAATAACTTATGTTTTATGAAGCTCTTCAAGAGCATGATAGTCTCACAACCATCCACAATTTTCTTACATTGTGGTGTTGAGGCTCTTTAACATAGCGTATTTCCGTGTGAATGATATACATAAATATAAGCCATATGCATGTTTGTATGGTCTCAGCAGAGGAGAATTGTGCTGCAAAGACTTCCAACACTCACACAGGCTGGAGAACTTATTTCTGAGGTAAGCTAGAGACAAGGACTCATTAAAACCTGAATTAATACTGTTGTTTGTTTCTGTGCAAAATAGTGGTTTGGGTACTGTGTTTTGTTCTTTGCTGAGAAGACATATTTACTTATAGACATTATTATGGAATATATTTGAGTGATGTATGAGTAGGAAATAATGGACTGGATAAAAACAAACAATGTTTTAAAATTTAAGTTATTTTAAATTACTTAAATTTCCAAATAGTATGTTTCAGTTATGGAACTAAAGATAGTTAATTTTAAATATAATATTTTAGTTTCTAAAATATTTTCAGTGTGTCTGTTTATCTCTCAGGCTATCTGTAATTTGCATTCTACTGGAAAAAAGAGCATACATTTTTCATGAACACCATTGTGTTACTCTTCTGTTCTTATAATTGTGTCATTTTTAGAACTAGTGAAATGTAGTGATGTTGGATAATTACTTCTTTCCCCCATCTGAATAAAATGTCAAAGTATTTATTTCCTAAGACTGGTTAACAAGTGGTAAAAATGTCTATAATTCCGTAGTGTAGCTATACAAATTATCAATATTTAAAATATTTATGTGTTTAAAAATATTCTCTGAAGTTTCTTTTTAGTAGTATTTCATTACTCCTGAGAGTATGTTGTTGTATTTTAATTACAAATATTGATTAGTTGATGATATTAAAAAGTGAAATTTTGTTGAAAAGTTTAAGCAGATATTTAGCATAAATGAGGAAAATTAGTTACCATATATTTTAATGTTATGTGGAAGTATTTTTTAAAAAGTATTTGTCTGAAAAACCGTAGGCTTTTTTTAAAGATATTTAAAAATCTAAGATGAAGACTGTTAAAACTGTTCCAGTTACTGAAAGCAGCAACTGAAAACATATTTAATACGCACAAGTGCACATACATTTTTTTAGTGTTTAGTTTGATGTACAATCATTCTTTTTTATCTACTAATATTTATTCATTCAAAGTCAGAGAAATGCTGCTACTGAGTAAGTATAATTCAGGCATAAAAGCTTTGCTTTCCTATCAATGCATTTCCAAAGGTGCCTTATTACACTGCCCTTATAATAAACATTTCCAAAACTTTCTTGAACTTTAAAAAATTAAATAAAGGCAATTACTTTCAACTATACAACAGCTTTAAAATAGGAGAGGTTGTTCATGTTTTATTTGGTTTATCTATTTGGTAGGCCCAGCCTGTCATTACAAAGTTTCTGAGGGTAGGTTATAAAATATCTTCTAGCATGCATGAATACAGGAGGTCTGTGATTTTTCTATTGATTTCAGAGTATTCTTTCAAAAATACTAATAAATTACATTATATTGATGTTATTTATTTATAGTAATGTATTTTATATTTTATTAATATTAATAAATTATTTATAAATAATTTTTACAGATTCTGATAGAAGAGAAAGTTATTTAATCTTTCAGTGCTTTTAAGGAAGAACTCATTATAAAAGTACATTTTATCTCAATGAACTTACATCAGAGTGAAATGGCAAAGTTATTGTTCAGTTACCTAAAGAGAAAATGAAATAAAAGCATTATTTTTTAAGTATATCCACATTTCAGTGATAAATAATTTTAACTAGATGTATAATGGCAGTACATACAGACACATCAAAACCATAATATCAGACACTATTTTTTGTATATTTTCTTATTGTCCCTAAAACATGCATTGCCAACCATAAAAGTATAAATTGCACCTTAGATACTCAGAAGGTCGAAAATCAGAATTGATCATGAAATACGTGGCTGTTTTCAAATAATTACTGCAAATGTGATTTTTAACTAAGAAACCACAAAAATGTCTTACTGCCAATGGTACTTGACTTTTTATTATCCACTCAGGAAAAAAACCCAAGATAGCTGTTGGCTGAAGAGAGACCATTACAGTAAAATAAAAGTCAAGTGTATGATGTAAAAATGAGTGAGAATCTTTAAAATATAAAATTCAGGTAACTCACCTGAGGTTATTAAATATGTTTGCAGGTCTGTTGTTGACATTACTGAATAATTCTAATAGTTTTCAATTAAAATCAGAAATTTAGAGCTTGTACAAGCAGTATGTTCAAAGCTATTTGCAAAGGTTATTTAGAGTATTTTGTACACTGATTGGTGGGTGGAAATGGTCTAAGAAACGCTTAGTGAAACATCAAATAGGTAAATTTGTCTTTCAGTTATTACTGTATATTACTTTACATATAAGTAGTTACCTTCAACACAGAGCACTCCTGTTTTCCTGGGAGACCTGCTAGCAAGAGCAAAATATGGATTATGATACTTAATGTGTAGATTACTTACTTCAGGTTCCAAGCTCCCAAAATTTATCAGTTTATTGCTTCATTTCAATTCCTGTAATTCTGTGTGGGTCAATCTGCCAGCCACATATTCATTTCAATTTATCTGTCATCCTTCAGCTGCTTACCTGAACACCTGGTACTCATGCAAAATCAAAACAACATCCCAGTCTCCACATTTGTCACATATCAGGATTCACAGAAAAATACTTCATGTGTAAATAATATTCTTTTCTACCTTGTCAGTACAGGGGGCTTCATAAAGTCAGGATCTCTTTATGAATACTAAAATCTCCACCCCTGCCATGGCTCTATTTCATTGTAATTCCTTGAACAGTTTCCTCATATCACCTACAAAGCGAAATATAGATTTTGAGTAATAGACCTTGAGTATGAATAAAGTTGAGCTATTGGATGAATGGATAAAACAAGGAGAAAGTGACTAAAGGAGTCCCTGGCAAACAAGAACAACTGAGAAACGTATCTCAAGACAGTATGCAGCTCATAATTGTTGTCCTAATTTTGAAAAGTGCAGCAGCAAAATGTAATGCCCATATTGTACATTACCTACTTCAGTCTTACAAAGGTCTTACAAACCTTAATTTGGGAAAGTGAGGCTTAGTAGGAAAGTAAGTGTCTAAGGAACCTTAAAGCATTTGGCTATAATTTAGACTAAGAAGGAGATAAGGATCTCTGCTTCAAAAAAGCAAAACAACTCCCCAGCCAAATTTTTGGCCCATATTTCAATTTAAAAATCTTTTCTGAGAGGAATACAAGGCTGGGAGCAAAAGAATGAACTCCAGAATAATATTTTTTTGTTGGAGTTTTTCCTGTTATGTGAAATTCTGTGGCTTTAATCAGTTAACTATTGAGTTGTCTGATTTTTTCTTTCTCAAGAACATATGTTGTGCACCTGAAAAACAACAGGTATTTAAGAAAACTGTCTTGGCAGATCAGCTACTTTCATGTCATATGGGAATTTCTAAACAGCTTGGATTGTAAAGGCCTTTGTAACCAACTGAAACTTTCAGAAATGAAGAATGAAAGAGGTGTTTAGTGATAGTTTCTGATTAATCTTATTTAAAAATAAAAAAATCTATATCAAATGGCAATAAACTGGAGGAAAACATTTTTTTTTTGTTTCACAGAGAAGCTGTAAAGTCTCAGGCTACTGAATGATGACTTGGCTGATTATGACAGTGAATTTGAGTGTGGTAGGAATGCCATTTCTGGTCCTCTGAACATTGTCCCTGGTTCCTCCCGTTCAAGGTTAGCTGCAAAACTCCTTGCCTGTGTCCAGCTTCCAGAGCTCTTGGTAGCTGTGGCTGACAGGCAGTTTCTACCCTGCTAAGGACCTGGTGAGAGCAGGTGGCCCCAGACCAGCTGTGGGACCCTGTCTCTTCTCTCTGAACATCCCTACCCACAGATTTCTGTAGGGATCTGTATTGCCCTGTCTGCACTACCTCAGGAAAAATCAGGAACTGTGATGTAGTTACCAACTGCAGCAGGTAACCTGTACAATTCTTTCATCACCAGTGCAACTGCTGTCACTGGCATGAGGACATTGTGTCTGTAAGAAAGCAACTCTTGAACAGAAAACACCTGGGTCAGCTGGGCTCAAGAGCAATGAAGATAAGCTTCTCTTTATGGTTAATAAAGAAAGACATTCTGAAGAGTAAACTATGTAGCTATGTCACAGTATGACCTTTTCTTTTTTTCCTTTTCCTTCCTTTTAAAATATGCTGGTTATCAGGGGTTTTGAAGACTGTTTGATATTTTGCTAAATATAGCTAGATAAAAATGGGCNCTGTCTGCAAGCTAGGAAACATAATGTCTTCTTCTCCAATTTATATACAGCAGTATCTGGCATCACAAGGATGTATTGTTTTGATTGACTGCATCAGCAGTTAAATGTGAAGACAAGCCATCCATTTCAGAGAGGCTGGAAGTGTATCCCTGCCTTCTCCCTGGATAAGACTAGGGGAAAACCTCTGCATGAGACTGTCCACTGCCTTCCATATCTGATGTAGATGTTAGTTGAATACTTTGGTACACATGGCCAGTGAATTGAGCTCTGAACTCCCGAGAGTGTTGGGATGGATCCAGGATGGCCAAGCAGGTGCTGTGAAAATTACTGAACTCTTAGACCTTCAAAACTTCTATGCAAAGTTTGTGGCCCCAAAGAGACATACTGTTTGAGCTGTCAACCTGCAGTGTATATCAGCCTGTCAGCCTCTCAGCATAAAAATTCTCCACTGGGTCAGAGCAAAGAGGCATTTACCATAGTTCTCTTCAGTTGTGATATATCTGGTTAAGAAGGTGAGGAAATAGAGTACAGTATTATTGTCTCATGGAATTTTTCATTCTTCAGTGGTTTGTAGTTCAGAGAATGCCAGAAACCCAGAAATAACATTTAAGAATAAATCACAAATGTCTTTTAATGGGTTTGATTGTTGGATTTATTTTTCTAAATTGCTAAATTGCATCTTGCAGCAGGGATTTCCATAGCTTAAGAGTTCATCTTGTAAAGATCTTTTTGTTCTGAATTTGCTAGCTGTTATTTTATGTGATGTTTTTGTAATGAAAAAGGCAAACCCCCACTGTTCCCAATTCACTTAGATCATTCATAGTTTTTTTTACCCTTCAGTCATTTCTCTTTTTATTTTCTTTTTTTTTGAATCTGGGGAGCCTTAGTCCAGTTTTTCCTCATAGAGGAGCTGTTATATTTGGTTGCTTATTCTCTTTTGATCCAGCTATTTGTTTGATTTTTTCTGTACCTTTACCAGTCCTACACTCTTTTTCTACCTAGGACAACAGCACAGAATCCATTCATGATGCGAATCATTAATTTATAAATTGGTTTAATTATCTCTCTGTTTTCTGATCCTTTCTTAATAATTCAATTTTCCAAATTCATTTTTTTCATTTCTACTTAGCATTAAGCATTTTTTTTTGGACAGAACTACTTGTTATAATAATTTTTAAGAGGTATTAGCCAGCTCAAATTTGCAAAAAAACATAAAACATTTTCTAATGTAATTGTTCAAGTTTATGGAAGCAGAGGACACAGGACATTTCACTGTATTATTGTTTAAAACAATAATATGGGATAATTCCTTGGTAAGAATTCCACTCTGATGAGTTATGACTTGATGAACTGGTAATGATAAACATTGGTTAAGATAAAATTCTTGTGAATCCTGTTCACAGGATGAAACAACTCATACATGGCAAATCCACCAGAATATGGTGTGCATTATTTGATAATAAATTTTGCAGCTGTTTTTCACAGTGTTTAAGAACACTTAATACACCTGCAGAAGCTTACCCTAAACTGGAAGATTAAGAAAGTTTCTTAAAAACTTTAAAAGTTTTTTTTTAACACAGAAAAGTGTAAAGGAAAGGTATGCCTACACATTTGGAAGGGATAAAATTTACCACTTGTGATAAAGGTTCTGTGTTAAGCCTTTGAGATTTGCATTTCTGGAATTTTACTAATTTCAATTCTTTTACATTTCCTGTGGCTATGTGAAAAATTAAGAGTCACATGCAATAGCAAATGGACTATTTTAAGTGTTTATTAAAGTATGCATGACAGAGCAAAGGGATTTATGTTATGTACGGTCTAAAAAAAAATTCGGGGATTTTTCTATAGTGTAAGTGGTCTAATCCTATTAAAAGGAGATATTGTAGATGAATAGTTAAGTTGTTTTGACCTGTGTAATACATCCCCATGGAAGGAAGACACATAAAGAAATTGCTAGTGTGGAATTTAGATAATTTCTAAATTGCAGTTTACATTTGCCAGGAAACCTCTGGTTTTCAAAACGTGTTTCATGATGGTCTAAAAGAGCTTTTCCTCTTCAAACTATAGAAAAGAATGAAATTATCTTCTGCCTGATTGCTTGAAGATCTTTGTTCATCAGGTTTCCTCAACTGGTTAGGTCTGCATGCCAACATTTTGATTGAAACACTTGATATTTTTATTCAATTGGGTTATTCAGACGATATGAAAGACAGTGTCAATGACTTTTTACATTGCTCCCATAAGAATAACCAATTTACTCTTCAGTAATTTGCAAGGATGAGCCCTTTAACTGAACTCAGTATTTACAAAGATATAGTATTGTTTGAATAACCTGAGCTCTAAATTTCTAAAACCAGTTCATTTGCTTGCTCTTATCTGGACAATCTTTTTCTATTCGTTTTGATAATGAAAAATATTTTGGTAGCTATTTATTTTCAGAAATATTTCCTCTTCCTCTTATTATTCTTAAAGTTCTTGAGTACTGTCGGATTACTCCCTATGCTCAGAAAGACATACCAAAGAGGAAAAAACTCACCCTGGACCAGTCAACTTGTTTCAGGGAAATTTAGGCTACAAAACCAAATTATTTTCAATGCTTTGCTCTTCTCTGAAGCTGTCTTAAACATCCAGATAATGCTGACTTTGCATCAACTATTTAATTGATTTCTGTTATAGAACAGTATTATTTCCTTAATATTGAACTTAAGTTCTTACTCTTGCTTTGAGACAGCAATATGGAAGACATTGTTTCAGACCTTGCCTTCTCTTAAGAGATTAGGAAGCAAAGTGTTTGAATGAGGAAGATATTAAGAAAAAAGTGTGCTAAACTTGAGGGCTCCTGGTAAGCTTTAGGAAAAACTGAAGTTCTGTGTCTGCAGCAATATTTTTCTTGTCTTCTTGGAAACATTAATCTCTCAAAGAATAAATAAGATGTTTCTGATGACTCTACAATAATTAGAGAGAAATTCTGTTCAGTATATCTTCAATGATTAACAAATTTGTGATTTTTTTTTTAAACTGCAAAGTGCTCAGTCTTTTATACCAGGCTGCAGACATGTCACTTTAATGATATCTTTAGACTTTGGAAACAAAATTACACAGCAGAAGGATGACACATACGGAGCTGATCACAGAACAGTGGTTCAGTAAAGTCAGGACCACATGATCTGCCAGAAGCTGACCTCATTTCTGAATGCTTCTAAATTATATCAATGGTTTTGAAATGAGTTTGGAAAAATAGCTATATGCATATTCAATTTTTGTTGCCTTTTTTTTCCTCCGTGCTTTATATTTTTACTGTTTCTACTTTGTTTTTCTTAAATGAAGTACCATGAACATTTTAGAGCAAAGAGTTGCAGTTATTCATCTTTGGACAATGTGAGCTACCATTAAATCACACATTTGTTGTGCTCATAATGTGGTAATGCAAATAATAACTGTTAGATCTATTAATATAGTGAGCAAGATATCTCCATTTAAAAATAATATAAACTCTGTTGTTTGTATATTTATGTTTTCTGAGGAAAGAGGAACAATTATCTTCCTACTAGCTTATGACTTTCCTCTTTTTTACTGTGAAAGCCTCAGCATATAGCCATAATTAAAGAATATTCAAGGCCCAAGTGGAAACTATGTCCTGGAGCCCCTTCTAAATTTAGATTTCAAAAACACAGCTGTAGAAAGGGGCTTTTCCTCCTTTGGGCTATTCAGCAAACCTCCGTTATTTCAGTAACATTGATAGATGCAAGTTAAAGGGAATGTAACACACTATAAAGAAAAGATTCGAAACCCTAAATTTCGAAGGAAATACTTGCCTAGAACAGTTCTCAGCTGACTTTAGTATGTCAGAATGCTTGGTCCTTGTTTTAGTGTTTTGGAGAACCTTTCTGTATGAAGTGGAGCCACAAATCACTGACATTCAATCAAAGCACAAGGGAGAGGAACTACAGCCCTTCCCACTGCCCTGCCTTTCTCATTGTGCTGCAGTCCCAGCCCAGCACCCACTGTGCTCACAGCAAAATCCAGAATGGATTCATTTACACCAGTCTCTCCTTCACTCTTTTAGATGTTTTGCTTGCCAATAGTCCTTTTGCTACTGCATGTGACTCTTAATTTTTCACATAGCCACAGAAAATGTAAAAGAATTGAAAAAGAAAAGGAAAGAAAGAGAGAAGGGCACAGTCATGTGGATGCTGCCTCTACCTGCTGACCTCAGGGAGAGTTTCCTAATGCTGCCATGAACCACTTTCCTATCAATACAACTGCAGTGCCAGTCGATGCTAAAAAGGTGGTTAAATCTCCATGTGATACCTAGATTAGAAAAACTGACAAATTCCAACTCCCATATCTGTGTAAGGCTGAGGCCTTGGGTAGGACTTCATCTCATTCAATACTTTGGAGAGGAAACGTAGGAAATAAAATTCATGGGAGATCTTCAGGAGTGTTTACATGCATCTGAAACAGAGGTAGAATTTAAAGTTATTATAATCTGTGCTTCTCATCACACTCACCTGCCTTGAAAGTCCAGACTGTCATGTTGTACAACCTGCTGGAGGCAGATGCTGGTGTTGACCTGGAACACAAACAGCCCATCTTTTTTCATGGTTTAACAAATAAGGAAAAAAACACTGGGGAAAAATTAAAAGCAGTAATGAAAATTCACATTTCTCTAGTCAACATAAAAAGCTTTTTTTTTTTATCCTCTATGATTGTGTCGTTGCAAGTATTTACACCTGCTTGCAGAGGTATTTTTGGGTAATATACGGTGGGGACAGCTGGGACTAGCAAAAGCCTAGGTTGAATGATTGATTAAATAATTAAAGCCTTTAAAGAGGTAAGGAACTGACCGGGGTTAATGACATGTCTGGAGGTGGAGTCTCTCCATGTTGTGCCCTGCCATTCTGAGTTGCTGGTTTTTGCTTCTGCCTTCTTGCAGCTTCAGTTCAGACAAACCTAGTTCTGTGCCACCAAAACTGTTTAGTGAATTATTTCTGATTTACCCTTGTACTTGTTTTGGCTGAGATAAAGTTAATTTTCCTTATAGCATTTCCAACAAGTGTTTGCACAGAGTGGGGTCTTTTCTCTTTCTCAGGCTGTCCTGACAATGAGTAGGCTGGGGGGTGGGCAAGAGGTTGGGAGAGAACATAGTTGGGGCAGCTGACCCCAAGTGACCAAACGGACATTCCATCCAGTATGGATGCTCAGCATAAACACCTGGGGGAAGAAGGACTATGAGAGGGCCTTTCATAGTGGTGGCATTTGTCTCTCCAAGTCTAGAAGGAAGCCAGTTGATCTTGAAGATCCCTTCCAACCCAAACCATTCTATGATTCTGTGATTACATGTGATGGAGCCCCTGATTTCCTGGGGATGGCTGATGAATTCCTCATTTTTCTTTGCTTACATGTGTGGCTTTTGCTTTACCTCTTAAACTATCTTTATCTAAACCCCTGAGTTTTCTCACCTTTACCCTTCTGAGACTCTCCCCCATCCCACTGCAGGAAGTGAGCAAGCAGCTGTCTGAGGCAGAGTTTCCAGGTGGGATTAGACCACAATACCTCTTTAACACATCACAGAAACCTAATGGAGGCCAGGCAAAGAAATCAACCAAAAAATATGCAGATTTCCTCCTTCTCAAACTGGACTGGAAATGGTGGGCTTAAATGTGCTGAGTCAAAGGAATGAGTAGGATGCTCGGGGAAAGCATCTCTTTGCAGGCAAGTCTGATTGATACTGTTCTTCCAAACCCATAACTTTACCATGCAAGTGACTCATTAGCTACCACAGAGGAACCTTTTCTTCCTGCAAATACAGAGCAAGTGCCTGGGGTAGAAATTAAGCTGTGCAAAGGCGGCAGCTGGAGTCACCCTTGGGCTGTGTGAGCTGGTGCTGTGTGTTCCTCTCTCATGGACCCCTATGAATTGGCTTATCATTGTTTACTTGTAATCTGTCAGGAGCATTAGAAAGCCGTAAAAGGAAAAGTTCAGCTGTTGGGGGCTATTCAAAGTGAGTGGGTTTGCTATGGGAATTCTTGTTCATCCCAACTAAGCAGGAATGGTAACAAATTTCCTCATGCCCCCCATGGCTCTTAATAGCAAAAGAAAACTACACTTTTGAGAAAAGATGGTTGCAGTGCATGAGCCATGCTATAAAAATATTGGGTGTAGACCCTTCCCTGGAGGTTGCACTTATCAGTAATCTTCTGCATGTTTGTATGACTCAAGAGGCTGTATTTATATTTTATTGACACTATCTATAAGATGCTAATTTCTATCAGAAGAACTACTATCTAAATGGAAGCCTATTCAGCCTCATCCTTTGTGCGACTTTGCAGAGGTACTAAAGAGTGTTTTGTGTAATTGTGACAACTTCAGAGCTTCCTTCTCATCCCTGAGAGGATGCATTGCACTTTTAATGCTAAGATCAGTGAGTTTCTTCATCTACATTCTCTGATCAAAAAAACCCCAACATGTTGTTAAAAGCATTGAAATGATTTCTTGCAAATTTAGATGTGAATAGTAATATCTTCTTTAAACTTTGGTTGCAGCTTAAGGGTTTAAATTTTTTAAATTTAAGGGTTTTAAATAATCTTAAAAAACTTTAGTAAAATCAACTGCACAGCATTTGTTTCAGTTAAGCGTTACTAGTGCTGATTTACCCTGGCTGGAGGAGCTGCAATACTCTTCTGGAAAACTAAAAAGACCTCTACCTCTAAAACTGGTTGCAAAACTGGTTGCAAAACCAACAAGTGCACATCAGCGTTAGAGGCTGAGCATGCCTGGAATAGAACAAACCTCCTCTGATTCCATCCCCAGATGCAGCAGCAGTGGCACAAAGAACAGTTTTGCTTCACTAAAATCCTGTTTCAGAGTTTCCATCTTAACACACAGAAGACTCTCTAAAGCTGTCACAGAAGGCAAATCTTGTCATGCTGACATCATTTTACTGTATCCAGCTGATCATCTAGGAGTTAATAAATAATATGCTCCAAATGAATCCCATGCTTCTTCCCTTAAGCCACTCTGATACTCTCTCATCTTTATTAAATAAGCCAATCTTATTAAAGATGGCATTATTTATGTGCTTCAGAGGTGGATATTCAAAAATTACATTTGTCAATTTTTTCTGTGGCAAAAATTTGGTACAGAAAGAAAAAATATTCTGCTGATCTTTGGCAGTAAATTTGAATGAATGAGAGCTCACAGGTTATGAAGTTTGGGTATCTTAAAGCAGACACATTCTCTTTATTATTTGCCAAACACCAAACTAGCAGCTAGGTTTGGAGCCATTGGACTTTGTAAGGTTTTGTATTGACAGGTATTTATAGTGTGGGGGCTACAGGGGTGGCTTCTGTGAGAAGCTTCCAGAAGGATTGTGTATGGGAATAATTCAGTGAGGTGTTTTTGGCAAGTCAGAGGACCCTCCTTCATCCTGAGGGAGTCTGTACTCCATTGGCCCATTTCTGGGTTCCTCTCTTAATTAAAAGTGAGTGCTTCTTTGAAAAAAATGCGAGATTTACACTCTGTATGAGAATTTTCATCTCACCGTTGACATGTATTCCATTGTGGAGGACCCACTTACTGTCAGTGATCAAATAATTCTTTGTATTAGTTATCTTCTTGATCTATAATGATTGAGCTCACCATGCAGTATCTTTAGTGAATAAACTGATAGAACATTGTTGTCACCACTGCTTTGTCAGAAATGGTGACACAGACCACAGGCAGAAGGATTCCCTGGTCTGATTACTCTGACATAATCAGAATGGACAAGAGGAAATACCTGACCAAAGGAAACAGATTGTCAGAAGTCCCCAAGTTCCAAGATTATTCTTTGCTTTGTGCTGCAAACCAAATGTGGGATTCTGCAGGTAGAACTCTTCTGAAAATCTGGCATTTTCCACCATATTTCTCTTGCTTACGATGGAATTTGAGTTGTCTTCTTTTGCTTTTCCCCCCATCTTTCTTGCCAGCTGTTTATTTTCAGAGTGACTTTAAATTTGCTGTTAAACAATCTTGCTTTCACTCTGGTGTAAAAATACATCAGCTAGAACACTGTTTCTTTTTAAACTTCTTAAACACTCTAGTAATCCGAACATTACTAATAAAAGCTTAGAGACCTAAATTATTATCCCTGAGGCCTGACAGCATTCTCTACCTAATCCAATGGTTTAGATAAAGAAAGGGGAAAATGATTCCCACAAAGCATTGGAAATGTTAGCTTTTGCTCAGACATCACATTACCACACACTGTCTTACACTCTGAAAAATGCAAGGAGAATTATACATGACACATATATCTTTTTACTCTAATTTCCAATTAAATTTGACTTGACCTCCCTGGCAGTTGTGAAAATAGTGAAAATAGTAACTTAGTTACAGTTCAATCAGGAAACAGTGCTGTAACGAATAGTTAATTCTTTTAATGAATTAAACTACTTTAGGTCAAAATGAATATGGCAACATGATGTCCACATGCAAGCATGTGCGCGGAAAGCTAATGAAGTCTATTCTCAGATTTGCCAGCTATTATCCTCAATTTGCATTTGGCTATAGTAATACAATTCCAACTATATCAATGTCTGTCAAGCCATCTTGCTTTGCAGTTGGCATAGCACTAGCTCCATGATAAGCACATAGTTAATATATCCTGGATAATAAGGATTTTTTTTTCTGTCTGATTTACTATCCTGTCCCATCAATGTTTTTCATGGCTGTTTAGCTTGACTAATGACTTCCAAATGACCACAGAAGACAGAAGTCTCCCTGGGTGTCACAAAGTGTGGGGGGGTTAATTTCAAAAAGCCTGTCTGAATTGCATTAATGCAACCATTTTACCTGTGTGTATCCTCAGGACAAAATGTGTTCAAGCAAAAGGTAGTAACAATAAACGGGAATCAAAATTGAAGTTTTATTGTTTTTTGGAAGTGAAGTCCAGTTAATGGATTTTTCATTTTTTTTTTCCAGGTCCAAAATTGGAAAACTGCTGCCAGTCTCATCCAGCTTTGGTTTGGTACAACCTGCTCTCCAGGGCTTCCTGAGAAGGAATCCTTAATAATATTTTTAGTTCTTTCATATATATGTCACAAACCCAAATGACTGCTTCAATTTGTTTTTCTATGATCCTATTTATTCTGATATTTTAATTATGATTTAATTATTTTGTAGTGAATTTGTTCTGCATTAATTTTTATACTTTTTTGCTATTGTTTTAAGGTATATGCAGCCTGGGGGAGGATTATTATCAGTGGACCTCATTTGCACAGAAGAATCAACAAAATCTATAGTTCTGGTGCATGGACCCAATGGTATTACATTTGTGTTGAACATTGTCAGTAAATTCCCAAGGTATCCTGTAGTTTGCCTCTAAAAATTTGTAGAGAGTCTAGGAATGAGAAAAGACATGTCATTGAGATTTTTTTCCCCTTTTTTTCCATCAAGTTTTAGATGAAATAGGCATGCAGTTTAAACACTGAATCCTCAATACTGGAATTTTTTATACCGTCATTAAAACCTAGAAAATAGTGTAGTCATTAACTAGAAGATAATTTTTTTCCCCACTGGTGATTGTGAGCATCAGGATCTTTTTTAGTTAGTTGTCTACTGGAAGGGCATTAGATCTCAAAGATAGCAATATTTTAGCCCATATCTTTTGAGAATGAATAATTTTGATGCAGTGTTACACATTTGTCACCTAAATCTGGTTACTTGCCAAGACTACATTCTTAATGTCAAGGTTTCAATATTAAATATAGATTAATTTTGTCAATTGTGATGTTGACAAATTTAATTGACCGTAATTGTCAAAATTGCTGGTCATTAATTTATTCTCAGATTTTCTGTGCGAAAATATAAACCTGCAAAAGTGTCATTGTCAATTATGGTCCATTTGAAGTGACCTAATTAGCATTGTGTGATGAACCAACACACGGAAAAGCAAATGGGAGGACATGGTAGGCAGATAATTGAATGTGACATGAATACTAATACTGACTTTATACTATTTGAATCATTAAAACACTGTCCAATGAAAAGTACTTAATTTAATTTCATGTTTTTATTTGCTAGAACAACGCAGAAGGATAATGAGGAACACCTGAATTCTTTCCACTGGAACAAACATTTGCCAGGACAAATGGAATAACTGAAATAAAAGCAGTGCCTCAATTTTATTTAGCAATGAGAAAACTGGCCAATATTCTCTAGGATTCTGACTTACTGCCTTATTTTGCAGTATTTTCCAGACACAAGGCATTCCTGGAAAGGAAATAGTTGGTTACAGACTCATTTGGCACAGGAGAGTGGGCATCAAGAGAGAAGGAAATCTAGAAGTCACACCATGCTGCCATGTCATCTTATCACTAATGCCATGAACCTTAAATTATTATACCAACAGACAAGTGCAAGAGCTCAACATTTCTTTAAGCCTTGTTAAATACCAGATCACTGCCATTGAACCCACTGAATTCACTGGGCACTGTTTGGTTCAGTCTCTTGTGTGAGCTGCATTCAAGACTGGGTCTGTCCAGGATCAGTGTCTAAGAGCCAAGACTCTAAGCCTTTCTGTCTGATGCATATAATCCTCCCTGTGACTGAATTTGTAAAGAGAAAAGGGACAACCATCTTTGGAGGCTTTTATCTCTTGTTGGACTCATGGAACTCCAATAAATGTAGTAATTTCTGCATAGACAATGTCTCCTACTGGGTGAATACTGGCTGGGTGAATGTTGTCTGGGTGCTGCTCTTGGTGTGCAGAGGCTTGTAAGGAACCTTTCAGACTCTGACTAAAAACTGCATTTTCACTCTGTGCTGCAGCAAGGGGAAATACCCTCTGGGATGAGTAGTATGCAAAATCAGGAGCATAAGGAGTGCAGAAGTTAAAAGACTGAAGAAGACTTCAAGGAGAAGCCAAAAAAAGATAAGACATGAACAGAAAAGTCTTTACTGAATTGAACTTAAAGCCCTTATGCTAAAAAAACTGTGTTAAAAATGCTTATAGAGGAACAGAGGGGAATTCCTTAAACTGCTTTTGAATAGACATTTAGAACATTTAGTATTTAGAACTAAAATACATTTAGTATTTAGAACAAATATCACTGTTTTCCTTCTAGTTCACACTGTGAACTTGCCCCTATATGTTCTATTCCGGCTACACACATTTGAGGTAAAAAAATCTAAATTGCATTTGCTTTGAAAATTCAGTGTAATGAGCCACACAGTAACACAACTAGAAATCCTATGCATCCACTTGAGGCCTCTGCTTATTAGGAGGAAAATATAGAATACACTCTTTCTATGCATAACTTTTGTACAAATATTGAAATTAAACTTGGGTTTAACTGCAAGTTTTGACGACTAAACTCTTTATTCTGCCTAACACACATAGTTGTCGTATCTCTTATACTCCAAAGCCAGAACCATTTATTCTGCAAAAGGTTTTTCAGAGAACTAATTATAACATCAAGTGGGGTGGTGCTCAAAACAGAATGAATGAGAAATAATGAGAAAAACGAATCCAATAATTATTTAAAGTAGTGGGTGTTAGCTTCTCCTCTGATCCTGTGGTGGTGGTAGCTGGGAGTAGCTTCAAAGTAACAATACACATGCAGACATCGAGGACATTTTCATTCTCCTGTTCACAATTTACTGCATTACAAAAATCTGGTAGATTTAGTCTGTTTTTCAATTAGACTAACCACTTACACATGTAGTGCAAAGCTCTCTGTACTGTTGTACTGGTCAACAAAAGACAATGATTAAATTCTGAAAAAGCACTAGATGAAACTGCTACTACAATAGGCATCAGTAATCAGAGGCATAATCACGTTCTGCTGGAAATCTGTAGCTGTAAAATGAACAGAAATACACATTCAGCTTTGAAGTCCATTTTCATGCAAAGATCAAATAGCTGTCATATTTATTCCTCAGTTTTGAAGTGTAAATGTAAACCAATTCAGAGACGAGGAATTATTTACTGTACCTCTGTGGAACAAGCATTGTCCAGAAAAAGTGACAAAAATATTTCTTTGTAATTGTTAGAATTTTGGGGACAACCACATTTGATGTGAGAAAAAGGCACTAAGGTGATTGTTTTACAGATGTTTTATGGGATAGCATATTTCTGGAGCACTGAGCAGATGGTTTCAGGGTTTCCAGTGCCCGAGCAGCTCAGTGCTGCAGCAGCACATATTGAATGGACTTAGGATGGAACTCCTTGACCTGAAGATCAAGTATATAATTGTGAGCATGCATTTAATAAGTCCAGGTCCAAGCTGTTGCACCAAGCACCCCTACACCTCTCTTAGTTGCCAGCCTTCACTGGAATGAGAGCATGTCCTGTGGCATTTCCAGCACAGCTGCATACATATTGCTCGGCTTCTGCAGTACACAGAAGCATTTCTCAGCTACAAATACGGCATAAGGGCAGATGGGTGGCTGCACCTCACGAGTGGCAAATGGGGCTAGGTGAGAGGAAAGGAAGTGCTAGCACATCTATGGGCAAGGGAAAGATGAATTTTGATTTTTTTTTTTAAATTTAAAATGGTCCTACTGAAGCCTCACCTTTCAACTCATAGAAAAACATACATGATAGTAACAGGGCAGACTTTGTTTAATACTTTGAAAGCAACCTATGACAAAGTGCCTACTCAAAAACCTATTTATGAATGAGGTGTCTCTACATACCCAAGGTATCTATTTCAGTAGTTGAACCCTTTTAGGAAAGAGCATTGACTGAGAAGTTTCTTTGACTGCTTTGAGTGAGACTTACCTGCGGGTGCTGCTCTCCAGCCAGCTCTTTCACCAAACTCGCATTTAAGGGTACAGCTCGGTACCTTTCCAATCTTGTGGGTCTTGGCTTCAGGCAGAAACGTGGCTTTGGAGTGGAAGAAAGGAGGACTTCATGTGGGTTCAACAGGGTTTTATTTTACCCAGCAGGTGGCCCACACAGAGGTGAGTTTTTCCCTTGTGGGTTTCACCTTAAGTACAGGGGGTGTGGAAAGGGGCAGGGGACAATCTAGAACCAATCCCAGAGGGAGGGGAAGTTACCCAGAACAAGAGGATAATCAGTAGAACAATCCCATACATTAAAAAGGGAGGGGATGGCATGGACTCTGCCAATCACTCTGGTCCCCCACTAGAACTTTCTAGCCATCTGGGCAGGGTTGCTGAGTGATGGACAGGACCCAGAACTAAGGAAAAACCAAAAGGGGTTTTAACATGGGGGTACAGGGACAAACCATTATAAAACAAATAACAGAAGCATGCAGAAATTTGGTAAAGCCAAAATGCACCACAACACTTACCTGAGCACAACAGGTTTTTAAATAAATATGCACTTGATCATTTGCTATCTAACTGTGTGGTTAAGCTATCTATCTATCCATGCTATAGCACCAACAGGGAAAGTGCTGGTTGGCATGGACTAAAAGCATGCTGGGGAAGATACTGATGATTTAAGCAGCATGCATGACTGCTGGGCACTCAAAATCATGACTTTTTTTCCTAGCATAGAAAAGGCCTTGGAGGTACTGGACCAAACTATCAGAGGGAAGCCAGCAGGACTGATGAAACAAGGGTAAGAAATTGAGCCAGACAGTGCTAACAGGCACGTAATTACAGAGATGTTAGTAGCTTTTGCATGGGAAAAATGGTACACAAAGCAGAAGGAGAAGGGTTGGAAGTTTTCCTTAGAAACTTAGCCCTTTGAAATCAACATTAGAAACTTCTCTAGGGACAATTCGTATAGTTTTTCTGAAATTATAAATGTGTCTGTTTGACATTTTCAAAGTATATTTTACTGTAATAATTTCTCCTCTTAAGAAGAAAAATGTATTAAAAAATTTAAAACTATAAAATGGTTGATAATAAATGTGGAAATAAATCTGCTTCAGTTGACCTTAGCCAATATTTCACTGATAATCTCTCTGTGGAAAAAACCAAAGGAGTTCTTCAACATTGATCATTCAAAGATTGAAAGATTGTCAAAGAATATTCTCTTTTTATCAGAATCAGAGGAGAATTTCCTACTAAGCCCTGCTAAATAAAAATCTCGGCATGCCCTGGTGTACTGATATGTGCATAAGATTTTCTTGCAGGTGTCCTCCGCAGTAACCTAGTTGGTGTTGCATTATTATCCTGGACTGTTCAGACCTGGAAATGTCTCTTAAGTTCTTAGTGAACAAAAAGCACTGTGAACAATTTAAAGGCAGGCACAAGTTCATAGATTTTTTTTTCCAGTCGTGATTTTATACATCCATGTCCTGAATGGCAAGATATAGAACGGTCAAACTGTAAGAGTCACCTACTAAAGGGATGACTAAAATTCCACAAAGCTTGTCCAATAGGCTTTTACATACAACTATATTTTCAATACATGATATATCTACCAGTGATAAAGCAAACTAAGGACTTGTGTCTCCTTGAATTTATGATTAAGCTGCAGTGTTGTGAGATCAAGGCAGTTTTAGGCAATTGAAGACTAGCTTCAACCAGGCAAAGATGTAGTCCTGAATTTACTCAAACCATTCTTGTCTAACAAAAAACAACATGAAAACTTTAAAAATAATGAGACTCAAAAGGATTCCGATTACTTCCATTCCACAATTTCAGATGATAAAAACAAACTGCGATAGGAATTCTAGATTTTAATATAATATAAATAGAAAGATGGACTAGATAAAACCAGCTGAACACTAGCCTGTCCTCAAGACCTAACAGGGAAGTAATAACATGCTTTTGAATATGTAGCAATGACTTTTGGCAGATATGCCGTATACAATTCCATACCATGGAAAACCATTCAACTTGATTGACTATTTAATCCATTTCTGAAAGAGCATCACTAAGGGATGCTTATATTGTTAGTATATATAGTGTATTATATAGTTAGCCAGGATGACACAGGACTGTCAGAATGCTGGTTGCTGCAGCACTGATATCTAGTTAGCTTCCTATGTCCAGCTGCAGTAAGTATTTTAAAAGTTGTGTTTAATTTTGCTAATACTTGCTGCAGATTTTCTTCTTCTGCCAAATAGATATTTTGATTATATTAATATAATATATAATTGTTATACTAATTCGTCCTAAGCAAGAACACCTTAAAAATACAATGGGAAATCGTAGCTGCAAAAAGACATCAGTTTTGCAAATATAACAAAAATAAAATGCACATGGAAACATGTATTTTTATTTGTTATTATTTCCTTAGATCTTATTTTATATATATATATAACTTCTTTCAACAGCTAACCCTATTTTGTGATTTTATGTACATTTGTTCCAGAAATACAATATTGAAAGTGTAATACTGGATGGGCTGATAATATTCTGACCAACAAGTCATTTGGTAGAATCACACAAGCTTTATGTCACATCCAAATAAGGTAAAACTCAGTTATGTCAATGCATTGAGCAGAAAATGGCAGAATTATGGAAGTTTTGTAGACATAGTAAAAATAGATAGTGCAAAAGCAACAAGATGAGACATTATAATGAATACTGTTTATATAAAGAGTAATGAGTGCCATGTAATAGAAACAAAATTTCAACTTCTACACCATGCCTTATGCTATGCACTTTTTCATGAAAAGAAAGACCTTTTTCATAAGGTCTTATAAAGAATATTCCCACTTTTTTTTCCCCTTCAGAATACCCCCAAGCATATGGTACCATCAGCTTGAAGTTTTCCCTCTAGCACTTCTGAATTTCCTGCTGCCTCAGATCACATAAACTAACACTGTAAAGAGGATTTTAATATCTTCTGAGTTCACTTCCTGACATTAATTTTACTAATTAAAAGGCAGAGTTAACGAAGTTAAAAATGTAAGTAATACCATGAACACACGCAAACGTTTTCACGTGGTCTGTGTGTCACCACGGTCTCTGTTTTCCTGAGAAACTGTCCTTTTGGAAATCATGTATAGCACAGAAGGACTTAAGAAGGGGTATAGTTAAGGTATAATGGCCACCTGCCATTTCAGCTGCCTAAATTCAGTGCTCATATCCCTATCCTGCCAACTAAGTTGATACGTTGTCCTGGAAATGCCTAATTGCATATACAATTATTTTCATCTTTTTGTGACCTATGTATCCAAATTTTGTTGCTAGACCTATACAGCCATATAATGATGTACTCACTATTTTCTGTCCCCTTTGTCTTCAAGGCCTGCAGAGAATCATAAAATATGCCTGTATGATGCTAGTCTCATTTTGGAGGCTCAATCCTTCTCAGAGAAGGATTTTTTTTAAAGTAAGTAGCAGTTAAAAAATACTTAGTCAGAAGTCCATAGAGACTGGGGTTGAAGATCCTTCTGTAAGGCAACCTCAAATTAATGTCTCATAAAGTTGCATGAAGTGTGGAAAAAGTGCTCTCACAGCTTTGAATTGTTCCACTTTGCCTCTTTCCCCAGTAAATCCTCAGGCATGATCCTGGGCTGAAGAGCCTATACACCTTTCAGGCACTTTATCAAAATGCTCTTCAATAATCAACAGCATAGTTCCCTACTTAGACACTGGAGTGTAGGACATGCCTTTGAAGGACTCCAAATGGAAGTCCCATCCATCTTTTCACCTTACCAAACTGGTGCAGACAGGCTGCTGTGTTTGAGGATCTTCTAACTTTGAAGAACTGTCTTTCTTAAAGTTCCTTTAGGACATTATATATGTTCTTGACATTTTTCACTGGATACTCTTATGTTGATTTTTTTTGTGGCTACCATTTGCTGATGCCTAGCCCTAACAAAAAGTAATTTGAAGGGTACATGAATCCAAACTAGAGGTTGTGAATCCTGCTGAGTAAACACCAAGAAGAGATCGTACAATGCTAAATTATTGTGGAAATTGAGCCCTATACAGTAAAGAGCAAGTTCTAGAGAAATTCCCATTTGGAAACTAATAATGTTGTGAACAGGCTGTAAATACCATATTCAAACTGTGTCTGGAACCTTTACCTGAAGAATCAAGCTAAAGACTCAAATAAAATGCTTTTCTTTCAGTCACCAACCAAGACCGGGTCGTGTGGAAAAAATAACTTTCAGAATTTAACTAATGACTGTATCATTCATAAACAGAAAAAAATTAAGGATATAAGGAAAACTTTAATTCTGGGTTGCATGATTTTGGGAGCGCTGGTTTTGTGAGCTTTTCAAGCATTTTGAAGGTAGTTTTGTATGTGTGTACTAGCATGTATACAGTATCAACAGTCCTTTTTGGCCTGTCATGTAAATTTGTTTTTGAGCAGGAGGTTTAGTATTCCAGCAGAAAAAAAATTGTTATTAATTTTGTATGATATAAAAGTCATCTCTGATTTATTTATTCCATTGCTCTGGCATGTTGTTAGGCCTTTTTTAAGCTTCAGTGTTGTGTTCAGTGACATTGTCAACTGTGTCATGACCTAAGACAAATTGTTCTTATTTCATCTGCTAGTACCCCTTCGTATGAGTTAAGCAGCATTATGTACCAGAGGGAACAAGCACTGACCAGAAAAGTTGCAAGACATATTTACATGATGTCTGGGATAAGTGCAGTTTCTTCCTCATACAACATCCATGTGTTCATTTAAATCTTAATTTACCATCTGAAAGGTGATAAGGGCAAGAGGAGTAACAGAAATGTGAGTCCTTCCAAGGAACCTTTCTGATGGGTAGCAGTGGGATTCCTCCTATCAACTGAGGCACTGAGTTGCCACTCACCTGAAGCTTACTCTTTGGTTTCCAGCAGACTTCCTTGATGATGCCAAGCACTCTAGTAGCCTCAGCAAAGCTTTACATTATCTCAAATTAGCTGCCAGAGTCCATCTTTCTGGTTAGGCAGCACAAAGGCCATTTAAAAAATAACATTTCAATAGAAGCCTTCTTTCCTAGGCCTGATGCTCTGGCTGGCACAGAGCCCTGGAGCAACTTTCTGGATGGCTACTATTAAGAAATCACACCTCTATGAGGTTACACCAGGTTTTTGTAGAACATCAAACCTGCTTCCAGGGCTGGTCTTACATTCTAACTGGCTTTCAATGGCCTGAAATACAGAGAGGTTTGGGATGAGGATCCAGTTGAAGGGCTGCAGTGCTCTCTTAGCGGATCGTCTACACTGAGACAAAACCTGCACAGAGGACACAGTTCTCAGGGCCCAGATTTAAGTGAGCCATGACAATCACCACAGATTTCACCATCATCTGCTCCTAATGAAGAAGCAACAAAGTGCTTTGTATTTGTCTTCTCAAATATATTGTCTGTGTACATACATTTACGTGTATGATTGAAAAAGCCAAAGAAAACAACCATTGCACTGCACATACTTCTGGCCTGAAGAAGAGGACAAGAAAGGGTTGGGAGGAAAATGTGTACAAGGTGTACAAAAATGGCAGGTGGAGAAAAAAGGAGGAGCAGAAAGAAAGCTGGGAATATAAAAGAGAGACTGTGAGAAAAAAATTGGTACAAATCAACAACTGGGAATCAATATACAAAAGTGGGAAAATAATCCAAGCCTAGAACAGTTGTGGTAGTAGGTCTGGTAGCGATATCTTTTCCTTCTAGTCCTCTCTTTGTCTTGGATCTATCTAATGCCTACTTTCCTTTTTATACCCACAAGGACCAGGGGAAGATACCTACTGATGTGCAACGGTCCTGGAAGAGACCAGAAGTCTGAGATTTTGGGAGAGAAAAAGCTGACCACTAATGGATTCCAGTTTCAATTTCCCTGTTTCTTCAAAAACCTTCAAGACCTTCCAAGCAGGCTTTTGCGCTTTTGCTGGGATCCAACTCTTTGGACAACAGGTAAATTTCTTAGTGCATTGAGCAAGCAGAAAGATTGCCAGCCAAAAAGTGAGATAAACAGAAACCCTCTGTTTAGTGTTCAGGGTGCATATTTATGTGTATAGGGTCTCATTGCAGTTGGTATTGACTGTAAACAGGAGCACCAAGAATTTTTGCTGGTTTTGGGGTCTTTTTCCTCATGATTCATTGCTTTGAGGATCTCTGCTTCTCTTAGGCTCTATGAATTAGCAGACATCCCAGGACTCCCATGTTTTGCCCTTCCCATGATTATAAAGTATCAGTATAGCTATCTAATCTTTCTCCAAAGTCTTCAAAATGTCCTGCTTTGACTTCCCTTTAACTGCTATACTTGGCCTTGGACTCTGAAATGCAAAGAAATGTCTCTGACACACAACAGATAAGACAAGTGAAGGGCAGGATGACCAAATTAATCAGCAGAATATGAAGGGGGTGTCCCTGATGGGTGGCTGTGATAAAAGCGGTCCAACCTTCATTGGACAACCTTCATCCCAGTAAATGTCCCCAGTGTCCATTGATCCTCCATTCTCCACCGGAAGATATGCATCTTTCTATGCTCCTTCCCTTTCTCCTTTCACAATATCTACACTGAAGCTCCACTCCAGAGTTGGTTTCCCTGGTTTAGAAATGGATAATGAGACAGAAAAATGTTAAATCCTAGGTTTATGGGAACTAAAATGGAAATCATAAGATAAGAAGAAATACAGAAATGAGAAGAACTGCTTCTGCATTATCCTCAAATGCACACAGCCATGTTGGTGGCTGAGAGGCTGGACATGAGCTGGCAGTGTGCACTTCCAGCCCAGAGAGCCAATTGTATCCTGGGCTGTACCAAAAGCAGTGTGGCCAGTGGGGTGAGGGAGGGCATTCTGCCCCTCTATGCTTCTCTGGTGAGACCCCACCTGGAGTGCTGCATCGAGCTCTGGGGAACTCAGCACAGGAAGGACATGAACTTGTCTCTCTAATCACCGAGGCTGGAGAACCTCTGACATGAGGAAAGGCTAAGAGAATTGGATCTGTTTAGTCTAAAACAGAGAAGACTTCAGGGTGACCTAATTGTGGCCTTCCAGTACCTGAAGGGAGCCCACAAGAAAGCTGGAGAGGGACTTTTCACAAGAGCATGCACAGGACAAAGAGGGTTGGCTTCACACTTAAAGGCAGTAGGTTTAGATACTAGGAAAAGATTTTTGCTGTGAGGGTGGTGAGGGACAGGAACAGGCTGTCCAGAGAAGTTATGGATGCTCTATCCTTGGAGATGTGCAAGGCTAGGCTGGAAGGGGCTCTGAGCAATCTGGTTTAGGGAAATGTGTTCTTGCCCATGGCAGGGAGCTTGGTCTTGAAGGTTCCTTCCAGCCCAAATCATTCTATGATTCTATGACAACAAATAAATATATTTGGAAGAGGAAATGTGGCTCTAATTTCTAGACCCTTAGCCAGCTGAGCAAAGCAGAGCAAAGGAAGATGATGAGGATTTTGAAAAAAGATACATCCTATGCTTGAGTTACACTTGAGTGAGACTCTGAGCAAAATTTCAAGAAACTACTTTTATATTAACAAAGTGGCTGTTGTTGACAAGTGGAGCATGTGGTGGAAGGAGATTGTTGTCAGTGTAAATGGTGGTTACTGGAGATGGGCTGTCACTGAGATAAAAATGAGGTGAAAAGGCTTCAGTTGGTGAAAAATGACATTGGCAAAATTGGTTTGTTTCAGTTGAGGGGGTGCAGTGGGAGTCCCTAGCTGTCAGGACATGCTGTTCAGTAGAGTGGGTTATCAGACAAATTTTTCATTTGTTGAATATTCTGTTAAGGACACAGATAATACGATTAAGCCTATCCATGAAAAGCCAAAAGAAACATTTATAAGTCACCATTGAGAGTGCCGCTGTGCACTGTCCTTGTTCCACACACACACAGCTCTTGGTGATGTCAGCTCTTCACAGATCTAGTGTGGCTTGTGACCCTGAAGTTTTATCCTTTCCACATTTTGAGTGCATTACTTATTGGACAGTGAAAACAGGCAAAACCTTAGCTTCTTTGGAATGAGAAATCAGAGGCATTATTGGGAGACAATCAGAAAGTGGGGGCAAGGCACCTTAGAAAATGCTCAGATTTAGCCTGAATCAAAACATGGCTGTCTTTGCCATTCTGTTTCACATAAATGGGTCAAACTCAAACACTGGCCATAAGCAGAAATGCACACCTGCACCCCAGCTTGTTGGCATTCAGAGCCAACTGCAGAGGAAGCAGTGGCTAGGGGCTGAACTTCTCCTCATTCATCCCTTGGAGGCACTTTGCTGCATTATTGTTACCTCTTCTGTGGAAAACTGAGACTTCCGTGCTGAGAAAAATTTCTCAATCATTTTTTTCCCCACAAGCTTTAAGTTAATTTTGAGCAGGATTGTAAGCCCGGACATTAAAAAGGAAGTGGCTAGGTGTGTGGTTCAGTAGAGCACAGTTCTCTGCACAAACCAGAGTGGGTGCAGTGATGGAGCTTGCCAGAGGACTTGACTACCCTGTCAGGAGCCAGAAGCTGGTTGTGATGTGGATAACTAGTATTGAATGAGGTAAGTCTTCAAAATCTGTGTGGTTGTGGGTGGCAGCCATTTGCCCATTTAACACTAAACAGGAATCTTGTACCTTGTTAGAGAACAAACACACTTCTCCCTGAGGGTCTGTGAAATTAACCCCATTTAATGCCTCATCTGATGTTTCAGTCTAGACTTCTTGACAGCTTATATTAACTTAAAGCATTGGAGGGGAACCCTCCCCCAGCTTTCTGACAGCAGAAGACTTTTTCTGTTGTTTGCCACGCTTGTATCTGATGTCTCCTGTAGAATAACACTGTATAAAGAGGTGGAGAAATCCCGGGGGTGGGAGGTGACACTCACACTAACTTACAATCTACCCCATCCAGCTGATACAGGGTTGGCATGCTGAGTTTGCTCTTACAATGGATCATCCCTATTCACCATCTCTCCATCTTTCTCCAGACTCCAGGCAGGGGCAAGTGTCTGAAAATTTATAGATATGTGGTTATAGTGGAGGTTGAGGACAGGCTTAAACTTCTGTTCTGTGAAGGCTGTATTTATTTCCTGATTTATGCTTGTGGTAGCCCCAAAATAGACTAAAACCTATGAGCATCAAACCAGTGAGACACTGACAAATATAGCTTCATGTTTTTTCATCCAGGAATCCAAAATGTGAGGCCATTCTTATGCTGAGATAGTGCCTGAACATTTTTCATTGTTCAGGTGCCTTTAGAGCCTTGTTTCAAGGTGCTCACTTTCAGCCTTGGGAAATGAGCTGCAGCAGACCTTTGTCACAGCATTCCCGCAGCATTGTGTTCTTCTGTCTGTGTTCTTCTGTCCTTCCACACAAATGTGACATTTGCAGTGATAAAGAACAAGTGAAAAATTGATAGGAGATAATTATTACCTTGTTAAGCTCCACTTTCAGACCTAAAGAATTTCAAGGTCTGACTGAAGCAGTGATTTTAATGAAGAATAGAAGATGAGGGACAAAAGCTTTTTCATAGCAGCTTGTAAATAATTTCTGATGGTGAACTTTTTATTGCTGGTTTTGATTAGAAATACTGATAATTGTAGATGATTTCAGCAGCCTGTTAGGGTTAATGTGATTCATATATGTAAAAATGATGATGAACATAACATTGTTTTCATATGCAGTTGTCATTTGCAAAAGTTATGAGTGGGCACCAACAGGCTGCAGAAGCTCTTACAACTGCAGTGATGATAGGAAGCTGGGGAGGGATATAACTTCTCCCCAACTGTGCTACAAGATAATGGGATGGGCTCTGAACAAGGATCTTCATCTCACAGACAAATGCCATTGACATCAAGTAGAGCTCTTCCGCAGAGCAGGATTAAAATTCTCATTGTGCACTGTTTTTCACTGACAGGGATTCCATGCAAGCTTATTTCCTTTGGACAAAACAGAAAGAAAAGCCAATTAAACATCAGAGTTTGAAAGGAGCGGTATTCCTCTGGGCCAAGGAGTTAAAAAAAAGACAAGTATAGGATACAGGGGTAAACTTAGAATCTGGTCTGTATAATATCAACTTCTCTCCTAAAGAGAGGAGGAAAAAGTTGCAGTCCTGTCCAAGTAGTTCCTCTACTTGCACTATTTCAGGAAAGGCAACTAGTCACTTGGAGGAAGCATTTGTGCTGAGGTGAAAATCACACAGTATTTCAGGTACATCCACAGCTTGTAGGAATCCCCAGGACCTGAAAGAGGCCATATGTTAGGATGTTTAATGAGTTTTCCTCATGATCTGTGGTTCTGTGTCTCTAGTTAATCATTCTAGCGCTGTCTTCTCACTCACTTCTCATTCTTCCTCCCTTCATGAGTGTTTTCTAAGCCAGGCCAAGGTTCTTCTCATAATTACAGATGTTGTGTGTTAAATGGCTTAAAGGTGAATGACACTTCTTGGAGCAAAAAGCTCTAGACCTCTTCATAGCAGCCACTATCCTTGAGATGTATGGAGGGGGCGGGGGTGTAGGATGACAAAACCCTACTCTGTGGTTGAGTGCTGGGGAAACAGTCCTTGGTGATGGCAGAACATGGGAAAGTCTTGGGGATGCATTCAGAAATCATCCTTCCAAGCACAGAGATCAGTTTCTCATTGTCCCACTGCTTGAGTGAGCTCTTAGTACAGGCAGACTCACCAGAGCTTTTCCTCTAATTGAAACAAGCTGTATGAACATAGACCTAAATATTGACACTGTGTTTGTACTTTCATGGGTTTGCTTTTTCCCTCTATTCCATTCTGTCAAAAAGAACAGTGATGCTGACTGATAATGCAATTGAGTTCCTACTTCTTCTTACAAGAAGAGCTACCTACAAGCTTATTGGCCAATTTCCCAAACTGCTGGTAAAGCCTGTTGCAAATGGGAGCAACCACACTTGAGCAGGTAAGGCAATAAAAGTTCAGGCAGCATTTTTCTGCCACAAGCCAGGCAGAGAAAAAAGCAACTGTGCATCAGGCAGGAAGATGAAAGCCATGCCAGCTATGAGTGGGGAGGAAAGTGTACTACAGCATGCATTTCCATGACAAGCTAAAAACATCCTGTGTGAAGAAGCATGGAAATATTTTTTAAAAATTGAACTTCCCTGTGAATGGCACCCTCAGTTTTCAAACACTCACATTCATGGGATATAGTATTATTGATGGATGTTAGTTTAATGGGTTTTTTTGTTTTTACTGATGCTTTGATGTTTCTGAAGACCTGCAGATGTGCTGCATATTAAAGCCACAAACTCAGGACAGCACAGAACTTATTGAGAAGGCTGTCTCAAAAGCAACTATACTGTTTAACTGTATTATTCACCCTTATGTTAACACAAGGATTTTGATGATGTCAAAAGACTTCAGCTACAGTTGTGAGAAGTCAGACACAACTACATAAACTGCTGTCTGTCCCAGGATTAGCTGAGAACCTGTTTGGCCCTTGGCATAAGACAAATCAGCCCAGCTGCTCATAAGGGGGCAATGGATAGGAACGAAGCTCCTGGAGTTAGACATTCTGCTGCTCTGTCTTTCTTGGAGAGCATCGTTTTGCTGCCCTTTACTTAAGGACCCAAGTTCTTCCTTGACATATATAATCTGTGTCTATATCTATATAGAGGTTTTGAAAGTAGATGCATCATCCTCCTGCAGGTACATAAACAGATTGGTTGGATCATCAGGTAACAAATGTAAAACTCAATCTTTGTGACACATAATCTAAATATTTACAGATATGTTTTAGGCTTGCCGTTAAAAGATCTTCTGTGTAAATGGAGCAGAGTTCGTGAAACTGTACAGAATATTGTGTGAAAACTGCTGGCAGTTTTTAACCACAGGTTCTTGGACTAGGAAAAAAATTTCAGAATAAGTGCATTCAAATAATTTTCAGTGATTCTTACTTTGCATCATCCCTGTCTACACTGCCTTTTCCTCTGAAAACAGTTCTAATGTTGTTATACCTGTTCACTGTTCTAATATATTTTATGTATAATGTATTTTCATATATTTAATGTATTATATATATATATAATATATTTTTGTATATCCAGAACAATTTAGTTTCTGCTCAAAGGTGTTGGATGTGAATCTCGAATCACAAATGCAAGTATAACTCAAAGCTTCTCAATACTTCTGAAACCAGAAAAAATGGAAAACTTTGTTGAGTTATTTTAATAGGCTATTCAGCTACTGGTTGCTGTGTATGCTTCTTCTCATGGAGGCAAACTGTTGTGCAGAAACAAGTATTTTACAGAGAGAAACAGACTGAGCTGGAGAGCACAAGCATGGTGGTGGTGATGAAAGAACACATAATCCTGTTTCATGCCCATTTGCCACTTGAATTTCCCTGTGCTGGCTCAAAACCCCACACAGCAGGCTCTTTCAAAATTGACTATCCTTTCAGGGGGTCTAGTGTAATAGTACTTAAGTAGGCTTTTCTGTGCTGAATTACCTGTTTTGATTTTATGTTTGGCTTCAGCATTCACATAACTGTCTCTCTAGGCTGAAAAGCTCAATTTCCCTACCAGTCATGCTCTCTTTGTACCCTTTACCCACTACAGAGCTTAGCAACCTTTGGCAGCCTGCTCCTGGCAGCTGGATTTTCCTTCTCTGCCAGGTTCTACTCTTTGGAAATTCTTTAAACCAGATAAATGCCTGAGAGGTCAAAAGAGAGACTCTGAAGTTTCTTTACAAATTTCAATCAAATTGGTTAAGCTAAGAAACCTCTCCAGTATATTCTGTGAAATGTATATGACCAAGCTGGTTATATATGACTTCTGTCTGCTACCTGATCCCAGATGCTGTTAATACTTTTCCCAGTAGTTCTGCTACTGAAAGATTAAGACAGATTGACCACAGTCTATTTGCTGCTGAAGGAAAAAGAAGCTCCCAGAATCACTAAGCTTGCTCTGCCAGCACATTCTCCCAGGACTGCTACCTGGTATGTCTATGACTTTCACCATTGTGCCTTTGGAATTATTAATTTAATAAAGAGAAGCAGTTTGTTTTCCTCAGAGATCACAATCTGTCTTTACATGATATAACATATTTAGATAATAGAACAAATGTGCTTTGCAAGGGTACTTTAAGATGAGGTCTGCTCAAGTGCTTCTAAAAATTTGGTAAAGCCACATGACTCTCAGAGAAAGAGGAATCAATGCACTCTTTTTATTGCAGAAACCCATCCACTGATATGAGATACTAGCTTGCAAAAACTCCTTACACATTTGGAGCAAACCCCTTGCTTCCCCTTGTAAATACAGAAATCTTGGACTCTAATCCTTGTCCTGAATATGGTTTATGTATTTCAAATAAAATTAAAGAGGAAAACTAAATACCATTGTAAGTAGAAACCTGATACCATTCCTCTCAGTCTGGAAAGCACCCTTAGTAAGGGCATCCCAGTCAGGCTGCTTTGTACTTATTCCTTATCTCGTCCCATAACTCTTGGGTTTCTTTTCTACACTCCTGTCTGCAAACCCCATGTCCCACCTTCCTCATTCCAAACCCCCCGTGCCAGACTATATCCCTGGAGTTGGGGAATATGGCATTTTACTAGGAATTAAATCTGTTGATGCAAACAATTAAGTGATAGGACTTTGGAGCACCTGAAATTCATGATTCCTGCTGGCTAAGATGGCATATGAAAAGATGCTGCCACTTGTTATGTCAGCTGTCTTGAATCAAACATGTCTGATTTCTTTAACTTTAAAACAACATGGAAACTCTTTTGTCCAAATAAGAACGGCATTTCAAATCCTCTGCACTAATAAAATATCTAAACCAGTATTTTAAAATGCAAATCACCTCAGGCAACACCTTGAACGAAATCTTCCACGAAACCAATTACATGATATAGCTCACACAATAAAATAATAATATAGTTACTTTTTACTAATGAATTTCTGTTTTACTTCTACTAAAAAAAGTTAATTTTATTAGAAGGGCATCTAATAAAATTTTTACAGGTGTTATCTCATTTAGAGCCTGATTCAGCTATAGAAAAAACTATTATTATGGTTGTTGGACAAGAGCAGCAGTGGCTTTGTAAAAGACATATATAGCATGAAAGCCCAAAAGTAAATACAGTTTCTTAGTGTGAAAAACACCATTCAAATTTCTTTTTCCTATTTCTACTTGTTTGCAAATTTCAACGGAGAAATACTGCAAAATAAGTAATCGGCAAACGGAAAGGTACCAAAAAAGTACAAAAAGATGAAACTAAGCTTGGAAAAGGCGGCTCAAATGCAAGCCGAGAGCTCCATCTGCTGCTGGGCTGCTGCACGGCAGAGACTCGGCCTCTGCAGAGCCACAACGAGCTGCCACGGTAAAGATGTCGATATTAATTAGGAGCTGGAATACTTTAAAGGAATACCTATAGATAGAACAATGCTTTTTTTTATCTTCCAGTCCACTTATTTTACTTTTCCTCTTTTTTTTTGTTTTGTTTTGTTTTTGACCTGGCACCTTGAGATCACTACTAGCACTTGCATGATATTCTTCTACCTTGAAATGTATGAGAAAAATTTTCCTACATAATCCTGAGACATAATCCCAAACCTCTCTTGGGCTTCATCATCTCTTCAGTTTATTTCTGCATTTTCATGGGTGAAGGTCTTTTGTGAAAGCTGAAGTAGACAGATATTCTGTCTACTATTCTCATACTCTCTATTCACCAGCATCTCTCTCTTCAGCTTTTTGGTTTCCCAGTACCTTGTTTAATAAGGACATATTGGTGACGATGCAGTATTGCTGTCTGCCAGATTCAGTACAAAACTGAGAATCCTCTCTAGCTGTGGCAGAATCCAGAGAATCTTCTCTACCAGTGACAACTTTCTGGCAATCTAAGAAGTGAGCAGAAGGCTGACATACTCTGACAGTCATCTTAGAAATGCATACAGTTTATAGCAAAATAAATTGTCGTTCATGCTCTACTATAACCCCAACTGAGTACATAGAGAAGGATAATCTGAATTTTAGAAATATACATTAATCAGAAAGTATGATCTTGTCAAATGGAAAGGATAAATGGAATACTTCCATGAAGTGTTTGCTCTCACAGCTGGACTTGTAAGTGCTCACTTGAGGTGGTGGACCTTGTGGATAAGTACAGAGTTATTTAGTAACTATGTTATTTGTTGTTATTCTTACTGCAGTGCATCTTACACGTTTGTGCTGTGTCTCAGTTGACCCGAAAGGTTTCTATGGTGACTGAGTCAGTGTTGAGGTTCCTAGATTCATGCTACACACATTTTCAGGGTGCTGGCCACAGACTGGCTCTAGTCTGTTCCCATGGACTTGCTGCCTCTTAGCAGCTGAGTCACACTAAATCACTGCTGGGAGGAAATTCTCTTATTTGTTTTCATCCCAAACTAAATCCACTCAAGTAGCATGTCCTCCTAGTCCAGTTGTTTTGGACAAGCTGTTTTTTAAAGGTCAAGCCATTTTTTGATTGTAAGAAGTGCTCTGAGATAGCTTCGGCATATTCACCACAGGGTGATAAGTGAGATGCCTGTGAGAGTTACTTAAAAACCACATTTCCATTGGGAACTAAAATGCTAATCCATGAACTAAATTGATGCAGAGATAAACTTTCTACTGGAAAAAGTCAGCATTTCATTCCAGAGATAGTATTTTTAAAACTTTGCTAGGCATTATGTATTGTAGAGTGCATATTAAACTGTATTTTAATTCTATTTGTGTTCCTAAGGGCAAACATAGATTCTTTCTCACTCTGCAATTTGCATGCTCTTTCCATGTTATAACAGAAAACAAATAATATTCCCTGAGATTTTTTTGCATTAAATTTAAGCAATACTTGGCTTGAGAAGAAAGATGGAGATATAATGTTTAATATAGTTGGATCACTTATCCTTGAAAACAAGATTTTGCCTCTTTGAGCTCAACCTTCCTTAGAGCAGAGTGCAAGCATTTTAATAGAGGCTTTTCTCCCTTTCTTCCATCTCAAAATAAACAAGGGTTGTGATAGCCCTAGATAACTATATACACCAAATTGTGACAGATCCTGGGGACAGTAAAATATAAAAGAATAGGAATGACTTTCAACAAAATGGATGGAATAATTATGAATACATATCCTTTATAATTAGTTTTATTATTAGAAGAATTGAAAGAAGTGTCTTGGTGCTATTATTAATTGCTTCCCTATCCATTACTTTAATTCCAGAATAAATATTTCAATATTGCATATAAATCAAGACTTTTCTCCTTTTCTCCTCCTCTATATTCTTGTCAACCTACATTTTATACCAATAACACAGGCTTAATGATATACCATATACTAAAATGGAAACACAAAGCTTTCCAGTGTCAGATACACTCATAAACTCAGAAACCAAGCTGTGATTTTATCCTATAGGTTTCATTAAACTTGGTGACAGCGTTAGGAAAGAGAACATAAACTATTCCATTTCTTATAACATGAAGTGTTCTGGAGTTTCTGAATCTGGAATAAGGTTGAAGGAGAGGTGCAGGCGTTTGGTTCTGGTTTCCAGCCAGCTCCTTCACCGAACTCACATTTAAGGGTACAGCTCAGTACCTTTCCGATCTTGTGGGTCTTGGCTTCAGGCAGAAACGTGGCTTTGGAGTGGAAGAAAGGAGGACTTCACGTGAGTTCAACAGGGTTTTATTTTACCCAGCGGGTGGCCCATAGAAGTGAGCTTTTCCCTTCTGGGTTTCACCTTAAGTACAGGGGGTGTGGAAAGGGGCAGGGGACAATCTAGAACCAATCCCAGAAAAGGGGGGAGTGACCCAGGACAAAAGGACAATTAGCAATACAATTCTATACATAAAAAAGGGATGGAAGAAAGACCCTGCTGAATCACTCGACATTCCCACTAGAATCTTCCAGGTCTCAGGGCGGGGTTGCAGGGTGATGGGCAGGACCCAGAACTAAGGGAAAACCAAAGGGGTATGAACATGGGGGCACAGGGACAAACCATTATAAAACAAGGAACTAAAGCATGCAGAACCTGGCAAAACCCAAAATGCACAACAACAGAGAGGGCCAATAAATAAGAGCTTTTTTGGATATTTTGTGTGATGTTCAAGCAGATATCTCTGCACAGAAGCAACCCCTGAAGTCCCCTCTGATAACAAAAAATATTTAGTAGATCCTGGTGATCTCCTGAACAGAAGTTTCTCTGTGCAACTTAGCACAGAATGTTTGTCCATCTACAGAGATGTTTGTACATCTACAGCTGGACAAACAAGGTGGTGGCAGTAAGAATTGGGGATTCAGTTTACCTCACTATTGGACATTACACAAGAAAGAAGAATTATGTAGAACATAAAAAAGAAGAGAAAAAAAATTTCAATACTTGAATATTATTTCTTACAGCCAAGAAGGTCAATCTATTTACTTCATCAATAAGAAGATTAAGTTTTTCCTCAGAAAGAAGGACTAACAAAGATTTTGGTAAAGATCTTTTTGATCCAGAAGAGAAAAAGGGTCATAAGAATTAATGACTGGAAGCTGAAAATGGGAAAATTTAATTTGGGAACATAACAAAATGCAAGCGGTGAGAGTGAATAGCACTGAAACAAACTACTAAGAAAGAATTGGATTTTCCATAATTTTAATTTTTATAAAGTGATGCCTTATGTATTCTGCAGAAAAGTAATAGTTTCTATTTACCTCTGATAAATCTGAGTGCTTTGATTTATTTTTCCTTTGAGACATATCCTCTATTATTTATTTCCTTTTTTTGTTTCTTATTTGCAATGAAAGTTGACAAGAATAGTACTTTATAAAGGTGGAAAATGAGAACATTGGGCTAAAGTAGTTGTTTTAGTCACAGAAAGAAGAAAATTTGTAAGGGATGTTGTATAAAAGGTAATGCATATCTTACAGCTTTCCTCTGAAGAATGGGATGACTGGAAGTTAAATTTGAACCACCAGCTGTCAAAACCTTCTTTGAGTCTGTGTTGAAATGAAATATAGTCACAATTTTTCTCCCTGCTAACAATTTCCCTTAACCTCTGTGAGAGAACTATTATTGCAGTCACCTAAATTGAGAAACCAGAGTGAATGGAATAGAGAAAATGTTCTTGAAATTTATTCGAGAGGACCCTTCAAATGTAGGAATTGATGTGACAGAGTCACAGTGGGCTTGGCCTATGATAGAAAACCCTGCTTGATTTTGAAAGGATTTTTGTTAAAGAATTTTTGCTTCAAAGATCATCATCAAGTAGCAGCAAACTACAAGAGCAGAAAACTGACCGATTTGTTTCTACCCATGTTTCCCTCTTTTCGAATGACACATTATATGGGCATATTATGACACCTGAGATCTATATTTTATGATATTTTCAGTCTTTATCACAGCAACAAGTCTGTGCCAGAAGATCCATCCCTAGCTGTTCTCAGCTCTGCCTTCAAACAGAAAACGTGAGACATTGTTAACTGACCCTGGAGACACTCACAGATATTCACCAAATTGTCTCTGTCTCCTCAGAGTGGATCAGTGTGTGTTCATCAAGATATGTACTAGTCTAAGGCACTACTTACACACAGTCTTCAGTTTAAGAGGATGGAGATAATTAACCATGTGAAAACAAGCTACAGCATTTGTATTTTTCATTCTTTTCCGCAGATATTTCTCCTGCAGGGTGTGCAGAACAACAAAGCAGGAACAAATGGAGCCATTATGCCTATTCACTGAAATATTTGCTCTTTGGTGTACTATGCGTTTTCTGATTTTAATGCCCTGTGGCTGTGAAAACTGATACAGCTTTCTCAGCTGTGAGAGAACTCTGCACTCTATTTAGGGAGCAGTGGGCCCTGTAGCATCCTGGGTCATTCTGCCACGGTAAGGAAACTGCTCTTAAAATGCAGCTCTCAAGAACTGAATTTCTGGAAATCCTGTACCTCCCACTAAAAAGTCTGAAGACTCTCTCCAGTTCTTTGGCAGGACCAGATGCCTCCTCAGAATGAACCGAGTCTTTCGCATGACCCAGGAATTCAATCCACCTGCCAGTTTTACTGTGTCCATCAGCACATCCATAGAATTCATCTGGAGACAGAGACATTGAGCTGTGGGGAAGAAGCTAAATATTTCACTTACACCATTGATCTGAATTCACTGGCCAATTGGCAGGGTAGGTTTCTGGCTGGCCTAGGGACATCACGGTTTCTAAAAGTCTCAGTCTGTTGGTATAACATCCCTCTGGTTTAAGTTGTGTGAAGTATGAGAAAGGTATCCTGCTCAGGCACTACTTGTCTCAATTTGGGAAACTCTTTGCTGATTTGAAATTGATCATGTTCAACAGTCATGCATAGTGTTCTCTCCTATATTTTTTGAAATGTGTTTTAAATACCGTTCTTTTAAAAAAGCAAGTAATTTCAAATGCTTAGTGACAAAACCAAGATCTATACTGATGAAATCCTGATGGGAGAACAGCTATACCGTCAGAATGATGCTGGAAGTGGGAAGGATACATTGCATCTAGCAAGTACTGAGACCTGGTATCCTGTCCCTAGCCAAGGGCAGAACCTTAGTAAAGAGCCTGCAAGAACAGGGTAAACAGAAAGATACACTTCTCTTTATACTCACTCCAAGATTTTGAATGAAATGCTGCATCCCAGGTAAGCTCCACTTCCATGCTTTTGTCCCTTTGCTTTTAACATCCATTTAAACTTTTAGCATAAAATTAGTCTTTATTTGGCAATGAGCTCTATGGCCAAACTGCACTATTCATAAAAAGTTCTTAGTTAAAAAAATATGTCGCCTGCTAATTCAATTTAGTAGTTCCTAACACCAAAAAGAATCAATGAATAAGTATTCAGCAAATTTTCAGTATTATAAACAGTAAATAAACATTCACTAGCCATTTTCTTTGCTGCCTTTCTACCTTTCTACACTATATAGTGTCTTTTATATCTATAGTTGTATCATCTATATCTGTATCTGTGTCTATACCTATCCCTTTGTCCAATCCAAAAGGTTTTTCTGGCCTTCCCTTATTCTGTCTTGGAATTGGAAAAAGGTTATTAAACCCTGGCATTCTCATATTACTCCTAGGGCCATTCTTGCTCCAACCCCTTGCTTAAAATCCTCACAGAAGTAAGATGGCTGCACCACTTTGAACAGAAAGAAGCATACAGTCAGCTCAATAGAATGCTTGGTTTGCACAATGATGCAATTTAAAGTCTTTGACATTTTAAGGCAGTGAAACACGCACATGGAATTTCTAGCCTCTCTTTAAAATATTTAATTCTATTTAAATTTTTTTTTGGTTAAAAAGGAAAAGATCCAAGGGCGGCATGTTCCCTTGGAATTACAGTGAAAGATGTGTTATTTTGTTGGCATATTTTAGGAATTATTGAGCTGCATGCTAAAGCAAAATTGTGCATCAGCAGAATTAATGCTGGAAATGTTACAGGTCTTTGTGACAGCCACTATGTTATCATGTCATGATAAAAATAAGTTGGAAAGATGGGTTTAGTAATTGGTCACAAGGACCAACATCCAAAGATAAAAAGGTCTCTTTATGTGCAGGGTACATTGCCCCAAGCTGGTACTGCTGTGTAATTTTTTCAGATTTAAATTCTTGTGTTGACAGGTTTTTCTGAAGAACTGCATTTTTGATGCTAAGTGCTACAGAAGCTCCCGTAGAAGGCAGCTGAGGGAAGATAGGGGCAGGCATGATAGAGAAAACTGAAGACAGAAGAGCCTAATGGAGCACAAAATGAATTTTGTCTGCCAGGGGCAGCATTTGACGACAAGGAAAATTTGCAAGTATTTTGAGGCTACAGAATTTGGGACCTTTAGGGCTCTGTTCTTATTATTAACATGGTTGCCTAGTCCAATTACACAAAACAGTTCAGCCAACTAGTTAACACCGAATGACAACAGAAATGAGACAAAGGGCAGAAAATTAATGAAGAAAAATAAAAAGGAACCTGGTTGGAACAGCTATATATGCAAGCACACTCATATACAAGGACTCCAAAAATTTCTGGTAACTGTAGATGTTTCCTTCTTTTACTATGCTCTTTTTTTAGAAGTGGCTGAATAGATGCTCAGTCTACGTGTAAGAACCTTTTCTTCTTCAGCTGTTGGGAAAGAAGTAAAGACAAAAATTATACTGAGGGCATTTAAAAAGCTACTATCTAGAGTTTAGAAACTCTGAGGCTATAATGGGACTTTCAAAATAACTGAATAGCTAGTAGCCTGATAGGATTTAGAAAAAAAAATGAAGTAAGGATGAGGCATTATTTAGTCCTGGGAAGAGAGGTATAACAAGTTATACAAGAGGGAAGGACTAAAGGAAGGATAGAAGAAGGGGGGACAGAAACTGAGGGAAGACAGATTTAGAATATAGGGACTAACAGGACAAACAGATCTGGCAGCAGAAAAGAAGGGAAGAAACAAGGAAGAAAAGGATACTGAAAAGTAGCAAAGAACAGAAAAAAGAATAAACCAAGACTGAACATGACAGATATATATTCTAGTTTTCCCTGAGAGCAATGCATTTCCATGCAGAAGTGTAACTGTCATAAAATCAAGACCACAGTGATTTCATACAGTCAAACTAATATACATCAGCATTCCTTTTCTTCTGGTTGCAGAAATAGCCTGCCAGTTATTGACTTGATGTTCTGCTTTGGATAGAAATTTGGGCCTCAGAGCACTGGTCCAACCAGCTCCTGCATTTTATTTGAAAGTCATTTTAGAAGTTACCTCATTTGCCCTGGTGATGTAATGCAGCAAATTATTTCCTCAGGAACTAAGTTCAAGTGTGGACTGACAGTAATTTTTGAGTATCTGGCTTTTGTTATTGCTACATAATGATTTTAATGTATGCAAGTCAGAAAAACTTAAAGAAAATATTTACGAACAGTACTAATATCAAATCACTCTCCTCCTTTCCTAAAGTTTAATGAAAACACTCTTAATATTGATTTTACCTTGCCTCAAAGTTCTCTAAATCAGTAAAATCCATTCAGACTCTGTAAGCATATATTTGTTACAGTAACATGGCATTGCCTGGCATCATTATGAAGTATTTATGGCTAACTGAGTGACTTACTATGCATTTATCATCATAGCATATTTGAGTTTCTTTTGAATATGATAGTATGTTTCAAAATCTTGACTATGAGGAAAATCAGAAATATCCTGTTAGATACATATATATATGTATATATACATACACTTCAGCTAGCCTCTCATCTTTAATTCCATTTTACAACTTTGATTTAGATAATCAGAAAAGAATCAATAAGAAAATAGTAGATCTTTCATGATAACAAAGAAGTTTTATAACCACACTTGGTCATGACATTCATTTAGGGATATAAAAGAAGGAAAGGGAAGAGTTAACAGGGTAAAGGCAACTTAATAGAATGCTACGTCTCATTATTGATGAAACCAGAAAATAGGACCTTCCCAACTTTTTTTAGCACATGGAATAAAAACAGAGCTTGGGAGAAGAATGAACGAACCAGGGAACAGGCTCTATTTTTCAGTGAACAATCCATTGTCTGTGTGAGCACGACTCATGCAAAACCCCACCAGTTCTGCTCCCACCTCTCACTAATCCCCTTTCTGGCTGTACTTGAAAGGCACTTTTGTCATCAACCATCAACTCCTTATCTGGAGCACCCTCCATAAAGGAGTCAGGGATATTTTGGATGAGTTTTACCTATTCCAAGCTGTTTAGAGAAAGTTTTCTGGCAAAGGTCATGAAATGTCTCTGTCTAAAATTTTTCTTTAGACAAGACAATAAACTGGACCCTAAGTTTAATTTGTAGAACTGTTGTTTGCTAGTGCCATGTGCCAGGGCACTGATGGGCAGAGAAGAGCCCTGAGGAGCTGCAGACTGGCATTGCTGAGGAATTGCTGTGGCTGCTGTAAGATACTTGGCACTGTAAGTCATGTGTGGAACACGCCTTCCACCTCAGTAATGAGATCAAAAACTTAATCAGAAGCCTGGAACTTCTTATTATAATTTCATAGTCTCATACTTTTATAGGAAGATATCAATTTTACATATGGTATAAAAAAGCAGGGCTTGGGAATTTCAGGGCATGAAAAGCAGCTTGCTGTTCCAGATGGTTTATAAAGTCTGACAACACTGTTTCACCCTGTAGAGCAGTTTTTGGAAACTGTCCCCAGCTTACCAGCTGTACAAGAATGCAGTGACAGAAGGGAATACTTGACATATTTATAAGCAAAATTTAAATTATTTCCTATCCTTAGGGGAACAGATAAGCATCTCCTGTCTAATATGATGCTATTAAACGCCAGAAGAAAAAAGATGCAAGATGGATCTCTCTGTATTTACGCTTTACATATCCGACCATGTGCTTGTTTCATTTGTTACTCAGTCCCCGTCATCGCTAATTGGGCACCTGGCTGCCAGAAACCCTTCCTCCCGCTTTCTCATCCCAAGGGCAGAGGCAGGCCCTGGGGCTGGAAGGCTCAATGCCTCAGCCCGACTGACCACCGGGTGTCACTGTTTGACAGAAATAAACAGGGGGAGGCTAAAAACCTTCTCCGCTTGTGTGCTGGAACATGCAGATTTCATTCTAAAATCCTCTTCCCCATCTGGCCTCTCATTGGATAGAGTTTTAAAGCATAATTCGGAGCGGGATGATTCTGTTTTAAATGGATTTTGGAAAATGTTTTCGTTTTTAATAAAAATACCAAAAGCAGCGGAAAAATGAGAAAAATAAGGTAACTTCTGAGCATTTGAGATACGCTGTGCTGCTAAAATTTGTCATTTGCATTTATTTACTGGCATCATAGTCCAAGCTGCAGATAAAAATAGTGCTGAATTAATATGGAAAACCTGTTCCTCCAGATTTTTAGCCTAACATATTGGATTTCTAGTGTTTCTCAGGCCAACACTAAGCATACTGACACTTGTAGTTAAATGTAAGAGAAAATGTCAGATTTGAAATTGGCCAAAAGTATTAAAAAAGCTCTTCAAGAAAAACCTCCTTTCAAAAAGCTTAAGGATGACTGCCTATTTTAAAAAGAAAATACTGTGGTACTCTTAAGAAAGGGAATACAGTGGTACAACTTCAGAGTCCCTTACCCAGATGATGAAAGTGAAAAAAAAAAGTGTTTTCTCTCTTAACTGATAATATAACTGAATGCCATGCCCTTATAGTAAACAGTTGAGAAGTACAACCAATTAATTAAAAAAAGGGGTAGTAACCTAGAAAAAGAGGCTAAATTAATCCCAGGAAAATGGGAAAATGGAGACGGTACCTCAATGAAATGTACATTCTGAGTGGAGTAAAATCATTGAGTGTGATAGAGATCAAAGGATTTATTGCCTCCTGTCTAATAGAAATTGAAGGATTTATTGCCCCCCAAACCTGTGGCTTCCAGAAGAATGTACTTACCCCAGTGTCTGCTAAATGTGGATGAATTCCTTCCTTCACAAGCTTTCTAAAATGTGGAAAGATTTACTTCCTTCTGAACAGTCTGCCTCAAATAAGCAGCTACAAATTATGCCACAGATGGTGCATTTCCCTTCTCTTTAAGGAGAAAATTTCATGGAGGAAACCTAAAAGCAAGTAAACATTTTTATGGGTTTAAAAAAGAAATACAACCTAGGCAATAACATCAAATATTATGTATCTACAAAGGCTGGTTAGAAAGACTTTTGAGGTAAGGTATTACTTGAAAACAAGGCAATGTAATATGACAATTCAAAGGCAAGACCATCAAGCATATGGCTATTTCAGTTTATAATGAATTTGATAGTATTCTAAAATAGTTGTGTAATGTAACCATAATGATCTAAGGGTATAACCAAATTAAGATTTGCAGGGATTTAATACTTTGTCTATGCACTGCTGGGAAACCAGGCAAGACTTCAGACATCCACGATCTGCTTCAGAACCAAAAGAAAAGGCAAACATCAAGCCAGAATTTTGCAGCTTCTGTTTCATATTCAGAAAAAAGGTTTGAGTACCCAAAAGCAAGTCTGCATTTTTCCAACTACATTATCGGGCCAATAAAAGATATTTACTCTGCCCATAAATCTTTCCTTGCTATCATTAAAATGTTAGAATATGTTTAAAGCTTTCAGATGTTACTGGTTGTTATGTAATAAAGAAGTTGATTATACATAAAACACTGCTTATGTGGAATACCAGCCAGGTTCAAAGAATCAGTAACTTCAGAGACTACGAGGATAAATGAGAGCTTGATCAAAAAATTGGAGCCGAAGCTGAGCATCCTTCTAACTAAGCAGTTTTATCTGCTGTCGGTTTTCCAAATCAATTCCCGTCTTCCAAGAGTTATTAAAAGCCAAAAAGGTGGAAGTGCACAGAGGAGGCACTTGGTCAGGATTTTATTCTTTTAAAAACTCAAATTTGTACAGGAATCCTTAAGCTGTGGTGATATGCACTGTGAAACAGTTTCAGTGCTAGGATAGATCTGTAATAGAGCAGCTCCAGGATGCCTGGTCCCTGACTCCCGCATGACTCAGACTTGAGCCTGATACACTTAAATGGAAGCCCTGAAAATGTAGCTACCTGCCTAATTTCTCCTCCAGGAGCTGTAACAAAAATAGCTTGTATCAAAATGTCAAATGTTCACTGGGCCAGTGAAAACCAAGAAAAATCCATTGTTTGAATGTTGTGAGCAGTGACTGCTTGCAGGCAGTAAAATCTATCAGTGAAGACAGGACAGGACTGAGCATGTAAACCAAGGGAAAGGGCTGACACAGCTGAGGAGCTGAAGATTGCCAAAGAGGAAAACTCTGGGCTTTCCATGTCTCAGGTGAGTATTCCTGAGGTGGCTGTCATTTCTTTCTATGTCTATTTCTTTTGCATTTAGAAAGGTGTTGTGGTTCGAGAATGGTGCTTCCCAATTCAATGCCCCCACCAAGACTCTCCAGACCACATGCTGTTGTCTTGCACCCTCTGCTTTCCTCTTCCCTGAGGGTGACTGGAGAGCAGAACTGGAGACACAAAAGGTGAAGACCCTGGGTGAAGATAAGAACAATTTACTGGAAACAGCAATGAGATAAGATAAGGAATAGTAACAGCAATAATACTGATGACAGAGTGCACAAGGAAAGGAACATTGTTGCTCACCCTGGGAACCCCCAGCAACAGGCAATACCCTTCACTTCCCTCTGCCATGCTACACCCACCACTCTCCTCTGGCACGGAACCGGGGCCATGCCACCCTGACTAGAAGGAGCCCCTTGTCATTGGAAAAGACCACCTGCCCCCTGTCCCTGGCAATGACATGATTCCTTGGAAAATGGGATATTATTACCTATGGACTATGCACATACCAGCATATGAGAGCAGCAAAGATGTCAAAGTGGGAAACGTGCTGTGGAATTGTTAGTAGAGTGAATGGGAATTGGAAGAGACGGACAGGTCTCTTCTGCCATGGATTTTTGAAACAGAAATATGCTTCCTCAGAAGAGTATTTCTGGTATCACTTACTAGAAAGTGCCCTGGGGCCTAGATCGTCTTGTCTTTTCCTTCTTACTTGTGCTTTTGTGGGGCCTGACTTTCCCATGAAAAGCACTGATAGCATGAAACCTTAAAAAAATTATGCTAAAGACAGGGGCAAAGATGTAATTTGCAAGTAAGCATAGGGACGGCAAAGAGCTCCATGGGGCTAATCTATCCTGCTAGCTTTGTAGTCACAGCTCAAGAGCTCTGAACTAGTACCTGAACGAGTTTGTGAAGAGCTAGCACAGATATCACAGAGCTACCTGGTGGTGTAAACCTACCCCTGGAGCAATGGGATAACGCTGTCCCATTCCACTGCTCTTGCTGGTACAGGGACATCTATTATCAGAAGAAAAACAAATAGGTACAATTCCCACCTCCTATTAATTTGCTGCCAGTCTGAACTCATACTCCTTATTCTGTATAGGTATTGTGGCAAGCAGTTTCCATGCCAAGCTGTGTTTGCCTTGACACTTCATTATAGGTCTCCACAGATGAATAGAAGTGACGCTGCAGTGAAGAAGCACTTAGAAAAGCAAAAGCTAATATTTGCTGGCTGACTTGCTTGTTTATGCTTGGAGCAGGAGTGGTGACACCTGAAATCCTATTGTTGTCTAGGGAGCAGTCAATCAAACTTCTGGAACCTCCACTCTGGTGTGTGATGAATTGGCCTCTGTTTGGCAGCCAAACTCCCACACAGCCTCTCACATTCTACCTTTCCCCAGCAGGGACAGACATACAGGATAGGAAGAAGGACACTGAGAAAGCTCTTGGGCTTTTTAGATCTCTTGTGGCTAAAATATTCAGGAAAAAACACGTGTTGAGGTGGGAGGGAATCATAAGAAAGCTGGACAACAGTGTACTTGCCCAGCTATACAAAGGCAAAGCAATGGCCTCACTCCTGCATTCCACACTGACCACAGCTCCCAAGTTTGTGTCAGTGTGATCACATCCAACAGGGACCGCACAGTGGGTGGCTTTGGTCTGTAGTCTGTTAGACAATAATGTCACAACCATCCTTGCTTGGCTTTAATGCTCTCCTTTGATCTCCTGACAACCTTGGTTATCCGTTTTCCACAGGCACAGCCCTCCTGAAATGCATTAGAAGCTCAGTAGTGATGAGCCACCTCCATTTCATACAGTTCTCCTGTCCTTTCTGCAACTGATCTGAAGCAGACCTCAGATGCAGCTCCTGGAAGTGGAGCTGTTCCCGAGGTGCTGGCCTGGGTGGGCCACCATACTCAGTAGCCTGGGCAGACTGATACATACACGTCTACCATAGGGCTGTGAAAGGCACAGTGGTGTTCAGAGGACAGGTGGGACCTTTCAGTGTGACATGAAAATTTCTCTCCAGAACCTTGCACCTGAATCGCCACCTTTCGCAGCACCAAGCATACAGCTTGATATAAGACTTGATCTCTAAATGTAAATAAGAATTAGATTTGAGAAAATAATGCTTCAAAGCAAACACTTGGAGCTGCCTTCAAGCTTCTGTGTAATACTAAAATTGAGAAGAAATTGCATTTGGGAAAACTACATTACATGGGTTTATTTATTGTCTATACATATCCCTGCTATTGTGTGGCTGTGCTTATGCTTATATATATATACTCCAATTGAGCAAGGCAGAAACTGAATTTCAACACAGAGTATTTTTCAACTCAATAAACAATAGTGATTTTTTAAACTAATTTTTGAGTGACAGAATATTTTAAAAAATATATTTCTCTCAGCCTGTGTGAGCACACTAGAATATTTTGATGACAACTGTAGTCCAAATGGCAAGGTCCTGTTACAAGGAATTCATCACAGATGTAGTCCCTAGGCCAAATTATGACCAAAAGAAGACTTAAAATAAAATGTTAAGAAACAGCTGATACATTTTAATTTATGAAATGCAAACTGGGCACGATCAGTAGGTTCTGACATATATTTGCTTTCTAGTAGCACTGTGGGGCAATGCCGGAGCCATCGGTGAAAACTTTCAGCTCCAATCCCCCTCCCCTTTGGCAGCTGTTGAACATCATTTCTCAATCAGGTCCACTTCTCCAGCATGTCAGTGAGCTTCAAAACTTTTCTCCAGATGGCTATTGAAGCTGGGAGCAATGACTGCAAGCTGCATATTAAATATCTAAGTTCCTTGCACAAAGCTTGAGCCTGCAAATTCATGCAACCTTGTTTTTCCTGGGAGGCATCAGTGGGTGGGTGCAGCTGAGGCAGGGAGAAGGCAGGACGAAGAGTTTAGGAACAGGGCAATGACAGAAATGGTATATCAAACCCATGAAAGTGAAAGGATTATTGTTGATTTCTACAGGATGTGTAGCAGGTTCAATGCCTTATGTTACTTCAGATAGGGGCTGGCCTTCCAGGCTGTGCAGAGCCTCTTGCCTCAGGAGCATCCCTTGGGACACTCTGCTCCATGGCACACATGGCCGTGCAATGCTGTCCCTGACCACAGTATTCCTGTTTTCTGGGAATATTGCCAACTTTTCAGATGCCTGAAGCAAAGACTGTGTATATTTTTCTACTTCTGTCATGGCACTTTTGCCAGCAAGGGAGAATCAAAAAGCAGACTTTGTATTTTCTCAGGAATGGTGATTATTATTGCATTTGTGCTGCTGTGAGTTCCTAGTTCCTGAAAGTGATATGTAAGCAGGCACCAGCTTTTTATCACTATCGGCAAACTCCATATTTTCCTGAACTCATTGTGTAGGATCTTATCTCAGGATAAGATTCCTAGTAGCTGCTCAACTGAATTTCTCCCTGCTGTTAAATGCTGTTGATCATTTATCTGCAGATCATGATGTGAGTTTAGGCACTTGAATCATACACAGATATCTAAATGTGGAAACGTAACCTTCGGTGTTAAATTGAATCACACTCACTGTTCTTCAGAAGCTTTCTTGTGACTGTTAAGCAGTTTTTTCATGTCACATTGTACTCTCTCTTCATTTCACCCCTTCCAAACCACCAAAGTAGACAAATAGCACCAATAATACTAACTTCCATCCAGTTGTGTGACATCTCAGTTACAGCATACACATTCCCAGTCACTCTGATTATAGAATTCTGAATTTCTTCACCATAAAGTCAACCTATATTTAAAATACAGCTTGTCAAAAGTGTGGTGGGACACCTTCCCTCCAGTGTGGATCTATGGTTTTCAGTGCAGTGTGTCCAGATTTCCCTTTCTCTGAAGCATGTGGTGTTGGGTGAGTCTTGGCCACCTGGAAATTTTATCTGAAGCTTAAAGATCTAGAAAGGACAGAAATCCCTATTGTAAATAGAAGGATACAGCTGTGCCACAAGGTGACAATTAGTTCCCTTCATGTATTGTGTGGCTGTTTGACTTTAATAGTGTTGTGATCAAACCCAGTTCACTTCAGGGAATGTTTAGTGTTGGGATTGTGGTTCTCAGATTTTTACTCCAGGCTCTCCCCGGGGATGCTTACTGGACATGAGAAAATTCTACTGAAACAGAGAAAAGCTGTCCAAATCTGAAGGAAATCTTGCATATCCAAATACTTCTCTGCCTTATTTTGTTCCCCACTCCCCCCAGCTGAATTGGTGGACCATTATTTTTCCTACAAATCTTTGTATCATGAAAAATTTATGACTTCACAACAATCAGCTCACAACTGCGTTCCCTGCAGGACAGGCACAACAGTATACAGCATACAGACACTTTGGTGCCTGATAGCTCGCATGTTATTTATTTAGTTTCTCTTAGTTACCACTATTTTATTTGTAGTGTTTGTTTTTTAGAAAATATTTTTCTCTAAGTAGGAATCTGATTCAAGCCAAAACTTCATGGGGAGACAAGAATGCCTGCTGGGTCACGCTAACTTAGGAGAAGAACCTTCAAGAAAACCATGTAGTTTATACAAATATGAGATTTATAAGACCTGTGATGTGGGATCTAGACTTCAGCTCTTGCTCTCTAAATAATTCAGGAATTCAAGAAACAGCAAGCACATAATTTCTGGTAGTCCTGGGATGTTACAGATTTACTGAGTAGATCACAGTGATCCTGGAGTCCTTTAGTCAAGTTATTAAAATCTGTGTTTCTGCTAAGATGTAGCCCAAGTTTCCTTCAGGTTTGAACTACTGCTTTCCAATAAAAGCTCTGATTAATTTCCAATAAGTTTTTTCACTGTGATGAATTCACTATATTGTGATATCTTCTGGGTCTTATGAAGCCCCAGAACAATTTATTTGCCAGTATCAAGAATCAATACAGCCATTTTGATCTTGCTATTGAATCTAAAAGCAAAGTATATAGAGGGAAAATCACTTTTCGGATGGACAAATAATATACAAATATTTCCTGTGTTGCAACAAACACAACATTTATGAAATTCCCACCCTTTTCTGAAGCCTAGGAAGGCTAGACCAGAGTAGGAAGACAGACCAGCTGGCTACCTACACGAACTCTCTGGTGGTGATGAAGAAGCCTGCTGGTTATCCTGCTAAACCATTTGGAAGTGACAGCTTGCAGACTCTTGGGATGTAGAGATACACGAGAGAGGAGTTCAAGCCTGTTGGAAGCTGGTAACGTCTGGATGAGGGGGAGAGGGAATGAAGTGCAATCTGTGGTGTGGGAGAAAAGTGAGAGTCCTAGATTTCCAGCCAGGCTGTTCTGTATTTCCTTCTTTCTATATCTGATTTGTTGTGCATCAAAAATGAGTAGAACACTTGATACCACAGACATCTAAGGGGTCTCTAAGTACCCATCACTGATTGCTGCAACCATGTTCCTTGTCAAAGGCACATCCAAGGCTTGGCTAGCTCCTCTATCCTCAGCATTCAGACTGAGGTGCTTATGTTACACAGGTAACCTTCAACCTCTCATGTCAATCCTGTGACAGCCCCAGCAAGTCCTAGGGCCCTAGGTCAGTTCTACTCTATATCTTCTTTCTGGTGACTGGAGAGATGTACCAAACTCTGACTTGTAATCAGGTCTTCTGTCTTATTTTGACATCCTGAGCATTTCTGAGCCCTTTAAGTTCTCAAAATGCAGAAAACTTATTAGAGATTTGTTTTGTGTGGAAAGGAAAATCAAAGGCAAAACAAAAAAACCCAAAGAGAAATCACAGAATCATGGAATTGTGGAAAGCTTGGGTTGGAAGGGACTTTAAAGACTATTTATTCCAACTGCTCCTCCCTGCTATCTCCCCTTTCCCTTCACCCTCCTTCTGCCCCCTGCCTTTTCCCCCCACCTGTAACAGACAGGGATACCATCCCCACTGGGGCAAATTGCTCACACTTCCATCCAGCCTGGCCATGAACATTTCCAAAGATGGGGCATCCGCAGCCTCTTTGGGCAACCTATTCCAGTTCCAGCTTCATTACGTCTTCATTACAGCTTCATAACATCTAAGCTAAGTCTCTCCCCCTTTAGTTTAAAATTGGGCAATAAACATTAGCATAACCACAGCAAGGACTTTCCAAACATAAATTCTATTTTACCTAGACTCGTGAAAAAATACCATTATTTTCAAAGCCACAATTCTTTCTTATAAGCTAGAAAAGTGAGCTTTCAGCAGTGTCAACTACTTGCTCAGCACATTTTACACACCACCTTGTATTTAAGAGACAAAGCCCCCTAGAAATCTGGAATAACCAGCTGGTATTTGCCTGTTCTAGCCTTATTAAGTAGGTCATATTTCCCAAGCCTCAATATGACCACAAAACACAAAATGCATCTTTTATTTCCAGTATGAAATATTGTTATTTTAACACAGTTTTAGCTTCAATGGAAACAATAGTTTTCTTGAGTGTTTAGTACTGCAGTAATATATTTATTTGGAGGGATAGTAGTTTGAAGGTTTTTCAAATGGGAAGAACAGTTTATACTGCAAAGATGAAAGGATCTTCTTCTTCTATCTAGACAAATGAGTGTGTTTGCATGTTCACCAAAGCTAGCCCAGAGGGGAAAATGTAACAGAACCTGCTGTGACAAAAGAAGAAGTTGATAGTTCAGAAATTGTCAATATAGAAATAAGAATCTCAGAATACACCAAGACAAGTGATCTACCTTGAAATATATGTTAAATCTAAATGCAAAGAACTATTGAAAAAAAAAATAGGGATGCAGCTGCCTGAACTTCTGTGGAGCTCTATTACTAATTGAATTTTGGGTTTGTGCACACCTGGTGTACTGGATGATGCAATGGCATCTAGTGGGAAAATAATTAAGCATATTCAAATCACTGCACACTGACACAATGTTTGAATAGGTGATGCTAAAATATCCCTGTCACACAGGAGGGTGATGTTCCCAAGCCTAGTGTTTGCTAACTGCAAAGCATTGTAGGAACTGCCTGCGCAACACAAGCAACCCTATCATCTGTGCCTGTTTTTTTTGGGTTTGGTTGTTGTTGTTAGTGGTGGTTTTGGTGATTGGTGTTGCTGTTGGTTTTTGGTTTTGTTTTCATTTTTTTTGCTTCGGCTGAACACCAGGTGACTCCGAGCACTTGCAGTTTTGTGCTTGCAAATGTGGCTAATAAAGAGTGCTGGAGCCCTGAGGGGCGTGTGAACACAGATCACAAAGTTCCTGAGTGCCTGCCTGGCCTGCCTGGGCACGCAGCAGATGGAGCACTTCACTCACATAATGCACGCCAGCGGGCCGGCCCGAACGGTGGGTCACGGGCAAACACTGATGATGTAAATTATGCTCAGTGCTATACTTTTGGTGCTGTAAGGCTCCTAATGGGCTTTGTTTTCATTTTTTGTCACTGGACCCTGTATGCTCACAGTCTAATTGGATGATACTGTTTTAATGATGTTGGCAAGACCAAATGTGCTTGTAAAAGCTTGTGATGCTTTCGCACTTTACAGCAATATATTACTGTAATTTATCCAAGGAATGGTCTAAATCTGCTCGTTTTCCTCCTAAAAGGATGAAATGTTGAACATATTCAGAGCTTTAAAAGTTTACAAATTTTGTGGCACTAAATCATAACTCGCTCTTTGGAAGTGGATCTCTTGTCAGTGTTCCAGAGCTGCTAAGACATTTTGCTGTTGAGTTGTAGTTAGTGCTGTTAGAAATATTGCAGTCTTTAAAAATAGAAATTTAGAATCCCATTATACAGCTTTCTAAGAAGGGAAAAAAACCAAACCATATGCCAGCACTATAAAAGGAAGTTGTTGTACTGCTAGACAAATTAATGCAAATTAGAAAAGAGAAAAAAGGAGCATGAAAGATGGAGCATGACACAGATAAAATCTGAAATAAAAACATGCAAGAAAAAATTAGTCAGAAAAATCATGAAAGAAACATTCATACTAATTTAGTGAAGGGAAAGAACAAAATTCAGAGTGACAAGACTGTGATTCCAAAATGCCTTTCCTCTCACATCTTTCAGCCTGCCTAGTGGCCCACTGCTGTGAGTCACACTTGCTGCCTTCTTGCAATTCCCTGAAGTGCTATCAGCTATGATTACTGCATGCATTCAAGTATTCTCTAATCTTGAGCCTTGTCCTATTAACTTTCACTGGTGTATGAGACATGAAACTTGCTGCACTGTTCTCATGGATTTAGATACCTAAATTCAACTATTTTTTAGGACAAACAAAGCAGTTCAAGCCCTGTGGCCTAGTTCTTGAAGTGAGAATTTGGTGAACCAGAGTCCAAAACTGGAGAAATGAAAAAAATCCACATTGCCTTTTCAGCTGCTGCTTATCCTTAGACCTCTGGCTGTCCCAGTTCAAATATCCAAAAGTCTTGTTCAAATCCATGCCTAATCATAATTCAGAAATTATTAATCAAGTTATGAATGAAATCCAGACTCCCCTTCACTTTGCTCTTTTGCTGGTCTTGTTTGCAGAATAAACTGCACACTTGCCAGCTACTAGGAAAAGATACCACCGCAGAATGTGGTTGCAGCCCATTTCTTCAAAAGGCATCTGGAAAAATAAATGGTGCCTTATGTTCATACAGGGGCCATACCTGTATGGTCTGGCCTGATGAATCATGGTTTTTTTCTGTGAAGACACAGCTTCAGTAAGGAGGATGGATAATCTTTAATGCAAAGAGCACAGCCTGGCTGTTAGGGCACCATCTTAGCAGGTATCTTCTGTCAGGTTGCAGGAAGAATTAATTTCAGGTCTAGGTTGCTTGACAAGTGTTTGAGCTCCAGACTGGGAAATTGAAACAATTGTGGAGAACCTTTTGGAATGAAGAAGTACTGCTTCTCCTTCCTTTACCTTTCATACCTGTTACGGCTGTGGAAGGCATCTCTAGCAATGGTGACAGAGTTGGAGCACAAATGTTGGTTCACCCAGAAATTAAAGAGAAAAGAGGTGAAATAAAAGCAATCAGCCAACAAAACTGTGTGTGCATCCAAATCAACCTGCTGTTTTAACTTAGTAGTGCTCAAATATCCCACTTGAAACCCAAAGTAAAATGGCACATGTGTAGAAAAGAGAACATCCAAAACACCTCTCTCATTCTGACTGAGACTCCTCTTGTTTAAATTGCAAATTCAGGCCCTTCATAAAGCATAACAAGGCTGACCACTGTCAGATCTCCTTTTAACAATGGGGTTTGCAGAAAAAGTTTCTGCAGGTGTGTTGAAAATGGTACGTTTACGAGTTCTTGTGTCAGAAGTAAATAAGTTAAGTCTATTGAGAGTCATTGTGAAGGCTCTTAAAATGTTTTGCTGAGAAAAAATTAGAATACAAAACTACACCTGTTAGCTTTCAGGAGGGTGGGTTTTAGATGAGGGAGGGATTTTGCCTGTGACATAAATGTACTGAAGGCGGTAATGAACTTCCCCACCCCTAAGTGAAGTGTAGGATGCCTAAAATGTTCTGAGAAGATTCAGAATTACACAGTCCCTCTCATTCACAGCTCATTTAACTCATTTTCACTTGCACAGGAAAATTTGCAGATTTTTACCACTGAAAACTTCAAACCACATGAAATGGGCAACACTTGTTCAAAGCAACCTAAACTTTCTGTATTGTCTTGTAGTTCCTGTAGGAAAGAGGACAGCTATTACAATAAGACTATTAATAATATGATTTGGACAGAAATTTGAGTAAAAATCCACCTGCCACAACCAGAAGTAAAGGAAATTAAAAGAAGACATTCTAATTTAGTAGGTTTGATATGTACAAAATTGTTGAGAATTCAAGATATGATAAAAATGGTTGTTTGGATTCAGATAAGGACTCACGTAGTCCAGTGCTCTTCCACTGATCAACAGAGGTGGTTAAATGCACACTGTAAAAAACAGAACAACTATACAAATGCTTTACACAGTATACAGTTCTGGCTTTGGCTACAGGAATCACAGTTTCAGAAAGAAAAACCAAAAACCCAACCAATAGCTTATAGGATCAAAAAGAAGGAAAAGAAAGATTTGAAGGATGAAAAATGCTCTAAAATAATAAATGAATGGTAAGACTTAAAAGGCAAAAGTGACAATCATTATTCTTCTGTATTTAGAGAGATGAGTTTGATAAGCTCATAAAAAAGAAGATGATAAAGATCTTTCTAGCATTGTCCTCAAGAACTGTGAAGGACATCATAGCAAAGTTGATCAGTATTTGAACAATCTACCAAGAGAAACAATGTGGAGACCTTAGAATTACAAAGATTCTTAGGTTGCAAAAGACATCTAATGTCATCAAGTTCAGTGTTAACTTGCAGTGCCAAGTCCAGCACTAAAACTGTCCATTTTGAAATAATAATTTTCAAATAATTTTTTTCTATGTACATGTAATTTTTTGGCTCATACTTTCAAGCAGTGCACTCCATCTATTCCTTCCAGTATTTATTAGAATAAGGACTATCTGATCCTTAGAATAAGGACTATGCTTGAGTATAGTATCTGTCACTTCCAGCTTCTGTCCCAAAGCCATTACTTCTTGGAAGTACATATTACTCTTTATCACACAGTATTTAAATCCTTATGTCTCTGCCAACTTTCAGATGTTTCTACTGTACGGAAGTGGGGGAAAGAAAGCATGTAAAGGCTTTTGATGATCCAGTCACTAGGCTGGAACTGCAGCAGAAATAGAGCCTCCCATGGTAGCCCCTCCATAGGCATCTCTCCTGGCAGATGGTTCTGGGAGTGTGCTAAAGAGTTCACATGGCCTGGCTGTAACACAGAGGATACTGGTGATGAGCATGCCCTCCTAGACAAAGGTCTGTAGGCTGGTTACCAGCAAAGTACTGAGCACTGAGATTCCATAAAGAAAAAACATTCAGTTTTCTAATGGGAACTTTTCACAGAGTGTTGCAGCGAGTGTTATGTGTCAAAATATGACTGCAACAACTGTGCTTCCAGCCACGGTGAACTTGGAAAAATTCCATTAGATATTTGTAATATTTCAAGGGATGTTTCCCCCTGAACGCACCTGACACATTGATCTATTAAATGACATATAAGTAAAAAAATAGGTCATACTCTTATAGTCAGCTGATATAATGTATCTAAAACCTATTAAAAAATCAGTGTACATACAATATAGGAGCTTGAAAAATTCATATCTGTAAAAGAAAAATATATCTGGGCTAATGTGCAATCCATATGCATGTCAAATCAGCAAGATATGTGAGCCTCTGTGAATGTAAACACATATGCCATTCTTTTTCTTCTTGACCCTGGGATCCTGCAGTGAAGAGGGACGTAGTCTTTAGTTGAGCATGTTGGCTAAAGAAACCCAATTGTCCAGGTTCATTTCAGATGACAATACCTCAGAAATCCATCAAGTCCCTTGGTTTGGAGACATGTTAGTAGGAGGACAGTGTTTTTTGTTTGAATACAGTGATGTGGAGAGAGGTGTCTCTTGCCCTCAACTTTTCCAGGCTGTCTTTCTATTGTCACTGCAAGTATGTGAATTTTCTTGACTGTCCCATGCTATTTATGTTTGTTTTCAGGAACCATGGCAAAAAAGGGGAGTTTGCCTAAAAAAAGATGATCACGTCTTCCCATCCCTACCAATATAACTCTAAGGAAAGAGGGTTTTGGTTTGTTTAAGAGCAGAAATTATGCCATAAATCTGCACTGCACCTTACTCACTGTACCAAGTTTCTTGTTCTTGGCATCTTTAGTAATAACTAAAGGCAGCCTACAAAAAGCAGACCACATGAAGACTATAAGCACACTTGATTCATCTGGAAAAATTCACTTCTTGGATATAATTTTGGGGACTTGGTGACAAGTTAGATTTTTTGTTCCTGTAGTGTCATTTACTCAATTATATTCTTTACCTTCCTTGCTACCCATTATATCTCTCCCATCTTGTTACTGATGTACATATGTAGAAGACATTTTACAAAGGCAGAGTACATTTTCAAGCACCAGGCTGACCATATGCACACAGACTGCCTGTGATGCACAAGTATTAATACTGCTTTTCTGTGTGAATATAATTAATCCATTATGAGCGGGAAATGCAACATGTGCTGTATATGTACAGAATTGTTGTGTCATACTTCTGCACTGATCTATTGTTTTTGGAAACCACTGGGTCCACTGAGCAGTCACAATGCATTTTTTCCTCAGAATGCACAATAAATATGGTGGCCTCAGGAAAATGCAGGCTTACCACTAACAATCTTATTTTCTGAAAGACAGTCACTGTTTGAGGTATATTTTTTGGTTCTCAAAACCTGTAAGGACTTTGATAATGGCACCCAAAGCCTGCAGCTCAACCCGATGCAATTGTTAGAGACAGAAACAGTTCACCAGGTGGGTCTTGCCAGAGAACAAGAGCAAAAATCTCTATTACTTGTCTTGGACCTTAGTTCTGTACTGTGGGACCATGGAGTTAGGATAGACTCTTTATACAGGTCTGTAAATCTCCAGTCCTTCTATGATAGTTCGGACATCACTAGAAGCTGTCCCTTCTCTTCAAGATGGTATGGCTACATCATTCTTCAGTAGGCCTCCTAAAGGCTCCAGAAAGGGTTATGTACCTACAAGGGTAGGGAAGCATTTGATAGCAGCCACATTTGTCTCATAATTTGTCCTTGATGTCCCTGCTGAATGTTCTCAGTAATACCCATAAGACATTCAGATCTCTTTCTGAGGAAGCCACTGCATGTGTTTGACTTGCATAAGAAGACAAGAAAAGGAGAAGGGAGAAAGTGCAATATAGAACATTAAAACAGGATGAGTTCCCATGTAAACATTGCAGCAGAAGTCCTACGAGGTATTCTCTGCATGGGTTAGAAAGGTTGAGCAGTTCACCACCAATCTTCACATTTCACAGAAATACCAACAAATCCAGTGTTTGCCATATTTTGGCAAACTACCACTGAGGAAGCACTAGTGGAGGAAGGTTTACTTGGTGAATTACTTGCCTGAAAGTTTGAATAGTTCATGTGGACAGTGAGAACCAGTCAGTCCAAGCTGTGGGTCTCTATTCAAGGACACCTAGCTAAATTTTTATAGTCTGTTATATATAAGAATTTAGACTAGAGCACCAAATTTCTAGCTCTGGACTTGAATTGAGCTGTATGTGGGAATGGCCTGAAGCTGTGTCGGGGGAGGTTTAGGTTGGATATTAAAAAAAGGTTCTTCACCCAGAGGGTGGTTGGGCACTGGCACAGGTTCCCCAGGGAAATGGTGACAGTACCAAGCCTGACAGAGTTCAAGAAGCATTGGGACAATACTCCCAGGTGTAGGGTGTGACTCTTAGGGGTGGTTCTGTGCAGGGCCAGAAGTTGGACTCAATGATCCTTGTGGGTACCTTCCAACTCAGCATATTCTGTCATTCTGTAATTGAGGTACATAAACCGCAATCCTGAGGGATTTCTCTGGTGGTTACATATTTGGAATTTTCCTTTAATTGAGCATCAGCCTCAATGTTGGTAGGATCATCTAAGGAATTGCTCTGGGATAAATGACAAAATTACTTTGAGCACCTTGGCAATAAGAGAAGTAGGACAAAAATTGTTGAATATTTTAAAATTTTCGACAGACAACAATTTAGCTTTTCTCTGTTTTCATCCCATCTCTTCTTTCACAGCAAAACCACATACTTTTGTTTCTTCTATGACAAACATTTTAAACCCCCTGAAGTTCTCAGCAACGTAGAGATTAATTTGACTCCTGGGTTCAGTTTTGTCTAAGAACTACAACATTTTGGTCTCATGTGTTGTGCAATCTTTTCTCCATTTGTGGAAGAATCCACTGGATACAGATTCAACGCAGTTTTTTTTCTGACAAAATAAGAAGTAATTGTCCTCTGTAATGGCAGAGCATATATGCATGCTTACAAAATTACTACCACTCAAATGATTGGTAGTTATGATTGTTTTGATTCCCTGTCAAAGCTGCCTGGAGAAGAAAATAAATATCTTCACTATTGTTTACCTAATGATAAAACATTATTATATGAAGCTGTGGTCAAGATGATTCACATGGAGCTGCTGGGCAAAATTACCACCTTCAGCTGAACTCTAAGGACATCTGCTAGTAAAACTGCTCTGGTCTGTTTGGCTTATCATGTCAGGCAGAAAACTCCAGAAGTTCAGGACTTGCTTCAAAAGAGGATCGGTATTTTAGGCAATTGGAGGGAAGTGCTCAACAGAATGGCTTGAGCTTTCCAGTTAATCCTCACTTGGAATTGCATGGAAGACAAAAAAAAAATTGTTTTCTTCTTCAGTGTCTGAATTGTACAGAAGTTTTAGATACTTCCTTTATGGAATTAGCCTTTAAATGGTGATAATTTAGTTAAAATGACAGATTTATGTTGAAACGTAGTAAATGGAGTAAGACATTTTGTAAGGTTTCAGCAATCAATAGGCACGTGATAATACTGAGAATCTATGTAAAAATAGTGTTAGGGCATAGTGAGAGTTGTCTAACTGAGATTAGTGGAATTAATTAATTTTTTAAGTGAACATCTGGTGAGAAGTCTGACAGAGAGCTTGTTAAAATTCAAGGTGAGGATTTTTTTTGTTTTTGTTTTTGAATAAGTATTTAAATGCTTTGCTAATTAGGAGGACTCTGTACCTTATACCTGGTTCACAACTCAGGAATAGCTACTTGCTACTATTGAATTCTTATCTTTCATAAAGCTCCATCACTGATTACTCATTGAGACAGCATTATTATTATTATTCCATAATAATCTTTGCTGCATCTTGTACATACTATGCAAAATGTTAATTTAACTTTGGGTTTTCTTGTTGCATCTGCAGCCCAACACACTTTATTGAGAAGCAAGCCTTGCCAAAAGCTTGTCTGTACATGAAAAATTGCTTCCATAAAGTCTGAAATAATTACCAGCTGTGTCTTCTGAAATTCGTAGAGGCTACTATTCATCATTATTGAAGTTGGACTTTGGATTCGTGTACCTAGTGGAGTTTTTTTACCAAATTTATCTATTTTCTGAGTCTTTAAAACTTTTGCAAGACATTGGGTTCTCTGAATATGATGAAAGTCAAATGGCCTTTTTGAAGTGAATTTAATTTATTTGAGTTTCCTGATCAAAAACTACTGGTCTGGATACATACTTGTGACACACAAATTCATTTAAACTTTTCATACTCTCAAGTTTCAGAACACAGTAGGGAACGTTCTCCAATTTTCAACAGAAAACTTCTAATACAACATTCCTATTTTTACATATGTGTTTAAAGCTATGCAGATTGCCTGTGAAATGAAGCAACTAGCTTTTTAAATTTATGCATATCAATGTGCATTCAATGTTGAATACATAAATTCTTGTAAACCTTACTAAATTACGAGGTAATCTTAAATGAGTTGGACAAAAATTTCTCAGCCATTCGTGTTAGGGTAGCTCCTTGCAGTTTTTGAATCATCATATACTACCTTCCCAGATAACATGCACTTCCAGCCTTTTAAGAGCACATTTGCTCCGAGTCATTGTACAGTGATTTATAGCCACATATATATATACACACACNATATATATATATATATATATAAACTTCCCCCAGATAATAAGAAGAAAAGAAATGTGGAAATAATCAAAAGCTTTAAGTTAGGAAATGTGGTAAATTGATAAGGGAAGCCATAGGGCTCAGGCTGGCAGGGTTTCCAAGAGTGAGAGGGTGGTGATGAGAGTTGAAGGGGTCATAAAAGTTGGAGCAAAGTGCAGCAGTTATTTAGAACAGATAAGGGACACTGACTATAAGAAGAAAAATCTCTCTGCTGCAGAGAGTGCTTAAGAGCAGAGGTTTCACTTGCTGCTGATTCATCTTTAATTTTTAGAAAACAGAAATCTGTCTAGGTTTGCTATTGTAGTCACAATACAGTTTCTCATATTTGATATCAATTTTAAGTTCAAGAGCCTTTAATTTGATCTAGCCCTCTGTCCACTGCTCCAGAGGAGAGTCACAGGACTCTGACACAACTCGGATGTGTAGATATGAAAGGCAGAGTTGAGCCAAAAGTTTTGAAAGGAGCCAAATGGCTTGAAAGATGTTCCCAGGGGAACTGAAAATAGCTGAGAAAATGGTACATGAAGAAAATGTTTCATGTCAAAAAGATTAAACTATTAATTTTGGGAATTGTAATTTTATGCCTTCCATGAATTTACAGGGAAAATGATAGGTGGATCACAATCATTATAATTTAATAAAAATGGCAAGTATTAAAAAAGAGATACATAGGCAACTCATCATTTTAAGGGGATGACACAAATTGCATTGAATTTACCTTGCTCCTCTTCAGATATTTTTCTAAATACAATAGGTAAGGAGCTGCATGTATCGGCCTCCAATGTTTTTTTGGAGCCAAGCAATCGTGGATATATAAAGTGCATCTCAGCTATTAACAGCAACAGCATAAAAATCAGGTATTACCTTATCTCATAACTAATTTTGGAGTATTGTAAGACAAGAACATGCTCATTTTTCGTCCTTTTCCTTATGCCACATTCCTTTACCTTGGTTGTCTTAGCATCCACCTTTTCTTTTAAAATCTTGACAAGAAAACCAGTTGCTGAACAACATGGGAAGATTTCCCTACCCCAAAGCATCATTATAACTGTAGGTGCATTAAAAGTGGGGAAGACATTGCAGTGTGCTTAAAGTGTAGATATGAGCAAAGAGCTAAGATGAAAAGTTTTTAACATGGATCTGAATGTCTGAGATAAGTTTGTCTAGTCAAAAATAACCAAAGACATAATTAAAGAGGGATGTTTGCAACAGATGTTTGCATTTCAGATACCACTGGGGATGATATGAAAATAGGTGGTCCAAGTTTTTTTAGTTTAAAGTGAAACACTGCTACCTTTTCAGTCAACTTTTCCATTTTTCCCCTGCCCCCCCCTTTTTTTTAATTATTATTTTCTTTTGTATATGAAATCAGCCAGATAGTTCTGTCTATTCTTTTGAAAACTGAAAATTGAGATGATTTTGTTGAAAAATCTTCCTTTCTTCATCCTGCAGAAAGTGATAGTAACAGGTTTGGTTTGATTTGCCTAAAAAGTTACAAAGATTTCCCACGGACTTTTAGAATAAAATAATTTCACAATGAAAGCTGCCACAACAAAAATGTTTCAACCACTTCTGTAATATAAGAGTAAAAATAGAAATAATTTCCAGGTATAAGACTAAACCAATCAAGACCTAAAAGTGTAGGTGTGTAGGAGATGCAGATGGCTGTAAAAGCTTATACTTGTTTCCTGCTGCAAGAGAAATTCCTTAAGTCTTTGATTTTAGCCAGCAGCAGACCTATAGGAAGGAGTCACTACCATAAAACTGGCAAGCTTTTTCTCAGCTGTATAACAAAGGATACAAGGGATGTTCCACACCTGTAATTTTCGGTCGTAGAGATTTTACTCATATGATGTTTAATTGTTTTGTCTTCCAGAAAAAAAAAAAGAGGTTACAAATGTACTTAGTTAAGGCAGCTGTGCAGGCTGGTATAGTAAATCATTCGAATTTTCTGCACCGACCCAGGTCAGTGGTCTGCTATTTGAAGCTGAGGTTGTCTTCAATGCAAGCATTGAAAAGAATTGTTCATATAGAGATGTCTGTTTTAGAGAGGGCAGGATGCACTGTTACTAGATTTATGCTTTATTACAGCAGAGATCTATCCAAAGGTATGCCAGCAATTTTTATGCACAATGGAGGAGAAGTTCCGGCAGATCTTGAAATTCCTTCAAGGGAATTTTTCACTCTCAACGTTAACTTTGATTTGGCATTGATTTAATCTAGACCGTAGTTTAAATGTATTTGAATATTAAAGGATGCTGCTGTATCTTTGTATGATGCACTGTTTAACTGGGTGAATAAGAAAACTTTCAGAAAAACTGTCACATTTTGCGGCAGGAAAATTTAAGGAATTATGAACCTTGGTTTACTTCCCTTTGCTCTGGCGAGTAGAAGCAGGAATGTGCACGTCTAATACTTCATGGGTTTCAGCCTGACAACGAGGTGAGGTTAATGAACTCTGGGAAGCATGGCAACAAGTGGATACTGGTCTGTTTTTTCTGGTTCTGAGGGGGCTGAGGGAAAAAAAACCTCTGGCAGAGGAGTAGTGAATACCACCCTGGAGTATCTTATTCTGTTACCCTGTGTCATCATGTGGTACTTGAAATGTTTGAGCAGTTTTAGCTGCAAAAGAAAATAACTAAAAATCACAGTAAATAAACATTAAGTTACAAGAAGCAGCTGAGGACACTTGGCTCATTCAACCTAAAGGAGAAGAGACTGAGGGGAGACATCACAGCAGTCTCAGCTTCCTCAGGAGGGGAAGTGGAGGGGCAGGCTCTCATCTCTTCTCAGATGCCAGTGATAGAACTTGTGGGAATGGCCTGAAGCTGTGTCAGGAGAGGTTTAGGTTGAATATTAAAAAAAAGGTTCTCCACCCAAAGGGTGGTTGGGCACTGGAACAGGCTCCCCAGGACAGTGGAAACATCTTAAGTATATGCCACATAATAAGTAAAGACTTGCTTGCTTTTTTTTTTTTTAACAATTAGGAGGCTTTTTGGTCAGCTCTTCAGTGCCAAACTCACACTAGCTGAGGTCTTGACATCCTTTAAATATATTTACAATGCTTTTATAAATATATTTTACAAAATATATTTGTAAAATATATGTATACATATATTATATATATTAAAATATCTTTGAATATATTCCAAACTTTATTTTCTTTAATTTTTCCTTTAGAAATACCAGTGAGTTCTGCAGAATAATTTTTCAAAAAATGAATTATTCCAGGAGAACTGATAGTGATGAAGTAGTGTTGAGATCTACCACTTGCCACTAATTACTTTCAGCATTATTTCATTGAAGCTAAAGGGCATTATGAATGTCATAAATCTGAGCCAGGCAATGCAGTGTCAAGATTTCTGCATCTTAATTAAACTTTATTTGATCACCATGGAAACTCCCCATCATACAGCAATAACCAGACAAGGTGAGATTTCATTATGAGCATTCTTAAAAAAAGTGAAAGTGCCAACTAATGCCATTCCTATGCTAGAAGACACTCTTAGACAAGCTGTTTCTTTGCTGAAGATATCTACTCCTGTGCCTCCCTACTCATGCTGAACATGGAAGACAGGAATTGAAGTTTATTTACTTGGGATTAGTCAAAATTCCCTCAAAGGGAATGTCCTATCATCAGGTTACAGACATTGGTGGGATTGGGCGTGATGAGCTAAAAATGAAGCTTCAGAAATATGTAAAGTCAAAGGTAAAGAGAAAAGGAGCACAAATACCAAAGCTTAGAGCTGATGTATTTCTGAACCTATTTAACAAAAAATATGCCAACAGTCCCAGGAACAGATGCTAGGATCTAAAGACAAAGACCAGTCGCCAAAATCTGGAATCAGATACGTCCAAATGATTGACTTGCTACACATTTTTTGTACTGAAGGTGACTATTGATTGGATAGTCTAGAGAGGCAGTATATTTCCTGTCTCTTGATATCTGCATATGAATGTTTTTTAACTTTTGGAAAAATATTTTAGGTGAGTACAGCTTACATTTTGTCAAACAAAAGCTACAGTTGTAACTGGAAGTAATTAAAAAAAATCTAGTCTAGCAGTCCATTCTTGTTTTTAATTTTAGGAATCCAGTATCTTCCCTGTGTTCTCCCTACAGAAGTACAGTTTCAGTACAGTTTCTGTACTGAAAAAACACTAATCTCACACAATACAGATGCAGTCCTGGGCAGTAATGTACAATTCCTGGTTCAGGGTGTCCTAATTCTCTACTCTTATAAAGAAAGAGTTAATCTGCCCTTGCAGACCTGGGCACATTTTAAGTGTCTTTATCTCCTTTTTTATAGCCTCTCATGGAATTTTTCTGAAATAAAACATTTGTCTAGGCTGAAGAGTCAAGATGCAGGACCAATTTTCCTGGGTTCAAATTGGACAAAATTATCTTTGTTCCAGGTTTGCAGTTGCAGAGAGAGAGGATGCCCTGGCCATTTATCGTTATATGTCAAGAAGAAATACTCACATTTAACTGACTTATGCCAATCCTGTATTTGGCTATAAATTTCAGGAGACTCACAAAACATGACAGCAAATGGACAACACAAAAAATGGATATGGCAGAATAGGACAGTTAAAAAGAACAAGTGCTTAACAACATACACTTTCAGCTGGTGGCCTTTCCCAAGACATGCTAACAGCAGAAGGAAGTCCCAAACCTGACCAGTTGTTTAGTGAGTGGTCGTTAAGTGGGATGAAATGTAGGGATGTACAATCCAAGTGTGGCTGCAAGACAGGTGTCTCTTGAATCTTAAGATGAACAGTATAAATGAAATTACTGGATACATACCGCATATCCCACTGTCAATAAATACTTTTTTACTTTTAAAAATCTTACAAGTTTTTCCCAAGAATCAGCTCAAATCTTAATGTTCATTTCAAACAATCATTGAAATAATTGTACAAGACTTTTCCAATATTTATTTTCCCATGTTATTTTTGGAACACTAAGTCTTATGATCATCCACAGTGCGTATTAGTTCTTATTCTGACATTTGTTCTATCTGTCACTGAACACAGTTTGGTTTTCATAAGGTCTGAATTAGCAGAAGGATTTCTTTTCACCTCATCATCTTACACTTTTCAACTGGTTGCATATATGAGCACAAATTATGTTTTTGAAGTGTCTTTCTTTGGGTAACTTGCCTTATCTCATAAGTTCTTCATGCTGTGCCTCATTGGCGCCATGGTGCAAACAACTCAGCTCCCTTCACAGAAGCCTGGGTGTGGTGTCTGACCATCACCACCTGCTGAAGGAGAGAGCCCTGCAGCACCTGTGGGCCCTGAAGCAAGCAGAGCAGCACCACTGAAACACAGGTGTAGCAATAAGCATATGCCCTGCTGTGATCCTGCAATGGGAAGGAGGCAAAACCAAGAGATGTCATTTACAGGCTCAGTGTGCCTAATATTGGACCTCCAGAAAATGTGGACTCATTCTCAGGTGAGCTGTGGCATTGAAACTACTGCTTAGCATGTGGTTTAGTATTTTCTCATTAAGCATTTGTTCTTAGTCTGTGCACAACTAGTTCTTTTTTTGGGGGTTAGGTCCTGAACCATAGCAGAATGTCTTAGAGATCATAATAAATAACAATACATAATAGTGTAAAATATCAGCTCTTAAAAATGGAGTTATTTTTTAAATTAGATAACCAACTACAATGTACCCGTGTATTTCTGGATGTCCAGGTGAAAAAGACTGACATATGCCCTCTCTTCTGCCACCCTTACATGCACCAAACTTCATCCAAACTTGTAATAACATACAAAAGATTTTAAATGTACTTCCTTAATTTGCATTAAAAAGAATTATTTTATGCTGTTCAGTACAGAAGTCTTGTATTGTGTAAGTTCTTCAAAACTTTTTGGTCTTTTTTGTGTGCATGGAGAAATGCATTTCACAAAGTGACATGAGGTGCTATGAGATCTGCTTTCCCTGGCTATATTCCAACCCCAGCCTTTAAGGATCAAATAATTCCAACAGATAAGAAGTAAATTTTTTTGGTTAACTATATTTTTTCAAGACCCACGATTTGCTTCAGTTGGATCACCATAACCATTGTGATCACAACTGCTTAATTGGCATAAATCATCAACTGTATTCAATTCTACTTTGGTTTTAATGTCATCAAGAGAGCACATAAATGTTAACAATGTAGTTAACGACATAATATTTAGTACATATGGCTAGTCTATGTATGTTCTACTTATAAATTGACTCATTAGGTGTGATTCATCTAATGAAATGCTGCATCTGTGATGGATGTGTCTAATCTGAATGGGCCTCTTAGACTACACTCAATGAAAGCACAGTAAATGGGTACGATTCATCTCATTTTATACAGATGTGCACAGTAAATCACATGGATTGTGCCAGACATTGATTTTCCCCTCCTTAGCTGTCAAAGGTTAGCAGAAGGATGACAAAACCTTCTTGCCCATTTCACCACAAATCTAATATAGGATGTTAAATTTCATGTTGGTTAGGTGTGAAATAACAAATGGTAGTTTGATTCCAAATACACTTCAGCTTTCTTAGGAGCAAACAATTATTTCCCAGTGTTACTGACTTGGGGTGGTAGTTTGAATAGACCTTTCAGTGTAAGTAGGATCATTTATGCAATATAGCATGAATTGACTTTCAGCCAGGTATATCAGCTTACTCACAAAATATTGTTGAGCTGCAGCTGAGAATAAGCTATATAATTGAACTCATTACTGAGTTGGTTTACTCACCCTTTTTACTGGGAAGTGTACCCTGGTTTAAGTCTTTTGTGTAATGGTGATCACAAGCTAAGGTTGGCTTTTCCACACACCCAGGGGAATCTTAGGTATTGAAACAAAAATTCAGGTCTTCTTGGAGGAAATGAAGCATTTAAATGGTATTTAAACATGAAATACAAAAGGCAGATTCCCTTTCTCAATCACTTGAGCCCGTTCCAACAGATCTTAAAGACTGGAATTGTACAGGGGGTTTTCATTGACTTATTGGGTGCTTTGCACCAGACTGCTCATTATTGTTGGTTGCAACTTGCGTTCACAATGAATTTCATTACAATTTGTTTCATTTCCAAGAAACAGATGGTATTTTTCAACACAAAATAATTACTTACATTTTGGAACCTGTTCTGGTAAAACAGAGCAGTTCTCCAAGCTACAGGAGCTTTTCCCTTTATTGTCATTTTGAGCTGACTCATTGAAAATGCTCAGTATTTTGAAATGTTTTTGTGTTAATCCTTTGGGAGAAAAGCAGTGATAAGTTGGAGGGGGAGGTAAGTTTTGCCCACATGAAGGATCCTCCACTGCAAAACATGAATGCTCAGAAATTTGTAATAGCAATCTCCCTAATGATGAATTAACTGGGGGCTAAACCCCTGAAATCTGAATCTGTAGAGGATTCCTAAAAATATATTGTGTTGCTTTTCTCTTTATGTAGATGAGGCTCTGAAAAATGACTAGTTATACTGCTAAAGGTGAATTAAATGTGCTTCCACAGTCACTTATTTAAAAAAACTTGTATTTCAGAATTCACTAATTAAACACTGGAATCTAGAAAAAGGATTACTAGGACATTTATTTTTGTGCTGAAGGCAGTTGGGCAAATAAACAAAGCTATTCTATGATGTAAAAATACAGTGAAAAGGAGGAGCTCTGGCTAGAATAGAAAAATTATATGAATTTTCCCCAATATGTTCTATCAGAAACCTTGTTATAGTGATCCAGAGGGCCAAAAGGCATAGTAAATATGTCTGAAGAGTCACTGTTGCTGCAGCTTGGCACCCACATTAGTCCACTTGTCCCTGCTTGTGCTACAATTCAAAGTAAAGGCAAACTATGGTGAGCATGGTGGTTGCAAGGAAATGCAAGCAAATGCCAAGCAGTCGTGTACCTTTAAAAAGAAAATCTCACTACAACTCAGCAATTAATTTATTTCTCTCCCCAAAAATGAATGGAAAACCCACAAGATTAAATTAAGCAACCACTGATGTTGCTTACAGTTTATTAGTGTTAGGCCTTGAACCTGAAAACCTTGCAGATTTCTTGTACAAGATACCATTGGAAAAAAGTAAATTAATTTCCCTTTCTGCTTGCACAGCTCTACTATATCTCTAATTATGTAGTTAAGTTGCTATCTTACATCCGCACAACTTAGAAGGAATAGAGCACAGTGCTCACAAAAGCCAGACCTTGCTCTCCTCTCAGTTTTGTTTGTCACTAGTACTTACTGAATTTTTAGACCATATATATATATATAGACTTTAGAGAAAATGGCTTATGTCCCAAGGAAGTAATGGATAGGTCTCTCTCAAGCTAAAAGCAGGGATTTAATTTTTTTGGTGTGATTTTATCCCAATTAATTTAAAAAGAGCAGCTTATGAGACTATTCAAGCTACTTTTGTTCTCTTTTGCTTCTGGCTTAATGGATGGCAGCAGTCAAAAATACCACTAATAAAAAAAATGGAAAAAAACCCCATCTTCAATTTTAAATGAACACATTTGTTATTAATTATTTTCTCTCTGTATTTTCCCTCTTCCTTAGTGAAAATGCTTTCAAGAACACCATGCTCTGATTCTTCTAATACTGAAGAAATACATCTTTCTACTTTGTCTTATCTGCTCTCTCCTATTACCCACATTTGTGAGTAAGCTGATATACCTGGCCATAAGTCAATTCATGTTACATTGCATGAATGGGCCTTTGCTATGATTTCTGAATCACAGAAATGGAGAGGAAGATAAATTCTTGGAGCTGAAGCTAAAAAGGAGGTGGATAAACAAAATGGGAAGGCATTTCTTGCTTCTCTCTTCTCAGAGCCCAGGGGAAGTTGCCAGTCCCCAGGTCCTTCCTAGACAAGAGCTGGCACTGCTGCCCACTGCCATATTCCCTGCCCAAAATCACTTCACCACCCTTCTGTGTCTGGAGGAGGCGCTGGGAAGGATTGTCTGCCTGGAACATCTAATATTGCTGGTCCTGTGCTCCTTTCTGTACTGTACACCGCACATGCATCGCTTTTGATTTCTTGCCAATGAGATCTATTTCAAAATTTTCTTTTTCTGAGGTGTTTGTACACGAAGGAATTGGGAAATTCAGGCTCAGGGGAATGTCTTGTATTTTGGTCCTATGTCTTAAGTCACACAAATAGCTTAAAATCTTGTGAGGTGCATCTTTGCTCAAATTTCATCTTTATCCAACTCATTTGCTGAACTGATGTGTGCAGGTTTAAGTGTCCTGGTTGTTCTTAGCATGAGTCTGCAAAAGTGGCCAACGCCCCTCCACACCTCAAGCCATGCAAGAGACAAAGAAGTGCATCATATCACAGAATCATTAGGTTGGGAGAGACCTTCAAGATTGCCGAGTCCAACCCAGCCCTAACACCTCAACTAAACCATGGCACTCACTGTCACATCCAGTCTTTTTTTAAACACATCCAGGGATGGTGACTCCACCATCTCCCCAGGCAAACCATTCCAGTACTTTATCACTCTTTCTGTAAAACACTTTTTCCTGATGTCCAGCCTATATTTCCCTTGGTGCAGCTCATGTCACAAAGCCAAGGTAAAGTTTCATTGTCTTCAAGGAGCGATTTGCAATATAATGAGAGACATAGCTCTGGTATTCTCTTTTCTCTGTGAGAGACCAGAAGATAGTCCTGCCAAAATATTCAAACATACTCCTAAGTCCAGAACAACAGAATAGGCAGAAGTAGGTGCATAAGTATCTTACAGAATAAGAGCTGCAAGTACAGTATATTTAGAATAGATAGAAAGGAAGAAATTCAAACTTTTCTCTTAAAGAACATATTAGAAATTCTTTTACTAAGGGTTTTATTACATTTTACTTTTCAGTCCAAATGACCTAAACAAGCATGTTGGCCTTTATATCTTCCTGTTACATAGAACATTGTGCAAAAAAGGCATATTGTTGAAGTTTGAAGTTTAAGCTGAGACTGAACCTATTAGCACTAATAGTTCACATGGTTCTCTTGTTACTTTCACAGGTCCTTTTTTCAATTTTTATGGTAAGACACTTAATTAAGGAATATGTTTGATTATCTCACATCAAACCAGTTAGAGGGAAAAAGTTATAATTTTTTATTTAGCACCAGGAACAGGCCTGGGTCATTGTTAGCAGCATGGTAACGGTTTATCAGTAAGAAGTCGTTCTGCATAAGGACAATACTGGAGCTCTTTTCAATATCAGGGATCTCCTCCAATGTACCTACAGGTCTTGGTGATTAATTCCAATAACCTAATGGTTAAAAGATTTGTCATTACTATTGGATCAACACTACATTGCGCATTTTTAGCTGAATTACTGGACAGTAAACACACCTCTAGCTTTACATAGTACACTTAGCTGTGTGAAAAGCTCCCCCACAAATATGCGCGTGCTAATGTGTTGCATGTGCAAACAATCAGGGAATCACCCCATTACTGAGATTCATGTTGATTTGGACGGTGCTATTCTCCTTAAAGAGACACTCAGGTGGTGAATTTCTTTCAGAGCAAGAGGAAGTCGACAGAGAGCACAAGGAGCAGGAGGCACCACTGCTCTACAGCATCATTGCCATGATAAGGGATCCTGTCCAAATACAAATATGGGTACAAACTCAACCCTTTGAAATCCAGCCCCAGGAAATATTTCTGAAGGCAAGGATAGTCTTCCTATTGTATTTTTCAGCAAGGTCACCTCTGGAGTGCTAATTTTGCCTGCAACTATTTCCAAACACTTACCTGCTACAAACTGTGCATAGATGTCTCCTCTCTCTTTTCTACCTTTAACTTGACTGTACTCTGTGAATTCACCTCCAGATGGTACTGCCATTTGGACAGAAGGTTTGGGCCCCAGTATGGCAAGTTACATAGTTGCATGCCTACACTGATTTCTGTGAGACTATCTACTTGCTTAATATGCAAAAAGTCTGTTAAGTGCTTTTTCTGGACATGGAATGCTGCATATATCATACCATTACCAACTCATAAGCTATCCAGTTTCACTCAGGCATCCAGTTTGCTCATGCATGCAGTGTTTTAGACTGGATGATGGGATTAAATAGTCATCACAATGTATGTAGCAGGTGATATAATATTAAATCCCAAAGTTTTGACGTTAAATTTTCTGGAAGAAATTTCTTGTCCACAGTGCCCTGGAATACAGTCAGGGCTGGCTTCCTAATGGTTTGGAAACTTTCAGCAATAATATTCTGATTTAATGACTGAATATTTGCACCTTCAACCTATTGCTGTAAGTCCAAATACAATAAAGGCTTGAAATGCTGAATGGGATGGTAGTTGCAGCACAAGGTTAACAAGAAATGCTGCATTTTAAATAAGTGTTTCATGCAAAATGTATAATAAAAAAATTACCTGAAGGTATGAGGGTATGCCTTATCTGTATGTAGCTACTATGCACCAGAGTAGAAGCAGGCAACTCGAAAGAAACTTTTTGAAATTATAGTTTTCGGGCCGCTTGTATATGATGACACAGTGGCAAAACAGCAGAAAAAATACACATCATCATCAGAGAATGGACTCACTGTTCCAGTTTGCTTTCAACACTGTATTGTTTTTTCATAGCTTTCTAGTTTTTTTCTAAACCCGCTATAGCATTCTCCCCTCAAATCCATATTTTCTCCATCAATGCTCTTTCAACTGAGAGACATACTATTTCACCTACTTTTTAGCTTTCAGAGCTATTTATTTTCCAATGAACTGCTTATTCTAGTTGTCTCTGAAACAACAAAATCCAGATAAGATGCTACAAAATATTAAAGAATTATTTCTATCATATTCCTTTATGGAGTTTCATTAACATAGAAAATTTAGTAACTGGTGGATAAAAGGTTTTAATATTTACCAAAATTTCCCAGAAATACATCCATTTTATTTTCTGATAAGGAGAATTGAAACAATATGGAGAAGGTGGGAAAAATGCTGAACTATAAACTATTTTATTAATGTCCCACAGAAGAGGAAATTCAATGTCCTGTTGGCCTTGCTGTTAGGATAATTTCATGAAGTTGTGCTTCTGTGGTTCCATTTCACTACTATAATCTCAGCAACAGGGAGACTTTAGAATTGTGGTATGACAGGCAAAAGAAAAAAACACCACGACTATTAGAGAAGACTATTTCATCGTTGTTATAAGTGCTAAATATCATATCATTAGTGGTTTGCTCTGATTCAAAAGGCCAGGCAAGGGAAAAGAAAGATAAATCTGTAAAGTCATGGTTGTAATTCAGAAGCAAACGTGACACATTCCAGACTGGAACAGTGAGCTGACAAGCATGCTCTTAGGACAGCCATATTTTGGTAATACTTGATAAGTCACCTTGTGTGCAAACTGTTAATTAAATGATTTATTTTAAATGACAAAACCTGTAGGTAAAGATCAGACTTCTAATAGACAAATTTGTACAGCTGGGAAAAGTAGAAAAACTTTTCAAATCGGAACAAATCCTTACAGATTGAAATTTTACCATTTTGCAGCTGTCTTCTGGAGCTTAATTAAGATATTTCTTTCACTCATAAAGTTTATCTCAAGTATTCCCCATGGCTGCTTTGGTTACAATAACACCACTAGAAATGTTTTGTGATGTATTTTCTGTGTAATACTTTGGTTTTAAACTATGAATAGTAATTTCAGACTCCTTGATCTCCTTTTTCTGCCTGTGTCAGACCCTCTATGACTTGCAGATTTCATGTGATGGCAGGATAAGACAGAGCAATGCCTCAGTTCTCAGTTGGGGAATGTGCAGTGCAGACTTTTTCCAGTGAAAGACATTTTCCTTTTTCTTGTGTCATGAATCCTGCAGCAGGCTGGCAGATCAGGAGGCGTGATCACTAAGTGTGACCTCCACAGTGCTTCAAATATGTAAATAAAAGGCCCATTTGGAGTGAGTGAACAAGAGGGAAGCTCACTGCAAGTGTGAGGAGGTGTATCCTAAACTTTTCAGACTCATCAGGTCTCTGAAGAACAAGAAAACTGTAGTAATAAAGTGTCTGGTCCTAGTGAAAGATTATCTTCACCCCCAAAAAAATATAAGTCCTGAGATAAGAGAAAGTGGTATGAGAAGGGAATATGATGTGAATAAACGCACAGTGTGATGAAGACCAAAAATGTGAACAACTCTCAAGCACGTTAGGTTTTTCCAAAGAATTTTCTTTCACCAATTTTCATTATTAGCTGACAAGATCATAATAGTATTGCTTGATTACATCCTACTATTAGAAGCCTTGCAGATTAAGTGTTGACAACAGGTAGGCATTCTTCTACTCTTCTTGAAATGAGGGAGAGTGCTGTTCAGGATCTCTGTTACTATCATTGCCCTTGGCCTGATGACGATCAGGAGTTGTTGCATAAGATGAAGAAAGGTTGATACTTCATGTGATAATAAATTATTTTAAGTCTTGCTTGATTATGGGTATGAAACGGGTTTTTTTTTTTTTCCACTACTAAAGCTTTGCAACAATCAAGTTCTTTCACTAAATGAGGTCAAAGTAATAGCCATCAATTCTAGAATCAGCAGAAGGCTCCTCTGGCATATGATATCTTAAAAAGCTATGTCTGATTTCACGCAGTTATTCTCAGTCCTCATGATGGTGACAGAAAGAATAGAAAACCTCTACATTTGTCATGGTAGAACTACTTTGTACCATTCTTGGTACAGTGAGCTCTCTTGTTTCACTGGCTGCCTCATGGAAATAGCTTCTGACACTGATACTGCTTACAGGATCTGTGTAATTGAGAGTAATTTACAAGCTTCTCAGGTTCTTAAATTGTGATTGTTCTTTCTTTACACAAAAATTTGACCTCTTAGTCTCCCTGTAAGCACAGTATAAGCAAGCTTTGAGCTAGCTTTCATTTTTTTTTAAGTGGTGCAAGCAACAACATCTCTCTGCAAAAGAAAGGGGACAATACTACAACTATTTTTAAAATTGTCAACAGAGCTGCTTCCAAAGAATGAATGCAGGAAAAAGTTACAATGGAGGTTACAAAAACCCAAAACCAACAAACCAGTAAATAAACTGTGAATTAAAGGAAGTGTGTAAGATGGAAGAGGAGCAATGAAGGGTGTTCCAGGCAAGCATCGTTCTCTGTGACTCTGCTCCAGTGCAGTGGTTCGTGGTTCTGCCTGTAATGGTTTTTTATCCTACAATATCAACATAGTTTTCATCAGGACTCTCTTCTTACCAGTTGCCCTTGCTTTTGAGGCTGTTGGTGTTGCTGAAAGCAAGTTTTGCTGAGGCTGCACACTGACTGGCTATTAAATTTGGGACGTGTGTGTTTTTGGGTCAACTAATGTTGACCAGAAGCTTTGACCAGAGGGGAGGAAAAGGGAGGGGAAGCAGGGGTGATTCTCACGCTGGCAGCAGTCACTTCCCATGAGAACCCCCTGTAACAGTGCTGTAGGGTTTGCAGGTGCAGGGCAGGGGGGATAACAGTGCAGGGGCTGTAGCGTGGGAACAAGGAGAAAGTGCTGCCCCAGAGGCTCTGGGAAAGGCTGCCACAGCTTGGGTGACTGGGCACAGAGCTGAAAGCCAGCTATACGGCTTCAGAGAGAAGGCTGTTTAGCACTGCAAAAGGCTGAGGCTCCTAAGGCACTGTGTGACATGTGGCTTAGTGGATGGTGTTGCCTTTGCTCCAAGGACCAGAGACCAGCACAGCTCAACATCCAGCAACAGCAAATGTAACTTGTTTCAGTAGCAGCTGCAGAGGCTCTCAGAATAATGCAGATTGTAATGAAATTAAGTGTGTGAACAGGCACTGGAGATCACAAATGGAAGACATGGCACATGCATAGGAACCCTCTAGCCTGGGATGCTACTGAATCCACATCTTCCAGCTCCAGAAATGCCCATCGCTACCTATCTGTAGGGTGATCCTGGCTTTTGCTGTGTGGACACTATTTTCTTGGATACACAGCTGAATTTTCAAAGGGTTCCTACAAAAGCGAAGGGTGGGTCACCACAGTGCCTTCAAATCTGTTCTTCATATACATGTATTTTCCTATGTATTGTAAGATGACTTTTCATGCCTACTGCATCAATTATTTTGTGGAACATATTCATTTGTGTCTATAAAGGATAATTTATCTGTGTTTTTAATTCTCTTTGTGGTAGTGTGTGAAGTGTCGGGGCTAGCCGAGCGTTGGAGGACACGCATCGCTGCATCACTTTTAATATTCATCTAACCAAAGGAAAAAAAAGTGATTTAATGAACTTAAGGATGAAAAGGAAATAATTTGGCTGAGTGAAATGAAAACACCACCACAAATTCAATTCAATGTGAAATTAAATGACTATTTTTCTTGCTAGAACTCAAACTTATTCCAGTTTAGTCTTCTCTAGACAATAGGAAATTAATCTCACCCTAAACACTTATCAAGCAGCTTTTGTCTCCATTCTTTTATAGCAGAGAAGTTTCTATCGGTTCCTTCAGTTTGGATATAATTTTCCATCTTGTCTGTTGTCCGATGATAAATTTGTGAAATGAAGAATTAGTGGTGCATTTGGAAAAATGTGCTGTTTTGAAAGTAAGGGCTAATTTCCTCTTCAGAGAGTGGAACTTGAAGGCAGATGTGTCCTCATGTCACAAAGTAATTATCAGTAATAAGTCTTTTGTTGGGAAAAGTCTGAATAATAATTACCTGGAACAAGCTACAAGGGAAGTGTCTGAGATGGGTCTCTGACACAGAGAATGGGAGAAGGAGGCAGTGATGGAACTTGCTGAGCTCTCAAAAAATACAAGGCACAAGGGATGAGGTACTTGTTAGCCATGCCTAGTGGTGCATTCCTTCTGGCCTTTTGCCAAACCTGCTGTTACAGTGCTGCCTGAAGGAACCTCTCTGAGATCAGCCACCACCAATGTACATGATGTGATGGTGAAAGCCAAGGTGACACTTGGACAGAGAAAATATTTCATGAAAGCATGTTTAAGCACGTTTCTACTTAATGTAGCTAACTAGAAATCATCTTATCTGATTTCTAGGGAAGGCATAAACACGTGATCGTGTTTCTGTTATGAATATAGGAAAAGGCAAGGGGAAGTGTGTTTTAGAGCTTGATTTTTCCTCAGATTTTTCTTCCTGCTGCTGGACATATCTTAACCTATCCTATGTTCTATCTTATCTTAAGTATTGTATATTGTCACAGTGTAGTATACTGACACTATTATTATTATTGTCATCATCACAAATTACTATAAATATTCTCATTAATGATAATTGTTAATATATTGTCTGAATTGCCTTAAAATGCACTGCTGCTAGGCTTGCCCACGAGGCAAGCAGGTTGTATTACACTCAAAGGCAAATGGGCTGCTGAAGGAATGGAACTTTTAAAAGGCTTTTACCTTTTCCTGTGGCAGGCGGATTTGTAACTACATGTGAAGTGAAGCAAGGAGCAGCTGAAAAAGGAGTGTGAGGAATGAGTAAATGGATTAGTCCATGCCAAATCAAGTGGTTCTGGTACTAAATGACTAAAAGCCCATAACTTTATTAGTTTTGGCTCCATTCTACCAGTGATACTGCCTTGGTAAATATTTCTTAGAGCACCATTACAACAATGGGCAAATCAGGAACACATTTCTCATGCTTGTCAGTCTTGGCTGCTCCAAATACTTGGAACACCTGTCTGTTTCTTCTCAGCTGTCACAGAGCTACTTACTCCAAATTTATCTTCTCAACCTTACCTCTCTATTTATGTGCTTGCAGCTGTAAGGGTATAGGCTAAATAGATGTTTATGTAGCCCTCAAAATTGACTGGTACCTCCACAACTTTCAGACTTCAAGAACTTGCTCAGGAAATTTTTCCACTGCACGAAATTTTGCAAACAGGATATTCACAAAAAACAATTATTTACTGTCTAGTACAGTAGGCAACAGACAGCTAGGACTATCTAGGTTAAATGTCAGTACTCTTACCACCCCTTTTTGTTTGACACCACTGGGTCTTTGATGGGCAAGTGTCAATGGGAATGAAGAGACACCTTCAGACCCCCTGATTTTCATTGGCATTTTAAATTTCTTCATGCCAGTATATCTCTTCTTGAATCCTGGAGGGCCTGTCTCCACCTCAACAATCTTGTCTTGGGTTTCAATCTATCTAACTTTTCTTAGCACACATGGTTCTGCTCTAGGTACTTTCACACAGCTTAGAGTTTAGCAACTTTCTCAGGATTCTGAGAAAAGGTTATATAGCTGTGTCATACCAAAAGTACACCACAAATCACAGGAAACTGAACACCTATCAGGTGGATTACACCTTTTCTTATAATCAAAGTTCATAGAAAAATTAGTCAGAAGCAAGTGAACTCTGTAAAAAGGGACCCAAATGGTGACATTTTCTTGTGACATGCTCCAGTGGATTTATGCTACAGGGAATGAGATGTGCCTCACAGCCTTCTGTCACAGAAAGTAAATCTGGCTGCATCTTCTGTAAAGATGATTGCCTGAAAGAACAACCATCAATCACTCAGAATGTGTAAGTCTTGTCTCTTTTTAAAAAATCTCATTGGCCAAATCATTCCTTCGAGATTTCAATCACTAACATTGCTAATTGCAATGTTCATCATTGGTGAAAGGCACACTGGGATGTTCCAAGTGATGAGTAGGACATCATAATGGACCCTCTTTTCACTCATCTCATCATTTCTCCTGTTTCCCCAGAGACAAAAACATAAAAGTACATCAGTATATGAGCTCAAGGGGATGCTGTCTGCAGGACACACAGTTCTGATTTCACTTAGCCCAGATTTGCATAGTGGTATTTTTGTTGGACCCTCAGATTTACTCTTCATGTACATGGGGGTAAACTTAAGGTTGTTGTCTATGTATAACTATATTCATCCTTGTCCAAAGAACAGATGTTGTGAGTTGCTTCTTACAAAATTTTCTTTTAACCCATAGGCAAAAGTTGTGCTACCAGATCTATCCAGGTCTAATTTATGGTGTGTCTGCCTGTGGCATAAATATAAATCTGTATTTAAAAAATGTGTCTGTTGTTAATTTAGGAAACTTTCTCATAAATTTTAACATGCATACTAAAGTTACATAGTTTTACAGCTTTTCTTAATGCTTTTATTTCATATTAAAGTGAGTCATGAAAACCAATTTTTTTTACATTGTACCCCTCTTAAATTGACCCCTAAAGCTCTGTACAAGAACAGCTGGTTTTGCCACTTCTTAAGACCTTGTAAAGATATTTTATTTGCAAAAAGAAATGCTGAAATACTAAAATGTCTGTTGGACCATTGCGTGACACAGTTCATTCTTATTATGAAGCAGAGGATTTATGGGAATAAAAGCATTATCCAGCTATATGACAAATATTAATTTGCACGTGGTGCTCATTTTATTCGCCTCAGGCTTCTTCTGGAAGTGCCTTCTCAGGTCTGACCTGCTCCTGTCTTCAATTCTAAGGGCTTTTATTTTTAAGAAATTTGAAAGAGAATGTGAAGATGTCCAATGTTGCATCAGTCATATAATTTACTAAGATAAATTATGTCAATTATGTTTCTTACTTGTAAACGTGGGGTGATTTTTAAAATCAGTCTGATAAACTGGTGTTTTTTTTGCAAAACAGCTGGTTTAGTATTTTCACTTAATAAAAGCTCCTAGGTGGATTCAGAGGTGCTTTACTGAAATTATCAATCGCTAAACAGTTTGGACAGATTTTTATCAGAAAAACTTTTGTTTCTTGGTTATAGTGTCGTAATTGGTGTTAGCAGTGATAAAACTGGGAGAGAAGTAGTTTGTACAGCTTTCCCTAGGCAAGTATATTCAAGATGGAAAAACTTACCTCAAAATAAGAAAGAAAGCACAACCTTTATTTTCAGAAAAAAAACCAAACCATTATCTATTTTAAGACATGGCTTTTCTTGGGATATAAATTCTTTATCATATAATATTTATGATATTCTGTCTTTCCTCATTTAGGATGTCATATCTTATTCCTGCCTTAACACTTTTGCATATGTTTTTTCTCTAAAGAATGAGACTAAAGATACTGCTATATGTAAATTCTTTAGGACTATGGGCAAAGACCGTAACTCATCACATTACTCAGATATAAGAATGAGCTTTCAAAACTGAATTTTGAAGGAAGGATCATTTCTTGACTCTTTTTAAACTACATGTCAACCAAATTAGATTTCTATTATCATGCAATAGTGTAGCATTTTCATAATAGCCATACTTTAATTTCAAAATTATTTATAACTTTCAATTTTCTAACTAAATTATTTATAAACTTCTTCTTTCTGTTTTCTGATATTTTTTTCTCTCCCTCTCTTTAGCAAATACATTCCACTACCATTGAAGCATGCTGTGCTTTATGCTACAAGTTCAACATCAACTGTCCTTCCCACTGAGCCTTCTTGTTTAACCCCATGTCTTCCTGATGACTGACCAGTGCCTTGTGCTATGCAGGAAAGTTTGTACTTTTGTTTTCCTTCATGCTCACTCTGACATATAATAGGAGATGACTTGTTTTCCAAAGTAGACTTCTCTTTCCTGAATTCAGATACTTTTTTCCTTAAGATCAATAATATACAGAAGCTGGTTTTGAACTCTCTAGTTAATGATACGAAATAAAATCTTTGTTGTACTCCTGTGACATTTTAATAAAGGTCTCAAAAAATAGTAGATATTAAAGGTTTCTGCATTCTGCCTGGAAACCAATCTTTTATTTCAAACAATAAAAGTTGAAACAAATCTAGATTTGGTGACATTAAGCCATTACTACAAGCTGCACCTCTAAAGAGTAGAGAACAATACTGGATTTGGATCCCTTAAGGCCTCATACACAGTGCGATTCCATATTGAGACTTAAAATATTTCTGCCTCCAGAAAAGTCAGAAATAACTCCTACAGTTTTCAAAAAATCGGTAACCATGACTGATGGCATTCTCTTTAAATATTGGACTGCATGCTATGTTTTTTTCCTCTGGAAGATCATTCTTCTTTGAGAATTCTTCTTTCATTCTTCTTTCTTTTTCTGTTTTGACATTGAGAGTCAAGAGTCTCCTGTCTGCATTTTTAAGCAGAATTCAGCCCTAGATCAATTGCATTTCAGGAAAGCGCCAATATCTTCTATTTATGCTAGGCTGATATTTCTAGATGTTCACCATACCTATGTTCATTTTGAACACCATAGTTTTCAAAGGAGAATATGAATAATTTTGCTCATGTTAAATAAATTAAATATCCCATTCAACCTCACTAAAAAACAAAATTGTGGACAATGTATTTTTGTTGAGAATAAAATGTTTAGTTTGAAATAGCTTTTGGCTGACAAACTTCTCTGACTCTAAAATAGTGTTTCTGACAGTTCTTATTTATGTGAAGTATCTTTTAAAAGGCACCAACACCTACAACATATCTTTTAGTTACAGGACTTTATTAAACGTGTACCTATCCACAGTCATCATATAGAAACTGCCATACTTAAATTCACTTATAAATTAGGGGTTGAGTTTAGGCTCTTTGTCTCCACTCTCTCAGTCTCCCTAGTCAATTAATTTTTCCCCAGTTTACTGCAAAGTATCAGTTTATTTGTCAATTTTATTGGAAGGCACAGAAGAACCTGCAGCTGGGAGAACTCCACCTGGCCCCTCACGAGGCACATTCAGAAGACCAACTCTATGACCATCATTTCCCTGAAGAACCTGTGTGAGAAAAGTTCCTAATTTCACAATTTTCATGTTGCTTCACTTCATGAAGGCCTTCATGTTGCCTTCATGGCATAACTTGCATGCTACAAGTTATGGAACAGCTATGTTTTCAAAGAAAAATATTAAGCTAGAGGGAACGAGCCAGACAAAAGGGTTATTTTTCAAATATTTTAGCTAAATTACAAAGTATGATTTACTGTCGTCTGGTTATGATACTGAAACCAAACCCAGACTGCTATAAAGTGTATCTGCTGGCACTAATGACTGGAGCTCATGGAGAGAATGACGCATATGTGATATTTTTCCTCTAGTGCCTTTAGCTTTGTGAATGTTCTACAGGATGTGCAAAATCTACAGGAAAAGAAAAGCCTCAAACTGTGTTTCCTGCAAGACATCAAATGACCATTATGCTCAAACACACAGGTTTTGAAACATCTGAAACTCCCTGTCCATGTATTTTTAGGAGAAAGTTAAAACATTTTTTCTGCTTTATTTCTTTCATACTAGCAGGATAAATCATGCTAAATTGGGAATTACTTTTGGACTCAGAATGAGAACCTCAAATTTTAATCTTGCACACCTTATGCTTGTCATGGTTTAACCCAGTCAGCAACTAGGCACCACAGAGCCACTGGCTCACTCCTCACAAAAGAAAAGAAAGGAAGACAACTGGAAGGATAAAAGTGAGAAAACTCATGGGTCAAGATAAACACAAATAGTAATTGAAATAAAAAAGATAATAATGCTTTAATGAAAATAATAGATAAATTATTCCAAGAAAGACAAGTGATGCAAAATAAAACAGTTGTGGACTCTCAACTGATGCCCTGCCATTTCCCATGCAGTGGCTGCCTGGATGACATTCCTGCCATCCATGTATTATGGACTATCCCTTTGGTCATTTGGCTCTCAACTCCTTGTGCACCCTCAGCCTTCTCACTAGTGGGGTGGGGTGAGAGACAGAAAAGGCCTTTACACTGTGCAAGCACTGCACCATAGTAATGAAAATACATGTGTTATTGTAAGGAATTAAAGAGCCCATTTGCCTGTCTCAAGCAGTGTTAAGGCCACAGAAGGGCTTTGCCATGTGGTAGGCCCTGAAGGGAGCGTTAGGATGTTGCTAACTCCAGGCCTGGCGGAGGTCAGGTGTGCCCAACACATCCCTGGTAATGCACCCAGACAAAAATTCCCTCTGTGGTAAACCATGTAAAGAACTAACTGCTTGTGCACCTATCTCCAGTCAAACAAAGATCACCCCAAGTTATGGGACAGATGGCATCTGTGACCACCACCCAAGTGCCCCCAATATGCATCCATGGATATGGATACCTGGAACTTGGACTTTGAGTTAAGTCACAGCAGCAGGACCTTGAGACAAGATAAAGGTGTTACTGTTGTCCTGGTGTTAACTCAGACCTGGGGGGAGGTTAACACAGCTGGAGGAGAAGAACATATTACTAATAATGGACAGAAAGTATGCACAATTTACTGGCCACCAGGAAAACCAGTTGAAGAACTATGCTGAAATCACCTCTGAGTGGGAAAAAGGTAATTCCAGAAGGGGGAGATGACAACCCTCACTGCCTACTGACTCAAGAAACCCACAGACTCAAAGGAAAAGGGAGACTGAACATGCGGACTAATTAGCATTAGAGAACTGTGTAGCCAGTTAGCATTAATTCCTTTGTTTGCTAAGATGTATAAAAAGTGAAAAATTTTGAATAACCTTGGAACCTCTACCACCGAGAAGCCCAGGGTGAAGAAGGATCATCAGGACACCACTAGATCCACAGTAGTGACTACCTTCTACTTGATCTTTCCCTCAACCTTATTGTTAAATGAAATCTGTATTTTTGATTTCAGCATATGATATTATTTGCACCTTAATTCAGGCAGAGGCATCTCTCACTAATTGGATCAAGACAGTTATCTCCACTGTTTCCAGCACAAATCCAAAACACAGCCCCAAAACCTAGCATTAGAACACTCTTGTCTGAATATCACCAAACCCTTCCATGGTTCATTTAATGCATTAAAAGACCAGAACACTCCCCAGTTATTGGTAAAAAAAAAAATCTTGTTTTCTTGTGGGTTTTGATTGTTTGTTTTTGTTTTGTCATGTTGGTGAATTAATGCAGTTCAGAGACAAGCGCTGGGGTTTGCAAGTTAAATCATTGCAGAAGATGGAGAGGAGAAGTTCAGCTCACCCATATTTCAAGAAACTGCAGTGTGAATGACTGGGCCAACCTCACAGTTCATTTTTGTTTATGCCTCTGTCTTCAGACTCGCCTGGGTTCTCCATAGTCTTCTTTCTTCATACTAGCTACTATGAGGAAAATTACCTCTACCCCAGCCAAAACCAGCACAATGCTAAATTTGATCAACAAAAATAGCTGGGCTCCCACCAGTGATGTAAAGGGAAATTTAATTTCCTCTGTCTCCTGCTTTATGCTGAGGTTCAGAAAGCAGTGCTGTTTAAATCAGTGTTCAGAGGCTGGGGCATGTATTTTCACACAAGTTTTTGCGTAATTGCCTGTGGTGTCACAGAGCCATAATATTTAAATGGTTACTTATGCAGTGAACTTTATAATCTCAAAAAATGTTTGTCACATTTTATAATTTATAGCTTTTTTTATAAAAAAAGTTCATTAAGATGAAGGTGCTTGTCTTCTGCTAAAACTAACACTTTGGAAAAAACAAAAAAGCCAAACAAAAATAAGTCCCAGACACCCACCCCTCTACACCCTTCCTCTCCACCCCCTAAAATAAGAGTGATAGCCTCAACTTAAAATTTTCTACTTTTTTGTCCTTCAGTATTTTCTACCCTCTTGCCACATATTTCAAAGCTTCTCATTAGTTTCTCATCGTTCTATCCATGCCAAATTAATTTCATCTCTGAAACACCCTATGAAAAATGTACAAAAGCACAATTGCTGTTCTGTAAAACATGGGAATATGTCAAATCTGTCCTACCTTCTCTTCAACTCTCTTTCAACAGATTAAAGTCACTAAGAATGGATCTGAATGTTCCCAATCCTTCATAAAAATAAGTGTTTCGCAGACATGACTGTAATGGTTTTAACCCATAACAATGACGATGTAATAATCCACATACTGACTGTCACTCCAGTGACAACTTCAAGGAACATGACAAGTGTTTAATGTGTTTTCATCAATCATTATTTAGCCCCTCTAACAGCATTATATGCTGCCATCAGAATTTGCATAGATCCTCCTGGAGGGAAAGTCTTCATTTACTTGAAACAGAAGTATTAATTTGGAAGTGGTCTTCCAGGTCAAAGACAAAATGTTTTATAGCTATTATATATTTAAAAGCCCAGGCCCTTCCTTTACGTAGAAAAGGTGAAAATGCTATCTCTTATGGGCTATGTCTGCAATGGAAGTAATATCAGCATTGAAGTCCTCCCATCTAGACCCATCCTTGCCTACAAACTTTAACTGTTCTCAGCAAACCAGCTTGAGTAGGAGGAAACAATTTTAAATTTCCAGCTCTGATATTGATCACAGTCCTCTTTCTTTCTGCACTCACTTGGAGTTTACCTAGATCCTCAGCCCTGAGAAAGCAGTTCCAACAGCAGCAGTCCTATATCATTTCACACTATTTTTCAGCCCTTTAGTGCTGGTCCAGATGCATTGTGTATCTTTTTGGATCATGTCTGTATGTGTTGCTTTCCACTAGAGGATGAAAAAATGTATCAATATTTATCAGGAAAGACTTTCTTCCTTTCAGCTGAGGCTGGGATTCTTAGCTAATTTTCTCAGTTGGAAAATTAAACATCAAATGTCTTTGAATCATCTTGGCTCCTATAAGCACTGCAGGGAAATAGAAATCTGGGGGAAATTCATGTTCTCTTAGACAGGTATATGAACAAAGATGAATCATATGACTCCCAGTAGAGTGTCTGCACAGAGAGAGCAAGATGATTGGCTTGGGCAATCCAAATTAGGCTGAAAAAAAAATTTGCCTGAGTCCTTTTCAAATTGGATAAGCCCTATCAAATTGGATAAGCCCTATAAAATCTTGTGAGACTGAAATTTGTTTTGCACGTTATGAGAACTGCACAAAGAAATGGCTGTATCTTTGCCTCTGTATCTTCCTTCATTGAACAGTATCTAGCAATGAATACTTACAAATAGCTCAGTTATCCCATTGTTGTTGAGTAACAATATTATCTGATATTTAGCATTAGATTAGCAATAGCTACATAGCTAAGTCTGTCCAAGATATTCTAGTCCAAAAATATATTACTCTTTACCTAAGTCTCAGTGTCAAGCCAGATAGCATCACTTGGAGGCATGTGTGAGCTGCCAAATGTCATTCATGGGAAGTCCCACATTTCTAACATGAAATAGTTTTAGATTCCTGAAACAGACCTGAAACAGAATCTTAGAAATCAGGGAAAATTGACAGCATGCTGTCTCACTGTAAAGACACTTAGCTTTCCATCTCCACAAGGAATAAAGAACAGAACAGATGAGACATATTGTAGGGCACTGGGTACATTGTTTAAGGTGTGGTGGTTTCTTTGCTAGATATAGGAAAGCCAGGAACTTCAGATTGAAAGAGATAACCCTTGTCACAGTGTCAACTTACCAGCTGTCACAGGCAACAGGATCAGTAAAGACATCCTCATAACAAAGTAATTTCATCTCAGAAATAATGGTTTTACTTCCACCACTCTTACTGGACATCACTGTTCTGAAAGGTAAAGTCACTTTTAGTCACATTTAGTCATGTTTAGTCACATTTAGTGTCTCCTGTCTGTGTTCAACCCAACTGCTCTTGTACTGTTTTTGGACTTTGGTTCAAACAATCATTTACCCATCCTGCTCTTCCTGATCCGGAAGTATAGAAAACAAGCATACACCTCTGAGACATTTTTGAAAAAACCCAAATTTAGTTGAATTTGAATGGTTCTCCCTACTTTTGATTTTAGTAATTTTCTGCTACTTTTGTTCCCTGTTCTTATTCCAGTCTGAATATCTTATCTTTCCTGGAAACAGCTGGTGAGAGTTGTATTTCAGGCCTTGTTATGAGCCTGGAGAAGGGCATTAGAATTTCCCTCTTTTCCCTGGAAAGGCAAAGCCTTACATGTATTACAGCTGTGTGTACTTCTCAAGCAGTTTTAGCCTTATAACAGTCCTCAGTAATCTCAGGAGCTTTTCCTCAGTTTGTTTCTAACTGAAAGCAGTGCTTCCCATTTATAAAAGAATACTAGTAAGAAAAGAATTCTATGGGTTTATGCAATTCAGTGTTAACACATTTCTATTGCTCTAGTCCCTGCTCTATTCTTTATCTGGTTCGTTCTGTTTGACATCAGTTCTCTTACTGCTTCATGTCAGCCACCTCTCCCCAGTGGGTGTCCCTGGGAATACTATTGACACAGTCCTACATTTTGTCTCAGGTCTCTGATGGAAAATATGATATCTGCCTAGCCCCACGATCAGTCCCTGAAAATTCCACATATTAACCGTTTTTCTCCTGAAAATCTTTTCAGGAAACTTGTTTTTTATCAACATTTTTCCTAGTACCCATCACACTTCAGCTATTTTTTTATCATGTTGTAATTCTTCTACTTATTAAATTGTTCTTTAGCTGATTTAATAACTTCCATCATTCTAACATATGAAATATTCTAACATAATATCTAGCTCTCTGTAGAGGTTTCAAACATTTTCTGCCAGTGACTCTACATTTAGTTGCAAATATACCTTCCCTAGCTGAAGAATGCAATGAATGCTGTGACTCTTTCTTGCCACCTATTCTGAGAAAAGTTTTTTTACTGCTGGCTACTAGTTACCTTATTAAAATCAAGTTAATTTGAAAAGAAGCACATACAGATAATTGAAATTGTATTTTATTCTCAAATTTTTTCAATAAAATTATGAAGTCAGAGTAATGGGGTTGTCTGGATCATATTTTCCTTCTTCATGGAAAGCCATACTTGTTATCCCAGAAGCTACTCCACCCAACTCGGTGGATTTGCGTAAAATAGTTGTCTCCAGAACTGTAGGTCTAAGGACCAGTTTTCTAGGTTGTTGGGATGAAGATGATTTGGTACTCCAGGCTGACATTGAACCCTTGACATATTTTCTTCACCATTTTTCTTTTTAATTAAATAGTAACATATCTCAATTCACTCTATTGTTCCCTAGGGAGGGATGAAAGTCATTCTCACAAGGAGAGCCAGCTAAAAGTTGATTTAGAAATTTTTAAATTAAATCTTACTGCATAGGCACATATTCAGAACATGCAAGGTTCACGAGGACTTTCTCGTATTTTCCCCCAATATATTGCAGATAATACAATTTTAATTTATATTTAAGAATGTCTGTCCGTAGCTGGCAGATTTGCAAATGAAATTGGTGAACTGAAATTCCAAGGTCTTTTCTTTATCATTTTTACCATCAGTAAAGCATTTGCTACTGGAAATAGCTTTCTATTTTATTAGAGAGATACTCAAGCTTCTTTCTCTCTTAAAACAATTGTCTCTGTAAAGTTAAAAAAGTAAAATGTAGGCATGAGAAAATATGTTCAATAAAGAGAGAAGACACAACTCAGAGGCAGAGCCATTGAGTACAGTGAGATTGGTTAGTGGAAGGTGAGAATTTGACATGATGGTTTTTCAATGTGTTGCTAAAATTTAAATCTTAGATTTGTGTCTGTCTTTTGTAGTGTTGGTAAATACCACATTAACTTTTTAACACACCATTTCCAAATTCTTTTCCTGAGTATAAATGTTCATGCCCATAAATTTGAGTGATTGTAATTTTCTCAAGCAAATATGGTTCAAATTATACTCCTTTTATTTCAAGTCATTGTCTGTGTCCTTTCCCTCTGCCTCTCATATTTTCATTTAAGTTAGACAAAGATTTTCACCAGGGAAAAATAATTATCTTTGTTCCTTGTTAGTTTCCTTCTATTCTATTATTTTAGAGACACTATAACTAATTTTCCCCCCTCTCTATTCATACATTTACAAAGTCATATTGTCATTATGTTCACTTCAGATGTACCATTTTCGTATTTGTCCCCTTCTTCATTCAAATTATGAGCTACAGAGTTCTTGAGTGTGCCAGACACTGAATTTCCATTAGTTTCCAGGGAAATTTACTAAAACTCAAGGGCTGACAGACACTTAGTCCTTGCTTGGCCTTTGGAAATCTTTCCTATGAAAGCACAGTATGTAAGAGTGGAGTCCATCTATTAGTCCTTGCAGTGTGTGATGATTATTCATCTTATGCACCCTATTTTTTTATGTAAAACTTGCCCCAGAGATAAAAGCCACTTTTCCAAGAAGCATGCTTATGGATTTCGAGTTTGTTGGACCTAGGCATCAGCTGGTAGAAAGTATGTTTTCTTTTTTCCCTACATTGGAAAAAAACCCCTCTGTTAAAATGAAGATATTAGAAGATATTTTCTTGCATAAAGGATGGTTGAGTCAGATTTTATGACCCCCAGAAAAATTAGCAACTTCAGCAATTTTACTTTCTCAGCATACGAACAAAAATGTCTCGAGGCATTAATTCCTGTCATGTGAGAATCCTCAGCTGGCACTAAGGCCCTGTTTCCAAAAGTAAGATGATGCTGGAAATCAGCTATGAGTTCTAGGAAGATGCTATAAATGGGCAAAAGTTAGATAGAGCTCTGTTATTAAAATAGTCTGGGGCAGAAATTCAATTTCCAAATTGCAGGAAAAACTGTATTTCAACTGATCTTAAAAGAATTCTGAAAAACATTATAATCCCTTGCTATTACCACAACTAAAGTTCAAAGATTAGTCCAGCTTTTATGTGTGCTAGAGGGAAGATTGCTCCTCATTCTAATGGAAACACAGGAAGAAGGCATGAATTTTGATTTCCTTGAATATGTTTGAAGTCAGTCATGCACTTCAGTGCTTTCTTATAGCAGAAGAGGGTAAGCAGGCATAAATTACTGCTATGTATAGTCATGATTTAAGTATTTTTTTAAATGAGAATTAAACATCAGTGACTAAAGGGAACATGAAAAACTTGCTCTCCTTGTTTCTGCTGGGCAATTCACTTCTTTAGTGCAGTCATCCTTTATTTTTCAGCAAAAAAGCAATAAATCTTGTTGAAAAATGTATTTCACTTCATACCTTATTATTGTGAACACAATGACGATATTTCCAACTAAGACTGTTGAACAGATAATCCCAATCAGAGAAAGAAATCAGACCTGGTAATGGTGCCATCCCCTCCAAGGTCTGTTAATCAATCCTGGTGTACAATTCTGACAGGAAGGCTGAAATTCACAGATTCTTCAGTGATTTTAGGACTTGGTTCTGAAGTAGCAAGAGAAATTAATTATTCATGACTAATAATTTGAATATCAATATCTAAATTTCATATCTATACTACTCCTCAATGATTTTTAAAAAAACATTTCACTGAAAGACTTTGTACATGCAGGATTGTGTTTGAAAGAAGAGGATGATGTTATTTTCAAAATTAAATCTGTGATGTAATAACTCCATTACAGTTTAAACAAATTTGTAATCACCCAAGGTACGTCTTTCAGTAACACAGTGTTCTAATAAAGTGCGTTCTCAGCTTCTTCTCTTGGCTGGGGTGATCCAAATCAATCCTCCAATCAAACCCTCTAATCAAACACCTCCTTCATCTTAAGATCACTCTTCCTGGTCCTATCACTACATGTCTTTGTGAAAAGTCCCTCTCCAGCCTCCATGCAAGCCACTTTTAGGCAGTACAAGGGTGCTATAAGGTGTCCCCAGAGGCTTCTCTTCCCCAGGCTGAAGGGCCCCAGCTCTCTCAGCCTGTCTCTATAGGAGAGATGCTCCAGCTGTGATCAATTTAGGGGCTCTCTGCTCTGTTTTCGACAGGTAAATGTCTTTCTTGTGTTTTGAGCCCCAGAGCTGGACACAGTGCTTCAGGTGGGGTCTCACAAGAGCAGAGTAGAGCAGCAGAATTACCTCCCTCAACTTGCTAGCCATTCTTCTTTTGATGGAGCCCAAGGTGCAATTGATTTTCTGGGCTGCAAATTGTTCATTTGTGTTGAGGTCTTTGTCCATGAATGCCTCCAAGTCCTTCTCCCCAGGGCAGCTCTCTATCATTTCTCTGTCCAGCCTGTACCCATGCTTGGGATTGCCCAGATCCAGACGCAGGGCCTTGCTCTTGGCCTTATTGAACTTTATGAGGTTCATCACTAAACTCTAACTTTACAAAGGCTAAGAATTATCTCTCTCTTTTTGTTGGTGTGGCAATAAAGGTCGAAAGGCTGGTTATTCATCTAAGATTACTGAAACAACCCAAAGATTTCACTGTTGAAACTCCTTAAAAAATCTGCCTACAAGTTTTTTAAAATAAGTGTACTCTGAGCACTGTCTAACCTAGCCATCTTCCATACAAACAAAACTGTTATCTTGTATCATAAATTGGTTTGAATGGGTGTGCTAGGATTCTGGTGATGCTGGCTGCTTCTAGCAAAAGACTGTGTTTCTGTGTTTCCCTTGGAGAACTTGCAGGTTTTTTTGCTGTGAGCAGTATGCAATGTGTAAACCCTTGGTTTAAGCAGTCAAAATAAATAGCAGCTATGGAACAGGTCAATTTAATTTGCTGACCCAAGTGTGAGAGAAATAGCAATTTACCTTTGTATCAACGGTGCCCTTCTTGCAGGTGATGAAACTTTTTTCTTATTTCTAGGAAAAAAAATTAAATTAAATTATTAAATAAAATGTATGGGATTGTTCATAAACAGGGCTGGGTTGTATTAACAATTGTGTGAGGGCAGTTGTGTTCAAATCAAGAGAAGAGGAGAAGGAAAGTAATCGAGCAGAAATCTACCTACTTGGCCAAAGAACTGAAGAACAAATTTGGACTGTAGAATACCTGCCTCAGCTCTGCAAAACATAACTAACACAAACCCTTCCACCATCAAGGAACAAGGTCATCCACACCATGATGACAAGATCCAGAAATTTAAGGTAAGTGTAACTGCTTAGGTCATCCTCTTATATCCACCAGCGCTGAAGACCTTAAAGCAGCACATAAATGTGAACACTTGACATGGATTTTTATAGGGGTGGATACAGAATACTTCCCATTACTTGGCCATAGAATTAAATTCTAGAATGTCCAATGAACTGGATGCCAAGTTAAATGAGAACACAGAAATATTAATATTTGGCTTGCTTAGGGTCTGTCCTGGTATCAACATCAACCCTCCACACTTCTTTATTTTCCTTTTCCCTGCAATTACTGTAGCACAGTGTTTGTGCCCCCACATAACAACCTGATGGACAAAACTTCAAGACCAGGTAATAGGCAAGTGATATCACATTTCCTTGTAAAACATAATCTTCATTGCTCTCTCTGTGTGATGCACTGCCTACCACCAGGAACCAGGAGAAGTATGAAAGCTTTTGGCTGTTCCTGCTTTACTCACGACAGATTCTTTTTTTTTCTTTCCTTTTGACTTCCCATGTAGTCTACTGCCTACTGGTTGTATTAGAGATAACTGCAGGTGATCTGGGTTTATGCTTTTCACAAGTACTCATCCAAGAGAACAACTGTAACTTTCCAAACAACTATTTAAATTTTTGTCTTCTTAATAAGGCCTTCTATACAAAACAATAACCTTGAATTAACAAACCATGGTGGTATAGACAAACATCTCTCCTTTTGATGGACTCCTTTCTTTGGGAAGGAGGTTGGGAAGGGCTGGGGGTTGAGGTAGGGCTGGGGTAGAGGTGGATTATAATGACAGAAACCCAGAAAACACAGAAACTTTTGCTCTGTATATGACATTTTCATTAGATCACTAAATTTTAATGACATTGTAGCAGAAGATTTGCTTGTACATGCAAATTCAACGAAAGAAATACTTGCACGGACCTTTTTCTTGTAAAAACTCTAGCTACTCCTTAGCTGGTACTATAAAGCAGATATTTTTTGAATCTGAGTTAAATTATATATTGAAGAGATTTTTTTTCTTCATATGGTATGACTTGACTTCACATGAATCTGATATTAAAGTGCAAGAAAATAAGGCAAAGAGTCATAAGAAAGAATATTCAAACACAATAGACCATTTTTACCCCTTATGTTAATGCTTGATGGTAATGCTTGATGGTAACAGCAGAAAATCCCCTCTATATTTAATTTTTTACTCAGTTTCTGCCACAAAGATATTTGTGTCTTCTTCAGTGAGTGTGAGGCAATGAATGACCAGAAAAAAGATAATTCTCTTTTCAATGAGTAGAAAACATAGAAAAATTATAATTTTTTTTTCAAAAAGTTGAATTACTGACTTGAAATAATAGCTTTAATATCACAAAAAATCTTTCCTTACTCTTTTTATTTGCTTTTTCTATAGTCACTGTCCAAAACAATTTGTTTTAAATAATGCCACAGCATCTTTCTCTCCAAGACAGGGTTGGAGAGACAGACTGTCACCTTTTCCCCAGGCAACTAAGCTTCTTCAGCATTGACTGAAGTCACAGGCATACCTTTTCACTAAAGCAATCATCAATCCAAAAGCAGTCTGTTTTCATCATTAAAGTGAAACAAAACGAACAAAACAACAGGCGAAACCAAACGAACAAAAGCCAGAGCGGAAAAAAACAAAAATCGCTCATGGCTGATCGCACACAGAGTGCAAAAATTCAGAAAATCTCTGCATCCTCAGTCAGATTTCTGTCATGGGATCCACCTGCCGACCCTGCACTCCGCTTGTCCCCAAGGCGCTGCCTGAGGTTCCGCCGCCCTGCCCGAGGTCCCGGGGGCTTTCGCCGCCGGAAAACATGTAGTGATAGGACAAGTAGTGATAGGACATGTAGTGATAGGACAAGTAGTCATAGGACTTCCCCCCGGTCCCCCGGCCCCGTTGTAGAGCTCACCTGCAGCCGTGCTCCGTTCCCAGCCGCTCCTCATCCCGGACCTGCCGCCTTGGCCGGCGGAACAGGAGGGAACAGCGGGGCACACCCAGCGCACAACCTGCTGCTGTGCCCGTCCCCAGACACACGAACGTGAATTAACCCCCCAGTACCGTAGTGACCGCGGAGAAAAAAAACCCAAAACAGACAGACAAATAGACAGACAAACAAAATCCTGTTCTATGAAAAAGATAAAAAATCACAGAAAATGATGGTACCTGTTTTACTGCCTACACCGAGTTCCACAACACTTACATCTTTGCATTTTGACATACACCCCCACCAACCCCCAACATTTCAGGGAATCATTCTTACAAAATAGGAAAGAACAGAGGGACATGGTAATTAATTATCTGTGGGACATCACAATAATTGTCAATGAACCCTGGTAGTCATTGAACTATATTGAAACAGACGTGACTGGACAGCTCTCATTCAGGCTTTTCAAATTATGACATCTGTTTCTGGTTCTGATATGCAAAGGTTGTTGCTTAAATATTAATTTCATTTCCTCCCCTCATGTAAATACGGGAATGCATGCTTAGTATCCATTTTTTGGTAGCAAACTTTCATAGATACCTGAATGGAAGACTTTTAAAGAGAAGAATAAAGAATACTATAGTGCTAACAGAGGATTATTGTCAGAACTACCTTTCACACTGAATATTTGGCAAGAATATTTCAAATTTGATGGAAATTTATTTTTGATTTGAAACATTTCTGATTTCTCTTGTTTCAAAGATATATGAACAAATTTGGAGTCAACATTACCTTTTCAGCTCCTGTAGGAAAAAAAACCATTATCTCAAAATTCTGAAATATCTCTAAAAGTCAGACACTGCCCCTATACCCTCTCAGAGAATTGCAGCACACATAGAAACATGAGAAACATGAACAGTATCAGTAGAGTGGACACATGAGAAAGGCTGCTAACAAAAACATAATCAATTTGTGAAAGGCATTTTGTATCCAAAAGAAAGAGAAATCCTCAGTGATATATTTCTCATTGATATACCCCTTCCCAGCCCTGTGTTCTGGAATTTCTCACTGTGCTGCCACCTGCCTTCCCTTGCCTGTGGTCAAACCAGCCCAGTTACCTTTGCTGTCCCTGATATTCTTGGTAGGGGTTCCTGTCTTCTCAGATGTGCCAACATAACTGCAGGTTTCATTCCCCCCTTACATGCTTCTTGCAAAAAATCTGGATTAGAAAAATTTGGCAATAGAGCAATTTAAATAAATGCCTGTCTCTCCAAAAGAACAAGCCAACAGAAGTATTTAAATGCATAACACTTGCAGATCTGACAGAAAAGTGACCACTGGCAGGAGTGAGGTGATGGGCAGTGAAAATGCTAGGTGCTGCAGTGGAAATGATCATGGTACTTTCTCCTCCATTAGCACTGGAGAGAAAAAATTTAGAGTCCTCTGTGAAGAGAAGTTCGAATAAACTGAGCAAACATATTCAGACAGCCAAAGACAAGGAGTTTAGTTCATATAGAGTGGAAGTGTCTTTCTTTCCCATTACTATTATTATTGTTACTATTGTCATTGTTATTATTATTTTACTTTTTCTTACCAGTTATTAAACTGTTCTTATCTATAAATTTTACTTTTGATTCTCCTCAGAGTGGGAAGGGAGCAGATGGGGTTCAGTGAGTGGCTGTCTTGTTAGCTGGGCTTAAATCATGACATGACAATATAACTAAAGTGAAAGATATATATTTAATTATATGAATATATAATTGCAGTGAATTAGAGAAAAACCACAGTGGAAATAAGACCTTGATTTGTAGCTAAGAGCTTGGTGGTTAGTAGTCATTGAAACAGCTCACAGGGTTGAAAGGCAGGTTCTGCAACACTGAAACAATTCTTGGAGCAGTTCAGGTATTTCTTTCTGTAATATATATTCCTGCTCAAATGGGTATTAATTGCAAATTGCATATTTGCAATATTTTTAGTATGGCAGACAACTACTTGCAGTTTCTGCACTAGATTTCTAATCCATGAGAAAGATAGTTAGGAAGTGTGGCACTCATCCCTTTGGATGAAGTTTGGATATGGACTCACAGGTTTTGACTTTGTTGATATCAGAATGGAAATCCTTTCCATTATTTGATAATTTGTGATACTAAATACCTTACAGAAGTAAGACAGTAAAATATTAAAGTACCTACTGTGAGGTGATTTGAGGCCAGGCTACCAGAAAATATCTATGTCTTACTGAAAGCTATCACTGCTTTACTCTTCTCCAGACATGGTATAACTAGAGTAATTCTAAGAGTTTTTTCTTTCAAAAGGAAAATCTTAAATCTCAACCAAATTGCTCCAAGCTAAAATTAATCTCTACTATTCTGTAAAGGTAGTAATCACATTGTTCATAATTTACCATGATAAAGCTCAAAATCTGGCAGTTATTTTTGGCTGTGAAAAGCTTTATTTGTTTGTCTTAATCACTATGTGCCCATCCATTACTTAATTTCTTTCTATTCTTGATAATTGATAGAGAAAATTTCCAGGTGTTATTGGTCTGTAACAGTTTTGACTCACTGCTGTTAGCATTGTGTAAGTTACCAAACCCTTAATTGATCCGAGCTGCACACAAAAGGTTGGATCTGATGGCTGGTTTGGGACAAGCAGAATGGCTTTCGGATTACTTGAGGGTTGCTTGGCTGGAACACTGCAACACGAGGTGTAAGTGTTGTGAATTGAGATTTAACTGGAACAGAGACTGGCACTCTGGACTCCCTATGTACACAATCTTTCTTTTGCTCTCCTTTTGGCACAATTAATTTTAATTATTACAAGAGGATTCCATTATTCTCCTTCCAAGGAGGAGATAGAGTTCCTACCTCAGAATGCCTACATGTTACAGCATATTTATCACAAACACATTTGGGCAGCACAAATTAATTTATTCCAAATCTACTAGATCCAGAAGAGTTATCCAGCATCTCTGTGATCACAGGAGTAATTTTGTGATCATCATCTTTGCCTTCTAAGATAGGCAATTAGGCCATGAATTATTGCAGAACTGGGGTGGAGGGAGAGGAATGGATGGCACTAAAGATATACTTCCTGATTGGACAATGTTGCCTCCCTTCCATGGGTACCGGGATCCTCATTCCCTTGGAGAAGTAAATGATAAAGCCTTCTCTTCAGCATTTCTGGCTTCTGCATTTTCTGGAGTTTGGCACAGAGCTTTCCTTATGTGTTGCATGTAAATGTTATACAACACGGTTTGAGGGAGGTTGTGACTTTTTGAGAATAATTCATTTTTCTGAATATATTATCCTGAGAAATTACTAAGAAGNGAAAAAGAAAAAAAAAAGAAGAAAAAACCCGTTTCACTGAGAATTCTCCCAATGGCTGAAGTTCAGCTCTGTTTCTTCTTTCTCTGAGGTTGTCTATCAGTATGGTGATTTAACAGCCCCACAGTAATTTGTGCCCCTTGTTATAATTTTTCTTTTCTCGTGGTTGTTTCTCTTAAAACAAACTTTCTTTAAAGAAAAGTAGTTAATTTAGGGTTTTTGTCCTAGCCTCTAATTCTCACTCACTGACATTTTAGAAATCAATAGCAAACATGTTTAATTCAGAAGTTATAAGCTTGCTTTTTTTTTTTTTTTTTTCCTAAGGTGGGGTAAGAACTCTATTTTACTTCTCTGAAAACAATGGACCCTTTTTGCCAGTATTTCTTTATCAGGTTGGAGAAGTGGGTTGAAATATCTGCTTTTTCCTATGGAATGACATGTTTGACACCCTGTTCCCTCTGCAGCCACATTTCTACACAGAAGGAAGCTCTGTTTTTTTCGTGGGACATTCAGTACAACCCTTTAAATGCCTACAGTCTCCTTTCCTATTTCCCCAGGAAAATGGACTGCTAAGAGGAGTAATACATCACTACATTATTTCCATCTGCTGCCCTGACACGATTTTCTTCCCTCTGCCACGCAGGCAAGATGCTTCACCAAAATAGCTAGGAGACTGAATAACTTCAAGAAGTCCTTACCACCAGATGGTGCTGCTAAACACAGTTTTCCACGTCCTTTTAATCCCTGCGGGAGTGAAGCAGTCTAAAGGAGATCTACTCAACTACTGTTTTCAACTTGGTCAGTTTTAAAAATAAGCCATTCTTTAGCTTGCTCAGTTTTCAAAATAAGCCATTCTCTTTGAGGAGGAGAGAGCAGGAGAGCATCCTCTCTGCCTGGGTATCTAAGAAGAATCTATGCCTGAGCCAAATTACCTGGTATGGCAGCATTTTTGTGAGCAAACATCACCACCACTATCACAGACATAGTTAATACATTTCACAACTATTTCTGTCAAGCCAGTGCAGTGTACAGGGTCCAGGCACTTCCTGCTCTTGGTTAGAGAGAAAGGGGTAGCAATGAATTTGAGTCCCGAGTTTGGGAAAATGCATAATTAAATAAAATACTTGTTAATAGTTTGCCCTACCCAGATAGCAGTGTTCCAGGTAGATATGATTTAAAGGGAACAAAGAAATGAAAGGCCAGCTCTAGAGAAAGGGCGGATTGCAGTTTTTTGAGTCTGAATTCTTATGTGATTCCTTTAGAAATTTCTGCTGCTCCAATGTGCTTGAGAGTTAAAAAGCAATATAATCCCAGTATTATATAATAAATGTCAAGTTTTATTCCCCAAGCTCTTTATCTCTTCCAGATACATAATGTAAGGTGCCATCAGGTTGCCTTCCCCAGCTCTTTGAATCTTTCAAATGTCTAATTTCATGGAGCTATCATTAGTTCTAAGTGTGTGCAACTATTACATGCAATGAGAAATATTTTTTGAAAACACAGTATCAAATGTTGAAAAATTCCTCTGTGTTGTAAACATAAAATCCTCCCTACTTGTTTTTTTTTTGTTATTAATTAATTGGTACTTCGTAATGTATTGGCTCATTTGTACATTTCTTGAGCTAATGTTTTCACAGCATGGCAACTGTCTATTGCTTGAATCTATATTTTCCATGTTACCACTGGCTAGGAGCAAAGGCACATAATGTAAAAAATAAAAAAAAATCTGTTTCTAGTGATCTTTTCTCACAGAAAAGGTTTCAGAGACATTAAGAGGAATGCTTTTATGCCATGCTTAATATTTTGAGAGAAATGTAAAAGGTTGTTCAGATATTCATTATCCAGTTTGTTTGGTTTTTCTCCTTCAAGTTGATTTTTCTTATATGATTTATGATATTAAAGCCAAAAAACTTGCAAGAATGCGCATGGAAAGTCATGATTTGAGACCTGATGAGGCTATTTTCCTTGCTGACATAAAGTTAAAGAAATACTGTTGGCATTTATTTGCATATTTTCCTGCACAGCAACAGTCATACATAATCTAAATTCAGAGCCAAGTGCTCCAGGGCTCTGCCCAAGAAACATCTCTCCTTTGCCACTTTTAGGGGGTTTAATGAATTGTAAGTTTTTTTCATTATGTCTCTATCTGGCAGCTTCAGGAAAGTTCCTTCTCAAAAGCTCTTTATTAATCTTTTTTCCCCCTTTAATGTTGATTTTTATTTAAATTTGCATCAAGCTACTGCTTCACGTTAGGCAAATCAGAACATACCTGAAGAATAAAAAAGGTTAATGTAAAACAGTTCTATAGTTTAAGAGATCTCTATAGAGCCACAGCCCACCTGATTTAACCATCTGTCTGAGAACATTCTTTATGACTAAATTTACAATCTGCCCTCTAATTTTAATCTTTTGAAACATCAGGATACCTGTGGAGCATGTTTTAGACCCTCAGCTCAGTCAACACTTGCCAATGGAAACCGTTTTGACAACTGTTCTCTGTCTGTGAGCAAAGTCAAACACAAAGTTTTACTGCAACTGTTCTTTTTTAATAAAACAACAACAAAAAATGTATTTTCCTTCAAATGCCTTGGCTGTATCCTTGGCCACATTACAAAGGAAAAATATTTTGTTCTCCGTCACACCAAGGTGCTGACAATGTTGCAGGCAAGTTCTTGTTCCTGTAACTGATATAGCAATCACTGACTGAGGAGAACTAGAAGCAGGCTACAAGTTAAAAAAGGGAAAGGTTTCAGTTTGAAGCAGTAGAGACCCTAGAGAGCTATGCCAATTCAACTTTTTCAGCCCAATTTATGTAGCTGAAACAATGAATTCCAGTTTGCATTTAAGTCCTCTTAGAGTGTCCACCTGGCATCATTAAAGCTATGTTGTTAAGCTTCAGTTCAGTGCAAATGTGTCCTTCTAATTGTCCTGCACTCAGTTTTATAAATCTCTTTCTTCTTCTCCACATTTTTCTTAATTATTTTTTTTAAATTTTCCACCTTGAAGAGGGTTCTACACATTTCTACTTCTGTTGGCAGAGGTGCTTGCATGACTGAGACCTGTTACCACCCTCCAGCTTTGGTTTGTGACAGGCAGGTCTGCTTTAGCAAAGGAATAGAAGTGGAATTGCCCAGGAGTGCCAGTAGAACAAAGTTAGAAGGCTAACTCAAAATGAGCTGATAATGCGTCACTCGGAAGCTTTGAGTCCTCAAGAAAGTGGGCTTTACTTCCTTATACTGCAATTGGAAAATTAAAATTGTGTACATAAAATTATATATACGCAGATACACATAGAGTTTGAATTAGCTAGGCGCTTTGTGCCATAGTTTTTTCTGCACTGAAAATGTGTGGGGATAGTGCTTCTCCTATAGTATTTTCCTTCTAGACCATTGTTTTTCTCTGAAATACCAAGCTAACACTCCTATATGAAATCAGGCTTTAATTGAAGAGAATTGTGTTTGCCTATAATGAATGATAGCATGAAAGCGACTGTGTGACCTTATTTGTTAGATTTAGAAAAAGATAATCAAAAACACTGGGCTCCATCAGCTGTTATTAAGCACTTAACAATGGACTCTTCAATCCTAAGGAGAAATATTGAAAGCATCTCCTGAATAACAAGAAAAGTACTTTATTAAAAAAGTTCAGTATTTGTAGTTGCTGGCAACTGCCATCAAAGATAAAATGCAATCATAATCATAATTGCATTTAAACTTCATCTAAATCTGTGATTTGTAAGTCTTAGCAGTTAATAAGTTTTTAGAATTTTGTCTGCAGCAAACTGGAAGGTATTTCTTTTGAGTACAGTGGATTTCTTCAAATCCAGGGTAAAAAATAATTTTAAGAACAGTGGAACAATTTGTAACAAGCAGTACATGCTTGGATAGCTCTGCAATCATTTAACTTTGCTGATGGATATTAACTTCCTTGATAAGAAATTCAGATTATGTATAAATCTGGTAATGATAATTCATAGCACTTTTAGGAGAAAGCAATTTATTTCAGTTCAGGAGCAATTTTTTTTTTTCTTTAGACTACTTAAATATAATCTTTGGAAATCAGAAGTATTTTGAAGAAATTACACTGTAACTGAAAAATTCAGAATAAATAGTTCTCACAGCTTTTTAGACTCTTAGGAACTTAAAGACATTTTAACATTCATGATTCTTTATAATTCCTCAGATAAAATATAACATTTTTAAATTATCTAATGTTAAAATGTAAAGTAAAAATGACAATAACTCAAGTATTTTTCAATTATATTTGTAGACTAGATTTAAATGGATGCTGGTAAAATGTTGATATTTCTAATGATTAATTTTAGTTCTTCAGAAAAAGTGAATATATTTTTGTAATTTCCACTGTGTTACATTACACTGGAATAAAAGAAAATAGGAGGAACAAATATGGTGAAAAAAATATGGTCGTTCAACTACGCAACTGCTTTAGAAAAATATAGTAAATACTGATGGATAAATCTGATAAGTCTTAAAGGTATATAGAACATTTGTACATAGATTAAAAAAACTACTGAAAACCAAACTAATTATGTCTGTAACCTCTACTTCTTGCAGCTGTGTGTTTTACCTTACATGGTAATACCTGCCTCCTGGGGAGACCAAATCTAGTGAGCATCCTTTCATGTATCTGAAGACCTCTATTAAGAATACTCCCTTTTGCTGGTCACAAACATAGTTCTTTCATTGAACCTTGTTGGTCATGTTTGCCAAACTTCTGTCAGTTGCTGCCCAGTTTGTGCTATCCCCTTACTGGCAGGGTCACTACCAAGCCCAAGGAAAAAGAATCCAATGTGCAAAATCCACTATGCAACAAGCTTAGGGAGACTGTATTTCTCCTCTAAAACAACCCACGATTTTATCAATTATACACATTTCACTTGTAAAATAATTAGTTCTAAAATAATTAGAACTAAACTAGAGTGCTTTATTCTAATAATTAATACTCCAGTGCTGGCAATTAAATGAGGTGTAACTGTTCTGCTTTAACACAAAGACTTTTTTAATTTCCAAAGTGAATTATTATTCTTATTGTTCTTAGGACAAACTGAAGTCCTTTTTTTATTGTGAAGCATGAAGTCTAAGAAATGACTGATCTCTTAATGCCCAGAAAGAACATAATAAACTAAGGACTGCTAGGTTACAAACAACCCCTGGCAATTTTCCTTGGGAGATTGACACAAGTTCCTTTGGGAACTGGTGTGAGTGTGACTGAGCAGGACACCAACACTACAGTGAGGGTTACTTCATATTGAAGGGATTGTCCTATGACCAATATAATTTTGTCCAGTGGAAAATTACCACTACTGACCTAATTATTCTATCAGCCCAAATACATCCTGCCCTCAGAAAAATCTAGTATGTCTTCCAGAAATTTTTTTTTTGGGTTTTTGCTATTGAAAAGGACAGTCTCTAACTAGATATAACTATCTCTTCAAACATAGGCAACAGAGTTGTCCTGGGTTGTAGTATAGAATATGCAAAAGTATTCTATCACCATCTTCACAAACTGTTGAATCCAATTGTTGGAGCAGTGTTTCCCAGACCCCTCCCCCTGGGCTATCTTCTGTTAATGGCCCATCAGATGCCTTGCTGTATGACTCATAGATAACTGCCTCCGGGAGCAATCTCTCGCTAATGGGCCATCAAAGACTCTCCTGCATGACTCATCATCCCATTGTGAGATGCCCCGCCCAGGGGGGAGGAGCCAAGCATTCTCACCTGGATATAATCTGAGATTTGGGCAGCCCTTACCCACTGGATTCCCAAGGGACTGGAGCTACCAGACCTTTCTACAGGATCACTGCTTCAGGAAGACCACCTCATCTGGACTGCTTCCACGACCCTGATCAGGTTGTATTCTGACTCTGTCAATGTTTTTTTGTATTATTTGATTTATTTTTATTCTACCTTTTTTTCTTTCTTCTTATTAAATTATATTTTCTGACTTGGAGCCTCTCACTTGGTTTGTTTTCAAACCACTACAAGAGTTAAACTTGCTCTTGTGCTGTCTTTCAAGTCCAGGTGAGTTTGTCTTCTCACACCTTAATTTAGTTAATGATGAAACTTTCATCTGTTTCTCCCTCTTCCATCCCTGTTGTGCCAAAGCAGTCAGTAGCAAAATAGGTTTGAATGCTCTTAGACACAGCAGCAATGAACTCTGGTCTATGCAGAAATGTCTTCTGCATTGTGTGATTTCCAGTGTGTGATTTTAGTTCTGCTTCTGATTTAAAAGAAAATAAAAAGGCTATTGACATATTTTTGTGGTATCTTGAGTCTATCAATGCAATAAACATCCATCTTCAATAAATAATTTCAAGATAAGATGTCTCCAGAAACTTAGAGGATTATCTAGCTTTTTGGTACTTGAGCCATGGTTGGGCTTAACCATGGGTTCTTTGACATGTTTAAAATGTGCATGTTTAAAAGTTTCTAAGTATACTCAGAGTCACAATGCCAGAGGTTTTAGAAGTTCAAAATTTCAAAACATTTATGAAGGAAAGTTTTCAAGACTGGTTTTATCTTCAGTAGTCTACACTTCAGTAGTATTCTGAATTTCATTCATTGAACATGACCCTTAAGTGTATGTTTCAGTGTATTAGATAATTTAGTCTAGTGTCCAGATTTCATCAATGTGTCAGAGCAAGATATTTTGAAAGCTCTAGTACTTATCCTCTGTAAAAATGTAATAATTTCTTCAGTGCTATGAATAAACAAGGTGGTAAGTGAACGAGCTGAATTATGTCCTGATGTATTTCATTATCTAGACCTTTTTTGTCCCTTAATTTTAGATCATCACAGCTCCAACTTTTACTACTTTGCTTACCTCAAACTGCACTCAGTGGCCACTGCTGTGTTTTGTTTGAATGAATTATTGTAGTCAAGACTTTTATAAAACAATATATTCTCTGTCAGGGAAGACCAAATAGATAAAGAAAATGGACACATGAATCGTTACACAACAGACATCAACCTTAGAAAGCATTTTTCAGACCCACCAAGTTTTCTTATTGAATACCAAAATGTATTTATATGGAGAGTAATGTAGCCTGGCTGTAATTCACTGCAGTAAATGAATACATCCAGTGACAGTACCTAATTAAACTGAACCTTGTGACCTTCTCATGATTAAGCGTTGCAGTAAGTCCAGTGACTTATGAACCATCAAACATAGTTACAAAAATAAGTAAGAAGATTCTATTAGAAACCTATGATCTGAAAAATTAAAACTTGATGAAGATTTTAATTGACATATTCTAGTTTCTGTTGCAAATCTTAGCATATTTTTAATACCAGAAACTGCAATCAATTAATTGCAGCCAGGGCATTGTTCGTGCTTCAGAAGATGAACTTAATATTTTAGAACAAATAAAGCTAGACATGCAGATTAATAAAATAATTGCTGAAAACTGTGATTTAAAAAAAAAAATCTTAAAAAATATTCCAAATAAAAAGGCCTGATTTTTGAACAACACCACATGTACTATACTATTAATTTAGAAAACGTGTGACAGTGTGATGTTTTGCCCCACATTAATTTGATTTGTTGTGTAACTTAAATTTTTGTGTCTTTACATGGCCCAAGAAATATTTGAATATAGGACCAGATGTCTTTGACAGAAATGACAAGATATAAGCATTTCTTATGTGGGTGATGCAAAGGATCAATGTTTTGTCTTTTTGTTCAGTCTTCAGAAAACAGAGAAGGAGGGGAGCAGGTTTAGAGGAAGACATTGTGCAGACTGCTTTGATGGTGGGCAGGGTCCCCAGTCAGCACAGAGCTGAATCTCCCTTTCATAGGCCAGATGCAGACAGGTTACTTTTCACCTATTTTCCTTGTTACTTTACTGTGTAAGCACCTCAGCCTGCAGTGGTGGGATGTTTCACCCTTTGTATAATGGCATTAATAAACATTTGTCCTGGGTTCTGGGCACATCTCAAGTTTAAATAGGTATGTGCCCACACTACCAGGAAATTGTGCAGGTGATCATTGTGCAGATATGTGGAGTGCCTGGTGAGCTGCTGTTTGAGTTCAGCCACTGTGTCACCACAGATGAGAACCATGGTGGAAGAATGTGGGGAAGAGGACACCTAATCCCTGCCTTTTCTTTAGGGTTCTTGGACAAGGTAGGAGAGACTTACAGTTTGCCATAGTCCTAATCCTAGTGATTTTTTCAGATTTTATCTTATGAGTGTTTAGGTGAATAGACTTTCCAATAAAAGCTGTAAAAAATGAGTAAATAAAACTCTATAATTCTTTTACACCAAATGCAGTGATCAGCTTCAAAAGATGGTGGCCAAAACAGTTGAGGATCCAAAACAGAACTGTCTAGAGCACAGAGGTTGTTCCTAGCAGAATGCCACAGCTACTGTAATATAGGGGACATTGGTTTTACGCCATTACCCACAGGTGGAGATCCTTCAACTAAGGTCTACACTTCTGAAATAAGTCTTCTAAGTGCAAAGCTATTGAGAAAGTCCTAAGGTGCATCACCACCTTCTATTACTGGGACAATTAACCATGTTATGAGTTAAGCTATGGATATTATTTTAGAATGTGTCTGTACTACTAGATACCCTGAGTCTCATGCAACTACAGCCACTTTAGTCTTTTCTGTAGAATTTATATACTGCCAATAATGTAGCTAGATAGCTACATTAAGTGGCCTGGAACATATTTCACAGATTTTTGACTTTTCTGAATGCTTTGTCTAAGGAAATCCACCTTAGATTGCATCTTCTCTGATGAATGAAAGGTATAATCAAAACCTCCCTCATCTCTCCAATGAATACATAAAAGCTAGTGAACTGTATCACTTCCTTTTACTCAAGGGTTTTGCATCTGAAATGGAGATTCATTCCCGCTGAAGAATAAGTGCTGTGTGTGGTAAGCATTTTGAATAGCCTGATTTTTCTACTGTTGGGTCAAAAGGAAAGAGACTGTAAAAAAGAATAGGATTTATAATGTGGTTATTTGACAGCTCAGTCCAAAGACTACTAAAGCTCTTGAGAGTTTTTCCATCAACAGATTTGGAATGGGGCCACTAATGACTAGGAGGAAGAGAATTTTGAACTTGAGCTTGTTTAGTCAAGTTTTATTTGAATCTAAGTAATGTTAGATGCAGATTAGTACTCACTAATATGCCTGGCTGCTGCAATCAAACTTAAATTTTGACCAAATTTAAAAAAATAAGAAATCCTATCTTCACATCTTATCTCCATTAGGAAAATGCTCTATGCTCTTTAAAAGATGCTAAACAGAACTGGTTTTGCATGAGGGAATGTATGTTAAGGGACTCTGTATGCACTTCCATTTTTTTAGCCATGCGGGGTTCTGAAAAAAACCTTCATGGTGACTATGTTTAAGAAATCAATTTTGACTGAACCTTTTTAAAAATTACTTTCTAATTAACACGATTAAATCTTTGTTCTTCCTCAGAAATAAGGGGGTGAAAAATTTTAACAATGACTTAGAACATATCACATTACACATATAATTATAAAAGTGTAAGACAATATCTGAACATTTTTTAAGGCTTGAATTTTGTACCCAACAAACAAAATCTGTGCATCAGATATCCTAATGGCATAAGTAAGGGAATTCTGAAAAAAACACAAAAAAATCATGATGCTGTGATCCTCTTACTTTTTTTTTTTTTTCTTTCATGCTTACTCTTTTTCCTATCAAATTAAGATGTTGATTTGTTTGGTTGATTGTTTGCTTGCTTTTCTGGTAGTCATGTCTGACTAAATGAACAGTTTGCTGTCTTAGATTATAAGAGTACGGGGAATTATGCCTTGATAGAATCTGTGGCAGAAACATTAAGTTGTGCAGGCAAAAGCATCTGAGTGCGAAAGGTAGGGGAAAAAAGGCATCCACATAAAAGGTGTGCTCTAAGGCACATGGAAATTTCTCTGTCTTCCCTGGGTTTTCAATTATCCTCCACAGAAAAGGAGAGTAGCAGCTTAGCTCAGGGACAAGCACATACTGTTGTTCCATCAGCTTTGTGCTCAAGATAAAGTATGTTTGGGCCTGAGGAAGAGGAAAGGTATGCAAACAGTCTGTGATAATCTGGTCACTGGAGTGCAGAGTATGACAATACACCCAGATTTATTGCCACTAGCACATAATTCATCATTATACCCATCAGCTGATGAGCATCCTGCCTACATTGCTGTAAATTTGGATGGCTTATGGGAAATTCCAGATGATTTTAGAAGGTAATGTTCTCTCTAGTCACCTGAAAAAAAATAGATTCCAGATTTTCTACTTAATAATTTTACTGCTTGGCAGTAAATGCTATTTTTGCGTGCAGGCTATTGCAGAAACACATAATTGATTCACCACCATCAGTGTGTTACATCATACTCAGAAATAAACAGCTTGATTCCAATCCAAACCAGCTTTTGTAGCCAATATACCAGAAAAACTTCTGTGAAACCATCTGTGACTGTCAAATCTAATGGGTTAGAGGCATGCACTGCTAAAGTGAGCAAGAGTCATCAGAAACAAGGGCTGGGAAACTGCACATTTAAATGCCAGAGTGGATAAATTCCTTCAGTTCTGCTAGCTCAGCAGGTGACTTTATTCGACGGGTTCCTCGTCCTCTGTACTTTTGCAATGAACTTTGCCTACAGGGACCACTATTAATATAGACCAATATTGATTTGATAATATAGAATGAAAATGATAGTATATTTTCTCTGTTGCGTCCATTATGGATCCCTGTGATTAGAGTTTTTAAAAAATGCACAACTAAACCAGAATTTGCAGCCCTGAAATTTGTGAATTATTGCTGATATTAGCTGTGCTCAAATATATAATCAAATTTTATGATGTCCTGATCACACCAGTATGGCTCCATTTCAGAATAAGAATACTCCAATATAAATTGGAGTCAATTGTTTGCCTAATTCAACTAATATTGAACATTTATTGTAGGGGTTTTCTTGGTGACCAAGTCTGAAATTGCCTTTAAAAATATTCCTTTTAAAGGATATCTACCATTACACAGTACCACATTAAACAACTTCATTACTCTTGCATAGTGACATTTTCAAAGGTGGGAGGTGCCAGAACAAATTGTGCATCTACACCATGATGAATGCTGCATGTGTAATGAGTAGTCCCATTATTGAATAAACATTGAGAGTGCTTGTTAAGTGAAAAGTGACTTATGAATATGTATGTTGCATTTTTTTCAGATGTGTGTTGTCAATAATATTTTCAGGAGTCACTGGATTTTTCTATCTGACTCTAGGAAAAAAATTTAGAACAGAACACTCAGGAGATGTTTTCATAGGTGAGAAAATGAATGCAGTGAGATGATGTAACAAATAAACTTTCAGTTTCCTGTATATTTAGTAATATTGCATTGACCTAGGGTATATTCTGCCTCATCGGAAAGGGGAAAAGCTACTTTGTGCTGTCTACTTATATAGTCACTAATGCTTTAAACAAGGAAGAAACAGCAGCTTGAACATCCAAAACAAGAGGAGATTGATCCATTGTCCTATTTTTAAATGACTTCTCCCACTGTTCTATCAATATTAAATTTATCTATCAAATTTAAATGACTTGACAGTAAGGCAAAAGGTGTGAAAAATAAGCAAGAATTGCTGGAATGTTTAATGCACAACCAAAACTGTGACTGAAGTGGCATTGAAAGGTGGTGGGGTAACTGCTGACTGATAGTTTCATAGAAAAAGTATAACTTGTTCAAAATGATGGGGAGAGTGAAGGAAACATTAAGGTTCAAATACTTCTTCTGAGGTACACAACATTGACAGACCTAGAGCTGTTGAAGACCAGAGTTGGAAAGAAGTACTTGAGAATCCAAAAGAAGCAGCACTTTGAACAACAGTGACAATGGATATGGTAAGAATTCGTGGTTCACAAAAACCAGCAAAAGTAAGAACTGAATTTCAAGAATAAAGAATTAAGCAAACTCATAAAATGAGTAAAACGAGATCTGCTGAAATTACAGTCACTCGTAGCTTGATGTTTCCCAAGACTACTCCCAGAAAAGCAGCAGTGCACCAACTGGAGCTTCTGTTCTGAGAGCAAGCATATGGATTAATACTTTTCCTTAAGGTTGCTTCTCAGTAAATGAAGTATTTTCTGAGGTGCACTGTCTTTATGAGCCCTACTACTAATGCATTTTGCAAGCTACCCTCCTTTTCACACATCCCAGTGTGATCTTTGGATTCAATTTCTTTTTTTTTTTGCATCATCAGGGGCGTAACATTGCAAACATATGTCAGCTTGTGAACCACTAAAATGTGCATCTTCATTCCTAAGTAATGTCTTGGCAGCTCCCTCCCTCTCCCCATATATATTTAGATGATTATTATTGCCCATATGTTATACTTGATGGGGAACAGGACAGAAAATATATAGTGAAAAGGGAGGAAAAACACTAAGTAGAAAGTCCACAAAGGGGTAGAACTCTTCTGCAAGCCTTTCTTCACACTGTCACTGAAAAATGGAGGTGAGTTCAGCCAAGGACATGCTAGTAGGCTGAGATGGGTTGGCCAGTGAGGATGGCAACCATCCTCATCGAGCTGTGTATGGACAAGCAGTCCATATGTGGGATAAAGAAGCAATCTCTGAATTTCTGAGGGAAAAATCTAGCCTTTTTTGTGTGAGAATGGGATATCCTTTAGGAAAATACATGGCATCAGCTGTACTGAGCAGAATATGTGACAGTCAGAAGCTAACAAATGCTTTTGAGCACTTGCTGTACTAGTCCTTTAAGGACAATGGCCCACTGGATCACCATGCAGCCATAGGCCTGCCAAATCTGCCTAGACACAAGACAATGTGCCTGTCATTTGAAATGTTTAGTGTTGGACAGTAATGAAGAACGAACTCCAGTGCATAACCTCTGACACTTCTTTTGGCTGTTTTCAGACAACCGGTTATCCAAGGGTGTCCTCAGTTCTCCTCCCTACCTTAGGGATCCCATTTTAATGAATGGAAAAGGTGGTGATAAGTAGTAGTAAAAATGCATTGAGAAAAAATGTAGGCAAGATCAAGTGGACTGAGAAAATGTAGATGCATGGCCTCAGAAACTTCTTCCAGTCTGTCTTTGGCTTACTGATCCTCTGAAGATCCCCTGTGATCCATTCCCTGCCTATAGAATCCCATTATAAATGGCTGCAACGGTTGTAGATTAAAGCAGATGACATGGATTGAGACATGTATTTGAGATGAATGGTCACTTGAGGCAATGTGCTCTTTCATACCACACTGTGCCTCCTTTGTGCAAAACTCAACAGATTATGGCCAGTCAGAGCTAAGGTCAGCCAGCACTAAGGTAGTATCTACTTTTTTCTTGCATGGTTTTGCCCTAAATAAATGATGATGCTGTGCAGGGTTAAATTTCACAATATGATTTATATATCTCTCTTGGGTGTTCTATCAGTAGAAAATTGATCATGAATCTTTCCATATTTTAGATGGAATTAGTTTTCATTTTCAATTCAGAAGAGTGTTTAATGGAAAAGATTTCTATTTGCAATGTGTCATTTTTTGGCTAAAAGAGAAGTTTCAGTTGAGGTGACTGGACAATCCTCAAATAATTAATTATGATTCTGGACTACAAGTAAGTAGGAATAGAGAATAAGTTTCCTCAGCTCAGAGTAGAACATGCTTGGAAATGATTTTCAAAACAGTCAGCAAAATGGTCAAGTTATCTTTGTTGTAAGGACAATTGCCCATATTCGAATTAAATTATAGAATGTTTTCCTTTTATGTAGTATCTATTTTAATTAAGATACACAATCATTTATCTCCTAGAGAAGGGAGTGAAACTCAAATCTTCCTTCTTTCTGGTGGAACATTGTCATGGTTTAACCGTACCTGGCAACTAGGCCACACAGAGCTATGAAGAACCAAAAGTCATCCTGGGCCACATCTCATTGAAGGTGATCCTACAGGTGCAGCATATATAAAATAATAGAAAAAGACAAAGTTAGAATAATTTGACTACTTTATATAACCACCACAAAGATTTATATAAAAGATTTATAGCTAATTATATTTTACTCACATTTACAGTCATTAGATAAATTGATATAAATCAACTCATTCCTCTATTTCACAGCCATGGGGGGAAAAAAAGGGTATTTTATAATGATGGACATCTTGGCAATTATTTAAATCTCTAAAGAATATTCACAGAGTGCACTCTTAAAAATGTGAGCATTATTAAATTCCCAGCTCCACCATTACGGAGATTAGTGTTGTATCACTACTGACAATTCTATTGTCTCCTTTTGCTCCAAAGATTTTATGAGCAAAGCTCCACTCTTGCCATGGTCTCATGCAGACAGATTCCACTGTAGGACCACAGCTGCAACTCTTAACTTCCACTTCTCTTGCTTAAGTCACTCTAGCTGTTTAAAGAAGTTTTGTTTATGTGAGAAATGCAGGAAATGGCATATATATCAGCTGCCTCAAAAAGAGTTCTATTTTATTTTCTATCATTCTACTGGGCTTGATTGATGATCAAAAATCTTGGAATTCCAGCTACCTGGGGAAAACCAGGACTCAGTAGAAGATATATAATAAAGAACAGCTAAAAAGTAAAGTGACAGCAATCACTGTAAAGCCTGATAACTGGATCTCTAGTGTCCAACATAAATACTGGGTTTAGGTGCTTTTTATGGATTTTACAGCAAGAGCCAGATGCTCGATATCTTGTACGTGAGTTTATATAAATTAGTTCCTTACTTGGCCAACTTTATGACATCAGTTCATCTAGAATTTATATTTCACTCTAAAAGGTCACAATTACAAAAAAACTCCTGCGAACAAAATATTGAGACCTACCCTTCCTGTTCCTGGGAGTTTAAAATGTATGTTCTGTAAATATTTTGAACTACATATTTGCAGATTTTATGAAATGCTGCAATGTCACTACTAGGTATTAATGCAAATCTAGAGAGCACCCCTATGTGACAACAAGTAGCTAAATATTTCCATCTGTGCATATAGGTGCATCTGAGTATATTCTTTTTGTCTTTCCAAATAAATGTGCATAAATATAGTCACCTATAGTTTATTTCATTTTGATGATAATGCATTCTTTGAGCACTTACAATTTGTGACAAAACAAAACTCAAGTCACATACAACAGACAGAAGCTGAAACAGCACCACAAGGATTTAGGCTTGTGTTTTGCTGAAGGGGAAAGGATGGTGTCCTTTATCCAAGGTCACCACAATGTGCATTTGATTAGGATATGATAGGTGGTAAGAACACATAGATCAGCCAGGTGTGCCATGGATTAGCTGTGCTCCCTGTCCTGCTGACAACCTCTGTCTTTTCCTGCCAACAACCTCTGTCTTTTCTTGCCTCTTATTAATACCTCCTGAGTATGGATATATGGGGGCTTTCAGTTAAAAAAAAAAAAGAGTAAAAAAACCTAATGGGCAAGGGTTTTAAAGCCAGCAAAGGCAGTCTTTAATCCTAAAAATGGTGTATGGTTTGGGACTGCATGAAGGATGATGCCTTACAGCATACAGAGCAGTAAGAACTACTTCATTGACAAAGAAATGCATCAGTAAAATCCCTGTTGAAGTCAGTGGGAATTCTGTTACTGACTTTAGTGGGGCTGAGATGTCACCCCACAAACTGGATTCTTTCTGTCACTGAGTTCTAGGACATGCCTACGAGGAGCTCAGTGTTTCAGTCATGTGAGAATTTACTGTTCTGCCCCTGCATTTGGGTCATAATACCATAAGAGTGGAGAGATCAGGATTTATTTCTCCTGGTAAAATATCAGTTTAGAATTGCTGCAACCAATAAGCACACTGGCTGAATAGACACCACACTTAAAATTAATGGCCTTCTGCAATATATTATAAATGCCTTATTATTGACGGTTGCTTGAAAAAGAAAGTGTTACTGAAGTCTGGCATTGCTATGAAACTTTGGGAGTTGGTAATTGCCAGAGGCTATAAATTAGCTTGATGTGCTGTACTGACCCTGTCATGCACTTAATGTAATGGCATCAGTTTAAATTACAAAAAGAGGTTGAACATTAAAATACTCAAATTGCATTAGGAAAGGGGAGAGAAACAACAGAACTGTCATAGTTGATTATTGTTCCATAAAGTTGAAGAAAAATACAGCTGTCAATAACAATACAAAGTTTTGTACTTGCTGTTTATTCATCTATTTATCCAACACTACTATTTAAAAATTGACACAATTTGAACTATCTTATAGTTGCAAGTATTTTTCATACAGAATATTTAATTACTATCGACATGACTTATTAACATTTATTAACGTATTATTTATTAATTATTTCTTGCTGTTAACATGAACATGCACACTGTAGAATCCTATCACAACACTTCACTGACAAATGTTCAGAGAGGGATACTATATCTCTGTATCAATTGAATCAACTTTTGTTTCTCCCAGCTAGAAAATTTAATGAGACAGACTTTGAGGACTTGTGGACAACTATTGAGGATTCTGGCTCTGTGGTGGTCGCAGTGATCTTTGCAAGCCTGTAATCACCAAGCCCAGGTGTGTTCCCTGCATTGGTGAAAATCATTAGCCAGCAACAGACGTGCAGTATGGTAGATGCAGCACCTTCCTGCTGCACAACAGAGGAAACAAACATCACTTATTTAACCATGGATTATTACAGACATTTGGATGATGTATGAAAGTCACTAACTTTTTATATTTTCTTCCCAAACTGCTTTGGCCTAGATATGTCCCTTGAAAATCTAAAACAGATTATTAATATCAATTATTAATACCTCACTGGAAAAGCAAGGACTTATTGACCACCTTCCAGGTTTCTGGTGTAAATGATATTTTAATGATTAATTATGTCTTCCTAGCAGCTTAGAAATCTCTTTTCCATACCTCCAAGAATCTCATGTATGTGTCATTTGAGTTTGCAGAAACAGCTGAATTCTCACCCTACCCAAATCACTTCAGACTTTGTTTATCTAGGATAACCATTTGTTAAAGTGTCTCAAGAACATCAGGTGCTGTTCTCATTTCTAAAGTATTATTTTCCCTTTAAATAGAGCATCAGTCCCAATCAGGTTACTGGAAAGCTGTGGAAGTTTATTTCATATCAATGTTGGTATCAGATGGAATGGTGATGCAATTACATGTCTGACTGCAAGATGTAGATATATACCTTAGGAATCTGTACCTATTGCAAATAAAATGGGTGTGATGGATAACAGACTTCAGCTTCCCATAGGGAAAGTAAATCACACTCAAAGCTTGTACAGGTAGACTGGCTGTCACCTTGTCTTATTTTCAACAAGTGTAAATTAGGGATCTGGTTGAAGCTGGTTATACACATGAAATTTCTGTGCAAATGTCTAGCATAGATACTGTTACTATTAATAGATGACTTACCTTACAGGGATTCTCTTCTCATCTCTCTGTATTTCTCTGACAATAGCAAAATCTGTACCTACTTAGACAAGATAACTGACTTTGCAATGGTTTTGAGTCCTAATATTACCTTCTCTGCCATCTCCTTTTCACCGGCATAGTGGCACAATCTAGATAATGGCCAGTTCAATAATGTTTGGCATGCTAAGGTCACAGCTTCTAAGTGCAGATTGGAGTCAGCAATCTCGTACCTGCCTGCCTTTGTGAAGAGGACGTTTGTTGCTTTATCTTTATGGACTTGCCATAAAATAAGCAGCAGTTTTGTAGTATTGACAAAGACAGGTACTATGTGGCTCTTTCAACATCTGAGATTTCCAGAGCTATAATTCCAAATCCAAAAATAATGAACTTGTATTAAACTTTTTTTTTTTGTTTGGTTTTGATCAGCTACTACTTCAGTTGGTATAAACCAATAGCAACAGCAAAAAGAAACAAACTGGGAATTCTTTTCTGTAACTCTATAAACTTATATTTCATAATATAATATATATCCCACGTATCTTTCATAATAATTGGTGGAAACTTATACGTTACTACACCACTCAGAAAAAATAATGCTATGCATATGGATTAAATTTCACACACTTATTGCTTAGCTTTGTAACCATTTATTCTTTAAACACAGAAAAATAATTTCCTTCACTCTCTCCTCAGTTTGGATAAGCAATTCTCATATTTTCAGCTGCCTTCTCATGTTGTGTGAACTCCTCCTTGTATTTCTACTTCATCTATCATGATGTATTTGGCATTTTTTTGACAGATGACAGCACTTCATTTCACTGGGGCGAAGAATACAAAAGACAGCAGAACAAGAAAAAGCTGAAAAACACTTAGGGTAAATGAATAGACTTTTACCAACTATTCTCATAAGCACACGCTCCAAATCTTTGGACTGACACTAACCATTGGAAAATTTATCCAAATGGTATTTTTCATCTGATAGTACTAAGCTTCTGAAAATGGGGTTTTACAACACAGGCTCTCAGTCATACCTCTTTCTTCTCAAAGGTTTTGAATCTAAGTTGAAATTGTTTGATGGCTTTGCATCATGTGTTGTCTGAATAAAACATACTTGATTCCTTTTGCACAGTGGATGTCCAGGTAAGCTGCACATTATCTATTTGGTCCCTTCAGAATTACTTTGCTTTTGCAGCTCAAAGTGAGTGACAGCAACACGTGAGCTAAGTGTTCCAGAAGAGCAGAGACTGCATTTATAAATTGCTGACTACTGCATCAGTAGGAAAAGCCTCCTAGTGAAACCATAATTACTCTGGAAGAGTATTCCAAGTCTTTGATATTGAAGACAAAAAATAGGCAATATGAAAAATGTTTCAGTAGACTGAATGTCTCCACACACGTTTTCACATTAATCCTTGTTTGTTTATGGATGTGCCTTATAAGATGTCCCATACCTAAATTTGTTTCATTACATTTTTAAAAACAATTTCTTACATGTTATTCTGCATCAGGAAATCCACTCAGAAAACAATGAGTAGACAAAAGGAGCACACCTAAATCTTGAGAAATTGGCTAAATGATACCACTTGCAAAAAACTGGATTTTTTTCTTGCTTCTTGCTTGAAGGATATTAATCACCATCTGTTCTTAAATTAAGGAACTATCTTTTTGTATTATAACTTTCGAAATAAGAATAACAGTTATTTTCATAATGATAAATTTGCTTTAAATTATTGACTTGAGTCTGACATTCCATTATCTAGAATTTTTCCTTAGCAGTTCAGATTTGTGCCTTTAAGGTATTCTGTAACTGATCAGTTTTGTGTGTTTTACTGTAGGCAACGGTTTTCTGAAAATTCATAGCTTTAATATAAAGACACCATTCAAGTAATAAACCAAATTAGATTCCATTCAAACAAAAATATTTCCATCAGAACCAAAGATTAAGATGGAAAACATTTCATCTGAATCCTCATTCATTTGAAACAATATTAGCAGATACTAAACTGAAACTAGCAACACTCACATTTCCAGAGAGGAATGACTTTTTCTACACATCATTAAAGCAAATGGAAGAAAACTTTAAACTGTCTTTTTCTCCTAAAAAACAGTTAAAGTTAAGATGATCCAAGTAGAAATAAAGAATGAGTGAGTTGCACTTATAGCTAATGGTCTCCCGGAAGAAGAGAGTTGTCCTGTCAAGATGAAATACTGCAACTCTAAAACCAGACAGAATTGAGCTGGCTTTAGGACTAAGCCCTAGAGTTTTCAAGATCATAATTAGGGCTAAGGAACTACTGCTTTCTTGGATCTTTATTTTCGTACAGGATTTTTTGGAAATTGTCCTAACATTTCAGTACCTTTACATGTATGTGAGAAATAAGCACATGGAATCTATGTATACAACTTGAATTCTAAAGCAAATGCATTTTCATCTATGGAATTGTAATTATTGGTCTGCCTGATTGAATGGGAAATTGTAGACTAATCTTGAATTAATATATCTCAATCTCTTAAGAAGAAACAGACAAACCATAATCAATATTCATGTGCTTTTTTTCTCTTGTAAGCTCACATTATGACAAGAAATTTGTTGTCTTTTGTCATGACTTAAAAATGTCATGTGCTTAAGGTTCCTTTTTTATTCATTAGCATACTTAAGTATAAGTTTTCTTAGTTATTTTATTTTTCCTTTTACATTAGAATAGCATTAGCAGGCCAGAGTCAGATCACAGTTCTGACATAAGAAATACAATATGCAGATTTAGTGAGATGGTTAAACCACCCAAGAACTACATTCTTAAGCAGAGGAAGAAAGCACAGGTTTCACAGAGATGTGTATTAAAGTGCTCAAACTCAGACTGAAATAGCACTAAAGATTAGAATAGTTTCACTGTCTCCCAGTTCACAGTTCAGTGTCACTGGGATATCACTTCTCATATCTTGCCATGTTTTTTCATGTATTTCTGTCAATTCAATTCAATTCAATTCAATTCTTTGTGGAATTGTATTTATTTTACCTTGGTCCCANTTAATTCAATGTGTCTACACACAACATGAGAATACTACTTTTAATCCCTGGAGTTACCCCTGAAATCATGATGTAAGAAAACCAAAGTACATTAAGTTTTCTTTTACACTAGAGTAACGTGCTGGTAAAATAGAGTGGACTCAGGGAATTCTGTCTCATTTAATTATTTGCCAATTACTGAATGGTTAATTACTGATTTGGCTACTGAGAAACAAAGAGTGTCTCCTGCTGTGTTCCCAGCAATACCAATTTCCACGCCTCCTCCCATATTTTCCTCTGTGTGTCTTCACATAACATCCCCAATATCTCCATTTTCTCTACATCATGTGGCTCAGAAGCTGTTCTTTGAAAGAGAAAAAAGCCACACATCTATGGCAATCACAGAGCATTTTAATAATGAAGCTTTTAATGAGAAAATGACAAGAGACATTTGTGTCTGACCACAACTGTGATGGGTTCTAAGTAATCACAGCTCCCTGTGGCACTGAATTAAAAGTTCATGTTCATTGATAATGATCACTTTACTCCAGATTTTTAGACTAAAAGTTCTGCTTCATGAATTTTCAATGCTGGGCAGTCTGACTGGGGGTTCTGATGTGTTTCAGGCTGCAGCAGAGGATTTCAGAGCTGAATTGTGTTGATTCAATATATTGACTATGACTTTCTACTTTCTGCTCCTCCAGCATCATGCACCAATGCTGCAGAGATTGGCATGTCTCCTGCTCCCAAACATGCAAGCCTGGTAGATATCCTGACATGAAAATTAGTCATTTTGCCCCCAAAAATAAGGCAGAAAGGCTTGGCAACATTTTCTTTTTTGGTTTTTAGAGTATTTTTGCTGTGTGTATGTTTCTTTTTTTCTCTTGGTTTACATGCTTCTGAGATGCTGGAACACTGCCTTTCAGGAGATTTTGTGTAGCATGAGGGACTCATAGAATTTGAAAGATAAAACCTTTGTTTAGAGCACTCTGTCTTCTTGCTTTAAGAAGAACATATTTCCTTTATTTCTGTCTTGGAGCAAAGTAGATTATAGCCAGACAGATAGGTACTTTGAAATAGAATTGATTTTATTTCTACATTGCATTGATTATTCCCACGTATACCACCATTAGTCATACCCAGGAATTTCCTTGCTGGGAAATGGCAGGACAGCTTGGTTTAGAACTGCTCTGCAGCTGTTCTAAATTACACCGGGATAAGACTGTGAACCCTTCCAGTTTTTAGATGTCTGAAGGTTTAGCTTTTAGCAGGATACTATACCCAAACTAGCTTCAGTTCCATGATGAAATTGTTTACTCTTTTGTGGATGTAAGAATTAGTAACTTACAAGCAAAAGTTCCATAAAAAACAAAATCCCTGAGAACAGAAAGAGAAAAAACGCAGTGTAAAGAGGTTAGGCTGGCAGAAAACTTCAAAAAATACATGATATGAAATGGTATCAAAACAAAAGATCAACAGATGTCTTCAGCATGAAGACTAGCAGTGTTTTCTAGCCTTTATTTCTTTCAGGGGCTCAATACCAAGAGGTGCAAGTTTCCATCTGGTAATAGAATTCCACAAATAATTTGAGATGAAAGGCATAATATACCTTCATGTTGCTGATCAAAGCAATTTTTTGGAACAATTTTTCGTTATGGTATTATTTTTCTTCCCTTACCCATTTTTCCCCTTCTACCCTTTCTCATCTAACCTGTCACATAACTTCATTAACAATTTTCTTCTGCCATTACAAAGACATTATGTGGCTGCTGAAGACAGTGATTCTTCAATGATTGTGTCCTTCAGGCTGTTTTCATTTTTCCTGTCCTCTCCTCCCCTTGTGCACCACATATTTTAGAACTGGAAAGAAGCTAGATGTCCCCTATTTGGTGTGTATGTTCAATGTTTCTTATCCTTATCCTAATTCTCTTTGAATTAGATATTATTTTATGGATGAACACACACACACAGTGAGTACGGTCCTTACCTAAATAAATATGTCACTTCTCATCTTGACAGCATGGCACAGAGAACAGCTGTGGCACAATGGCATCTGGGAACCCTTCTCCAGTTTGTGGGGGAACCACAGAGTGCAAAAAGGTATATGCTAGACAAGAAAATAATTACAAAGTTTAGAGGACCTTGGTAAGATCCTTTACTCCTCCATGTCTCTGTTTTCCCTCTCAACTACTGCTTTGTTTATCTAAAATTCCAAGCACAGTTATCTCACAGGGCTTTAAGCTCTGCTGTCCTGCTAATATGCCAATTATTTAACAGTGGTACCAAGAGATTTAGGTGAAAAGTTCACAGAATTTTGGAAAATGTTTCATCATAGGCACTGTACAAGGCACTATCTTAATCTCTGCCTTGCAACATATCAAATCTTTTGATATTATGTGCATTGTAGAAAGTTAGAAACCCACTGAATTTGCTGAAACTTTTGTCAGGCATATTAATCTGAGATGAAGCAATGTGTGCCCATTGCAATACTTCCTGACTTCATATTCCTGTGCTGGCTTGCCTGTAAACACAGCAGGAGAGGAAAAGTGGTTCTGTGTCCTGATATATGTGCACTCAGTTTCTGTGATTTTCTCCTTTATTAGCTTCCAATTCATAAGTGAATTTAGAGAGGCTTAGCAATGCTATTGTCAAATGCTTCAGCTTCAGTAGCTTTCACATTCAGTGTTGAAAATGTCAATCTTTTGACATTCGTTGTACCAAAATGTGGTCTCTGGCACAAGCTAATATCCTGTGGTTGCACAGCTCACTACTCTGATATCGTTTCTCCTGTTTTTATGCATGTTTATGATTCAATGTGAAAGAGGTTAAATTCCATTCTCTTCATGCTATTTGACATTATGTCCTTTCCCTTGCATACATGGGTTTTGTGTGAATTAGTACTGCTGCTAATTTCTCTGCACAGATAGCTGCTGCCGAAGTAACAAAGTTAATAGTCTGTTGGAGTAGTCCCTCTGCCATATACCTTGGAGACCCCACAGTGCTGTGACAGGATAATGGTCTCCTGTTGCTATGTAAATACAAAGTCAAACCAAATGTGAATGATGACATTTTTAAAAGCAAACAGAACCGAGCCTGTGTCTGGTAAATATTTCATTAAAAACCATTTCTGTTTCATAAACCAGTGAAATGAACACTTTCTAAGGCAACATCATATTGTAGATGAAAACAGAAATATAGCTCTAATATTTAACATGCCTAGTGAGACGTTAGAGTTGTTACCCTTTTTAGAGCTTATATGACAACTAACTCATTTCACCCCTTGATTTCGAGACCAGCCACTCTCTAGTATGTAATGTTCCTTACAGCTTAGCTGTTCTCTCTTTAGTCTTACTTTTCATGTCTTGTCATGTTCCTATACAATTCTCCGTCACTGTGCAATAAACACCTTTCTAGTTGGTGTTGGTTGTTTAGTGTGTTATCCTTCTTGTTTATTTTTGAACTACATTTTGTCTTTTTGAAAAATCCATTTACACTCTTGAACTAGACCCTATTCTTCACCTTTCTTACTCTGGGAATAGAAGGGTAGTAAAATAAAATAAAATAAAAAAAAAACAACAAAAAAAGAGGCTGTCAGGAAACTGGTTGTGGTATCTTGATTTTGTCTATTCCCAGCTTAAAGACAGATCAGAGCAGTCATCATGCTTGTTCACCTTGGCCTTTCTGGCAGTGGTTCTTCAGAAGCAAGATGGTCGTGATCACTCTGAAGGTTGGCAGCCTCACCAGAGCAACTGACTTCCCAAAGCTTCACTGTGCCCTTGCTGAAGCTTGATTATCTTAGCGCATAGCAGCTGGAGGAAATTTGTGTCTCATCTCAACCCTTCTCATGCCAATCTCGGCTGTGAAAGAGGTGCTTCAACTTCAGACTGCATCTTGTTCCTTCGAACTACATTTATTACACTGATGCCTGATGTAGGCAGGGATAGAGGAGGTGGACAAAGGTTTGGAGAAAAAAATCCTCCAAATCCTATGGATTTTAGGCAACATAAACAGAATAAGCCTGGTTTTAAATTAAGGGAGCTGCACATTTAAAAAATATCTTTTCTGCATAAGAGAAGATGCATCATTTAATGTGAAGCAATGCCATATGGCCCCCAATTAGAAAGAAATCAAAGAAAGGATTTAGATAGACTGTCCTTTGTAAACATTAATCATATTTGCTCTTTTATTTTGCTTAGTACTACAATCTTTTGAAGATCAAGGCCAAAACAGTAAAGATTTCAGGATACTGAGCAAGTTAGGACTAACTAGATGACTACATTTGCAGTCTGAACAAGGTATCACAGCCCATGCTTTGCCAAGATTTCTCCCTTTGGTAGAAGAAAATGAATCCAGCATGTTTGCTGCTTGCAGCTGGTTCAGGGATAACCTAAGAGCAGGCTAAACTTTTGAGTACATAATTATTTAGAGCTTAAAAGGTCAAAACACCAAAGTGGCTACTGGTAGCCAATGGAGATCATATGGCAAAAGTGCATTGAACTTCACAAAGGTACAATACTTTCTTAGAAGAGCAGCCAGGTTTGAATGAGCCAGATTTTGCACTAGCTTCATTTTCCAGATGGACTTAAATCATGCAGAGATTGTGAGTAATCTAATCCTGTGAAGGCAAAGTCTACAGCCAGAGGATGGTTACAATCACATGGGTGCATGAATTTTTAAATTATGTGGGTGATATTAAAATGTATCAGAGCTACTTTCACTGTACATTTGCAACCTGAATATCAAAAACTCTCCCCATTTAAACCATAACAGAAAAAGGCAAACACATATCTGTTCCTTGAACTGAAAATTATTTACTTACCTGATTCATTGATTAATTTCGCTTCCAGTCATTTTTGCATTCTTTCCCTGGTGAACTAAGGCTTGGTCACAAGTTTCAATCTATGCACTGATCTCTCCCAATCACTTTTATTTTGTGAAAACAGAAGAAGTAGGAATAGTAGGTTGGCTACCTGACATAAAGACAGATAACCAAGAATTCAGGTAGTCGATGACCTACAGCACTCTGTTCTCAAATTCTACAATCTCAATGTAAGGTTCTGCTATGAAGATCAGTTTAGAGCATCTCAGTTTCTCCTGTTTCCTCTATAGATTCACTAACAATGCACATCATGGCACCTAGGGAGGGTAAAAGTAAAACACTGATAACCAGTGGTCAAAAGAAAGGTTATGGCAAATGGAGAGATGTGACATGTTCAGGCAATCTTATTTGCCTGAAACACTCCCGATTACTTTGAGTTTCTCCCTTTGTAACAATATCCAAATTTTTCTTTGGCTACCACTACTGTGAACATATTTTTCTATTTCAGTAAACACTGGCCTCAGAATTTATTTGGTGAGCATGAGAACTGCTGGAACCCACAACTGTTGTTGGTAAATATAATTTCATGGACAGGGTCAGTGGTCAAATTCAACACTCTTCTTTTTTTCAAAATCCCATTGCTTTCCACTAGGAGATACCTTCAGTGTCCTTTATAGTCTTTAAAAGTTTTTTCACTAAAGTTAAAGGAAAGATAAATTAAAATCCATATATATTTGTTTTGTACCAAAACACATGCTGGAAGATAATGAACTTCTGTCAGCAGAATATGCCTGGTTGAGTCACTACCCTGTGTCTTCAGAATGGCACAAACCAAAAGGAATTTACTTAAAATAAAAAAAGAAGTAATCTATACAGAAAATTGTAACTTAATTGTGTTCACTCACTTGAAGGGCTTAGCATGGGTGTCAAACAACAGAAACAAACAGCTCCAACCAAATGAGTTTTACAAAGACCATTAACTCTTAATTTACATCAGTCTTTTAAATAACAATATAACAGAAAAAAAGGTAAAATACAAAGTCTTTTTCTGTTGCTTTTTGCAATGTTGACCTGGAGTATTTCCCAAGCATTACATTGGAATATAATCTTATTAAAACATGAATTTGTATTACATCAATCTGTAAATCTGCCAATATACAATAAACTTTAATCTTTCTTGCTTGTTAATTGGAAGTCCATTAAAGAGATTCTTTTTATAGCAAATATGTCACAGAAAAAACCCAAAGAAACAGTGTTGGAAAAATCCCTGTGGGGAATAACTCCTGATGCTCATGTTCAGCCTGTTCTTGTAGACTTCCAAAGACAAAAGCAAAGACACGTACTCTGAATTGTCCAGGGGGTCAGTTATCATCCTTCCATTAGAGTGTTTCCAATATATAGCTTGAGTTTTCTTATTTTAATTTAAGCCAAATGTTTCTTCCTTCTCGATCCATGTGTGACATCGTTCAAGTCATTCTTTTCTTTTCCTTGTATTCTTCCCCAAGACTACTTTAGTATTTCCTCAATATTTATATGACCAAGCCCACAGTGATTATCACTGCTCTATCGCAGACTGGCCCTCTTGGTTCACATCCTTTTTGAGGATTACTGTCACAAAATGGAGGTAGTACTTCAGTTAAGCAGAGTGGAAAGATTACCTAATATTTCTCAGCATTATGCTTTTTGTCCCAGCACCTCTTATTAATTTTTTTTAAATCAAGACTCACTTTCAACTCACAACCCCCCACAATATCATCTTCTGTGGAACTGGTGTTTTTTTCTCAGAGTGTGTTTGTCCCACTGCCTTTTATTTTATTTTTTTTAAATTTATTTTGGGTCTAACCATGGTATTTTCTGCTTGTTTTTATTGAAACACATCCTATTTTTTCAGATCATTCCTCCAGCTTACTTTTTTTTTTAAACTACAATTTGTGCATCATCTCCAAATCGGGCATTTTGACACCACCCTCCAGACTAGAATATACAATAAAGCCTGCAAGGCTCAGGACAGGTCTTGTGTCCCCTGCAAATTGCAAAACTGCCTTCAGTATACTCTTCCACTTTGGTGATGAATAGGCATTGCTTTCTTCAGTATGCTAATTCAACCAACTTTTCATTCATCCACTTAGAGTTAAAAAATTCCTCTATTCTGAGTGCAGTGACTTATTAACTTACCTCCTTTAGATATGCTGACTTTCAGGTCTTCTCTGAGGGAAATAAATTTAAAAAAAGGGGTAATATGAGAGTAGAGGTGCTCCATAATCACAGAAAAACCAGAGAAAATGGAAAGACAGGATGCTCAGCAGTTTTCCAGCAGGATGTGAGAAAGATCTTATGGTAGACACACACGCAGGTTACTGTTGAACATATGTTGAGGTGTGTTGTCACAGTGGTAACAAACCACTAAATATCACAGAATAATAGGAAAAATAGATGGAAATGCAGCTTAAATTGGAAAAATTAACGGTGAATACTTAATTAAATGCCAATGTTTATGTTGTTTCTTTTATCACTACTGCTCCTGAGAGCCTGTTCTAAATTAAACTGAAGAAACATATCTTAATAACCTATTCTTATCCGAGGTTTGTTTTGCACTGGTTTCATTTTTAGCAAGGATTTATACTTTTTTTTTCACATATCCGTGCAGCATTATTGGTATCATGCACTGCAGCAAGAGTGCACAGATAGCTACAGCCAAAAAATTTGGCAAAAATACAATCTGTCTAGAGTGCACAGAGCTGTGCACAATATTTGAGTGGGTTGTGGCAGCCATATAGCCATTAGTTAATTATGATAGGGCATCATGTTGATGTGGTGACTGTGCTGCTTCCAGTTTTGGAAGTAGTTCAGAGGCCTCTACATCTGTGTCTGCATCTGCAAGACCATGTAGCTTGTTGCTGATATAGCTTTGATTTGCTGAAAAAAACAAAATAGGGAAACTTCTGGCCATTCATCTTCAAAATTAATTTTCAGGGCTCTTCATTTTGTCCTTGTGTTTGGAGTCCGTGAAGAAAGCAAGATGGCGTAAGATGAAGGAAAATATTGCTTGCATATTGTAATTCCTTTGAGAGGCAGGATGCACTCAAAAATTCTTCTTGGTTGTATATCAACAAAAGTTTACTCTTACACAGAAAGAGTTAAGAAGATATAGGAGGAAGAACTAAAGCAGGCTATCCACATGGATTCAACACACTTTTTTCAGCATTGAGAATTAAATCAGCAGACAAGATATGCTCAAAGAATTTATCAATTTCTCTCATTCATCTAGCAAGAAAGCTACAGTTAGAAATAAATATATGGGTTTTTTTATTTACCACAGGTGATAAACGAGCTTGGTTTCTAGATCACTATAAACTATGTAAAGCCTCAGAGCAGTTCTCAAAAGCAGATACAAGACTTCTTAAACCTCTGCTATAATGAAAAGGGTTCCTAGCTGGAAATTAAATTCACTGAATATGCAATTATTTGTCCTTTATTTTTCTTTCTGAAATTCTGCTAAATTTTCTTCTTTGAAGGCTTTTAGCCTTATCATCATTTCAGTAAACACTGTGTTTTAACGTTACAGTTTCATCTAGGAGAAGTAGTACTAGTTAACAGAACTGTTTCTTTCATGTTGCATTTAGCCACATATGAACCACACAAACCCCACAAACACTGGAAAAAATCCTCTAAAAATCCTTGAGGAAACCATGATGTCAGAAAAGAACCCCTAAAAAGCAAGTAAATGAAATATCTCGTCCAGAAATCTCACATCATGATAATCTGTAATCCTATTCATTAACTAAAAATTAAAATAACAACCTGCTGGTAAGACTCCAGTTAGTGAGTGACTAAATCAGTACTTTGCTAAAGCTCTAAAAGCCAGCAATACCTTTCTCTCCTTTAAATATTTGTGGATTTTCCTCATGAACCATAGAAGTAGGCAGCTCTTTTCCAGCATGCACAGAAACATTAAAAATTTTTTTTCACTCTAATCTTAAGGTCTCAAGACCATACAGGCAAACTTCCTCATATCCTGCTATTATCTGGAGGAAGCAGCACATTTCACATGCTGTCTCTGAACTGATATTCTTCTTTTTTTAAAAGGAGAGCACCAAGACATACTTTTTGCATTCACCATTTTCTTGTATTCCCTGAAACCTCGTGGGTACTGTATTGTCTTAAACCTGTAGTCTTTCCTAGGAGAGTGGTTGCAGGCATTTAATTTCTTCTGGCAAGAAAGCTGGAAACCTCATCTACCCACCTGGCACAAGAAGGGCAGTTCTGAATCAAGCAAACTTGCAAACTATGCTATGTTAATAAATGCTTTCTTTGTCTCCCAGATGTTTGTATCTTTATCAGAGATGCTATGGAACATAAAAGCAACTGTCAGGGAAGTTTAAACTCTTCTGCAGCAGGAATTGTGGAATTGTGCGTTCTTTTCTTTTTTTTTTTTTCTTTTCCCTCTCTTCCTTATCAGCTTAGCTGTGAATTAAGCTGTAAAAGACTACTTTCTATGGAGTTGCACTGGAAACTGGTGAGATTTGCTGATGTACGGCCTCATTTGACCAGCCTGGCTCTCCCTTCAGAGTGTGGAAAGTATGAGAGGAAAACCCAAGGAGCTGCGGACTTCCCCTCTTACAGAAAGGACATTTTTCAGGTAAGATAAATTTTCCTATATTGCCCAATAAATCATCAGAAATGAAACTTGGTGGTTTTATTCCTGGAACTATTTGTAAATCAGTTATTTTAACTATTCAACCAGCTCTGCTGACTATTTAGTTTCCTGATACTGCCATACCCTTAGGAAATTACAGGATACTGACCCAGTTTACACAGATGAAGTTAATTAATTCAAATACAACTCAAACAGGATAGTTGTACATGTCTGCCAAATAAATCTTAACCAACTACCTTTCCAGCCCCTCCCTCACTAACCCCTACTCCCCATCCCTCTTCACTTCAGCCTGGAAAATAAGTTTTCCTGTCCATTATTTATTTTCTGTGGCTCAGCAGGCCTACATTTGGTATCCCACCCCAAACAGAAATCCATTCAAACATTAACAATAGATCACACCAGTTCTCAGTCTGCAGCAAGGACAAGACTGAAAGTAGAGAAGCTGGGGTTTACAATGTCCCCCAGAGTTTAAAAGAATTGAAAAAATAAGAAAAAAAATAGAAGAAAGTCATATTCCTCTTTGATTAAAATACACTGAAGCTGCCTTGGACCACGCTCCAAAATATACTGTCTTGTCTTTGCCACTTTGCTAGGGCCCCCAGGATCCCCACCCTGTGCATGTTAACTCACTGCAGTTCTCAGCTTCAACAGAGCCCTTCTTACTAGGGCAGAGCAACTGCTGTGGGACCTGTAACTGGCCTCTTGGTGCTCCTGTTTTCCAAGGCTTTGTCCTCCCCCGTTTGATCAGGGACTATGATCTTTTCTCACCCTCTTTGTATCCACCTAGGCAGATGACTTGGTCCATTCAAAAAAGCACACCTGAACTACAGAATTGCTCTGTGAGGTTTTTTTTTTGTTTAAGAACAGATCCAGATGCATTCTTCAGTTTATTACAAATGAGTTTCTATTGCTCTTGGCTGGGGTGGAGTTATTTTCCTTCATAGTGATAACACACTCAAAGGATTAGGCTCTCTTGGCTGAAAACAGTAGCGTTTTGAGATTGCTTTATACTGAAAATTTTAAGAAGCTGTCCTGTTGTAAGGTTCTAGTACAAATGCTCAGGTTTCATAGCTACCCAGCTAATCAAGATAACCTCTGAAGAGGAATAAGGTTACCTTTAAATAGTAGGATGAGAACCACCTGTGCAACTATCCGCAGTCAAGTTTTACATTAAAAGAAATAAGAATAATGAGCTGTCTTGAAATAAAAATACACATTTATTTTTGTCAAAAGTGAGATCATAATTTTGGTTCGGGTATGGGCAGAATTGGGTTTCCTCATTAAAAAGGAAGATTTGATAAATTCCACAGCAGCACATAGAGAAATCAAAAGCAAACTACTGTTTGGAGATTTTTTAGCCAGGCTTTTACATGCTAAAATATAACACTGCTTTACAAAGTAGGAGGCTGTTAACATATTCACCTTAAGATCTCTGTTCTAGGAATATGTTTGGACAGGGTGAGGCTAATAAAGCTAATTGCAGTGAACTGAGTATAATTTTCTCCTTGTTTTAGGGCAAGTGAACACAAAAAAATAACCTATGTGGATTTCACAGCAAAGGTTTGTGATTAAGGAACTTGTTTTGAAGTGGTTAATTTATATTTGTAAATAAATATTTTAATTCACAGATGACTTTATTTATCAACAAACCTGCTGAAATGGAGTTGCTTTAGGGGCGCCTTAATGTACAAAGACTGGACAAAGGACTTTTAAAAGGTTTTAGATTTATTTTTATTATATTTAATGGTTGGTATCACAAGCAAATTAAATTGTACTCTTTTTAAGAAAACAACTTGTTTCAAAAAATAAAAACACTCTAGAGAATATAGACTGATGAAAGCTTGTATATCCATTTATTCTCTGTGCCCTAAAACCAGCTAACTTGATGATTATCTTGACAGAGAAAACTGCTTAGGTTTGACAATTAAGAATAAAATGGTAGTAGTAGAAAAAAGGCATGTTTATGCAGGAACTGATGTTAGAAATCCTAAATTTTGCAAGTGTAAGGTCCTGAACCTGGGTCAGGGCAACCCCCAGTATCAACTCAGATGGGAGAATGAAGAGATTGAGAGCAGCCCTACCTCCTGAGAAGGACTGGGATGTACAGTGGGTGAAAAGCTGGCTATGAGCCAATAATGTGCACTTATAGCTCAAAATGCCAATTGTTTCCTGGGCTTCATCAAAGAGGGGTGGCCAGCAGATCAAAGGAAGTGATGCTGCTCCTCTACCCTGACCTCCTGAGAACCCACCTGGAGAGCCGCATCCAGCTCTGGGGTCTTTGGCACAGGAAAGACATGGATCTGTTGGAGTGAGTCCAGAAGAGAGCCATGAAGACAATCAGAGGGCGGGAGCACCTGTCCTGTGAAGGCTGAGAGAGCTGAGGCTGTTCAGCCTGCCGAAGAAAAGGCTCTGAGAAGACCTTGTAGCAGCCTCCCAGCAGCTAAAAGGGGCCTACGAGAAAGATGGAGGCAAGATTTTTAGTAGGGCATGTAGCAACAGAACAAGGAGTAGTGGTTTTACACTAACTGAGGTAGATTCAGACTAAGTTTAAGCAAGAATTCTTTTTACAATGAGGAGGGTGAAACACAAGATTGGATTGCTCAGAGAGGCAGTAGATGCTGCACCCCTGAATAACATTCAAGGCCACGTTGGACTGGGCTCTGAGAACCTGGTCTAGAGCTCATGGCAGAGGGGTTGGACTAGATAACCTTTAAAGGTTCCTCCCAGCCCAAATTATTCCATGATTCTATGCAATTTTGTCTACTGATATATATCCTATGACACTATAATCTGAGAAAAGTGATTAATATATGCACATTTTTATACATGTATTTCTGCTCCTAAATTATCTGTTATTTTTATTACAGGGGGATGTAAGTTCCAGATGTTGATTTCCTTGTTCTTCAAATACCATCCCAAAACTGGCCATTAGGCTTACACAGGGTCAGCAATATTAGGCAGGAAGATGCTGTGAGATCAGTCGTGTCTTATGGTGCCTCTGCCCTGCCATCTGTCTGGGTCCATCTGCTGCCTCTAAATTGCAAACTTGTAAGAATGGGAATGGGACTCTTATTCTGTGGTTGCAAATCTCTCTTCCTCAGCCTTGCCTGGACTCCAAGCACAAAAGTAATACTAATGACAATAATAAAAAGTGAAATGTTGCTGCTGTGTGTCTGCAAGTATTCATGGATTTTTTTTTTAATCTTCCTAAGGGGGGAGAGAGCACATATTTTAGCAAGTGAAGTCAACTAACCTTCTTTTCACAGAACAGTTATTCTTCTTTTGATGCACCTGGGAACTAGCCCATGGTTCCCACTGACGAGGGGAACCACTTAGCTGATTCCCCAGTGAAATGGGTTGCTGGAGTGCTTCATGCAAAACCACAAATTTTGACTTCAGTGTGCCCTCCATAACAAACACTGGCTGTCTGCTGGGAGAGGTGCTGCTCCTCCTGTTCTAGTGGGCAGGTACCCTGGGGACAGAAGAGATGTGGGGGAAAGGAGGTGAGCTCCAGTGTCAGTGGTGGATGTGGCAGGGACTCTAAAAATGATAGCTGTAAATTGATTTCACTCAAGGCAATAAAATGATGACAGTTGATATCCACGGGGATTTCTCTTTTTGGCTTCATTTTGGTCTCAAATAAAGGATAATGCAAAACAATGATGGAATTTTGCTGTGTGTAACTAAGGAAGAATTTTCTTTCCCTGCAAGATCTATTCAGTGTCAGAGACTTTGCATCATTTTACAGTTATGCCCTTAATACATCTAAACTTTAGTTTAAATTTATTTCTATATGTTTTATACTATAAATAAATAAACATAATCATGTCTGTAAAAATGCAAAAATGCTTTGATAATTAGAACACTTTTATTCTATTTTTGCCTTTGCTTTTCATCACCGATCAATGTGTGTAGCAAAGGCAGGTCACTAGAGAGGGGAAGATCACATTGCAAATCAACAAGCCTTTTCTTCCCTTCACTCTGTAGTTTTCCTCAGTAACGACACTTTCAATCCCATCAAGTCATATACAATTTGTGGCAGGTCTGTACCTGTTTCCTATGGAGACTTGCAGCCTAAATACAGCTGGGAGGAGACTTTACCATGAGACATGAACACTGTGTTAGGAAGAAATCAAGAGCTAAGTTTCTCTTTGATTTGCAAATGTATTTTACACCAGGAGAAACATCAATTACTCTCCAATCTCTGTAGGTGAGAAGATTGCAAATGCATTTCCTTGCCTGAGAAACTATCATGCCAATCCATTTAGGGGAAAGAATTATACATTCTATATCTCTTAAAATTAACTGCCATGATTTCAGTTTTCGACTGTGGATATTTTCAAGGTGTTTAGAAGGTTATGGAGTGAAATTTGTTGATAAAAGCTAGTAAATAATTCCAACTAATGCTGGGTGAAAGAAGCTGTCAGGTACCACCAGCAAGAAGAAAAGATTGAGATTAGTTTAATTTCTAGTGCAGATGATATGTCAATCCAGGTACAGTTCTCCATGCGCAAAATCATTCTGTTTGTAACTCTGCCAAATACAGACAGATAAGTGAAAAGAATATGTGCTGTCGATACAGAAAATCTCACAGAGCACAAAGTACAGACTTAGTCTTGGGAGAAGAGAAGCATCCCTATTCTTTCATAACTTGTATTTTTTTTAAGAACAGGTAATTTTTCATACCGATTTTACTGTTCTCAAATGTACGGACATGCACAACTTGAAGCTAAACTGAGGGAAAGGAGAATGACTATGTAACAAAAAATAGAGGCCCACCTATTAACTCATCCCTGCTGGTCTGCTAGATTGGGAATGAAATCTCCACAGCAAGAGCTGTCTCATTAAATCCAACTGGCCACAGGAGAGATTGCTGAATCCCTTTCCCTCCACATAAATCCATCTTTGCCTTAAATGTTGATGGTTAACTGAAATCCATTCATTCCCTGTTGCAAGTCCAGGTTTGTCTGGCTCCCTGGGGAAGCCCCTAGATTGTTTCCAGCTCCTGAAGCAAAGTGATTTACCTACTGCAGAACAGGAGCTTGGGAGCCCTGAAGCTGTCTGAGACCAGGAGAGGGATTTGAGGTGTGTGCTGTGTGAGCCAGAGCTGAGATGGAGAATGCCCTCAGTAGCTGGTGCTGCACAGAGTTTCTGCAGCTCTCTGGTAATGAGTGGCACTGGGTCACCCCAGTGACTCCCAAGCTGGAGGTGTGGAAGACTACTGCAGTAGGTGCTGCAAACTGGACTGTGCACGTACGAAGAGAACTGAGAAGAAAAACTGCCCATAGAACAAAAAAAAAAATAAA
>VZDJ01000141.1:8249429-8278298 GCA_008694505.1 Cyanoderma ruficeps
AAAAAAAAAAAAAAAAGAGTGGTACTATTTCTAGAGTCTTCTGGTTATTGATCTGCTAAAAAAAGATTTGTTCGAATAAACTGCTATATAATTGTAATTAATTATTTTTGAATCTTTACCATCAGTGAAAATTAAATTGCATTAATGAATGCACCTTCAAGCTGGGAAACTTCCCCTCATTTGCATCCTGGTTCACAGAACCTCGGAAAAGAATGGTGACTTTCTCAATTCACTTTTTTCTCCCCAATATTTATGGAAATAAGTATTTTATTTTTCTTAGGGAAGGGAGAAATAATAAGTGACATTCCTCATCCTTAACATATCTATCTTTAGGGCTGGTATGGTCCATTATAGAAAAGCTACCAGGTACTCCTGGTTTCTAAATACGCAAAACCCGCATATGAGGCAGGAAAGAAAGGGCTCCTACTAATAAGACCTTATATAGGTAAAGTAGTTTTTAAAAGCATGTGCTAATTTTATTCCAACTTCAGTTGGATTCAGAGTTCTACAGTAAATTCTTATTTGTACTTATTTCAATTGTACTTATTTCAAAGCTACTGAAAAATTGTCTTATGAACATTCCAGAACAATATCTACTGCAAAGTGTCTCAAGGTGACGCATTAAGGCTTTGCACCTCTACTCAACCTGTATTAAAGCTCATATCTTATTTTGCAATTCTATGAGGCACAAATCTATTTTCTACACTGGATGTGGTGTCAAATAGGGAAGTAAAAATGTTGGACAAATTTACAGCCACTGGATGTCATTGTTGTTCTTTTAAACTACAAAAAACAAATTAAAACAAACTTTAAAAAATGGTGTTGCTGTTAAAAGTTTAAAGATTGAGACTTGAGAATAAATATTTTCTGACCATTTCCATATTTTCATATTTTTATTTTAAATGGCATTGAAAATATGTCCACCTAAAATAGTAAAATGTGTTAATATCAATGCATTTCATGATGCCAAATGAACTACATGGACACTTCACTAAAGCAGGTTAACTTATGTTCTCTTTAGAAGTTCAATCAGTCACCGCAAATTTCAATGTAGGTAGTTTACAGAAAGTGAGATCTGGACAACATAATAAATGTGTAAAAGTAGGTGTAGACTTCAATATCTTTTACATAACTCAAATCTCACTTGTGAAAATCTATGTATTGACTGTGAACAACCAAACGTAGATTTCAGATATCTCTTTTCATACCATTGTCTGAAAATGAAGCACTAATAAAAGTCAGTAACAGCTACCAGGAGACAAATCTATCACCTTGCTAACTTCTGAGAGTCATTCTGCAAAGTGTCAGAGCCTGACTCAGAGGAAGAGATACACTTGTAGTGGGAAGTTCTGTGCCTGAAAGCAAAGGAGCAGTGGAATAAGTACAGAATGGAAAGGGGTGTGGAAAGGCTGAGTCCTCTGCTGGGCAGAAGTCTCCCATCTCCCATTTTCTGTTGTGGGCTCCCAGGTAAGGCACAGGTCTCGGTGAGACTTCTTTGCAGGGGCTCTGCAGCTTCACGGTGGTCTATGAGAAAAGATTCCTTCTCAGTGCTTCCCTACAATCCCTCCACCCCCTCACTGTACATCTGCCCAGCACCTGGCCCGGAACTCGGAAGGGTTCTTAATTTCATTCTATGTGCACACTTATTACTCTCATAAGAAAGTAAGGCTGAACTAGACTCTGTGTACAGTGGGTGGGTTCGAGCACAGCTGTGCAGCAGACCACTTGTTCTCTTTCTGCTTTGTGAGAACGATGCTGTTTAAAATATCCAGTCATCTTTTGGCGTCAAGGGATTTGGGAATGAAATGATATCAAACAAAAAAGGAGGGCAAACCCATTTCGCTTTCCTTCTCCGGAAGTCACTGCTCTTACCTGCAGCGTTCGCATTGCTCTGAACTCCGGCCTGAGGCCAGCGCCCTCTGCTGCAGCGATGTCGCGGGCATGACTTGTTAGCAGAAATCTAGACATGAAACCGTGATGTCACCAGAAAAGAAGCAGCAGGGATGTAGCTGATCAATTGCAGTCAGGCTTGCTATTGACGGATGGGCTGCCTTCCTCAGCTCTGCGCTACAATGGCTGAAATTGGAGGCTCTGATGCAGGGAGGACAGAGGAAGTGCTGCTAATCTCTCTTAATACAGCTCCAGTGTAATATTTGGATTTGAATATCCAGGTGCCATAACTGGAAGCTTCATTGTGCAGTTGTAGCAGCTCCATTGCCAGAGGGTTTAGTTGCTGTGCTTATTCTATTTTCAAGCCAGCAGAGTTAGCAGAGGAGAGGAGCTGAGTGTGCTCCTCTGCATTGTGGATACTGAGGTTGCAGTACAAGTTCAGAATTAGCCTTTAGTAGAAATAAGTACAATGGTGTCACTCTTTTCAAATATTAATAGGAGTGCAGATATGGCAGTGTGGACAGATTTGGGCCAGCTATTGTCCTCCAGTACTGTTGTACAGCATAGACAACCCTTCTGGAGCTGCAAGAAGCTCTGAGATGATTCTTCAGGACAGGATGGTTCTCCATCATCCCCAGCATATGACTGATCTCTGACAAAGCCCCAAAGTCAGCCCAATGTACACCTATAGTTCTGACACTGAGGGAGAAATAGTCCATCTGGATTCTATTGCAGGTCCCATGTGTCTGCAAGCTTGCAGTGGCAATACCCAAACTGCACTTTTTTTTGGTCTGGTCTTCGTCTCTCAGTGGGAGTTAGGTGTGTAGATGCCTTTGAGGATTTGGGGGCAAGATCTTATCTCTATGTATATGCAGCCAGTAGAATACCTACAGAAAATTTTGCATCTTCTGGTGTGGACAATGGGAATAAAATTATTTCTGTAAGACCTGAAAAAGGGCAGTGATTTCCCAGAATTGAAAACCTCTCTGTTGAAAAGAGCAGTTTACCATTAAAATTTGGTGGGCAAAAACAAACAAACAAACATACAAGCAAACAAGCAAAGAAAAAACCAAACCTGCAACAAAATAATTGAAACTCTAGTAACTGATTGTGCTGCCAATCCAACGTGCAGTTGACATGACCTGAACATCCTCAGACATCCAGTAGGAGGTTCAGGACACAGGCTGGGGTCAGAACAGGAGCCCAACCTTGGTGCTCCTTGTCCCAGGGAAGTGCCCTACCCAACCAGCCACTTGAATAAGGATGCTGTGGGCTTACCTGTTCAGCCTGATGGGCTTTATCTTTCTCCTTCTCTCATCTTTGGTAGGTCTTGGGTTCATTCTGAGGCATAGTGGGAGAAATGAGATCTCGAAAACTTTCGCGGGACAGGAAAACCACTTCCTACCCAGTTCTATTTCTGCTTCCAAAACTCTGTTTGGCAGTAGTTTCAGTGAACTCATTCTTCCTTTGAGTGCCATATGATCCACAGTTGTTTTCTAAATCACCAAAAGCCATTGACAGGCTGTGTGGTTTTGATTTAGGACAAAGATGTTCTTTTAAAAAAATCATTAGCTCAAAATAAATGGGGGAAAAAATCCATGTTTACCTTAGTCTTTGCTTACAAAAATTTTATGAGAGTGAAACCTCCTTATATCTGCATTATTTATAGATGTAAAAGAAGACCAAATGGAATTGTGTTTATCTCAAATTAGAGAGCCAGCATTGAACTGAAATGAGATGCGTAATATACATATATATTAATGTATAAATAGCATGCACATATGAATCATGTAGAAATATTTCAACAGTGTGCATACATAAACAGGCCTGCAGGTATGTGTGGAAAACAAATACAAATATATATGTATATATAATTTCTTAATCAAAAGTATTTTGTGGATCAAGTGTTCTGTGAAAAGAATATACAACTCCACTATTGTGTTTTATAATAAGTCTGAACTTTCCAAGTTTTGCCTCCTTTTTCAACATTTAACCGATTATTTGCCCCCCAGATGTTAGATTACTTTTTTTCTCAAGGACTCAAGGTACTATATTGCTGAAATACTCACAGCTTTACAGGGTAAAATAAGGAAGAAATTAAATGCTACAAGCATTTACTAAAAGAATAGCATCTCCCCCTGGGTCAAATGACATTACCCAAACATATGAGGCAGGCAAAAATGCAGATCACATCTTCTAACTAATCTCTGTTTCTTCTGGTGGGGGCGGTCGGGAAGGGGGGAAGGCAATTTTGCAGTTGTCTCAAGTGATGATGATTGGAATTTAGGCAACCTCAAGATGCTGTGTGTTCACTGACTTGAAAGCTCATTCATAAATATCCCAGCGTCAATTCCTGGATAGTGAAATGCCACTAGTAGCTAATGGGGAATTCACCATTTGTCACTGTGTCTTTAGATAGTAAGTTGGGGACAGATAGAAAAGATTGCTATCTACTTCATCAAGAAAGGAAAAAAGAGGAAGTGAGAAACATAGCAGCAGATGGCCTAAAAGAGCCTGCTGTGCTCTGGTCACCTGCTGGCAATTGTTCCTGTGGCATAGTGGCAACTCCTGACCATGAACACTTGGAGGAATTTTTTGCTGCTATAATAACAAGCACTGTACCCTATAACAGTTTGGACTTTCCTAGTCCAGAAAATTTAGATGGTTGCTTCATTTTCAAATAATATAATAGGAAAATAGATTAGGGAAAGATACCATGTGTCAAATGCAAAGACAGTTAAACACCCTGACAGACATTTGTTCAAATTTTTCTTTGAAACTCCGGTGGAGTAAGTGCCTTAACTCCCTCAGGGCTTTCTTCAGCAGTCATGTGGTTGATACAGGCACAGGGATCTCTCTCCTCTTTGTAAGTAGATTTTATGTTTCTGTGTATCTAGCTTATGTATCTGAAGACCTTTGGTAAATTTCTCTTAGTCTTTTTTTTCTAAACTACTCTGACTTCACCAGGAGCAGTTTCTCACAGGCTGCAGTTTTAATATCTCTGACTTTTCTGTCCCTTCACGTTTTCATCGACCGATCTACATATATGGAGAAGACCCTTTGGGTGGATGAGATATTTGGTACAGATGGGACCTCTACTGAGATATAGGCAGCCAAAGAATACAAAGCAGTAGTACCAGAAATTGTGCAGCTTGCAAATGACACTCTGTACACATAAATATGATACTTATCTTTTTCTCAGCATCACAAGTTTGGTGACCTGGGTTTGGCTGGTTATCTGCTATAACCACAAGGTGCTTTTCAGCAGAGCTGTTGCCAGCCAGTCATTCCTCAGTTAGTTTATGGAGTTGATTATTCCTGCATATGTGAAAAAGCTTGCACTCAATTTGAATCTGTTTTTTCCAAATAATTTCTTCAGTTTTCTACATTTGAATTTAAACACTACCTTTTTTAACTTGCCCTGTATAAAACTGTAATAACCTTGTTTTTATTTTATCATCCACAGCGTTGGCCAACATACCTCTAGAGCATTCTACCAGTCTGGTAGCAAAATGCTGATAAATGAACTTCTAACAGCATTTTCTGTTTGATTCAATGAATCTGTAGTGTCTTCCATGTTTCAAAAGCACTCTCACATGGAATCACTGAGGTGAATGACTTGTCAGAAAAGTGAAAGTGTGGTGAGAATGTTGGTGGTGAGTATACTCATGTATTCCTATTTTAACTAAATCAAAATCGTACGATGATGAGCTTGGGTTTTGAATCAGGAGATTTTATTAACCCCTCTCATTTTGCTATAAATTTGGAGCATCTTCCTACTAAGCGCTTTTTGGATCAATACCTCAGATTTTATTGGATTCCTCCCTTTCTTCCCTCATATCCTCTGGCAGAAGAAGGTTATATGGGAACTGTCAGTCTTAAATTCAGTCAGTTTTCCGTGGAGGACTCTACTTTCTGTTAGGTGATAGCCCGTTCAAACCACTTAAAATATTACGTGAATATAGATATAATTTCCTGAATGCACAAAGCACTGAATTAAAAGTTTTTATCTTTACATTTAAGAATAAGAATTGAGAAACCATCTTGCAGCTATTTATATTGAGCTACTAAAGTCGAATTTTTCCAGGTTTGAGAGGTTTCAGACAGTGAGATCTTTGATTCTGCAAGTTTTGTGTGACTTCATGAGAGATTTTTAGTTACTCATTCAGTCCAGGAGTTTGTCCCATCCTTCAGCTCTGGTCAACTCACCACATAATATACAGGCAAGGAATCAGCTTAAAGCAGAGTCAGCTTAAAAAAATATATGAAATATATCTGTGCACACAAAACCAGACTAGTTGTTTTCCCCGTAGATACACTGATACAAAGTGCTGCAATATAATTCTGCATTCCTCACCACATTATAGCCAGCTATTTTGAAGCAAGAAATGGATACAAATATAAACAATTTCCCTCCATACTTGTGGAAAAGAATCCAGACTGTCCAGGAAGACATTATTTCCTGGTAAAATACTCCGTGTGGTTTGGTAACATATTGGAAAAAAACTTCAAAAAGCCAGATGGTTCTCCCAGCTATTTTAATGTTATTGTTTAATGAGTGGCCCAAGAAATGCATTTAAGTAAGTGAATAAAATCCAGTTGTTTCATCATTGTGTTATCTCAAGCAAAAACAAATAAATAAAAGCATGCCAGTAATGAAATGTTTTCCCTTAAGAACTTGGTAGAGTAGTAGTGCCAAATTCTGCTGTGATGTAAAATGGATGGATGCAAAGCAGATGTAACTTCATCTGCTGATTGCAATTGAAAGCTTTTAAAATTTGCTTGGAACATATTTATGCCTTGAGATGCATGGAGAAATGAAGTTCAACTGGAGTTTAAGGAGTATTATAATTTCCCTCCACAAAATCTTTTTCTGTGTTACTGATCTCCTCAGATAAAGGTAGGGGTTTGGTGCCAGGTTTCTTTAGACCTCTATTCTCTTTCTCAGACCCAAAGCCTTCTAAATGCAGTATAAGCAGGTATTTAATATCTTTAACTATCAGTAAATCATTCAGAATACATCACAGTACTCATAATTTGGAGGAGTGTTTGTCTGCTCACCCTCTTATCAGCAATGCTCCATTCCTGATAAACATGCTGTAGATCTGTTGCTGTAAGTTAATGATGAATTCCTTTTTGAGCCAAGTTAAAAATAAATTTAAGCTAATTATAGTGTCTATTATTGAAATGTCCATCTAGGCCGATGAGCTTCACTTCCCTTGAGAACAAGAAATATGAAATCACTATGCATAGTTGAGCTTATTAAGCGGTTTAGACACTAAAGTGGGACTTGGGGAGAATTTGAGCACTGAAGTTGAAAACTGATGCTCCAGCTCCACCAAATCTCTTCAGGGAAACTCTAGATGCTAACTTTCCATCACTGAAATTTTGTTCTGCAAGTTTTCAATCTACTGCACTTGAGGCCAGAGCAGCTCCCTGCCTACTGATAGCTGAGACACCTATTTCCAGGCATAAAGCTTCCCTTCAGCTTCTTCCCTCTTCATCCTTTTCTCAATCTGGCTTTATCATTGCTCTTAAACCATAACAGGCCTAAGTATTGAAATTACTGCAAAACATGGCAACTATTCAATTTCACTCATCACTGCAACAAGTGCTCTAACAAAAGAGCATTCCCTCTGAAGTAAAACATCTAATTCAAGTTCAAATTTTTGTCTTTCAGTTATACAATTAAACATAGCCAGGGAAGGACCACTCCTCATCTTTGCTGTTGAAAGTAACAGGTAAGCTTTCTCATTTCATAGTGCCAGAAGAAAAGAGGTGCAAGAGGAACCATTCTCTATCAGTCATTCAGGGAAAAGTCTCACTAGCGAGGTGCAAGATGGCTGGGAAGTAGGAAACGCTGCAATGTTTCAAATCAAGATGAGGTGGGACTAAAGGTCTTTCTGTTTCCTGAGTGACTGTAGTTGACACTGAACAACAATATGAAGAGGGTAGTGTCAGCACCATCTCGTTCTGTGTCCAAAAAGACCAGATCTATCTTCTGTTCTATAAATGGCAGATACAGATGTCAAACACAAGAAGTTCCAGACTGTGAATTTAAGTCTCTCAGAGTAGACTCAGGTCTCAAGAAGGACAGTATTCTTAATGCCTTCCTTTTTTCCTATGATGACATGTATTTTTTGTCATTCATCAGTACTTTGTGTTACGGATTCCATTCCAAACTTTCTCTTTCCATTGCTACTTAACATCAAATTGTGAAATTTTATTGATGAACAAAGTGAAAAAATTGGATGTGTTGAAAACCAGCATTATAGTGACAAAGTTCTGGAAAAAAACACCCTAAACCCTGCAGTTGGATGTACTTCAATAAATCTCACACAAATGTGGATCTGCAGCAGTGACTAATGGTGTTTTCTGATGCAGGGCTACAGTCTGGGGAATCCCCTTGCAGGATATCGTTCCTGTCTCATCTGGTCAGAAACAAAAAATGTCTTAGACTGAATATCCTAAACCACAGACATTTCCTAATTAGAGTGAATTTACTTAAATCCCAGGTCATGTAAATTGGTTTAGTCTTGTAAGCATGCCAGGTTTCCTTTGAACTCATAAGTCCATCTGTATTTCACATACAGATCTGTTGTTTCTATGTGACAGTGGTACCTAGCGTTGGCAAGAAAAGCATTCCCACCTTGATTGCTGGATAACGAGAAGTAAAGTTATTCTAAAATCTGTATATAAAACAGCTCATCTCCAATTTTTCTAAGCTTAAGTTAATAGACGTTTGTCACAGCATTACTATTTTTTCTGGGGAATTCTCTATGAAGTACATATTTTCAATATGCTATTGTTACTTAGTATGTCTTATGCATATACAAGCGAGAACACAGACCGTGCCACTAGTACGTGCAAATTAATTTTCACTTCTGCTGAGGGACATTCTTCAAGAAAATCCTCAAGGTGGCAGCACTGGCTCAGTGTTTAAGTTCACACTCCACCCTCAAACTACCAAGAAACCCCCCAAAAAACAACCCAACAACCTGAAAACAGTGCATTGCTGAGGTGGACCTTATTTTAAAATGCTTTTTACCTACTGCTGTACACATGCGTTGTTAATCAACCCACTGGTCTTTCCTTTTTGCCTGAAAAATGTCAGCTTTAAAGTGTAGGTGTATACAGGCTTCCTTAAAAAAAGCCAAAAAATATGATGCTGTAACTAAAATACAACTAGTGTTTGCCCCCTCTCATTGACACGAGACGAATGGGATTTATGAAATTTTAGCTGGAAACATGCACCTAAGTTTGTGTTTCAAACCCTTGGAAAGACGGTTCTCTTTACTTAATCCTGCACTCTTGCTGTTATTCTGAGTTGCTGCTACTTCTCCTATCTCAGACAAATGGTTAGCAAAGTGCAACAGAAAAACTGTTGCACTAAATCCCACCACACTCCATGTTATTTTATAAACCCATTTTATGCACTAGCTCCTCATTAATCTAAGTTGTCTGCTACAGTTAATATTGTTTAAATATAATCCTAGCTAATTCAGTTTCAGCCATAATGGCGAGACTGAAAGTGTGCTGTATCCTGCACTCTTTTGTATAGAACTAATCCTACAAATTGCTTTAAGTGTTTCAAGAGAGCATTTTTTCATGGATGGTTTTTATTATCACTAACATGACTTCATTTGTAAACAAGAAAAGCTTGCTACAGTACCTGCAGGCACCAGCAATGATGAAAACAGCTGGAATCTTTAATTGTTTTACTTTTAACAATATGTCCTTTTACATTCAAATCACCCAAAATGCTAACTAAATAGTTTTAAAGTTAATCTGACTAACTATAAATGTGGAAGCGATGCATATGCTAAAAATAATGTTATGATTTATATTCTTCTGGATGTCCTACTTTCGCTACAAACAACTAGCTTGCACATTTGGTTACCTCTATGCTACTGGGAAACATTGTTATTAAATTTGATTTTTTTAAACACTGAACAGGTATAAAGTTTAGCAGATATTATGTTTTTTGTAGTTTTTCATGACTACGTGTGGATAATCCATCTGAAAACTTGTTTGGCCTAACTGTTTTTGGGAAAGCATCCTCCATATTTCTTATATCCTCCATATGCCTTTAAGAAAATGAAGATGGAAATCTGTGCACTTTTAAATTAATATTTTTATCAGAGGATTCAATTTCAAAAGGGCTTGAAAGTAGCAGATATCATTTTTCACTAAGGCTTCAGTTGGAAACATGTCAGTTTGGTGTGATAGTAGTCAAGTTTTTATAATTTTCACTCTTGACATTCATAATGGTTGTCTTGGGCAAAGTAGCCACAAATGCAAATTCAGACCCAGCCTCGTTTGCTACCTTGGATTTTGTACTTTAACAGAGCTCATCTCTAGAAACTATCTTAAAGATGGACAGCAGCTGGGAAGACACAGCTTGATTAAAGATGGGAAGCATAAAATCGGGCAAGAGATCTCATGTTTTAAGACATTACTAACATGGTAGATAAGGAGAAATCAGTAGATGTTAATATACAGTTTGGTTTCTGAGACACATTTGGCAGCCTCACACATGACTTTCCACTTGTTACTCTTAGAATAATGTGATAGTCTGCTGGGGAAATTCCAGGTATCAGCAAAATTTTGCTGTCTAAAATCCATTTGTTAGTCCATTTATTTTGTGCAAACAAGTGTAAAGGTCCTGCAAACTCTCTGTTTTATATGCATCTACAATTATTTAGGCTAGAGAAAATTGTTATTTGCTAGTTCATTACGGGTTAATTTTAAAATTTCTCTATTTTTTTTCCCCTTATGGGCTCACTTATGGGTGCCCTGAAAACCTCAGTAAATCCCTTCTGCATTTCCTACTACCTGAGGTCATACTTTGCTTTTAAGAAAGGATGCATATTTTTTCAGGTTTATATGGGCCAGGAGTACAAGGTCTCTTGCCACAGCAAGAGAAAAAGATATTCATAAGTGCAGAACACCAGATCTAGGTAAGGGAAGGACCAAAGCAGAAGCAGATGTAGCTTTGTGCCACCCTGGCCCTGAGCACTCACAGAGGCCCAAAACACAGTTGCCTTACCTTTTATTGATTATTTTAGCTGCCAAGGATGATGATGAGGATGACATGAACATAACTCAGAAATGCGTCTTTGCCTGGAAATTCCCTTCATACAACACTGACTGTTTACCATTCTTAGCATAGTCATGACTGATTAAAAAACATTTGAGAAAATATTTATCTCTCTGGAAACACTAATTAACTCAAACTATATAAAGCTAATGGAGTAATTTCTGAGAAAAAGAATCATCCCATAAGACACACTCAAAAATAAGTTTCTCATATCTCAGACAAATGACCTACCACTAAACCAGTTGATTTTCTTTTATAGTTTCATTCTGGTAAAGAATCAAATTAAATTCCAATACTTAGAATTCATGACGTATTTTCTTTTTGCATGGAAAATGCCACCACTCTAGTTTCATGCCATTTGACTTGAAATTCCCAAATTCTACTGTATAGTACATTAGAATACTACTACAAGTCTTGCTTTTTCCACAAGCAACTGAGGGTCTTTCTCCCTTTGTCTACTCTGCTCTTCTGTCCTGATGAGTCTTCCTGGGCATGGTTTCCATGCTTGTCCCCAAAGATGCCAACATACCAGAAGAGAAAAAATAATCTATGCATGGCAGCAATAGGGGGTTTTCAGAATCATGCAAACAGTGTTTAGTGTATCAATGTACAAGCTTTAAGAAAATACATGATATGTAATATCAAATAAAGATAGCTTTAATTCACAAAAATAAGGAACATATGTCCAGCTTCTGATGAAATGTCATCCTGCTTATTCCCTCAGCCAGATTTTGCTGTAACACTTCTTAAAGTAGAAATAATTATGCATTTCATCTACATGTTCTGCAGTGACATTTTTATTTTTCATTTCTCAGTTTTGCGTCCTGTGCAACAGGCGCCTCACCTTCAACTCTAGAGGATTGCTTAAAGGCTTTTTCATTTAACTGCTGCTACCTGCCAGTGCACAAATTACCTGGTACAGATGATGTGGAGTGTTAAGGCCCACATCCTACAGCAAGAGATTTACCAGCTACCTGGGTTCTTAGAGCACAGAGAGCCTAGTTCCACACTGGATGTGGATCCACATGTTTTTATAGCATGATGCGCTGCTTCAGAGCAGTGGAATTAGCTCAAGATGTCCATAACGACAAGTAAGTGATGGCAAAAAACAAAATTGAATTGCACGGTCTGCTATTTCAGTTTCCATTATCTGGACCCTCCAAAATAATTTATAAAAATGAACTGCTATTCTGATGCTACATAGTTTTATCCAGAAAGTTCTCAAATATCACTGTGGCACTCCAAAGACAACACTGGAACAATTTGCAGGAAATCAGAGAATGCAGCACCACAAAGCCTACTTGCAATCTTGATGCTCAAAGATTTCTGTGGGTGCAAAAGCTGTGCTACCATGAATTCCCAGAAAATATTTCAGTTGTCTTCCCTGTAAAGCTGTTCACAAAGAGAACATCTTCACTGCCTAATACCTGTGCAGAAGCTCTTGGTTCTCCTCAGAACATAGCCAGATGTGCATTGTATGGTGCTGCACTCAAGCCAGCTTTGGCTGCAGCTTACTTTCTAGTAAGTGTTCAGGCTTCAGGGGTAGGAGAGACCTTCTGACTTCATAGTTTGCCCCATAATTAAGAAAGCAATTTTTGGAAGCACTGCCACAGTGTCTGAGCTTGCGTGGTTTCAGACTCATCCATGCTATTTTTACATTATTTTCTCCTGAACTAATAAAAGCTTGAGCATTTAGGTATTTTTTTCCCCCATTTCCCAGAATAGTATTTTTGTGTTGCCATCAAGTCACTCTCCAACTTTTCTCTTAGCATTAATACTGGAGTCTGGTTTACAGCCAGTAAAATATATCCTAATCATTCTTCTATGTAAGTTTTCCAATCGTCCTTAAAACCACAATTCTACACCAGTTTTCAATATCATGCCAAACATAGTATGTGACCATTTAAATCAAATTAATTTCTAGGTTTGCTTTTGTAAGTGATGGGGAGACAGGGAAGGGGCTTTGTGCTGGTCCCACCTCCAGGCAGTGTTCTTAAATACTCACCTGCAACATTCAGCTCCTTAGAAAGCAGAGAAGGCCTGGGTTCTGGTGGACAGTGCTCAAACTTGCAATCCTACTAAAATAAAAATAGAAATTAAATAGAAATTAAAAAAAACTAAAAAGCAACAACAATAAAAGAAACAAACCACCAACACAACACAATAAAACCCTAACACCATCACCCCCCCCCACTCCAGCCCCCCAAAAAATAACAACAGCAGGGATCATTTTATAGGAATACTTTTTTTACCTTATCTAACAGGCCTCTAGTCAATATGCCACAGAGTAAAGGCATAAATAATCCACTCACATCCAACTCTGGCCTTAATTTTATTGTGCCAGTGTGGAGGAGGGTCCTTTCTCCTGCACTGAGAGATTGTGGCAACGTCCTGTAAAAGAGAGTTTTTTGGGCCCATTAACCTAGAGGAGACTTACCTAGACCAAGTCATCTCCTTGATAAGCTAGTGTCACTGCTATATTTGTTAAAGACTCTGGAGGAATGAGATCTTCACTGTTTATCGTAAGACATTATGTTAATTTTGGAATGGATAGAATTGCTTAATAAATAACAAAGAAACAGTTGTGGGATTTCAGGAGAAAAAGGAGGGTTCAGGCATTCCTCCCACCTTCAGTTCCTCATCAGCCTGATAGAGGCAGTTGTCTGCATAGCATGACAACTTTCCAAACTTTTGTTGAAGAATTCTTCCCAACTGATGGACTGGGAACCTATGTCTTTTTAGACTATGTCTTCTCTTTGAGGCATTTTCCAATAGAAAGGTATCTCTTGCATATGCTGAAATGACATTTCATGGCTTCTTGCATCTTATTCTTAGTTTCTATAAGGTGATTTTATTTTTTTGTCTCAGTATAATGATTTCAAGATTACTGGTCCTTCAAGCAGCCACAAATACCTAGTAGACGAATCTGTGATATCCATGTAATGAAACCCAGAGTAGAGTTACTTTAGATGTAGATATCCATCTTGTTACATTAGGGAAATACCAGCTCAAACTGACATCCCTTCCACAGATATTTCTACATAGTGCAGACAGGTGCTGAAGGAATAAATGTTCCTTTTCTCCACCAAGCCCCATTTTGAGTGACATTAGTTAATACATGAAGGCACAGGAACATGTGAAATAAGTGACAGCATTCTCACAATAAATGGCCAGCTGAGCACCTCCTTTTATGCATGCTAAATGTCCCGAACAGATTATGACCAGGACTTTTAACTGTCCACATATGCAAATTCTCCAGTTAGGTTTCAGAAAATGGCAATTGCATCAAATTTCCTTTCATCTGTCAGACCATTTTTTCTTCTTTTCATTTCTCAGATGTCTAGGAGTAATACCAGTCATTACAAAGCTTCTTCATTTTATGCTCTTTTCCAACTTGTGCTCAATTTGTTCACCACATGCTGAGTTAGACTCATGACTGCATTAGCCTTTTTTTATGGTTCGTCCTATACTCTCATGGTTGCTTCTCATCCTTTTACAATGTGATTAACTATCATTGTAATCAGATACAATCCACACTGTTTGCCTCACATACTATTGCCCTGGGCTGTGGTTCTGTGGTCCTTAACTGCCATCACAATTGATGCTCATATGATTGTCTGTTTTTTTCCTATCTTTGTACTTATGCAAATCATTAGTTTCTCTATTTCTTTCTCACAAGTCTTCCAAAATTCCCACAGTCATCTTTTAACCTTGCAGTTCTTAGTGATGCAATGCCTTTGGTATCAGTGTGCAGTGGATGACAGCATAACCCCCTCAGCAGTTGCTGTTCATATTTACATTCCAGTAGATAACCTTATCTGGCTACCCTGATTTACACTGCTGATTTCGTGGCTCACTCTTCTTACTATCCTGATAACTAAAGCCAAAGAAAACAATTTTTAGAAAAAGTCAATATGTTAAAATATTTCATTTTGTCTCATAGTAGTCTACAAATTAAAGTCAAATTTATGGAATAATTTAGGGAAAATGAAGAATATAAATTAAGTCAAAATATGAATACTAAAAAAGAAGGAAGGGAGAGGCTTCATTCACTGAACTGTGCCCCACTTGTAAGCACTCTAAGCATTTCATTTCCCTTTTACCTGGAGAGATTAGAATTCACATGATGATGCCAAACATCATCATGTTTAGCATTTTGTATTAAGACTACAACAAGAGAGCAACCTCAGAATACCATGCAGCCTGTACTGGTTACAGCCCTCAGCTGGGTGAAGAAAACAAAACTCCAAATCTCCCTCAGAGGCTTTTGAATGACAGTGTCTGACCTCCCACTCCTGTGCCCTAACTGCAGAGAATTGCAAGGTACATTCTTTCCACGTATGCTTGTGTGTGCTGTTTATTTTTTATTATAAAGCATTTCTCAACTAATGTTGGAGTTCCAAACTGCTTCAGTCAGCTACTTCCAGGTCTTTACTAGTACTTCTTCATTGTGTATATATATTTTTTTTGCTTGAAATTTTCTCTTCCAAAGATAGAAGCAATAATACCTTTTTCTTTAGTTTCAAAAATTTTGCCCAGAGGAAAATGCACTTTACAGCATGGAAGACAGACTATTTTCCTCTTTTCACACTTGTGCTGGCTGTGCCTTCGTAATGGGTACACAGTAGACTTAAGAGGGGCTGTTTTACGTTACCTTGTCATCTGCAGTGAAGTTAGTTGAGTTTTTCTCTTTCCTCGATCCAATGAATCTGCAATTATAAGAATCTTACTTGTTCCCTACAAGCATCTAAAATATTTTACAGGGCTTGGGATCTGTCTCTCAAAGTCTTTAGGCTGCTTTCTGAATACTGAGCCATTGGTTGGGACCACAAGCTTTGTTGGGCAATGTAGAGTTCCTACTGCAAGAATACAAGCTTCCACTGCTCAGTGCCCAATTTTTAGCAATGCAGAGAGAGAAGGGTGTTAGAGAAGGATGTCAGTAGCTTAGTCACATAATAAGCCCCCTTACAAGATGCTGATTTACATATTTTAATTTCTTCCCGTTTCTTCCTACAGAACTTGGTTGGCTTCATTCCAGCAGAGGAAAGTGCAGGAAAAGAAAGATTGTTATACCCTGGAAAACACACATTTCTGACAGGTACACAGCAGCTGTTCAATCTTAGCATCAAATTGTGGACACACACACACGAGGCTGAAGCAGGTGCACTTATTTCAATGCTGGTCACAATGCTCTGACAACAATATGTTATAAATCCTTGCACAGTCAGCCCAGATAAGGTAAAGGCACTTTCGCTGTTGGTTTCAATTTTTGCTCTGAAAAAAGAGGTGGGAAACTGAGATTCCTAGGTTATTAAACTCCTAGGTTTAAGTATTTATAAACCGACACCCCTCCCCCATCATAATAAATTTTTTCCTGTCATTAGAATATTCAAAAGCTCATGACTATTATGACAATATATGCAACCTTCACATATAACTTCCACATTTCAATGTACTAGGCAAACATTAAGTAATTTAACAATATCACTGTTTGACAAATAGCATGATGACCAGAGTTAGTGCTTGCTTTCCTGTGCCTTTCTGTCTTGCCACTGACTTTAGTATCTAGCCATGCAAACACCAAGTTAAACATTTCCCTGCCTGGGGTAATTGCAAGAACTTTCTCCCATGTGAGCTGTCCTGACCTTCTATATCACTGGAATTCACTCACCAGCCCATTCCTCCATTCTCACTCCCATTCCAGTCAGCTAAAAGCCATGTTGCCATCAGAAATTTTTGATATTATTTACCCATATTATATTTCTCCTTGAATATATGTAATAACCAAAGCTACGCTTACCATTACCTTCTTGTGGTTAATATTGTGATAGATCAGTTTTTTGGATCAAGTCAAAATCAAAGTGATCATGGCAGTTGGGAGCTACAGCCAAAGATGTAATAGGCTCCTGTCAAGGTATTGTTTTTGAAAAGACTTCTGGTCTATCTGTAGAGCAAGTTCTGTGAACTCCTCACTCATCAATGCCCAGAGAGTCAGTATGTGGCAGCGAGAGCTGAGAGAATTGATGGAAACTCCTGAACGAGGAGGTGACGAAATGACAGATTAAATTCAGTGTCAGTTCAATGCAAAATAATGCACTAATGGTAAAATAACTGTAAGCATTCAGCCAGAGATGAGGCAATGGACTATAAATCAGATGCTTTCACTCATGAAAGGGACCTCGTAGTCACTATAGATAGTTTTCTGACTTTATCACCCCAGTATTCCTTAGTGGCCAAAAAGAAAGCAGGGCACTAAGACTTAGTGTTTTGAAGACAGAATAGTCAACTAAGCAAAAAAGATATTTAATGCTTTTTGGAGTTGTGGCAGCACCATATCAAACAGGATACTGTAAAAACAGTACAGAGAAGGATGAAAGGGATGACAAGGAGATAAGAAGAAATTAAATAGAGCAGAACAGATCAGTCTGGAAATGACTGAACTGAACAGGCAATAGATACAAAAGAAGAATATAACATCCTGAATGCCAGAGAGATGAACGGGAAACAATTAGTCGATGTTTCACATAGCTCAGGATGTGGAAGACACCAAATGAAATTATAAGATAGCACGTATAAAGAAAACCAAAGGAAGTTCTTGTTACTAAGTAAAAATCACAAGCAAAAAGTATAAGTGAGATCAAAAAAATAGACAATATCAAAGAATAAAACTCTGTTGAGGGCTATTAAATGACATGACCCTGATACACTGATGGTTCCAGATATCTTACAGGTTGCGAACTAGGAGAAACTATCAGGGAAATGCTGTTTTGTGCTTCTGCCATTCTCTGGTGTGTCCCTTGCTGGTCACTGTCACAAAGCTGCATGGATTTCTGCTCTTACCCATCAAGTTCATTCCTATGTTCTTCTATACTGTAATAAATGCATGACTTCAAACAACAGTTTTGCAGGTAGAGAGACAGTGAAATATTTACAAGTCCAAGACCTGACTTGACCTCCTGCGATACAGGAAACCTTCTTCAGACCAGGAACTATGGCAGGTAGAGAAGGAATTGAGGCAGTGGTATTTCCTAGCCAAGCCATGCACATTTTGGGTATTATAGTGTCCTCTACAGATTGCTTTAGGAAGAAACCGATTATAGTTGTGTCACTCATGTATTAAAGGAAAATTTTAACAAGTTCCATTACAGAGTTTGCTGGAAACAAAGAAAATATTGTTAATTTAAATTGTAATATTTTGCATTTCAAACTTTGTTGGAAAAATTGCAAATTTTTATGCTATTTTATTGGTCTTATAAAGCAAATAAAAATGAGTAAAAATAGAAAAAAAGCCAATATTTTTATGCATTCAAAATTGAAAGTTCAGTAAGTTTTCTGTTATTTCTTTCTCTCTGTCACCAAAATAGTCAAAGTTTTCAAGCTAAAATCTGAGAGAAATCACAGATATAAGGATATCATTCACTTGATCATGCTCATTGAAAATGTAGCTGTGCTTATAAACTCAAGAAAATAAATTTTGGTAGTATGTTTCTGATCTGAATTTAGTGGAGTACTGTAATTTCTTACCAACTGAGCCAATGGTGTGTGGTTCTTTTCTGTCTCTTCATTGCTGGGGCTAGAACGCTGCAGATCATAAAGCCCATACTTTACACCTCATTAAAGAAATACATTGGAATATGCGATACTTTTAAACTCCCTCAGTAAACAGATATTAAGAGAATAATGCAGTTAAAATTATACATCAGAAACAATTTTATGTATCTTTCAAGTCATGTAAGACTTGAAAGGACTTTAGCACTATGGAAAAAAAAATTGAAAAAATTTACAAAATTATTGACTGAAATTATTTTGGCAAATACTAGAGGAAGATTGTTTCCAGAGAGCATGGCTGGTATGGAAATTATTTGCTAGCCAAATGTTGCTAAGCAAATAATTCAACCAGCTTCAGATCACCAGTTAATGACACCCTTTGAAAGTTTTGACAGGCAAACAGTGTTCACAAAGTGTATATTGAATTAAAGGTCCAAGGGATATTTTTCCATAAGAATAAATATTAGTAATGAATTGATCATGCATCAAATTATTTTCATTTTAGCCTAGAAATGTTACCCATATTTCTAACAAGTTCCCTTTTCAGAGTTGTGAAAACAATCCAACCAAACAGAAACACCATCAAAGAATAGGTCATATTGTTTCTTAATGTGGGTGAAAACTTATTCCAAAAGCATAATGGAAAATGTGTGGGTTTTGTTGTTAATTTTACTAGTGCCAATACTACTTTCCAGTGATGGACAAAAACTTATTAAAAATAATCTAACTTAATTTTGCTTAAATAACCAGGGCGCCTCTGAAAGGTAAACAAATACTCTTCTGTGGCATTGCCTTTACCACAGTATTTCCTAAATTTAGAATGAATGTGTACCACAGGACTATACTTATACCAAGTAATGGTAAATTTTGGCTTTTTAATCTGGTATGTTCACCATGTATTTATAAAAAAGAAGTGAAAAGTAGAATTAAATATGGATAAATATGTAGGGAGAAAATGGATATGAAAGGAAAATCAAGCTATACATAAAGAACAAAAATACAATGTGAATTTAGGTGAAAAATAACACAAGTGCCACATGAATATTACCATGTACGAATTACTCCACAGTGGAAGGTAGCATGGAGACTTTCTCTATGAAGCAAGGTAGGTCTCTGCAGGAATAATCCAGATTATAAGTGGGTTTAAGTGAGACAGAAGGTGCCAAGAAGAGAAACAAGAGCAACTTTACCCTATTTTGAGTATGTTTATTTAGCACATGTCAAAATGTCTCCACTGAGGTTTGCAGCCCTGAATATTAGAAGAAAGCTGTCATGTGGTAGAAAATGTATCACAAAGTCAGTCAGCTGCATCATGAAGACTAATTTAAATGTTAGGGACTGGAAAAATAAGTTATTCATCCTTAAAGCCATCTTTCAGAGTGTAACAACCATCTCAACAGCTTGGAATCCTGTTCATGCCTTGAAACCAGCTTTTGCAGGGCCTGATCAAAAATCAGACATCATATTCAGCAGAAAATTCCAGGCAAAAAAAAGGCACTCTCCCACTAAATTTAGATACAGAAACTCCATGCTGATTTCCCATGGAGAGAAAAATCCAGACATGCCTAAAATTTACATAATCAAAATACTTTGTTCTGAAAATTTAGTCTCAGTTATAATTTTCAGCCCTCCTAGGACAAAAAGAAATTGGCTTCACAGGGTGTGAACCAGGATGGTTGGGTACCCAAACACTCAGCTTTGTGATAGAGAGAGACAAATCCCAGATGTCTCAATGAACACATCAGGTAAGCTGCCTGGACTTCAGGCTCAGCTGGTGTTATTTCCACACCACAGCAAGAACAGAAAGAATTTAGTTGTGTTCACTTCATAGGTTTTTAGAGTTACTAAGACTAAGATTTGGATGCAGGACAGAAGCTGTAATCCTGCAGAAGGTTGTGCTAAACATCCCTCTGATCCTGAGAAAGTGAGGACATGATGTAGGACATTGTAGTCCTACCCCCTGTTTCCGTAAGAAATAATTACAAAAGATGTTGAACTGGGTAAGAGACAATAACCTGTGTAGGTTAAAATGTTATGTCAGGGCCTAAAAAGCCCACCAGGGTCTTTATTTCATGACTTCATGGTATTACATAAGAATGAAGTGCTCAGGTGGCAAAAATTTATGTTGTCCCATTGATGTCCTGGGAGATGCTCTCTGCCACATGGCCAGACCACCTTGCTTTTCCTTTCTCCTTCTCAGCAGGAAGATGTGCTTCCTGAGAGCCATAACTAGGAGTGGAAAGCTGTCTTCTGGGCAACATGGCTGTGGCTAGATAGGACAGCAGCTGAGTAAGTCAGAGCATGTGTTTGGTTTACATGGCCCCATTGCCACTGCCTTGAATGATAGCCGACCGTGGCCTCAGCTGGCCAGGGCAGCAGGTGCCACAGCCTTGCTTTTGTTGCCTGTGGTGGCAGTAGTTGTTTCTGCTGCCTGTGAGAATGGCAGCTGCTCAGCTTGCTGGAGCAGAGGTAGGGGCACAGCTCTGTAGCTTGTCCAGCATATCTGATGCAGCACACAAATCACTGTTAGCAATGAAGTACTGCCTCTTTCCTTCTTGCCACCATACTAGGTAAAAGGACTCAGAGGCAAAAGTCAAGATGGATTTTTGCCTATTATTGATCACATGAAATACAAAATTAATCTGAATTTTCAAATGCCCAGTGATATAATTTTTGTTCATTTGTTCTTCTACTTACATGGACTAATGACCTAATGTTCTCTCTTAGTTAGCAAATGATGTAAATTATATAATATTTGATCATGATTTATTTTCTCAATCTGGAGTCCTTCTTTTATACACAGATTTTCCCAAGAGGCCATTTACAACCATGATTCTATGGGCTATTATCACAGCTCTAGGAATGTTAACATGAACTCTTCTCTACTTTATACTGAATATTCACCAGCATCTGCTATGGGATTAAAAGAAAAAGATTTTGCCACACATGGCAGCCAAATAACAAACAATATGCTGATGTATTTTAGGGCTATCCCTTCATCTTTCCTGCAGGATCTGTTGTGGGGACGTCTCTAGGGGTTTAAATTGCACTCTTCAGCTTCTGGATTTACATTTGGCCTTTCAATGACTCTTTCTGCCTGAATAGTACACCTTTTTATTTGTATACAAATATTATATGGATGTTAACTAGGATTTCCTCTTGTGCTCTTTGACTGTCTAAGTGTACAAGGACGATGGATTGTTTTTTTCCAACTGGGTGTCTTTAAATTGAAATTGTTCTGTTTAGTAAGGTAGCACACAGAGGAATGAGCGCTGGTTATTTTTGGTTTTGAGTTGATTTTTATTTCTCTCTTTTTATAGTAGAAATAATTTTATATTGTTTCAAAGCTCAGTAATTTTGCTGCTTATTTAGATTTCATTTCATTCAAATGAAATACCATTATTCTCCACTTCTGCATTAGTTTGTCTGAAATGTATTTTTTACTATGCCAGTTTTAAGGTTTATTTTCAAATTCCCTTTTCTTTGCTACCTATAAAAGTAGATTGCTACATAAATATATTTTCAAACATTGAGGTCAGTATAATTTTCAGTTGCCTCTCACTACAACACTGACTGCATCATTTATTCCACTTTTCAAGACTTTTGATTCTTCATTGGCTTGCCCCCACTTTCTCTCTTACACAAGTGGTCTTTTGATTTGAGCAAAACTACAAACATGCAACATATTTTTGCACAGCCAAGATTTAATTTCTCTTACTGCCTGTATCAGGTGTTGAAAATGACAAGATTTAGTAGTATCAGATTATTATTTAAAAAGAGGAGCTAGCTATATTTGATTTAAATATAAGATTTAAATGTAATCTGTACTCATTGTAGTAAGAAAAATATTTTTGCTTCCTTTTCAAGAACTGCAAGATTTGGAATTGTTTCCTTGGTCTTTAACTACTTAAAATTTGCTACTGCATATATTCTATACCTTTAATTAACAACAAAATTAAATTTTGGTGAAAGTTTTCCATCATAAATGATTAGTTGAATTTAAAAATTAATCTGGGCTCAATTTAAACATTTTAAAATTTGATATCTGGAAAGATTTCAGTTTTGAAATTCTATTGTATATCCAAACCAAAAAAAAATTGAGATGCTTTGCTGGAAAGAATTTGAAAAGTTTATTACCTGAATGGCTCGGCTGACGTGTGCTCTTTTTCCATTGCAAATGGTACTCAGGAGTAAAAGGAGAGGAAGAAAACATGAAACAAATGAAAGGAGATTAAACCAAAAGCTAGCATAAGTAAAAAAATAAGAGGTCACCAAAGGGAAAGACTCAGAGTGCATGTGATCTGGATCCAGTTATCGACCTCCAACAAAAATAACGAGGTGTTATTTTTATTGTACTGGAATGAGTAAAATGAACATCTTTAACACTGTTTATTTATTTCAAAGCTAGGTCTGAGGGGAAATTCTCTATGAAAACAGAGGACCAGAGTAATCTAAAACCAAAATGTAAAGGCACTCATTGTTGCATGTGACTTTGTTTATGTTTATATGGACATGGGCTTGGTTACATCAGTCGCTAAACTAAGCAGAATTCAGGAAAACACATGAAATGAAAATCTAGACACTAAATATGAATCTTTGAAAAGTTCAGAGAACTTCCATTTTGAAATAAAAGTAAAAGTAAAGATCTGTTGCCCTGGGACATTTTAATTTCCTTCTTAGATAGTCAGTTTTCCTCACTAACCTTTTTCCTTGCAAGCTTTGAAAATTAGGAACTACCAAAAAAATGGTTCCAACACAGCTTGAGCATTTACTCAGGAGTCACCCGAAGCCTTTGAATTCACGTGTTCAGAGAGCATTGTGAATTTTGATCAGCCATACTCAAATCCATCTCTGACCCAGCTCCACTCTCACTCTGGAAGCCCAACACACAACATTCAGCATTTCCACTGAGCTAGGACCAAAGTCAAGTAAAATTACGTAGGTATTCCATTTCCTATTAAACATAAAAGGTTATGCAAAACTATAGCTTTCCTGTACGATGAAACAACACAGAAAATACTCGGCTTCTAATGGAAGGTGACAGCAGATGATGAGTGAAATTATACTGCAAGTCTCAGAGGAGAAGTCTGTTAGGAAAGCGAAAAAAACACCCCTCATATAATTTGTTCAAGACTCTTGAGGAAAAACTACACATAGAATTATCAACATTGTCTGACAATAGAGAAGAATAAGAATAGTCTAGCTCAGACAGAAGAGCTGAGTAGAAGCCAAGATACTTTTTGTGATTAACTTCTTCAGGTTTAAGAACTGAGAGGTATCAGGGAAGTTTACATATATCTGTTGCCTATTGTTTTTATTCTGCTCAGTAAAACTGAGCTGTTAAACACCATGATGGGATTTCCGTTTGGCCATGTGCAGGGAATTTAACTGTAACTTAATATTTACTGTTATAATTCAACATGTCAGATCAATGATGTCAATGAATGCTGACTTGTCCCAGTAGCATTTGTTACTACTACTGCAATAATGAAGACAGGTGGAATCATTTGATGATGTCTGTGGGGAAGGAGAGCCTTTGCCAAAGGTTGAGGTCACTTAGAATAGGATGGTACACGCAGTTATTCTTATGGTAGTGACAAAGAAAATTTTCAAAATGTTCTCCAATTAGATAATTTGGTTTTTTTAATACATTAAAATTATGGGCCAAAAACTGTGAATGTTGATAACACATCTTTACTTATACTAGGAGCAAGGATGTACTAGGAGCAAGCTGTAAAAATTTAAAGCTTAAAAAAATTAAAATGCTATTTTGTTCTACCTTTGCCGATATAACTCTCCATTTGGCCTTAATTCTTCTGTTATATGACTATATTTTGCTCAGTGGAAGTATCTGAGTCTAGACTCATTTAAGCAGACATCTCATCACCTGATTCCCAATTAGCTTTGAATATGCTTAATATTTAATTATTTTTCTGGTATTCCTTGCTCAAAGGATCAATATACCTGCATGAAATAAATTTTAAAAAAGTGTAAATCTAACATATACTAATTTAATATATCAAATAATCATAGACTGAATACAATTTTCTAACTTAAATTTTGATCACTCATTGTTTTAAATGCTTTCCTATCCCAACTCTTGTAAGCATTTGAAAAATGGTTTCCAAGTAAGGTAACTATTGATTAATTTAATACCTACAGATTGTAAAATTTTACTTTGTGAAACTGTACACTTTGGCATGGATGAAGAGAAATCAGACCTTTTATATTATATCCTACTACACTACGGTTAATATAGTTTCAAGACTGAAAAATTCTATCCTGTCGTAAAAAGGAGAGCTGATGTACTTTTTTTTTTTTCAATCCTGTTTTTTCACTTTATTTTTTCTTATCCTTCCTTCATTTGATGCCTTCATGATACCTTGTCAGAGACCACAGGCCCCAGAGGATTTCAAGGATTTCCTGAAACCTCAGAATACAGGAAGAGCCTTGAGGGGTTTTAGTAATGGCAAAAAAAAATGGAAAACAACAAAAATTATGGGATCACTAATACGGAATGAAGGATGTGGTTGTATAGTCCTAGACCTTTAGAATTAGTGAAAAAGTAAATGTCTGTTTGGATCTAAACACTACAGGAAGCTGATGATTTGAACCTAGTAAAGACTTTTTCACATCTATTTTGCCTCAGCACTCTTCTATAAGAGCTGCTTTGGAGAGTGCCCTTTCCTTTTACCTTTCCTGTGCCAGTTTGATGCCGAAAGGCTTGAGGCTTTTAAATAACTGATGAATTGTTTTCTTGGCCTCAAAATAAACATTAAAGAGGAGTTGTGTTTTATACTGTAAATTGTAGGTTTGTGTAGGATGCATAGGGAAATTTACACAAGTGGGTTCTTCCAGTGTCAATACATATGCATCTGTGTGTTCAAAACTGAAGTTAGAATAGTACAGACTTTTTCCTGATGTTTGGATGAGCCCCCTAGAGTTTTCAGCACAAAATACTTCTGCATGTGGATTTGAAGGATTGTTTCTGTCTGGAATTATGCACATCTTTCTGAAATTGGTTTTCTATTTGTGACATTCAAATTCAATTTTTCCAATGTTTGCAGTAAATCAGCCCACACACAAATCATAATCATTGTTGTATAAAATAAAGTAAATTTTAAACCAAATATTAACAGAAAAGTTTTGTTTTATTTGTCAAACTCTCCTTATTTTTATTGTTGTAGAAATGCCTTTTCATTTTATTCAGGCTTTTGTGTGCTGGAAATTAAAATTTTGACTATGTAGCTGATAACCACCTCCTTTCAAACATAACTTCACCTTTCACCTTTTCACCCTGTGAGATAAAGCAGAATCTGAGTATGAAGGCTCAACTAATTTCAAATGAAAGATTTTCTACAGAAAAAATTAAGGCTAAAAAAAACGGGAAAAAAAAAGTTAAAATCTTACCCTGGGCTTATTAATTAAATTTCTGCAGATTTTCATGTATTTTTTAACTCTAAAATGAAAGCTGTGAACCAAGAAGCTATAGGCAATTTTGGGCCGTAAGGTCCATAAATTAAGCATTAACTGCAATGCCCAAATCCCTGTACAACTTTATGAGATAAACTGAAGGATATATAGATGCAAATATATAGATAACAAAAGCATATAGATGTTGAAAATGGGGATGAGTATCTTCAAATAAAATGGACACAACTTTATGAGACTTTAGATTAAGAAGGTTCCTGTTCTAACAGTAGTTCCTTCTATGTGGTGAGCTTCAACAAATTATTTGATCTCAGACTTAGCACTGTACATTCATATCAACAGCCCTGTGAAACACTGGATAGTCTCTAGGTTCTACAGCTGTTCTAGCCATGAGTGCAGGATACAGTCAAGGGATGAATGGTGCATAAGACCACTCTGACAAGATCCTGGCATTCCATATGCTGTATTGATTCTAGCAGAGTTGCTTGGATCAAACTGAGGTGGGAGCTGTGGCTTTAAAACATGAGTTCTCATATTAGTTGGGAGCAGCTGTAATTTGCTCCACCCTAAACAGTCTATATGTGGTCTTCCGGTTTGCAGCAAAACCCAGCATAATCTCCAGCTGGAAAAAATATGTGGATACCTCTACCCAAGAGATTTTTTAAAGTGTTGCCTCCCAGGTGAAGCTGTAGAGACAATAAATTGCGACAAAAAAGGCAGAGGATGCTGCTATAGGACGCCACCTCCACCCTAAAGCTGCACAAAGATATGGTTACATACTTCAGTGCAATTTTATCTGGATGAAATGACTTGTGTTGGGGCAGCACAATAGGCTGCCAGTGCGTAAACAGTCTCTTAACATTTTGCAGCCCATTATATTTTGCTGCCCAAGGCAACCTCCTGCTCTGTGTGGTTATACAGCCCTGTTTTTATTTTCTGTTGTTGTCAGATATGAGCCCATATATCACTCCCTTCAGTAGAGGCTGAGCTCACCCTCTCCATATGTAACTTAACATCGGTGGCTCCGACAGCAGGCAGCTACTCAAGGATCCTGCTTCATGGTGTAAAGTTACTTTGTGAAAAATAAGAGGGAAGTAGCACTAATAAATAGACAAAACAAGTGAATAATATGCTTTACTAATTATTTTAATTTCTATAAATAAGACGTGTGGGTAATAAAAGTCTGTTTCCTGTGCCCTGTACCTCAAGTGCCATTTGCAAAGGAATAGCCCAGAGTTGGCAGCAGTTCCAAACATGTTGTTTTCATGTCAGCAAGTCCATCTTGGGGATTAAAATGACCTTCCCAGATGGAGAAGCATTTGGTACTTCCCAGACCTGCAGTCAAAAGGATTCTGAATGTAAACACAAAATTCAAAGAATGGGCAAACATTGGTTTGGACAGTAAAATAAGCAGATTAGTCAAAGGACACAGTCCTTGTGCTGAGAAATATTGAAGCCTTTACAGTGAAGCTGCTACTAAAATGAATCATCTGCTAATTGTTAACACATGCTGTGACACCACTGCTATCTACTGTTCTAAATGTGACAAAAACATGTTGTCTTAAGATATGTGGGCTAATATCTCATCCTTTTTCATCCTGAACCACGCACCAGAAGTATCAAAGTATCCTATCAGTAGTGCATTGACATATAAAGAGGAGCAATAGAAAGATTAAAAAAAAAATTTAAGAGAGAAATATTTAATTGCACATTGGGGAAAACACCTAATATATGTAAATAAGAAGCTGATTGGAATATATTATCATAAAATGTAAATATTCATTAGTTTAAATAGTTTCAGCTAAGCATTTAGTCAATACTCAATATTGTGGGCTGTATATTGGGAGGAAAAAATGCATCAGCACTGTCTCAGAAGTGTTTCTGTTTATTTCCAAAGGAACCCAGACCCAAGACAGCAAGAATCAAGCAGCAGAAAGGAGTTTTCATATTTGCAATTGCGGGCTCCTCTCAAGGCAGTACTTAGCATTCAGTGCTCTGTGTTTGTGTCTTCACTGCCCTTAGTTCTCCCACACGATTTCTCCTGCTTCTCCCTCACATGCAGAGGCACATCTGGTTCAGTGCAATCAGTTCCCAGCTTGTGGATCAAATGACACAAGCCTGCATCACTGGAGGAGATGCTATGGGTTACTAGCCCCTGTTTTTAAGCTGTGTATTCAAAAACAGATCTTAATATCTTCTTTCACCTAATTTAAGGTGTTAAGAGCTACAGTTACAGACAACTCTGTTAACTTTGATTCAAAATCCTCTTTAACCATTTTTTTTCTGATGAACTTGTAATTTTTGACTGTGTCTGTTTTCATGTGCCCTAACAGTTATACTTTGAGGTCTACTGCATGGTGGGTGCATATTGTTCCATAAAAATCATGGCCACTTTAGACATTAATAAGTTTCATACTGGTTACACAGGAATTTCAGAACCAATTCTTGGTTTTGAAAGTATTTGTTGTTGTTTTCAAAACTGCTGTATTTACACCAAGGACGGGAGAAATATTTCTTCTAAAGCTAGAAATGTTTTTGAGTTACCAGTCACTACAGACCCATTTACTTTGAGACTTTTAACTTTTGTCTGGTATTTCTAGATTAATAACTATATGTTAGTTACCTCAAGTCTTCCAGGTAGTGAAGCACCCTGAATGATTTATTTGAGTAAGGGATTTCTAAATAATTTTTTAATAATTCAATTCCTACAGATATTAGGATATTAATCAACTTCTTATTTCCCTAGAATCAAAATACATTTTTATGCCACTGACTTCAATGTGAACAGGACTTGTATCCTGTAAACTATGTGTAACTCTATGGAAAAATGATGAAGGAGGGAAGGAGGGAAGGAGGGAAGGAGGGAAGGAGGGAAGGAGGGAAGGAGGGAAGGGAGGAAG
>VZDJ01000141.1:8278366-8324276 GCA_008694505.1 Cyanoderma ruficeps
AAGACCTTTTTATGTGAATGGATCCAGCTCCTCAGTGAAACCATACAAACAACTACTGTTAGAATATGTACTTTTAAGTTATTTTCTTGGTAATTCTCCCCTCTAACACCTTCAAGTTCAATGGTGAGATCCCACAGAACAGATGGAAGCATTTCAACTAAAATCTCAAAAGTATTCAGACACCTAGGTCCTTTGGAAATACATTATTTTAAATCACTGAAGACTCTTAAGGTCTCTTCAATTCTGCACCAGGTAAGTTCGTGTCAGTGGTATGCTCAGGAGAGAAATGTATATCCTTTGAGTTTTCTGACTTGTATCCTCAAAAAGTTTATCTGGAATAAATTCTTCATACCTCACATAGAACATTTACAAGTGCATCTGAATGTGCATGTCTGTTTTATTCTATTCTGCCACTCTTGGTATGAAGAGTCAAGGCAGCTTGTGAAAATTTATCATCCTCATATCAATAGCTGCTCTTCTGATTGGAGCACTGGTTTTGGCTTTAATTACTATAACAACAGGAATCTACCTATGCAGAGTTAGCAGGGCCGGTTCCAGTAAGGATATGATTAAGATCTTTGTAAGTGTTCTGTCCCTTCTTTATAAATCTCCATGACCATTTTCTTGCCATCTCTGTACATTTTCTGCATTCCTTGAAACTAAACTGTGACTGTGCATCTCTCGGGAACCTGCATCCCGTTTCCTGGCTAGCTCTGGCACCGGGCCCGCAGTGAAGGTACAGTTTCGTATTCTGGGATACATCCCGATCCTTTGGGTTCTTGCCTTCAACAGAAGTGTGGACAGTGGCAAGGAATAAGGAAGGACTCCTGTGAGAAATTCAACTGGGGTTTATTAGCCCACGTGGCACTTATTCACACCCAGAGAGAGAGCCCACAAAAGCAGGTTTTCTCTCAGAACAGCACCTTAAGTATGGGGGTGGAGAAATGGGAAGGGGACAGCTTGGAACCAATCCAAAAGGTGAAGGGAGTGACTCTGAACATAAATGACAGTCAATAGAACCAATCAATAAATCAAGGGAGGGGAGAACTGGGGAACCTTCACTCAATCACTCAATGTTCTCACTAGAACCTTCTAGACATCAGGGTGAGGCTGTAAGGTGATGGACAGGACTCATAATTGTGATTGACACTTGACAATCACTTGGGGGAAACCAAGAAGGGTTTAACATGGGGTACATGGGACAAACCATTGTAACTTATATAAAAACAGTATAACACAAAGAACAGATGCATACAGAAAACTGGCAAAACCCAAAATGCACCACTACACTAAACAATAGGCAGGAGATGTGGGTCAAGGCATGGCTGAGACCTAAGGCTGATGTATCAGTTGTCTGCTGGAGAGATGCTGCAGAACACTTTCAATATGCCTGTGTTTACTCACAAATGGTTGAATTTTTCAAAAGGGATGTCATGAAAACTAGCTTCTCCACATTCATATTTTTCATTGTAAGTAAATTTCAAGCTTCAAGATATGACACAGAGAACACTAATGTAGAGTATGGGGAAAAAATCCTTGTTTACTATTAATAGCAAATCGAATTGTTACTCCAGGTTTTCTTTTAATGCTGAAGCTGAAGTTAGAGCATAATGCTACATTAACAGACACATAAGGTTAGACTTTGTTACAAAGTGAAGAACTCAAGGCACAATCATCTGATCTAAACCCTTTGTCAATACTAAGAATGACATCCCCAAGTTCTGAAACATACAGTTTCTAGACATCTCAAATTAATATCTCCCTACACTGTTCACAGTATTTTGTGACAATACAGACCTTTGTAAAATGAACAGAGGAGAAAAAAGTGTTTCTCAGAATGGCCCTGAAGTTTTTCCTCCATGCATACATTGCCCTTCTACAGAGCTGCCTATACACCTGAAATTAGCTAGGGACCAGTGGTACCTTGGTACCTTGCTACGGGGGGTGAATACACACTGGCAAATTTAAGACTTAGGAGGAAAGTGCTTTTTTTATTCTTCATCAGTTCCCACTTTACAGATGTGTCTAGTATGAATTTTATCACCCTCGTATCTCTTATTTTTATTACGCTGAGAAACAGGCAGGCCACAGAGCAAGAGAATGGTTCACTGATGTGCTTTTCTATCACTTCCTTGCTGCCCTTTGTTCATATAACATTCATTTCCTATGAGAGTGCTCTGTATCTCTATCAGTTCCACACTCACAATTCCACATCTCCTCCATACTACACTTTCAAATTCCCATGTGCCTCTTAAAAATGTTATGCTAAAGGTTTTATTACTTATTAACACTATAGGCTATTATTAATTTCTGTGTTTATAGGATTGAACATAAGTCTTCAAAAGGGTAGTTAGGAAACCAAATGAGAAGGGTGACAAAGGGCAGCATAGTTGCCAAAAACTAATTAATCAATGCACAGAATACTTGCAGAGATAAGAGGAAAAATGTTGGATACTCAGTGCTGTCTTCAACATCAAACTCCTGTTTAGAGAAAAACATTCAGCATTAAAATATGCTGGGTTTCTTCTCTCTCTTCTTGCCTTTCTTACCACACTGCATGGCTCTTCTTCAGCCTCCTCACTGCTGTATAGACAGCAGCTTGAATAGACAGTGTGTAATAACTTTAGTAATAATCTCCGAGATGTTTAGCATTTCATCCTTCCCTATGAAGGACAAACAGCCAAAGCTTTTCTTTCATCTCTCTGAATAAGGAGCAAGGCATCCTACAGCTCACCATTGCACCTGAATCCAGTTTGAAGGAGATTAACAGATTGATACTCTATAGTTGTTCTTTTCTATTTATTCCATTTTCTTCTTGGGAATAAATGCTAAAAATTAGGGCTTCTATTTTTAGGGCTATTCCCTCCTAGAGAGAGGGAAAGACGTCTTCAAAAGCAATTCAGCTTGCCTAAGATCTGATCTGTACTTGATGGTACCCTTAGATGAGACTCCTAATCAGGCAAATGTCCAGACAGGCATGGGATTGAAGATGGTTTCCAGCTTCGGTAGAGTCCAAAAGAAAACAAGAGGTCTTATCATTAATGTTTTCCATTTTGATTAATATTATAATTTTTGATATTACTTTATTGTAGGGATCCTCAAAATTCTAGATGTAATTTTGCCTTTCACCTTGTTTTGCTTGTCTCACAGATTTTCTAGATAAGGGCTTTTTTTGGTTTAAAGCCTATACAGCTCCTAGTTTTCAGTATTTCTTTTCAACAATATGAAAAATATATTATATTTCTTTTCCTTTTAGTGACCATCCTCAGGGAGGGCATGTCATACAGGTACATTAAGCCCCCTGATGTATGTGTAAATATTCTTCTCGTGTATCACACATTTTCACTGCCACAAAAGACACTTCAGCTTATTGTCTAAATGAATGGACTAGAAGAAAGGAGGGGAATGTCTGTGAAGCAGCATAACAATTGTTGGAGTCTTATCTCTTCCAACTAAGTGCAGTAAGTGTAGTCTTGAGGACAGCTCTTCTGTGAAGGTATTTCACATCTTTTCTTTGATCAAGTGCCAGTGATAGAGGTGGGTAAGTGGTTCATAATGTATCATGCAAAAATATCTTCAAGTATTTACATGACTATTCTGGTAGAGTCTTAGAATTCTTAGAAAGCATACACCTAAAATGAGAACTGACTTAAATCATATCAGTTGTTTGTAGTTAGCTTTCAAATATGTTCTATATTACACTGTTCATGCCTCTTTGAGCAGAATCTTTCTCCATTGAGTCCTTGAGATTTACCAGCTAAATGGCATTCCAATGTTTTTCATCAATTTCTCATGGTTTCTGTAACAATATAGCAACAAATGAGGTGTAATGCCAGGAGTATACTCCAGAAAATAAATGTCAAGTTTTTTGGTTTCTTTTCTTTTGTATGGTCTTTGTTGCTCTACTGTAACAATGAGAATCTCCTACTGGCACTGGAAACCTACTGTGGGGTGAAAGATGTGAACCCTCAAAACAAACAGCAAAGAATTTCAAACAAACCAGAAAAATAAAATCTAAAGTTATGTTAATGAGCATACAGATCAGAACTCAATAATCATAGGTTTGCTCATCACTTTAAATTTCCATCACTAAAAAAGTCTTCTTGGATTTCAGCTGTCAGGTGTATTAGTTCTGTTTATTCAGCAGTTTATGGATTATGCCCAGAAATAATGAATAATATTGCTAAAGAAGTGAAAATGAAGTTCTTGTTCAAATAATTGGGGGTGGGAGTGGGGAACTGCACTTATTTAAATTAATTATTAATCGATTCACTAATCATCATTTGATCTCTCCACTTCCTTTTCTATTTAAGTTTTGCAGCCTTCAGAAAGGGTTATTAGACTGGCTATTAGATGTCATTTAACATCACAGATGTAGAAACCCAGGGCATAGGTGTGTCTTTAGCACTGTCTCTGCCAGAGTCATTAGGGCAGTGTTGTTCTGCAGAGTTTTAAGGAAAGCAGAGGAGAGCTTTGGCACAGCCACAGGAGCGAGCACCAAGCACACAGGGTGTTTGGCTATGTCTTGGCTGACATAGACTTACGCAGCAGACTTGCTGTCTGACTATGGATGAAGGAGATCGTGGAAGTGTACTTTTTCTTCCTGAATATTCTCCAGGATGCCATGCACGTTACAGCTCCTTACACATTAAGCATGTTCCTGTATGTTTCAGGTCAGTGGATTAGGGGAAAAATTAGTTTTGTGGCAAAAGACATTTTCCACACGGGCTCACTTCTCTGCCTGACTTCCATGCTGAGCAACCACTTCCAAATAAGCTGTGTTTTACCACCTTTACTGCCATTACTTCCAGTCCATCTTATTGGATTGTCATAATTGTCATAAATGTAGTAAAATCTGTGGCAGGCATAGATCCACTAGAAACATCTAGGAGATCACAAATGCTTCTATTACTGCTACTATTATATACCAAGAAATTATTATAGCTGAGAGATCTTGTGCCATTGATTAAATGAATAGTCTAGGTTCTGGCACAACTTCTCCAAATAGCCATGATAACAGTCAAGACTTTTAGTAAAATAAAACTAGGCAGATATTAAGGCGTCATGTTGAAAAATATAATCATACTGGCTTATGAAATCAAATAAAATACAAAAAACATTTTCAGAATGCATTTTCAGCATTCAAATATGCATTTAAAATAACTCTGCTGAATGTATCTGTATTTTTTACATTCCAGTGGAGAAACAGCAAGAATTATCCATATTCAGTGCAAATGCATGCTTATCTAGGGATCTAGAAATATAGCTGAACTAGTTCACATCAGGAAACAAACTCCAGTCACACAGGTCAATCATTTCCTGTTTTAAAGTAAAAGCTTTAAATCTCTAGAAAGCAACACGGTCACTAGAGAAATACAGGCACATGGTCCACATGGGACTAACTGAATGCAAACATTGAAGAAAATAAATAGATCTTTATGACAATAGTGAAATTCAACAAGTCATCACTGCTCTGAAAGAGCTTTTATTGTATTAAGAAAATACACTGGATATAGAGGAAAAATATGTCAATAATCATATTATGGTGACAACAGTTTAAAAGTAAACATAGATCATCTCTTTTCTACTAAAAGCTAAGCTAGGGAAGACAGTTTCAATAAAAAATTAATTCCCCAAAAATTCTGTGTAGTAACTGTACTGGAGAAACTTCTAAGCAAAGTACTACTGATCAGGAAAAAATAAATCAAGTGGTAAGTTATATGCACTAATAAACAGTCAGCACAACGGCTTACACTCCCTAAAATAGCATGAAAGCATAGTTTAATGACAAACCGTGAGCTACTTCAGAAATGAAGAATGGATGGTTTTTCATAATCCTCCCAACTTTCTAATGCACTGTGAAGCTGAAGAATATAGGTCTTTCTCTGAACTGTAGCCAGCCATTATTCATTAATAAAGAAATTGTCCTTTATCACTTGTGCTTAGTGACAGAAATATATAAATATATATAGTGAGATAAAAAATAATCAAAGTACACCTGGTTATTATTTGTAAAGACTTAACTGTAAGTTTTTAATGATTAATTTATCTGCCATTTAATACCTTAATAGATCATGAGAAACATCAAGGGAGGAATGTGGTACTGCATTTTTAAAGTCTCTTTCACTCTCACTGAATGATAATAGGCATGGAAGCTATCATTAGTCTTGTTAGATGATGGTTCCTTTAGGAATCTCTTATATGTTACCTTTTAGAGGGAAGGTCAGAGAAAATCCCCCTGGGAGTCCCCTTGCAGGATACAGCTAACACAAGCGTAAACTGTATGGAAATGGCTAAATTATCTTTAGAGAGACCTTGGTCTTTCACATCAATCAGACCTTTCTGAACTAGTAAAACAGATAAGCATCCTGCTTGTAAGACTGTTTTTATCCATATGTTTTTCATGACTGTCACAACAAATTTGGAATGAAAAGACCATTGTCTTACTTTTCTGGCCTGTTGGTAAATACTAAAGGTAAGGTGCAATTTATTTTAGTAAGAGCTACATGAACTGTTAGTACAAAACTGTAATATTTTGGGTTGTAGTTAAAATCCAGAGAGTCAGGAAACATAAAAGTTAATGCTACAAGAGCAACCTTGATGCTACCTCTGCGCATATCTTGTATATTTTATGGTCTAGGTTTTACAACAAAATCAATAATCTATTAAGGTCCACATTTCACAAGGAAACAGGATTAGGAATGGAGTCTTTATGATTGGTAATTTTTGAAAACTTTGTGGATTTCTTGACTTTTCTTGACTTTGGTTATATAAACTTTATGTTCTGCACTTCATTTCAGTTTTGAAGATTTTTGGAGAATAGGCTACTTGCAGTGTTTAGGCTTTTTGCTTGGTTTTGTTCGTTTTTAAATTTTTGTTTTGTTGGTTTTTTTATTGTCAAATAAAATTTTTGGCTTCCTGTGCTATCAGAAAAAAAAGCAGAGGAAAGAAGCAAAGCAAACTTTATGGTAATCCATTCTTTTTACCCTGTTAGAATAACTTAAGTGGTCTACAAAATAAAAGTAGCAAAAGGTCATTTGTATTTTGCTCACAGTGCCTGTAAATCTACTTTGGTGAAGGAATTTTAAATGATGATTTAAAATTTTCACTGTCACAAAATCCAGATGAAACTTTGAAGAGACTCTGCTAAGTGATTGAAACTGCAAATTATAGGTTGTGTTTTCAAAGCAATACACCAAAACAGACAGAACAACGAATAATTTTCCTGTAAATATCACCATTTTCACAAAGAGCAGATTTTTCTGTAGGGGAATTCTGATTTTGTATTAAAATTTTGTTTTTCTTTTAAGTTTATATTTTTGCATTTTAGTCATTTTCAAAGAGCAATTTCAAATTTCACTTGTCTTTAGACTCAACATGTGAGATACTACCGACACTCATAATTTGGGCATTCAAGCGTTACAGAAGTAATAGTAATTAATTCCTTAACCAGGTACCTTAGGGCCATGCTTGAATCCTGTATAGGCACCCAAGGGGAACCTAGCCATGTAAAACTGAGGTGAGGAATAACTTGAGCCAATAAATAACCAGGGCTCCCTGTTGCCTTCTGGGAAACAATGAGGAATGCTGGATAGGCTGCACAGGTTTGTATGAGGAACTTTGCATATGAGACATAAAGGGCCGCTCTTATGTAATCTTGGCTATTAACCCATCTCTTACTTGTAACTTTCATTTCCAGAATACTTTAATTTAAAAATGAAGCTATCCCTTCTTAAGTTATTGTGAAATTTTTTTATGGTGTGCCCTACTTCTCTCTGATGACTTTGGCTCTCTGAACTTATTGAGTACCCGCATATTTATTGAGGATGAAGGTTATGTTAGCAAGATTACCTAAACAAGTGTATGACTGGTGCTATCCCAAAAGTATTGTGTGAGTAAGGTAATTGCTAATATTATACTCAGGCTATCTTGGAATACATCAGAGAACTCTTAGTCTGAAAATCCTACCAACACTTAAACATGAAATGTCCTTGACATCTCTTACTGTTATAACTCAGATCTTTGCCTCCAGACAGCCTTTCTTGTTGCATTTTTGTCTGTGCTCATTTGCAATAAATGAGGTATTTGTAAAAAATATTGGTGCTTCCCAGGAAAGATGAAGTTTGAGAGATCTGATCTATTTCTCACCTTAAGTAGAAGAAGAATTCTAAAAACACATTTTCTGAGATTCTGTGTTTAAAATAGTATGATCTGTGCATGAGTGGCAGTAATAAGCTTTACCAAATCCACTGAACTCAATCCATCTTCCATAACTCTCCATGTCTGTGATTCATTTTAGATTCCTTAATTCAATTCTTACCATGTCCAGATATATTCTCTTTCCCCTTTTCTCATTCGACATTGTTAAAAGTATCTTTTCTCTACCACTCCATGTGGTAATGGCTGTTATAAGGCTTTTTTCAATGGACTAGCAAGGCTCACAGAAATATTAAAAAACCCCTCTCATTGCATCCTGTGAGAGATGTTATAAGCAAGCTGAAAAACAGCAGAAGCCTAAAAGTAGATTTAAGTCCAGCTCAGTTTTATGGCTCTGGAATAAATTCTGGGGTTTGGGTTTTTGGGTTTTTTTTGTCTTTGGATGAACCTACACTTTCTCATCTCTCCCTACCTCTTTTTCATTTTAGACAATTGCATGACACATTGGACATGCTCTGCCCACAAAGGAAAGTTCTCCACCTGTAAGAAGAAGAAGAAGAAGACTTGTTTTTGGCTTTCAGCATGGGAATCTTCATATGGTGTCAAAAGGACTGCTCTGTCAGAAAAGGTTGCTGATGATGTGGCAAAGAAAACTAGAAAAAAAAGGAGAAAAGAGAAAGGAACAAACAGGAAAAAAATAGGAAAATGGAATAGAAGAGGATAGAGAGAGGAAAATGAAGGGAGAAAAGAAGGCAAAAAGGGAGGGGGAAGAAAAGAGAGAAGGCAGAAAGAAAAGTGAAAAATCCCTTGCCATTGAGATCCTAAAAAATAATCTTTCTTAAAGGAACCCAGATACAAAAATCTTCATTTCCCTCTAACTCTGCTTACTAGTCAGTGAACTCAGTGAAAATATTTCTCCATGTCCTTCACTTCAGCTTAAGAGATGGTAAACCTTTGATTGAAATAGGATCTTAGTAGTAATTGGGTAACCTTGGACACCAATATTGCTATTCAGGGGATATTCCTCAAATTTGATTTCTTTCTCAAGGTACAAAAAATGCCATTTATTTGTTGGGCTCAGAGTTCAGTCTCCTCCTGACAATGGTGTCTTTTTCCCTGAAGCGTTTTCAGGGGGCTCAATATGGAAACTGAAATAAAAATGATTGTCCTCCAGCAAGATGGGGCGAGAATATTTTGATTCCAGCACAGATGCCCAGATGTTGCCTCAAGTCAAAATATGTTACCATCAAGACTGGATTTGTTCAAATAAGGCTCAAAATGTAAAGTAAATACTACTCCATGAGAGGAAAAGAGGAAGTCTTTCAATTTTCCTTGTAATTTCATTGTGTAACTGTAGCTGTTTCATGCATAGTAACAAAGATTATTTTTCTGAAATTAACAATTACAAAAATATTTAGAATGCATTATCATCTGCTTTGACAACTTAGATAGGGACTCTGTTTAATGTGAGAAAAACATGCATCATATTTTAATGATGGCAGCCTCTACATTGTTTTCACTAAGATTTTGTGTTAAAATATTCCCATTTTTTTAAATGAAAAAATTTAATGTTAAACAATAGGTTTCTCACCCATCACAAAAAAGGTCAGGTATGTTTCACTTCATGATTATTGTACAAATAATTGAATTTTATCCACATATAACTTAATATGGAATAATGTTAAATAATCAAATAACCTTACCTCCAGCACAGCACCATTTTAAGTAAACAAAATTATATAGTGAAAATTCTTCTGTATATTTGCAAATAACACATAGAATCTCTTTTTTCTCTAATATTTATTGCATCTTTATATGTCCTGCTACTGTTTCCCTAAAACTATATTTAAACAAATGTGTGAAATGCAACCAGAACCTGCAATTTAGCTTCAAGTAAATCAGAATATTCAGTGTAAAGATTTAAGATGCAGCTGTTTCTGCCATTCATTTGGGTAATCACTGTACATAAATTTATACACCATGAAAAGCTTTATTCATGTTCATATGGTGTGAAAATTGAAAGGAAAACTCTAAATTAATTACCTTTTTAAGCAAAGCAATTTAGATTTATCACATCCAGCATGGGAATTTGTTCATGTATTATAAAGCTGCTGTGAAAAAGTGAAACGAAATATGAGTTAGGAAAAAAGGTTTATGCTCTGTAGAGACTTTAGGATGTGAAAAGCAAATTAGCTGCCCCTGACTTCAATCAGCATGCTCTTATGAGTTTGGGCAAAGTCTACCTTCCGCAGCAGCCCAGTGCCCTGTGGAGGCTCTGCAGAAACGTGGAGCAGCAAAGGTTTTTGTCTAGAACCACCTGAGACTTTTACATCCTCAGCAGCAACTTTGAGAATATGGACTTCAGCTTCTGAGGTAGCACATTTTTATTTTTCCTTCACACCTTACTAATAAATGTCAGTCTAAAGCCATTAGACAGCAATAAGTCTGCCTGAATACAATAAAACGAGCTTGCTCTCTTCTGCTAGAAAGAGTCATTTTTTCCCACATGAAATGTCAGTGGGTATGTAGAAAAGCATTGCTTTGATTTCTGTGAATCTTCCATTATTTCTCGTTATGAGCCTCAAGTTCCTCACTGCATATGCCTGATCATATCCCAGTACACTTCCAGTTATTTATCCAGGTAGTGTTTACCAGCATGTATCCACCTTTAATTTACACTTGGAAAAGGAAACATTGGTTGATGAAATAATTTGCAGCCTGAAATGGATCTCCAAGAAAATAAAATACACTCAATGTCTTTTGCCATAGGAAAACTATGCCATAAACAAGCAGTTACCAAAATACAGAGAGTGAAAAAATTATTTTTTCATTTCTTTCAAACACAGCCATGTTTGCTTCATAGACAATATAAAATTACCAGAGGATATCATTCAGGGAAGGAAAATATTTCAAGACTTAATTCTTCAGCACTGTTGTTCCAGCATGCTAACAAAATCAATGCTAACAAAAATCATCTCCTTTTAATCTGTTATTCTTTTGTTCCATTGAAGTAACTCAAGATCAATATGTATTGATTTGCTCCCTAATTATATTAATTTTACTTTAGAAATTAGGGAGGCCATAATGAGAATGTGAAGTTACTTGAAGACAGTACATTATAGGTAGTCTAATTTAGCAGGAGTCTGTGCATGAGATTAATTCATTAAAAGGAGCCAATTACCATACAAACAGGGGAGATAAATAAGATTTTCTCCTTTAATTTGCATTTTATATATTCCTTTGTAATTTTTAAAAACTTAAATGAATTTACAACCTAACTATACTTTTAATGTATATCCATTTTATTCCTGGGGAATATAATTGCATTTAATTTTAACCTTTAGCTTTGTCTTTTAGGCATAGCATTTTAGAAAACGAGATCGTGGCATCTAGGTATAAGACATTTTATGTGACATTTTTATTAAGAAAAATAATGAAATGTTAATACTTTTAACAGTCCAACTTTTCTTTCCACTAAACTTTTCTCCACTTACAGATGGTAAGATGTTCAGTTGATAGATAATGATAGAGAAGATGAAGGTAATTTGGCCTGTCTTGGCTGAGAATTTGGCTCGTTAATGTATCTTGGCCCTAAATGACTATCTATAAACGTTAAATCACTATGTCAATTGGATAGCCACATATTTTATCAATGCAAATTATTGCTCGATGATATGATTTCTTTGAAGAACTTTATTTGTTCTTTGATGAGGTTAAAATGGAATTGCTTATTTTTAGAATGGCTTGCTCCTTGCCGATTTTGCATTACACACCAGCATAATCCAGAGAATTGACATACTTGATTCTTTGTTGCTTTACAGCTGAAGGACTGGGACTATCTCCAGTGAAATATCACAAAAGTAATCACACTTGTGTAATTTAGTGTCTGTAAAGACAGAATCAGACCCAAGGGATCTTTAAAGAAACTTACACTGACATTAAGCCATTTGTAATTCTCTTAAAAACTTATCAAAAGTCCTTTAGCTAACTGAAGACTGCTATTTTCCAGGGGAGATAAGTGGTGTCATACATTTTTTGAGGAGTTAGAAAGCTGACAAACATTAAAAAGAAAAAAAAGAGAAGAGAAGAGAAGAGAAGAGAAAAAGTGTCATTAAATCAGAAAAAATAATTGAAAACATCAATCCAAATCCATAAATTATTGTTTGTGTAGTACTCTGTGATGATATTTGTTGTTGCCATAGACAGTACAAACATGCAAAAGGTGCAGTCCAGTTGATTTTCTTTCTTATCTCCCTTCCCAACTCCTTTATGTTAAACCTGTAATAAAATTATGTTTGGTGGCCTCTCTGTTCAGGAACATTCAAGGAATTAGTTACCTCTACATGCTGTGGACCTAAGGATAAAACCATGGTAAATACAAGCCTTGGACAAGTGGAAGCAGTGTCTTCAATGGGAAACTGAAACTCATATCTGGTTTCAAGCATGTATATTCTTGAAAAGATGACACTGAAATGGACACTCAGCAAAACCTCTGACCCTATGCTGCTAAAACTCAGTGCAGAATATGTTTCTAAAAGAAAAGACCTCTGTTTTTCAAATTTTCCATTTCCTTACCTCAGATTGAGGTATCCTTCGGTATTGGTTCCACTCAAGGTTGTTCCTAATAAGGTAGATACTGGCTGCCATGAATATTTTTAATTGATACCAGTGGACCACAGGGAAGACCTGGATGAAATTTACTGTCTTTCTTGGATGTCCACGACACAGACATTGGTGTTAAACATAACAGAAACATCTGAAGAGATTAGACTACCAAATTGCTGCAATTTCTCTGCATGCTCTAAACTCCAGGAAGCAACAAAGAGGAATTTAAAAGCAGTTTTACCAACATCTGGTGGCTTCTTAAATCCAAGCTGCCTTTCTCTGCCAGCAATAATTAGATGCTTCATGGAAAAACATGACCAATATGAAGAATTGTCATTCATATTGCAAGCAGATTGCCAGACAGATAACGCATCATGATAATGATGATGATGATGATAATGACATATAAATCTTATACATACTGCATTACTATTACATTCCTGCACTGAATGCTGCATGCAGAGCATAAAGGAGCCTCCTTATAGAAGTGTTCAGCTAAAAACAAGACTGGGATTTTCAAAAGTAATCAACATCTATTTGTCATAGGCTTTTCTACTGTTGCCCATGAGTGTAACCACTGAACACATGCTCCAGCAGTGGAATGATTCCACTGTATCTGGGTGCAATTTGAGAACAATGAGAAATGTCTTTCCATTAAGCTTTTCTTCCCTTTTTTTCCTGACAGTCTTAATAAGAGACTGAAGGTATATCTTTGCTTGATAGGCCTCAGTTGTAAAGTCAGAATTATGGTTAAATAAGATGTGGGGTAAAATAGGTTGTAAAAACCCTTGGATTAGGACCTCTGCAGCATATATGTTAGCTAATGTTTCAGAATTATTCCTTGTTCTGTGTCAGGACTCATCCTTATCATACCCATTTTGTATGAAGTTTTCTGTTACTATGTGTTTACTCCCAGGGTAGTCACAATACAGGTGACAGCAGCAGTGCGTTTCATCCTACTTTAGCCTATTCATCCAAATTTACAGTCAGATCTTAGACTTTTACAAACATGGACTGACCTCTGGTCCCTTCTTCCTAGTGCTGCTCCCACAAACCAAAAAAGACAGATAAGACATCTGTCCATTCAGAAGGAAGGAGTTAGACAGGGCTTTCAGATTAACTTCCAGGAGTAGTTTCTCCTAAAAGTGACTACTGTTCCAGTAATGTAGCTGTGACTTGCTCACAGTCAAAGCTAACTTGAAATTTACAATAATTTTGCAGTTTCTTACAAAGTACTGAGGAAAGCTGGCATGGAAAACCTGTTACTCTGATTTTATCTCTTCTGTCTTTACTTATTACCTTCTGAACCATAAACTAATTCAGGTTAGAAGGGACCTGCAGGATGTCATCTAGTCCAAACTTCTACAGAAGTGCACCTTGTTAAGTTTTCTGTAATTTGCAATTTGCATGTCAAATAATGGAAAAAAAGTGTGCCAGTCTGGGTGGCAGTTCTGAGCAGTTGCACTATGGATCTGTTTTTCTTTCAGCCATCTACATAATTTGAAACATTTATTGAAAAAACAGGCAATTGCAATGCCATGCATACCTTTTTTTTTCCCAGACAAAACCAAATTAATTTCAAATAACTCAAAATTTATAAGGATTTTTTCATCATATCTAATTTAAGGTGCTTAATTTGTCAGCTGGTTAATCAAAATTAGCTGCCATCATTACTAGCCATGTGACACAAGCTATGTGCTTAGTAGTTTTTCAAAGGATATTTGACTTACATGTAGATATAATGTAACTGGAAATGAGTAAGACACTGGCTTATCATCAGCTTCAGAAATTTAGAATAGCTAGAGTTTTACTACACAATTCATAAATTTTTGCCTGGGAAGAAACCAGCAATAGAAAGTTCAGTGTGCAAATGTTTTCAAGGCATTTATTTACAAGACAGTATGGACATTAAGTATGACGTTGGCCAACATTGTTTCTCCTCAAAATCCATACTGAAACAGAAATGTTTGGAAGAGCCACCTACAACTGAGTGTGAAAAAGCCAAGTAAACAATGGAACAATATAGACACTACTGAAGACACTTCATTCGTTTATGGCAATTAGAGCACTTACGTGAGCAGCCTTAACTTCTTTCCTTTTCCAGCAGAACTAGTTCTTGCTCAAATGCATTTTCAAAAAAATAAATATTTTAAAAAAAATTATTCCTTGAGATAAGAATTCAAGAACTCTGCATCTTCCCCAATAGTCAAGTTCTTTTACAGCAGAACGTTGCATCTCTGGGACTCCAGTAGGCCATGGATGGCTTGCTCTCTGAATGAGACACATTTCCAGTATTTAATGCAGCTGCTTTGATTTGATGATTTCATCACTGAAATCCAACCCATGCTAACAAATCAGAGAGGTCTTTTTGCAGTATGAAGCACAAAGCTGTCTGGGGTTTGAATTTCTAGCTAGCAGTGTAACATATATGCACTGGATTGTGTGGTTCAGCTCTCAGACTGTTTTAAGACTATTACTGAGTGATACCTCTTAGTGAGGTGCAAACCTAGGTATCTATGGAACCAGGTTTTTAAGCTATCAGCTAAATTAATGGATGAAACTGAACAGCTACTTCTTAAAAATAGTATTGTCTGGCTACTTGTCTACTTGGGTGCCAGACTGCAAATGTCTTGGACTCTTAAGCAAGGGCATGATTCTCTGCAGTCTGCCAATTTGTTAATTTCCACCCAAAAGGAGCAAAAGCAATTTCAATAAATAAAGGCTGACAAGAGTCAGAAAGGCTGCTTTTAAGCTTTAACATGCAGATGCTATGAGCAGTTCTTGGATGAAGATCTATTGCTGGAAATCCTGCTCTTTTATCTACAGACTTATAGCCCATTCTCTGTATTCAGAACCATCTGGGCACATTTGGGTCTTGGTATAGAAAAAGTCTTTCCATTTTGGTGAGTTCATAACTTGCAAAATTATAGCTCTGAATCCCCTTTCCTCCATGTACTGCCCTGAGTGAGATAAGTCTGAGGTATTTTGAATGATCTTCCTCTTCTATCTAGATCTAATGGATCTTCTAATGATCTAACTAGAAGATCCCTGACTGTGGAACTTGTACAGCTGAAAACTAAAACAAAATGCAATTTAACTCCCACTTGTTCAGCTCCTGGGGCAACGACATACAAAAGTGCCTAAGATAAGTGCTTCAGGATAAAGGAATATAAATGCAGCCTCTAGCTCTAGCGCTAATAAATAGGCTACAGATGCATGGAACTTGTTTGTTTCCTCCTCTTCTTCTGGCCTTTAAATCCTTGCACTCTTGGCTGTGCTGATGTTCAGCTTGAAGTGTAATGGTGAAGCATCTGCCAGTTCAGACAACTTTTTTTCCTTGGTAGGTGAAGCAGTCTCATATGAGATGTGGCTATAAAGTCATATGGACTGAGGCTGGAGTGCTTGACACAGGTGGAGATATCTCTCCAACTGCATGGGTCGTTCTGTCAGGAAGCTGCCATGCAAACTATATTTTCCACTGCCTTCCCCATAAAACAATAATCAAGTTATACATGAGTCTGCAATGCTTGTCCTTCTGTCCAGGGTGTACCCTGAGCTGCTGCCAAACCTTCATGGTTTTGTGTGTAGAGTCTCCATCCCCAGTGCAATCACAGGGGGCTTTCTAAATCTGCACCTCATGTGCATGGAATGTGCTTGTGTGATTACGGGTAGCAGTGTCTGTGTAAGAGCAAGTAAATGAAAGTGGAGAGTTCTTTAAGGATGTATGGCTTCCTCCATCACTGGACTTTGTGAGTGATCATTTGTTTGGACAATCCCATCACGAAAAAATGAAACCAGAGTAGTCTAAATCACTGCTGGGGGTTGTTTGAAATAACCAGAATAACCTGCTTGACTTTGCTGTGACACATGCTGGAAGAGTTCCTCAGGCTGCTACAGCTGACAGGCAATTAGGAAATTGTTCCTTGCCATTTCACAAGCTGTCAGCTAATGACTCCCAGCTGAAGCACAGACGCCGCCGAGGGGAGTGCTAACCCCATTTTACCAAAGACCACAGAAGGAGCAGAGCTGGAGACAAGGACTCACTTGGAGATATGTAGAAAGCAGTAGTGTCACTGTTAAAAGTAGTGGCTCCTGGCCCTGACACCTAAGAAGAATTGGGCTTGTGTCCATTGCCGGCAGCAGCTTGTAGGGGCACAGGCTGGGGGAGAAGCATGGATGCAGTTAGTTCAGCTGGAAGCCATTAGCGTACAGCTGAGAGGCAACAAGGAGCAGCTTCCTAAACTGCTTCCCAGCAATACCTCTAGGAGCATTTCCTTTTCAAGGCAGAGTCAAGATGACAACATAAGACTAAAACTGAAGTTGAACTTGCCTTATACCAGAATCAAACAAGCAGGTTGGAAGTGCTCATATGTTTGGGAATAAGAGAGAAGGGGTTTATGGACCTGTTTTCTATCATCTCTCAGCTGTTTGATCCTGGCTCCCAGCTAAGACCTCATAACTGACTGTGGGGATGCATGCATTCCCTTTGAAAGCAAAAATCAAACAGGTGAAGAGTAAATTGCATGACTTTGGTGATTTAAACTTGCATCTTTAACTTTGCTCTGAAACAAAGTCAAATAGATTTCTCAGAAACCAATAATGTAAACCTAAGAAGTAATAAAGACCAACCTGTTATACGTTACTCTCAAAAATGGCACCAGCCATTCCAGCAGCACTCTACAGTAAAAATATTTAGGTCCAGTTTCAGAGCTTGAGACTCATATTTTTTTTTCCTCCAGATTCTGCTCTGTACTCCATCCCTGAAGAAGGTTTTTTTGTGTGGCAAAGATGGTGAACTAATAGAATAAGCTTGGTGATTTACTGATGTGGTCAGTTAGACAGAGCAGACTGCCAGATGCCTTTTCTTCAAGACTACTTCTAGGGATTCTTGGTGTAGGTGGTTTTATTTCTGAGCATATTCCCTGTTGTAGTACTCATCTTTCAGCTCTACCTTTTCTAATTTGCTTCATAAGAATAGAAGGCACTTAACTACAGCCTGGTGTAGCTCACCCCTAATAGCAAAAGCTGTTATAGTGACAACTGATTGGCTTTTGAAAGCTGGGCAGAAATCACTCAGCTGTCTTTTCAGAATATTTGATTTTTCTGAATGATATCTGACATGCTTGGTACTGCTTTAGAGCCTTTTAACTTTTTCTTTTAAGGACACTGTAAATCAGACACTGAGTTTAAGTCTTGCAAAATATTTGTGAATTTGAGTAAGGATTTTCAGGCTCCCTAATGATAGGTCTTCTTGTACATATTTATGACAATTTTGATACATCATGTTCCCTTCTATTTTCAACCATATTAGAAAACTATTTCTTCTATGAGAAAGAATGTGTATAGCATTTTGTCCAAACATTCCCAAATCATAAGACCAAAAAGTTCATATTTATTTTACAGAAGATTTTAGGACAATTCATCTGTCACCGAACATTTCAATTATAGCCCAGGTATATTTTCAAGCAAACTGTAATATAACAAATTTGTATTTCTTTCTCTTATGGTAGAAGCTGCATGCATGGAACACTGCAGACATGTATCGAGAGTGCATATTGATGTTTAATTAATTGTCTAACCCAGCCAACAAAAGGATTTTCAATCCTGATTTCTGTAATGATAGTAGAACAGTATAAGTACAAGCCTTTATCTACTCACTAGCAAAAAATGTTGTTGTGTGAATCTTAACCTTGAATTAACACAAATCCTAACACACTAAACTTTCTTCAAACATGATTATCTTCTCTGAGGATTTCTTTTTTCTGAAGTGCTCTGTGTATTACTGAAAAGATTTATACAGTAAAAGTTATTCTAAACTGGCTTTTGATCTGAAATGTCAGCTTCAAGACATAAGTTCTATCATAATCAAGTAAATTTTCCCTATTCTTGTTATGAAAAAAGACAACTCAGCTATAGGTATTTGCTCTAGTGTAATTTCTTAGGAGCTACGTACACTATTCTATTTATCTACACTTCCCATATGAACCTAAATTATTTTTTGTTTTAAAATGCATTATACCAAGCTTAATAGCTTTTCAGTTTACTTAGCATTTTACACTTTAGCATTTTACCCTCTGTTAATGTTTCTGTCAGTGCTTCTTGAGATAGATGCTCCCCTTTCCCCTCAAGTCAATGAAGGTGGTCAGGAAGTTATAAAACCCAATCCTTTCTTTCAGCTCTCAGCCTCCACTTTCCTGGCTTCTGTATGGCTCAATGTTGTTTTGCCTCACCATGAAAGCCCAGGCCATCCCAAGGTACTGGCTGATACCTTGTTTGGCATCACTGGGTCACAACCCAAAGCCAGGGATTGCACTGGTCAGGCTGTGCTTTGTTTTGGGCTGTGATTTAACTGGTAGTGGATGTGTGTGTAATTTCACTCAGCAAAGCTGCAGGACTGGAGTGTTCATTTCCACCTACCTCTCACAATATTCCATAATCCCTAAGCTACTTTATTTATTTTCACAATACTTGATTGAAAAATGGCTTAGAAATACTGAGAAAATTCTGGTGATAATTGAAATATCGATTGAGTACTGCTATTGATATTCTACCTTGGAAGATTCATATCACTCTGAGGTTATTTCCAATCCTGTTATTTGTTTTCACAAAATGGAAGCCAGAGGTTATGAGCTGATTTCTTATGACCTAGAAACATTTCAGATATAGACAAGTTTATTCCTTCTTCTGAATTTGTCATTGCATGTGAATGAGAAAGAAAAACTCTGAACTCAATTTTTATTGCTTACCTTTGAAGACTGACACATTTGTACAAATGTTCTTAAAGAGAATTCTGAAACAAGAGAGTTTTTTTAGTATAGGTACTAGGCAGCAATACATAGAAGATGTATTTTATTTAGTAGTACTGATAAATGAAACCACATGCAGCTTCTTACCACAGTCACTGGGATGAGTCATTCTGAAACACAATATCTTAACAACTTCAAGTCAAACCTTAAGCAATCCAACAATGCTATAAAACAATGGCCTGTTTATATCCTCATTCAGTCATTCTGTTCTGACTTACTCATGGGTAACGTGGTACATGAAATTTGGATAGAGTCCAATGAAAACATTATATTTTTACAAAAATAGTGAAATAATAGGAAATAGAAGAATGTATAGATTTGCAAGGTCATCTCTGTGAATATTGTGATTCTCCCAAGTGGTCCTATGCTAGTACCTATTGGCTGTGAAGACTAAAATACTGTTACTGAAGTCAAGTGCTTGTGTTTGAATAAGTTGAAGGGAGAATATAATTGTGCACTAAAGTCATGCACAATAGTCGGCATGTTACATAATCTGCCTCTTCTCCACTTTTATTCTTTAAAAGAAATAATTTAAAACTATAATAGGACAATGTGGAAATGTTTTTCCCCTAATAAATTTGGCATAGCATGGTTCTCTCAAATGAAAACAAGATGGTTTCACAAAAAGTAGAGGCCATTTGTTGCTCATAGAATTTTCCAAATTAATCTCTTCCACATCCTCTATAGTTTTGAGTTTTTCCATTGTGTGAACACTACTGATCACATCAGATGGATTATTCCTTCGAGAGTAATGCTGAAATTTTGCCAAAACTGTGTTCATATTCTTATGAAGATGACAAGATTTAGTTTGTGTTTATTCATACAAAGTCTGTTCATCAAATTTCAATCCATTAGTGATACTGGTTCTTCAAAGAATAACAACTTTTCCTGAGATTATATACCTTCCTTTCTGGAAGGATTATATACCTTCTAATTTCTTGTAGTCCATAACAAGTTGTTAGGCCAAAAAACTCCACAACAGCAAAATAATCTGTCTCATTGGAACATATCTCTCTTTAAAAGTACAAACCAATACAGCTTTGTCAGTCTTTCACTTGGCAATTTTAAAAGCAATGAAAAGAGTGCTAAATCTACAGTTTCCAAGGATTTTGTTGATTTTACCTGGCAAATATATTTTCCTGGAGTGCAGCTACTGTTTATTAATAAAAGAGATAAATGATATGATTTAGGAAATAGTAGTCGCCTTGGTCTCAAAGTCTCAATAATAAAAGGAAGAATGTTGGGTTTCCTCTATGCACTATTAACTTAAGTACAGTGAAGCAGCACATATTCTTCCTGGGCTTGGTCAATTATTAAAGACTTAATTTAAAATGTGGAACCTGTAGATGGCAGAAATTATTTGCAAAAGTTATTTTCATTACCTAGGGACAGCAAAGGATTGCAGCTGCTGATGTTGTATCTGACCTTCTCTATGGACATTCTGAGATGCTTATTTGTACTTATAGTGAAGTGTCAGTGGCTTATGTTTTGCTCTTTGTCTAAGAAAATGCATTTGTAACAGGCAAAAAAAAAAAGAAAAGAAAAAAAAGAATATATTTAAGCAGAGATTGTAAAACATAATGGAATTATTTTAGTTTAGAGGAAATTTTTTAACAAATATACCCTAGCTGAAAAAGAGTACATTATATGCTGCACTTCACTTTAACTAAAGTAAGAATAGATCTCTGAAATCTCCCTCTGTTCTTACTCTACAGCCTTCTTAGTCTATTTCATATATTTCCTTTTATGGCACAGAAAAGTGCATATTTTTTTTATCCTAAGGAAAAATTAATTTCTGCATGTGCTGGGTTGTATGCATTTACTGTAGTCCATTATCAAATTCACAGCCCACAACATTGTAGACAATCAATCACCAAATATCACCAACACTTCAAGCAGTAGAATCTTGGATACATGTGAGCGATATCTTCTCATCAAGGCACTCTTCTCAATCATGAAAATACATGACATGACAGGGAAAGCAGTGGGAATGAAAAGACAGATGCTGATGGGGAGCTTTTTCCACACACTTGGTCATATTATAATTTTAACTATTCAGTATAAAACAGACAACAGGGATGATTGCTATTGTTTTACTGATTAGCCATTCTCTCCCTTTTTTCCCAGAGGGTATCCTGCTCAACTCTACTTAGTAAATATTGACACCTGTAAACCAAGCTGGCTGATGCCTTTGGCCCTTCAGCTCTCTTCCCATCTGTTGCCTGGGAATTTTAAGTGAAGTATTTTGGGACACTTGCTCTCTTCTCATTGAAAACTGTAAAAAAAAAAAAAAAAATCACTACCCAAAAGCTAATCCTAGAGCCACATGGCTCTAGAGCAGTCTGTAGTAAGTGAAGGGAAAACATAGCATATGTAAAATGCATATCCCACTGGCCTCTTCTGACTACTCTTCTTTAGTTAACAGCATGCCAGGGTAATCTGCTTAGTTACCAAGTGGAGCTTTCTTCCCTTTTCCCCATGAGATCACCCTGACCACGATCAAAGTCCAAACACATTCTCGGCTAACTCTATTGTTCCCAAGAGTGGGATTAATGACTAATTATGTCAGGTCACTCATCCAGATGGCCTCTCAGATGTTCCTTTGTCATTGCCTGACCTTCCATATGCCCCTTTGACCTTGAGGTTTATTTCCATGGCAACATGAAGCCTCAGTTTCCTTGCTGAGATTGCCAAGAAGTAGCCAAAAGGGGGAATATGGGATAATCTACCCACACTTTGTATTCTGCTTCCATCTCATGCCTTGTTAAATCCAATGAATAGATAAAAAATGCTATCTGATCCCAGCTGAGTGATGACCATGGTCATGATTCTATGTTACATGCTATGTTTTTTAAATTAGCAGACAGCTTTGTACATGGAAACGTGCATTTAATTTGAAGAACATCAATCGCCATAATGTGATCTTTTTATCTCATTAATGTTAAGCAAGGGTAATAGAATGGAATTACAAAATATCACTGTGAAAGGAATACAATTCAGAGAATTATAGATATCCCCCATTAAAGCCCTAGAGATGTTTAGATAAGTCTACTTGTTCAGTTACATAAATTAAAGATTCTTTTATCTTTCCTGAGATTTAAATTTAGCCTTGGGTGTTGATCTTATTCTAAAGAAGGATTTTAATGTGGTTAATGCAGTGAAGAAATTTTCTAAAACAACCAAATAAGTAAGTGAAAATATAAAAGGCTAGTGGCTGATGAACTCAAATAAAAAGGCTGAATGGTAGTTCCATGAGTAGAACTGTATTCTCTTCTAGCATTTAAAAATTAATATTAAACAAGATATGAATTTACCACTCTGTGCTGTCAAATTCAGAAAAACTAGTTATCTCTCTTACTAGTCGGCCATGAAACAAAATTATAATCTGCTCCTTTTCCTTTATTTTAATCTCCTTTAATATTTTTCAATAATTGGCTAAAAACAATTGCATGTGGAAGAGTGAATATCAGATTTACTGCTCACTGTCCTAAAGCAGCATCTCAGTGGAACGCTGTCTCTACTTGTGCCACATCCCTAATTGTTGTCACAATTATATTTTGGTTTTGTTAGTTTTTTCTTAAAGAGCCACTTATGCAAAATAAGTGGGACATGAAATACAGCAGTCAATTTGGAGGGTGATGTGAGCCCTTTTTCTTCCTAGTTTTGAAGAGTATCAATGCATACTTTTTTAGAAATTGCTTTGCAAATGCATTCCAAAGATATTGATTGATCTTAGTACAAATTATTTTAAGAATCAGAAACATCTACGAAGCTAAACATAATATTTTGCCCTCAAACTGCTTATTTACTTTTCATTTCTAGTCTTCTGCAATGGGCACTGAAAGTATGTCAGGGAAAGTTATCTCTATGTATGCATCTCTGCATAAGATTCTGTAAAAACTACACTGAAATAATAGTATGGCTTTTAAAGAAGAATGTAGACAGGTTCTGAAACAAAGGTGACATCTTAATGCTTCCAGCTCTGCCCTCTATATATATGTGTTATCAGCCATCCTTCATCCAAGTTATAATTTCAGTTTTATAGTGGTATAACTCCATTGTAGGGTCACGGCGTTCAGCTGAAAAAGACAGAGATTATTTACATAAAGCAGTGCACATGATTGCCCTCTCATGCCCTCTTACATTCTGTAAGGAGAACAAAGATCAAACAGTTATATATCACTAAATTTTTCATTGTTCCATTCAAGAAATCTTTCATATTTTGTCCCCCGCACATGACCAACCCCTGAGGAAGGGAAATAAAGGATCTATGAGCTACAACACTCTTTCATAATTTCCCCTGAATTGGTGACCTGGACAACACCAAGGACCTGAACAGAGGCTGATACATTATCATAGCTTCAAAGACTTTACCATAATATTTCTGTACAGAGGATAAAGTTAACATTGTATTCAATATTTGCAGTTTGGTCTTTTCAAATTTTAAATTCTCCACTCTCCAATCTTTGCACTCTATCTGTTTTTACCTGGGATTCTAAATGTTTCTATGGAGAAATATGGAAAGATTTCCATGAAGGAAATTCCATTATATGCTACATCTCTCTAAGCATCAGTAGCATTTCCTGTTCAAGAAAAAACAACCTTAGTGAAGCACAGATGTATAGTTCATTCAGTAGGCAGAAGCCCATTCTCAAAATTCATAATACTGTGAATAATCTTGTACCCTGGGGTAATGTACCACAAATACAGATTAGAAATGAAAAACTACTTCATTGTTGTATTCACAAATACACAGAACCTCTACAATCACTACAGCTTGTTCACTGACATGCTTATGCATAAATAAGGGAGTAACACAATGGCAATACATTGCACAATACAAAGAACAAGTTAAAGTTTTCAGAAAATAAAATAACATTTTTAAATACTACAAACAGTACCAAACTGACACCCACATTTGCATACATTTAAAAGCATTTTACAAACAAACATAAATACAGACACACATTGTAAAAAGAGTGACATGGAATAATGGGATTATTTTGGAGGTACTGCATAGTTCTGACTATTTGTTCTCAGAAGTCAAGTTTGAATTGAGAAAGAAAAAAACCCCTATGTTTTCCAAAATGGCCTCTAATCATGGGTATGAAAGCTCTTTTGACATCCAAATGAGTTTGGATGTGTGCACATTCTATTGATTTTTCATGAAAGTGACAGGGTGCTGAAAGACCCATAAAAATGATTAGTGTGTAAAACTTTTGTTCGTAGAAATGCAGGCTCCATCAAGGACCACTGGAAAGTTTGCAGGATGACTAACAGGCTCAGAACAAATTACTTAATCAATTCATCTACTGGGAATAATGAGAATAGTTTGATGATTTACTGTAAGCATTAAGCCAATATATAATGACATCCAATCTTTTACAACAAAGAAGTTAACATGAATGAAATGTCTGAAATACAGCAACTAGTTGTTTAGTATTCAGAATATCAAATTCTTTAGAAGTAATTCTCACACAGAAATGCCTTAGCAAAAAAATTCAGGAATGATACATAGAGAAATCCATATAGTAGATGGGAGAGACAATTCCATCTTTATAACATAATTAGTTACTTACAAAGTAATGGTAGTGGCCAATCATTAATGCTTTGAAAGTGTCTATCTCATCAAAGTTAAATGGCAAGTGTTTTATCATGCTCCAAGAAGTAATTAAATAGAATTCAGTATGTCTTTTTCAGGTCTGGCAGGATTATCATGTGTTTAAGGATAGATCTAGATGTTCTTCATTGCTTTTCCATTTAGCTGAGGTAAGTCCTTGAACAAATTGCACAGATGTTCAATGCCTGTTTTCCTGCATAAGAAATAGAACTACTAATGATAATTGCTGCTGTTATATAGATGTGTGAGATTACATTAAGTAGTGATTGTCAGGTACAGTAAAAAATAAAGTTTTATCACAACTGTAGAATTGTAATTTTCCTATCACATTGCATATATTTCAATGAAGTAAGGACAGTTTGGTGTGTGCAAGGATTGTAGGACTTTGCTTTTCATTATTAAATAACTACATCCTTTACAATCTAACCAGTTTTTGTAGGATACCCCATGCCATGTAGAAAGAAAAAAAGGAAGAAATAGAGGTGTGAATTGAAGGCTTGTATATGCAGTTGTACATCTAAGTTCATCAAGAAAACCTTGATGTAATTCTGGCCAAAATGGAGGGCACTCATATCACTAGTAAAATAATTTCTGAATGTTAAGTGGGAAAACACTATCTGCAAATTTGCAAAGCAACCAAACTTTTGCCTTAGCAAAATGAAATGCCAACAGAAAAAAACAAAGGAAAGTTGTTTTATCTCAAAAATCTGTATGTGGTTTTGAACATTAACCGTGCATCAGAATGACCAAAGCATGCTTGTTCCAGACTGTCAATGCATTAAGGCATATTTTCCAGGTATTTGATCAAAGGGATGCAGGAGTTTAAGTGAGCTGTTTTGAAGTGTATAGAGTTGGTAAATCTCTGCAATGTTTCTTCTGCAGTTAACAACATTGGAAAGCTGTTTAGTATGTTGATATATGTGCAAGGATATTCTGTACACTTTGATGTTTACTAATTTCATTAAATTTATTTTTAATGAAGTACTAAAAGTAAGACATACCACTGACTCTCAGAAATACCCATGCTACAATACTTGACTTTGCTTTAAACTATGTATATAGAACCATAGAATATATGTATATAGAATCATTTAGTCATTTAGATCAGAAAAGGCTTAACATCAGCAAGTCTAACTATTAATCCAGAATTACCATGTGCACCACTAAACCATGTCCCTAAGTGCCACACTATCTTGGGTTTTTGTAACCAAAAAAAAAATTTATTCTATTCCATCTGTTGAAACCTGTTTGGGAGGTCTTTTTCTTTATCTGTTTTAACTCCAGGAGAGAGGGGGTGACTGCCTTTCTGATAACAAGCCAGCTGTTAAAACAGGGTGGGGCATTGTTTATCTCTGTTCACTCTTCCACTACCTCCAAGAAGATAACTTCTGTTAAAAGGGCCATTAAAGCTCACCAATGCCATGACACAATTCATCATCCTATTGTGAGATGCTCCACCCAGGGAGGAGGAGCCAAACCATTTCCACCTAGAAAAAAAGGAGCCACAAGTGTCACCAAACATCCAGTGTTCCTACAGGACTCCCAAAGGAAGACATCTCTGGACCCATCTCTGGACCCTTGGCTTCACAGGATCATCATCTCTGCTTCCAACAGGACCACATCTGCCACTCCAAGAAGGCTTACTTTTGGACTGTTTCCAACACCCTGACCCAACAGGGTGTCAGGTTGTATTTCTGAGCCTGTCAGGGTTTTCTAGGATTTCTGGTTTGTTTGTTTATTCTTTTGTACTACAACATTTGTATTTTTAATATCCCTAGTAAAGAACTGCTTAACCTATTCCTAAAATCTTTGCCTGACAGCCTTTTAATTGCAAATTTATAATAATTTGGAAAGGGGGGGGAGGGGGGCGGGCTTACATTCCATGGGAGACTCCAATCTTCCCTGGCAGATACCTGTCTATCCAAACCAAGACACACACCTACACATCTTTTGAACATTTCCAGGAATGGTGCTTCCTGTACTTCTCTGGACAGTCTGTTCCAATGCCTGAACACACCTTCAGTGAAGGAATGTGTTCCAATATTTAATCTAAACCTCCCCTGGTACAACTCAAGGCCATTTCCTCTCATCCTATTGCTTGTTACTTGGAAGAAGAGACCAACCACCACCTCACTACAACCTCTTTTCATGTATTTATGGAATGGTAAGATCTCCTGGAGTCTCCTTTTCTGGGCTAAACAACCCCACCTCCCCCCACCTCCCTAAACTGCTCCTCATACAACATGTGTTCCTTCCTAAGGCCCTTCACTAGCACTGTTGACCTTCTCTGGACAAGCTCCAGTGCCTCAATGTCTTGCTTGCATTGAGGGGCCTAAAACTGAAGGGACAATTTGAGGTGCAGCCTTACAAGTACCAAGTATGGAGGAGCAATCACTTCCTTGATCCTGCTGGACATGCTATTTATTTTACAAGTAGTATGCCTTTGGCCACCTGGGCACACGCTTGGCTCATGTTCAGCTGGCTGTTAGCCAACCCACCAGGTATTTTTATTCCAAGCAGATCCAGCCCCAGCACTGCAGTGCTGCATGAGGTTGTTGGTACCCAAGGGCAGGACCTGGCATTTTGACTAGTTGAGCCTTGAACAATTGACATGGGCCCATTGATCCAGCCTGTCCAGATCCCTCTTCAGAGCCTTTCTTCCCACCAGCTGATCAAGACTCCCACCCAACCTGGTCTCATCTGTACACTCTCTGAGGGAGCACTCGATCTATCCTCACAATCATTCATAAAGATATTAAATAGAAGCAGCCCCAGTACCAAGCCCACTTGTGACCAGCTGCCAACTGGATGTAACTCCATTTCTTTGGGATCGGCCATCCAGCCAGTTTTTTACTCAGTGAGCCGTGCACTCATCCAAAGAGCCAGTTTCTCCGTAAAACTCCTTTTGGAAGCAATACCAAAGATTTTACTGAAGTCCAGACAGGCAATACCCAAAGCATTTCCATCATCTGCTAAACAGGTCACCTTGCAAAGGAAGATCAGGTCAGTCAAGCAGGAACTGCCTTTCATAAGCCCATGCTAGCTGGGCACAGGTATTTTCACTGAACTGTTTTGTGATGAGCAAGGAAGAAAAGAAAGACAAAAATGACAACTCATCACTGCCACACAGAGAATACTTGCTTCTCTAACTTTTAGTATGCATATAGTCATTTTTCCAAGTATTTTTGAAGTTGTACACATAATCTTACAGACAATAAAGAATAAAACACATTCTATGCCAACAGCTATCTTTCTTCCCCTTTTCCTACCCACAACACATGCCAAATATTTTTATAGAAGTGTTTTTAACCTTGCATACCTATAACTAAATTTGTGGACAATATATTGGACAATACAATATTATCTTCATCACTTTACAACTCAAGGTTCTGATCCAAAAAGATGCCATAGTGTATAGGAAAATATTGGAAACCAATTCACTTGGAGACACAAAAAAACATCAGGAGGACCTATGTGGTAACCTGGGACTGAGAAGAACATTATTCCAGATCCTGCAGTGGTGAGATCATGTTTTTATTTAGAATGAAAGAAAACAGAATGTATCTTGACAATAATAGCACCCAGAGTGCTCATCTGGGATGTGGGAAACTTCATTCCTATGAGCTGGATCATTGGCAAGCTAGAAATTCCTGAGCAAAGGCTCCAACCAGAGCTACAGAAAACGTAATACAATAAAAGATTATCTTAATAACTCAAAGGATTCACAAGATGGTCAATCACATAAGAAAGGTATTTGGGTTTGTTGCCAAAACCCATTTGGATTTGTTGCTAAAACAAACAAATAAACAAAAAAAGCACATGAAGTTCAATCCCTGTTGCCCATACAAATCCCTTAGCCAGAAGCTAGTTTAGAAGTTAACCATCTCTTTTTATGGAATTTTCTTTTTCTCTGAGGGTTCTCTGTGGGTAAGGAGCCAAGAAACAGAAGTGCCTCTCCTTCTTAGGTAGTTAGTCAGAGAAAATTGGATGCTGGCGTTGAAGATGTTCCTCTACACCTGCCTGTTTGAACTATGCTGTTTAGTAATGAAGGGTCTCAAAGCAGCAGAATTACCATACTGCCTGATCATCAAAGCAGCAGAATTACAGCACTTCCAGATCATCAGTCTGCCTTGTCTTCAGAGAAGCCTGTGTTTCTTCCATGTGGGGAGAAAAGGGTGTTGGAAATGTTGACTGTGTCCTGTCCCCTTTACAGGAAGTAAATCTATCAACCACACAAGTAAGGTACCAATGTGTAAATGAACTACACATTCTTGCTCAGTCTCAACATTACTGATTCTCAGTGCCAATAGTTAACTTTTCTAAATATAAATCAACCCTTAATGTGAATGAAACACTGAAATGGTCTCATCAAAACACCAGGATAAAACAGTCATAAAACTAGGTTTAAGGATAGGCCTGATTAAAGCATAGGTACTTTATGCCTAGCCTACCGAGTAAATTCCTCACTTCATATGGTTATATCTCAATCTCAGTTTTCATTTCAAAAGAAATTTCATCTTTTCCCTCCCCCCACTTTTTAAGGAAGGGTTGAAATTTGAGCCATCTATAACCAACTCAGGGATGACGGTCTGGGTTTCGAAGCAATCCTAGAAAGAAATTCTATGAGAAGCAAGCTATGTCCTGCAGCTTAGTAGGATTTTACTCTCAAGACCGCTTTCTTCTGTAGCCCAGAAAGTAATACCATTGCAGTGAGGAATTACATGGTGTCAGGTGGAGAAAAAAAGTCTCTGAACATTCTCATCAAGGTGTTGAGATGAGCATCAATCTTTTCTTTCCCATCAGAAGAGGACAAAACAATACACACCAAGGCCATGATGCTAGAATGCTGTTATGAGTTTGAAAAGTATATGCTTGTAACTGCTCCTATCTATCCAGTTGTCTGAAGTATAATACTTTGTACTTCAAAGGCTGTCCCTGTGTAATTAAATGTATAAACCAGTCAGAAAGTTTCAATGCAATTTCTCTTTTATCTTAGTGGCATTGCTGAAATGACCTAACAGTATATTGCTAATCTTCCCAGCCTCTCATACATTACTATCAGCCTGGCCTATAGTTAAGAAATTGTCAAGGTATTTATTTTCTCTCTGCCTTTGTCCCATTACAGTTACTCACTCATCTCTCTCCCAGCTCAGACTCACCAACCACCAGCCACTGCAAGACATGAAATAGGGAGCAATACTTTTTCACTGAAGATTTCATCAGATGACCCTTACTAGAGAAGTCAGGGCTGTTCTAGGAAGAAGCTTCTCTCTCAGTTTTTCCTAGCAGTATTAGCTTACAGCTTCACAAGAGGAGCTAATAGCTTTACGGAACTTTGCTAAGATGTAGGATATGTAGGATGTTCTTTAGTGGCTCATTTTAAGCATTTGATAAACCTATGGATGAGTTACGGAAGCTTAAGAATTAAATGGGATTTGACTGTTTAGTAAAGAAGCATTTTTCTCTACTGAAGATATAATGATTAACTCCACTTTATGGCTTTGTTTTATATTGTAGCTTGCGACATAACTGGGCCTACAGTTGGCAATGATTTATATGTTGGTCTTAAAAATGCTCTTGATCCATCCTTGACAAAGCTTATCTCAGGAGCTAAAATCATCATTTTCACTGTTATTATTGGAAGAGAACCTGTTTGTGAAACCTGGGAGAGAGGATTTTCTAGAGGGAGAGAAGGTTAATATTTCTTTTAAGACACTTGAATATGTTTCAAGCTGCATAAAGTAAGCAGCATTACCAAACGTCAGAATTCTTAGTCTGTAATAACCTGTGGAAAACTCAGAATATGAGAAGTAAATTATTTTATCAAGTGTAGCAATTAGAATAATAGTGAGAAAACACATGCACACACACACACATGCATACACAAACACAAGTAATTTAAAGGGTGTATATTTCTTTCACCCTCCAAATATATATATATATATATATATATGTATATATATATCTCAAAGGAGTTTGAAACCCTAAATGCAGGCTAGAGGATGGAGAGAGATTAGCTAAACTACCAGCCAGGTGTAAGCACTTTCATTCCCTAATATAGCAGGTGATAGGAGTGTGTCTATCTTTTTCAACCTAAGTAGTAATAAAGAATTAATGTTAAAATGACACCTTGTTCATTTCTCTCAACATTGTTTGGAGATTATGGTCATACTTTAACTTCTTTGCTACCCTCAGCTTCAAACTGAGGTCCAAAATTGTAAAGCAAGATTTTGGATGCACTTGGTTAGGGATGTGGGTGACAAAATATTCCTTTGAATAATTTCTTCATGGAGACATAATATAAAATATGTGCTGCAATTTTGCTAAGGGACCTGATGACTCAAAGACCCATTAACTGAGCTGTTCTGTCATAAACAATTGTACTGAATTGTCTTGGGCCTATATATTTTTGAGGTAAATAAGTGAGAGGCGTAGCTGAAAATAGAAGATATCTAATTTTTAATTCCTCCATGCAATCTTTAAAATAATGACTGCAGATTTTTTTTTCAAGTCCCAACATCTCTTTGAAAAAGAAAGGGATTGCTTTGAAGTTGTTTGTAAAGTTGTGAATTATTGCATTGAATATTGAACTGAATATGAATATTCAATATAAATATTGAATTATTGTGAAAAATTGCTGTGTGAACATTCACTTTCAGATGTTAATTTTGGAATTCTAAAATGGGAGAGAAAACACAGAATTGAAATGGATTGAACATGGTACAAAACTGTTGTTGCCAGAGAGACCTGTTTCATCACCTGGCATCTATGGGGAGCTCCGTCTGTAAAATAACAGCAACAACAACAAAAATTATTATTGTTGTTGTTATTATTATTGTTATTATTATTATTATTGTTGTTGTTATTATTATTAATGATAATGATAATGATAATGATAATGATAATGATAATGATAATGATAATGATAATGATAATGTCTTGGGAGGGCTGATCTGAAACAGAGACTGGACACAGTTAGTAAATAAAGTAAGTATTTATTCAAAGGCCTCTAGCATACACCTTGGGCAAGACAAGAGCCTGAACAGGGCTACACACAAGGTGTACTAAGAATGGTCACAAAAATGGCTGCCCAGTCACGAAGCGTTACATTTTTATAAGTTTTGGTCCATTTGCATATTGGGGTTTAATTGTCCCATTACAGCTTCAGCTTGTGAGGTTCCATCCTTCTTGTTCCTCCCTTCAGTCCATTGTTGTTTATGCTTTTGGGCCTGAAAGTTGTCCTTGGTCTTCAGCAGGAAAAGTGTTTTGTCTACCTACTCTGTGAAGAGAACGTACCAGCACTTAATATGAGGCTCAGAACTACACCCCTAGGCAGCACAGAATCTGAAAAACATGAAGGCTAAAACTTAAGGCATCATAATGACACAGAGTGAAGTAAAATAGACAGACACCTTCTTTTTATCTGCGTGCACACAGAGAACCAGGCTGATGCTGCAGGAAAGAGGCCTGGCCCCTTACACAAGCCCAAAAAATCAGAAACAACTGACAGGTACCCATCAAAGCCCTGCTCTGCTCCATCAGTGATCAAGTTTCTCACTGTAGAAAGTATGTGCATTGATTGACAGTGCTTCCCCTCCCGACGAGCAGGGCCCCGAGGGCAGCAGCCTGGCAGCCTGTTTTGTCAGCTGTGGCTGGCCGCTGTCAGCCCGGGCAGGGACCCTGCGGCCCGCGGGGAGCCTGGGCCGGGGCTCGCCCCTGGGGGCAGCCAGGGCTGGGGTGCCCCTCAGCCCCTGAACCCTGCCCGAGCCCCCGGCACCCCGCAATAACATCTCACTGCCGGCAGGTCAGCCTCGCCTCAGAGGGCACGAACGGCAGAGGAGAGAGGGAGGGCAACAGCAAAGCCTGGGATATCTGAATTTGTAGCTAAAATGCCCGTCCAGACGAAGATGAAGCCTAGAACTCCATCCCTGCATATTTCTTTGCATATTTGTTCAATGCCTGTGCTTACCTGGCTTACACCTGCCGTATATCAAGGATAATGCCTATAAAGAGCAGATAGTAAACCCGTTGGCATTTTGCACTATAAAATGGAAAGAAGAGAACAAACTAGAAACTCGATAGAAACATTTGTGGGTGTTATAATTGTTTTTCCTAATTTTCCATTTAACTTTGAGTACCAAATTCAGAAAACAAGCTGGTTTCTTCATTTCAAGACCTACAGTGGTCTTGCTTTTAAATATGCTTGTCTGCTCTTTACAGAAATCTAAAAGGTACAGCTGGTGTGCTAAAAACCTAGGTAATGGAACTTCAAGAAATGGATGCTTTATTCTGGTCTCATGGAAGATAAATGAACTCAACATAGACTCTTCAAAAGGTGTAAGAGTTCTGTTTTTGCAATACCTTATGTATTATTTCCAAATTTAATACACAAGTTTCAGATTTAAGTGCTTGCACAGTGATATCTGCAGCTTAGGTGCCTTGAAGCAATTCCTTCAGCAGCAGGGACACAGCTTTGTAATGCTCTCCTGCCCCCCAAGGAGCCACATCCTTCCCCACTCTCCTCTCTAGTTATTTCCCAGCTCTCATGAAAATGTTGCCGCTCTAAATTGCCCATGAAATACTGTCACTCATTCTCCTGCTTCCATCTCAGAGGTAGGGATAAAATTGGTCTGAAAATTTTGGAGGAATGCAAAATACCTGGGCCTCTTTTAAGCACGATTGGATGCTAGCTAATGGAGGGAAAGCTTTGCTTTCTGAAATAATGCAGCATCACTCAAACTACTTTTAAGCCTTTTACTGTATAAATAACCTTTTGCACTTCAAGGGTCATTAGATCACGATAGTTTGTAATGCAATTATAGTCAGCACTCTGCTCTTATGGGCTGTCTGGTAATTTGCTTGTTAATATATTAGCACAAAGCATTGATCAAGTAGCTAATCCAATCACACGCTTTTTATTGATCTCTTATTGACCATCCTGCCAGTGATCACTTTTCACTCAGGCCCGGTCAATAGCAAATGCCAAATAGGCTCTCCCACACCTAATGAGCTTACAAAATAAACCAAACATTTTCCTTTGCCCTCAAGGCTAGGATCAATTGAGAGCTTTTAGAGCAGAATTCAGATGATTTTTTCATCAGCTTTTCCTCTTTTCTTTCTGTGAGCATTCAGGTTTGCATTAAGACCTTTATCTGAGACTTTCCTTCTAATTTGAGGACATCTGAAAAGCAGCTGCCATGTCTGAAATACTCGAACAGCTGTAAACAATAAATCATGCGGGTGAGGAATTCTGGGCCGCACGTTGGCATGTGGTCTGTCAAGCCAGAAAAATAGAGACATACAAAAGATCAAGAGGTTAGGGGTACCTGAAGTCTCCAAAAAAAAAGTACTTATCCCATATTTCATCCCAGAGAGTTGTGCTTTGGTGGAAGGCCTACCCAGCATTCTTTAACAGGAGCATCATGCCTTATGCCTTCATACATCAGGGTGGGGGGAAGCTTGGGGGTGCTGCAATGAATTAGATGTGAGCCTTTTCATGCTGCTGCTATTGCATTAGGCAATTCCAGTATCAACTAATGGAATTTCACACTACAAACACAGATTCTTGCTGATGAAAAGCACACCCAAATTATGCAGGAAGGAACAGTATTTCAGTTACATGCGTAAGTGCCAAATACTAGCTCTTTAACTTATAACAGTTCCCAATTTCCTACCATGCAGTACACAAATGTGACTGTAATGGATTTGCAGGTACTCAGGAAAGAAAAGAGTGAGAGAGAAGGGAGGAGAGAGATTTTTTGGAAGAGGTAACTTTGACTTATCACAAGAATTTTGTAACTTTTATCAGATGTCTTTTCAGCTAAAACAGCTTATTAAGTCTCTGAGGAAAGTTCTTTGGAAAGAACATTTTCCATTTACTCAGAGGCCTTATAGCAAAACAATAGTGCTGTAATAGTAGATGCTATTAGATCATAAAAAAAGAATGCAAGATCCTTAGATCTTAAATATCCTTGCTTCAACTATTACTATTAGCACTATTTTATATAGCTAGGTTGCATTTTCACTTTAATCACTTTTATTCCATGATCTTGTTTTCATTATTTGGCTTAATATTTTCCTCATTACTCTAGCAATTTAAATTACAGAGAGGCACAATCTGAATATAAACCAGGTACAGATTTAAAATATTTAAAAGCATTTGTAACATGTAAGCATGAAATTTAAAACCATTACCAAAATCTGATTACTTGCCTGGGGGAAAAAACAGATCAGCTGGAAACATTGGTGATATCTTTTCAGAATTTTTCCTTTAAATTACTCATAATTATGCTTTGCAAAAATATTTGTTGGGCAGACCTTTTTGATGTCAAATGAAAAGGAGTGCATCCTGTGACTCTGTATTTTGCAAGTTTCCATTATTTTTTCCTGTGCAATCCTCTTAATAACCAGCTGTACAAACCTCTGCTGATGAGGGTGTAACTTAGATAAGAGAATTTTCCTTTACATGATGAGACCTTGCTCTTGCTGTCAGTAAGTCTTATGTGGCCAGTCTCCACTGACAAATGCTTCACCTCTGTGGTTTGCTTCTATTTTTCACCCTCTTTTTGTGTCACTATCTAAACTTATTCTCAGGCTTTCCTTTGGAGCGACCCAGGTAATTCCCCCAGGATCAAGCTCAAGCTGCATCCTGCTTCCTGGGATGATTCAACCCTGACATCATTTCTGAAAAGACTGAGGGAAAAAAACGAGTATAGGCAGTGTCCACCTTCAGCCTGGACAGGGTTTACCTACTCAAACATGTACCTGCAACTTTATGCTGCAAAAACCCCCAGCGGTCTGGTCTTTTTAAAGGTATTTTTGTTGAAAAAACCATTCATCTCTGGAATAACCATGGGAGGACTACAGCAGGCCTAAGAGCAGAGTAGGCCATGTGCTTAGTATGTTATCCACTCTGCTCAAGAAAAGTTAGGAGTGACTTTACACCTCTTGGTTTGGAGGCAAGGGACTCTTCCCTAGGAGTGATGTGCTTGACTGCACAGGCAGTGCTATCCAAGTAATTTGCACCTTTCTTATGCAACCTTAAACCATGTAAGCCAATTGATTTAGAGCAGTGTAAATGCTTTGTGAACTCAGCCCAAGTGTGTAAGAACGACTTGGATTAATTGATTTCAAAATTCAATATTTAAGTCTTTATGACAAAGTTCCTGAAAGTTCCACATTTGTGAATGAGCAGTAATCTAGTGTTGCAACTCTTCTTTCAGCTAAATCTCTTCAGGATCAGCTGCCTGCATTAGTGATTGTGTTTATATAAATACTGTGGTTTTGCAAGCAGCTGAAGGTAGCTCTCAAAGTTAGACAGGTATGACACAAAATGTGAGCACACATCCTATTAATGTACTCAAATGAATCCAGAGGAGAACATAAAAGCTGGTGACAGAGCTGGAAGACGTGTGAAAAGCAGCTGAGGACTTCAGGCTAGTCTGGTTTGGAGAAAAGGAAGGTGAGGTGCCCACCCCTTGTCACTCTACAGCTTCTTGAGGAGAGGAAGTGGAGAGGGAGGGGCTGAGCTCTTCTCCCTGGAACTCAGTGATAGGATGTCTAGGAAACAGTTTAAAGTTCTGCCAGGGGAGGTTGAGATTGGACACTAGGAAGCATTTCTTTACCATGAGGGTGGTCAAACACTGGAACAGGCTCCCTAGAGAGGTGGTCAATATCCCAAGCCTGTCAGGATTTAAGAAGTATTTGGACAATGACCTTTAAAAACATGCTTTGACTTGTTCAGTCCTAAATTGCTTGAACAGTTGGACTGTGTGATTGCTGTAGGTCCCTTCCAAATGAAACATTCTATTCTATTCTATTCTATTCTATNTTCTATTCTATTCAAAATTTAATTGAAGATATGGTCTCTGATGTACAGTTGGATTACATGGTTTGCTGTTTAACTGTTATGTCAAATTTTTTGGAAATGCAACTTTTACCTTTTTTTTTTTAATCTGATAGACACATCTCAAAGAAGGAAGGCAGTGCCCAAATACTGTATGATATCATGTCCTTGCATTTTTGTACTCTTAAGTGTGTAAATATTTAAGTTTTCAGAGCTACATATTTATTTTTTAGATAACTCTGATGGTGTAGTCAGGCCTTTTGGCCTGCAAAAGAGATTCCATTTCCCTAGAACTTATATTATTTATTGCTTAAAATGCAGAAGATTTTCTACATAGTAGGGGCTGTCATGGTTTAGGAACAGTATTCTACAAGGTAGTACTCCTGCTAAAACCATGTCCCTGCTCACTTCCTTCTGCTCCCAAGTGGAGGCACAAAAGGCAAAGATCGAAGGTTGAGATAAGAACGATTTAGTGGAAACAGGAATGAGATAAGAAAGCGACAAGTAACAGCAACAGTGTTAATAACAAAAGGTGTAAAACAAGGAAAATATTTACACAAAAAGCTGCAACAGTAAACAAAACCCTCTCCCCAGCCACATTTTCTTGAGCTGGAAGAACCGCTTCTCCTCCTTGGAAGAGAGGCGCCCTTTTTCTTGCTGCCAGGAATGAAGTGAGCTGGTATAGAATAACACTGGAGCTTTAGCCATGCCCCCTCTGTAAAAAGTGAACCCTGTCCTGGACAAAACTAGAGCAGAAGAAAATGGGAGGAATTTCATAGTCTGGAGAGAGAGGGATTCTAAGTCCTAATTCCTTTCTCAAAATCTATAAAGAAATACTTCTTTCTTTCTTTCCCCCCCAGAACTTTTGTCATTGACCACTAGAACATCTTGATCAATGCGTAACCAATTTCTTACACTTTTTATAAAGCACAAAATACTGTGAATTAATTATAAGTGTATTTATGGCAGCAGTAGCACTCTATCTTTTCATATGTATTCACCCATTCTTTAATGTCTTTGACGTCTCTCTGGGAGGCACCAGCTTCTTTAAAGTAGTGAAAGCTTTCTGGTGAAAATGAGAGCCATTCCTAAGACAGCTGAAATAAGACTTTAACATAATATATATGCAGCTATATATATAAACATTATTTGAATTGGCATTGTTCTCAGTTATTTCTTCAGCATTGATGCAGGCTATTTTGAAGTTCTATAGTGGCAGTGAAATAGCTTATCTCTAGGAACACAAAGGCTTGTTGGCTACACATTGCAAGGCAAAGTGTTGAAAATAGTGAAAAAATGCAGAAAATCAGTATGTTGGCATTTTCATAGTGGAATGACACGGCTAATGAAACTGGAATGACAAATTTAATTACATAATATAAATATTAGAAGCATAAGCATAAAGGGAAATATTTATTTTTCTCATTCAACTATGAAAACTGACAATAATGTTAAGCTTGGTCAAATACAGAAAGGTGTGCGTGTGTAGGAAGATGCTATGAAAATGCTCTTTTTCCACAAGCCACTTAGATGTGTATTTTTCTAAAGCAGTGGATAAGAAAGAAATTCTCAGTTCTGATTTGAGTAACCACTAACATTTGTTATAGAACACTGCATGCAATCATTATCTATTTCTTTATAGTGTTTCAAGCACAAAAAAAGATATTGCAAAGCCATACTCAGCTCGGTTCCCTTGTGAAACAAAGACATTAGACAATCAGAATTGTACTCCAGGGAAGGCTGATGTCTGTAGAATATCAAGGAGTTTCAGAGAAACAATGATTTCAAACACAAAGCCTTCCCTTCATGTGATCTGACAGTGGCAAAAATTAAAGATGCAAAGATGTTTTACATGTGCTGCTTTTGAAGTGCTTATTTGAAAACATTTTGTGTAAGAACTGCCTAAAAATATTCTGTGTGCTAACAGCTGAAAATAGCCACTTAATTAACTATGAAAATCCCTATTCTTTCACAAATATTATGAAAAATCAGTAAAACATGTAGAATTTGTCTCTACTGTGCTTCTTATCCACTATATTTTAAAAGCATTTGTGTCCTTTAAAATGTCTTTTGAATTTCTTAATTATAAATAGCAGAAAATTTACGAAATAGAACACTTTTTTAAAACTCCCATTCAAACACACTAAAGCAGACACCAGAACTCTAATTAATGGAGTTAGATTGCAAAGAATTAGTGAGATACCTTCAGAAAACAGTCTAACTAAATGTCACTAAATAATCCAAAATTTCCACACTTAGACACTCAATTTATATTTTAGGACATTGAAAAAGACAGGTTTCACACTTGCTAGGCTGACTCGGCTGCTACTGTGGTGTCTACTCCAAGAAAAACAGCTCGAGAAAGCCTGAAGGTATCATACAAAGAAATTTCACAACCAGCTTAATAGTTGTGACTTGCAAATCATCTTAAAGGACCTCTGATATATCTTCCTTCACCTTTGCTTCTGGACCTATGCAGAATTACTCTGCTTTCAAAATTTGCACCTATATTTGCTATGTGGAACTAATTTGAGCTTAACTAGAATTTATATTTTATTTAATTACTCCCCACAGAAACAGTACTCTGAGCACAAGCCAGGACTAAGACGTTTTCTGGCTATTCTGAATATCCTAGACATCACACCACCAACATCTAGGAAGTCTTGTCCCTCCTTGTTTGTTCTTCTACCTCTATGACTGATGCATTCCATGGTGACCAGTGTCAATCAGATAAGATACCCCTTGAACTGCTGTCTGTACCAAATGCCACATACTTGTGGAGGATGTAGAAAATTTTTTATATTCTCAGGCTATAAAAGGAACAGTCACTGCCTTCCTAGACAATTACTAAAATCTCTAGGTCATTGTATAAAAACAAACTCACACTTTAACCCTCTTCTTTTTCCTTTTTAACTGTGTTCCCTTTGTTGTTAGTCTTTTGTAACCAAGTGGGGTTTGTGCTCTCTGTGCTAGACTCAGCATTAATAGTGCAGAGTCCAGCATTTTCAGAACTAATGTACTCATGCTTTTCTGCTTTCCAGGTGGATGAAATTGAGGAAAATCTGGTCACCCGATTGCTCAAGTTTTGGATTTTGAGTCCAAGATGCCCCTAATTAGGGTTTTTTCCTTTTCAAAGTCCCGTGCCAGAGTTAGAAAGAAGAGCAAATCTCACAGCTCAGTCTTGAAAGGTGTTTAAGTTTTTTATCTGAAGGTCAGCGCACTGCCTAACACCAGGCTTAGCACGCTGAGAAGACACTGCTGCCAAGAGCACAAGACCTGGCATCCAAGGTCTCTTAAGGACTTCTAACCCAATTAACTCTTGAAACATACTATATTTACAGTTTTGTACCAATAATTACTACTAATTCTAGACATGCAATTTTTTACATCACCTACATTCTACCAATGTCTTTGTGCCACCGTCACAGCAGAAAATGGAGTAGAAGAAGAAGGAGAAGAACTTAGGACATGGCCCAAAATTCTCCATCTTGTCTCTATCTACTTCCATTCTAAAAGCCCAAAACTACAAATTTTCACCCTGTGACAAACTAAACTACTATCTAATTTAAATTTTTGTTTTTCTCTTTTCATCCATAAGTGTTGGCAATTTTTCCCATGGGCTAAGGTCAAAGGCAATGCTTTCCTGGGGTCCCGGACCCCCCAGGGCAGTTTGAGGAGTTTTTCCTGTGCCCTGGACTCCAACACTCAAGTCAAGTAATTTATGTGTATGAATAAGTGTCTTGGTTTAGAAAGACAGGTATCTGCCAGGGAAACTGGGCTTCCCCTTAGAATAGAGGATGTAAACCCCTCACCTCCCCGCCAAGTTCTAATTTTGCAATTAATGGCTCTCAGGCAAAGATTTGGGAGTAGGAATAACAGCTTTTTACTAAGAATATAAGAATACAAATGTGGTAGAAAAGAAAAAAAAAAAACAAAACCACCCCACCAAACCAGCAAACAAACAAACAACAATTTTGGAAAGCCCTGACGGGGTCAAAGCTACAACCTTGTTAGTCAGGGTGTCGGAAACAGTCCAAAAGTGAGTCCTCCTGGAATGGCAGGTACAGCTCCGCTGAGGCAGAAATAATCCAGTAGCAGAAAAGAAAGGGGTCCTGAGGTGGTGAGAAGGGTCCAGCCTTCCTCCGGTAATCGGATGAAGCAAGACGCTGTGCTGGTTTAAAGTTCCAGCTTTATCCAGGTAAGAATGGCTGGCTCCTCCCACAGGGTGGAGCATCTCACAATAGGTATGATAGGATGTGGGTATGTGTTGGGAAAGGGAGACGGCTTGGGAAGAGTGTTAATGGCCCATTATGAAGAAAGATAAGAACAATGCTCTACCTGATATTAACCGTTGGGCCATTATCAAAAGGCACCCGCCCCCAACTGTTTTTTTCAGCAGATGAAATTGAATAGACATTATAACCCAGGACAATAAGATATCTAGCAAAATTTCAAGACTACCAACAAGATATCTAGAACGCAGCAGGTGCCTGTGCAGTATATAATTCTGGGCATAATCTCTCTAAGCCACTTCAGTGGGTTAGGTACTGCATTTCCCATGTCCCAGCTTTGTGGTCATACACAGCGCAATCCCATGGGTTTTCTTCTTTTTATGTGTCCACAACTGTTCTGCCTTGGGACCATAACGCAATGTATGAAATAAATTATAGTTACAGTGAAAAATAGATCTTTCTCCCCCCAACATAGCAAGAAAACAATAGTTCTTGAAAAAAAAATTATGCGGGGGGGATCCCCAATCAGTTTCTTTGGTCATTACCCCTATTTATAAATGGCTAATCAGAAACCCTAGAGAGTTTGGACCATGTCCATTTTATGCACTGAACAAATCAGAAATAGAAATTCCAGAATCAAACCTTCAACTGAAACTGCCTTTCATTCTAATTTCCTGCCAAGCTATACCAACACATCACCTGAAGAAAAATCTGTGAGGACATGGAAATACAGAGAGCAAAATGCATATTTTCCAAAGTAAATTAATGAATGATAAAGGCTACAAATCACTGCCCTAAAGTGCTCACTGAAAGAAGTTCTGTTTAGTGAATTCTCACCACAGTCTGCAGCATCTGAATGTCTAGTCATCCACGGAGCAGAAACTCCAGAATGGCACATTAGAGTAGGCTTGTCTCACAGGGTTCTCTGTAGGAAGATTGATATCTAATATTTTCAAATATATCTTGGCAAGAACAGATGTGCATTAAGATTCCAGCAACATTTTCTGAATGTGGTTCCAGATGGCAGAAAAGCAGAACTTCTGCACACTGATATGTTAGCAGCTCCACAGATAACATCCACAGTATTAATTGCCTTTGACACAGTCACAGTGACTCTTTTATTTAAAAAGGAGATATCCAGTGAATCCCTGAAATAAGCAATAACAAATACTGCATGTTCTTGGTTTCCTGCTGGAGTGGTAATGGGCAACAACTCAGGGTGTTATTGCTGCCATATGTCTCAACAGTCATATTCATTTAATTGGTTATCATAAAAAATCTGACAAGAGAGAAGCCAGTTCATAGCTGGGTATGGGCCAGAAGTCGCTAGTGAATGGACTACTGAGTTCTCTCAAGAGCCTCTTTGTCTTTTCCCAATGTCATTGAACTGGTTGTCTTGTACCTAATCTAGAAACAATCAGTTTTATGGATGGAAATGTAGGCCATTTACTTTTGGATCTAATTTATCTTACAGAATGGCAGGAAAACCTTATACTGTAAGGAAACAATCTGTTTATAAATATAATATATCATACTTTTATGTTATATATAAAAATATATAAACTCTCAGAAACAAAATGTGTTTTCACTGAGGGCAGCAGATGGGCTGCCTCACCATTTGTCTCTGTATTGCCCATCCTTAATTCTGTGCTGTATTTAAACTACTTCAATCTTTACTTAACATCAAAAGACAACCACAAGTAAGAACGTCTATATTACATAACAGAATATTTAGCACTTGCATGAGAACTGTCATACAGGAATCTTAATGCACTCTTGCATATCTGTGGTTTACTGCAGGGTAGCATTGCTACCCACATTTTATGGGAAGGGAAGGAAAGCAGAGATGCTTGAGAAATTATGTGACTTGACTACAGTTTGAGGTAAAACCAGGAGTGGAGCACAGAGCTTCAGTTTCAGGCTATGGGATTTACTAAGAAAACAGCCTGTCTCTGTTTTTTCCTGCCACCCTTGGTCTGAAGTGTTATAAAAACATTCCCTCTATTTGGAAGAAGAAAACAAAACTACAGTTACCTCCCTCCTTGTTTAAACAGCAAGAACTTTTTTTTTTGTGTGTGTGTGTGTGTAGCTTGTTGTTTGTGTCTTTTAGGTTCATCCATGAGGAATTTGTGCCCAGCCTGTATGAACCACTTGGGCTGCCTCTGTGCTCAGTGTCATTTCTGGCAGCTCTTTTTAAGCTAAATATTTAAGATATATATATATTTACTAAGAAACAAGAATATCTTTATGTGCTGAGAACAACATAGAAGAATCACATAAGAATACGGTTTGAACAAGTTTGAAGCAGTCAGGTGTATCAATGTAATATTCCACATCTTTATGAATGCTTTCTGATGCACCAGAACTGCTGTAGATTCAATGCAGTCTTGTTTCAGTGAAAATGCAACTTTAAAGTTTCAATGGGCAATATTATATTCAATAGATTACATTAACCTATAAAAAGGAGGGGACATGCACTTAAAGAAAGAGTTCCTCTTCATTTTTATTATGAAAGTTTCCTAATGATTGTTACTTTTTTTGAAACTGAACATAAAAGTGATGTAAAAATGCTACACTAAAGAATATGCTGTGTTGTTCGTGTTTTCATGAAGTAAAAGATTCCCTAGACAATATCCATCAAAATTCACCATCCAAAACATTAACTGAATTTTTGTGGAAGGGTTCAGAGGTCTATGAATGTAGACAATTTGTAAATGTAGTTATTTTTTCCAATATAATTATACTATGCAATAATCAGATTTGGCAAACTCAGAAAAAATCAAGTGAAATGCTCTATTTTCATGCCCTAGTAAACAGTCATCTAGTTATAAATGAATTAAAATATAAAAATGAGCATCAACCTACTCCTGAGAGATGATTACAGAAAACAGCATACCACCATGGCAAGAACTGTACAGCAGTGGAAACTTCCCATGCAGAAATTAAGTTGATACCCATTTGCTAAGGACAATGTATCCAAGTCATGAAATTGACTTGAAACAGATTCTGCACAGTAGCTCACTCCTATTTCAAAATACACAAGTGAACAATCATCTGATCAAATATTTTATTAGTTTGAAGAGACTAGCTAATGTTGGCTACTATGGCGTAAACCTTGAGAAGAACCCATGTCCCCTGGTAGATTTAGTCAGTTTCCACCACAAAACTGGAGATTGAGTGACTCTGCTTAAGGAGTGTATTTGATGCAATAGGAAAAGAAAGCTGGTGGTTTCATTCTCCTTGGTGAATTGCACCTGTGCAATCCTACTTATTGCTGCTGGCTTGTTTCAGATGGTACAAAGCTGTATGTTGAACATTCGAATGTTAAATGCCTGATGGGTTTTAAATTCCTAAGATCTTACCACACTCCAGCACAAACATGAATTGCATTAAAGCAATACTAAGCAGCTCATTGAAGAACCCAATTTGCCCTCATGAAAGGCTTATCTGAAATTGTTTTAGGAGGCAACAGCAAATTATTTTCCATGAATGCAGATAAAGAAGTTCAGATCCTGGCTATTTTATCCAATATGCAAGATACTGCATACAACTTTTTTGCTTCTGCTTCTGTAAAAGCCGAAATATCTTTATATTTGTTTAAGCTAAAAGGGAAGCTGATGATATTCAAGCAAGAAAAATCTAAAATGTTTCACCTTGCAGATAATGTATAAAATGCTGGGTTTGGACACACACAAGTAAGTACGGAGCACATCCAAAGGAGCAGTTTTTTTACTTTCAGCCAAGTGCATAACAGCAGATTTTGGTCTTTCCTCTTCTCTATAGATGTTATATGATCTCTATGAATACAAGCATACTTTTCTGATTAATCTGCTGTTAGATTAAACACATGAAGTTGAACACCTACCTGAAACTTTAAGGATTTTAAATAACAGTGTGATAGAAGCCAGCAAATATCTACTTCCTAAAACACCACATACTTAAAGTACCTGTGATTTCCATTTTCAAATTAAGCTGGTCAGAATTTTTATTTTGAAATCCAGTAAGCAATCACTATCCCCCAGGCACTTTGGGTATTTAGCCACATCTAAGCCCAAGGTATCACAGGTCAATTCAAACCTGGCTGTACCTGGTGCTAGAGGATGCTAGAGGATAGTACAAGAGCAAGATCCCAAATTTCATGGGAACTAGGCAATCTTGTAGGATACCATTGGTTACAATATGTCCAAAACACTGCCAGTCACTGCTAAACTTATGAATAAAGATTAATGTCAGCTATTTGCAGACCCACGAGTGATCTCAGTTCCTGTTGAGCTCCTCTAAGCCCCAGGATATCCCATTCAAGGCAGGAGGTGCCCCATTAGAGAATTTTCTGTGTTTTCCCTGTATGACTCAGTTTTTTATCAGTTATGTCCATTGGTGAGCTGAAGTGCTATGAAGTTCAGAGCTGGCCAGTTGCAGTTAAAACTTTTCCATATTGAAAAAAAAGCCAAATCAGTTAATGTGTTTCATGAACCCAGCTGAAGGATGAACCTAAGTTAATTAGTTAACCAGCTATGACCAAATAAAATAATATCTTTTCATATATCACCACACTTTTGCTGCTTTATTCTATCCTTTCCATAAACAAAGGAAATTCATATGACCAGAAAAAAACCAACCAAAACCCCCCCCAAAAAAACCACCA
>VZDJ01000141.1:8324349-8360649 GCA_008694505.1 Cyanoderma ruficeps
CCCCCCCCCCCATTATCATTCAGAGTATATTATCAATTAACCTTCTGCATAACTTAATCTCTTCCCATGGAGTAACCTTTCAATTGCATTCACTCTATTTTTCCTTCTCAGTAGCACTGATTTATGCTGACCAGGCTGACAGTACTGCTCATCTGCACTGCTTTTTGCATTGCTATTCTGAAAAATAACGTCAGAAACTGTGCTCTTTCAGACCATTTCATGCATATTTAAATTCTTAATGTATTTTGACTCTCTTGGGTTTTACTCCTGTCCCTCCATTTTCCTTTACTTTGGTACTTTTATAAAGGTTAAATCATGCCAGCAATCAAAGGTCCAAAAGTCACATTCTGCAATGTTGAGGCAAATATAAAAACACAGAGTAAAGAATTTTTGTACTGTCTGGATTGATTTCAAACCAATTTTTATAAAATGGAAAACTCCCTGAAAATTTTCAAGGGCCTTTGCAATTTTTTCAGGACTCATTATTTGATTTTGATTGCTACTCCACAATTTTTCGAGCATTTTATCAACAACAGATTTTATAAAATAAGATAAGTGCTACATCGAGCTCCAAAATACATTTAGTAATTAGAAGTTCACACCAAGAAAACATTTGACTCTAAGAGAAAAAGCTAACCAGGGTATCATCATTCTATATCAGAATCACTCGTCACAGTCTCTTACCAATGCACTCATGCTGCCACCCAGATTGGAGAGCTAAGGAAAAGTTTTGGAAAGTAGTCCAGAGATAAAAGACCACAGCTACTTTCCAAAGATTTCACTATTGGGTTGAGATGGAACAGGACAAAGCAAACACCTCCACTGGCCTTTTTTACACACATAACCAGGGGTCTAGAGTATGTGCTCTCCATCTTCCATTCTACAGGTAGTATGAAGTCTGGAAGCTTCACTTCAACAGAGCAACAGATATATCTGACTAAAAGCCATGAAAAGTTCAGCTCTGTTTCCTGTGGTATAACCACTTTGAGAGTTTAATTTCAAAAAAATACAATTCATACCAAACCAACATGAATTATTATTTCAGATGTGAATGAAATGGTAGAGGCTCTATAAAAAGCATCAGTGGTTAGTTGTTTATTTCAGCTAGAACATGTCACCTCCAACAATAAAGGCCCCACTAACTTTGTGATAAACCATTGATTCAGTGAGATACAAAGCTCAAGTGCCACCTACTGAATGACCAGAACCACTTCCTGATCCTCCTATGTCCTTCCCTTGGGTCCAGTGTCCAGACATGGATCCTGTTTGCTGCAAATTTGGAATGAAATTCTGAAGCCAAAAAACACATCATCCAGAGGTTTAAAATCTTAGAATTAAGTTAAAAAAACCTAAAATTTGTTTAATTTGGTTTGTTGTTTGTTGGGGTTTTTTTCCAACGTTCATGTAATTCTTTCTTCTCAATATCACAAATACATTTTTTAAATTCTTCCATAGTTATGAAATTATATTTCTGGTGCAAAAGAAAAAAAAAGTCTGTTTTTACTATTTGTTTCAATAGGAATCTGCAGGTACACTGAAATTTAGATATCTTGTCTGCTATTAGCAGATTTCAAAGTAATTAGCAAACAGCCCAAGTATTTTGACAAATTACTCAGTCATGTAAGTAACAGGTGACCCTGGACAAAGAAAATAGGAGTTGTGTTGTCAGCATGAGGGATTTCACTGCAGGAGAGTTGCTGTGGCTTTCATTATTTCAATGGTCAATGGAGGTTGCTATAGAAACTACACAGTTAGCAAGCCATACAAGCAAAAGAAATATGATAAAACCAAAACTAAAATAGTGGAAGGATAAAAACCCCAAGGATTTGTCCAACAGCTTAATATAATTTGTTGGTTTTATCTTTCAATCATATCACTGATTGACAAGATTCCTAGTAAGGATATCATATACTCACATATCACTTTCATGTAAGTCCCATCATGTATCATAATAAAAATCAGCATCAAACAAAAACCCTTTGTATATCAGTTAAAAAATGAAATAACATCAAGTTATTTCAATATGTAAAAGTAGTATTTGGCTTCACAATATGTTAACATTCCATAATACTAATAAGTAACAATAATATCTCTTGTATGACATATTTTCGTTGCTTGGAGGAGAAATAACATTTTGATATTTAAACTAGCTCTTTTTGTGTGCCTGAAAGTACTTTCAAATAGTTACCTGCCTGAAGTATGTGTCCACTGATGATCACCTGCATAACAGGGTGGTGTCATTCAGTTCATGTCACAGTTTACATTGATTTGAATATTTGCACTTAATGAATGAAGTCCAAGACTCTTCCATTTTGGATAACCAAGTAAATAGCCAAATCAAGATTTTAAAACAAGTGGTATTGAAGATGCTTAGAAATCTTATAAGCCTGAAAAGAAGGATGCATATGACAGGTGATCACATATCATTCTGAGTGTGTCCAGAATCCATGGGGTGTATTCTGCAAACATGTATTTTGTTGATTTCTCCATAGCCATTCTGTCCTCTAAATTAATTTCTGTTGTGTACCCTTGCAGTAATAAGACAACATGTTTTTTTCCTTTTAGAAATGAATGCGATAAATATATACAGAAAAATCTATACACACCAGAAACGGAAAATCCTCTTTTTTTCATTTTCTGGTCCTGTGATCAGGGCTGAGTGGCAGAACCTGTGAGCTTTTCATTCCAGATGCGGCCTGGCTGGGTTGGTGGTTTTCGGCTTTTTTCTTTTTTTGATAAGAGTCCACAGCAAATCACCACAAGAAATGCATTAAGTAGGAAGAAGCCAAGAGAATGAAAAACTGATAAACCAAGATTTGAACTGTGCCAAAACCAACACCTATATTAGTGTCTTCAGACAAAGGAAAGTGACTTGAGGAACATAGCAAAACCACAAAACATTTGCCCTCTATTCAACTGCAGCTTGTTCCTCTAGCCATCACAAGTAAATCTTTTGCCATCATTGCTTTCCATGTCTATGGAGAAAAAAAAGCTAACCCACAGAAATAATTGCTTTCATGTCCACTGAAAGTTTTGGTACTTTTAACTCCAAAGTCTCTTGAGAAATGTTGGTAGGCTCTTGCCATTAGGTCGCATTAGAAAAAAGAATTCCAAGTGTTCCATAAATGTTTGCATAGGCACTATAGGAAAACATGCAAGGATGGTTAAACTGAAAGAGCATTTAAAACTTTTTTTTTTTTTTCAGATAGAGAAAGCAAAATCCCAAGAAATAACAATTTAAATAGGACACTTCTGGTTTTCACTGTTCCATGATTTGGTCAGTTTTGTCATTTTAGCTGGACTATTAAAAGCAATCCTTAGAAAAGGCAATGAGACTTCAAGTGCCTTATTCCCCTATTGTCCCAGAGGGCTGAGATTAATGTCTGCTATGGGACTGTGCCAGGAACACAGTCTTTTCTTGTTAGTGCTGCTTCTGGGAAAAAAGAGAACTATTGTACACCTCTTAACGCACTTTCCTCTTGCCGTGTCTCTCAAACCTGTCACACAATTTGAAAGAATATTAGAACAGACAGAGAGTGCAGAGTTGAAATCAAACATAAGTCCTTATTTCATGAAACCTTTGCATATCACAGGTTCTGTGTTATGAAATGGTCAACTGTTTGCCCCTGAGTCCTCATCCATTACATCCGCATAAAAAAGACCATCTTGCAGTCAGAGCTGGGCAAACAGTTGGATGCTGCCTCAATCTGGCAGGAGGGAAGAAGTTCACTGCCCAAGCTCACTAGCTCAATATACGCCAGGGGACCCAAGCTGAGCCAAGGCAGCTGAAGGACAAATATAAAATAATTTCTTCCTTTGCAGAAGGAAACATCTGAGGCTGTTATTGGTTGTGGTTAAACTTTGGATTAGGGTTTTCTCAGGCAGAGAGAGCTTTGAGATGTACCTGTGAGTGGGGCAGAGGATACTAACATGGGTTGTGATGAAAAGCACTTGCCAAGACAGAAATTCCTTAGAAATAGAGTGGTTATGATGCTATTCCTAGAAATGGAAATTATGTTGTTTTAGAACCTTTGCTGGATGTTAAAACTTTTTTACAGATAAACAAAACAAGGAATAGATGTCTGGATCCGTCTTACTCAGTTCATGTTCTTCAGTGAGGAATCTCATCCAGGACCGCAGTGTAGCCACTAGAGGAAAAGGATCATCCTGGAGAGGGTTGGCACACTTCACATCTAGGTCAGGTGGGGAGATTCTGGCCCCAGAAAAGAGCTTAATTTGGTTGCCCAAAGCCACCCACCAGCTTAATGTCAAACCTCAGAGCAGAACACCTTCCTTAACCTTTTTCGTGGTGGGGTCAGTCAGACAAGAGGACAAGTGGATTCAGAATATAGGGCATTCAATAGTGGAAAGGGGGAAAAAAGGAGAAGCCAAGCTAATTTTTATGTGACTATATTGGCTATCTCTGTCCTGGTAGACTTAGGGTCAGAATATTCCATGTCTAATTTTGACTGTGCTCACTGGCACAGTTTTGCCGGGGCCCCATAGGTGCAAGCAGTCCACTGGCACATGCAGGATGGGGCACAGTCTGTGACCTGCACCCTATGGGCTTAGGGAGGATTTGTGGGCAGGGTGGTATAGATGAGATTGGATTTATGGAGGTAACTATCCTGTGCAGCTTGCTGTTGGGGCCAGGAATTAGTCCTGGCTATGTCTGAACTCCAACTGAAGTAGTATGTCACTATTTCAAAGCAATATTTAAAGTCACCCAAATGTATTTTCAGCTTTGCTGTGTTTGGGGGAATGTGAGATATTGAAAAAAGATTGTGTTAGATTGAATATCTATCCAAGCTCAGAAAGTTTTCCTCTGTAAACTTAATATGTTTTATTTATCTGAGGAAAGGTTAACAAATGGCCAAACCAATAATTCTGGTGACTGTTCTAAAATTTCAGTAAAGTTTTCTTTTTGTACAATGGATCATACAACTTTCAGTAAAGCTACCTGTTGTGCTCTCTTCCAACCCTGAGATGGTATTTCTTATTCATTCTTGTGCTGATTCCTTACTGTGGTTCTGTGTTCCTTTTCATGTCACCTAAGTCCAGATTAATGTCTCCTGGTATGCAAGGCCTACTTTGGGGTCCTATATTAGCAAAATTAATTGGAGAAAAAATGCTGGGCTCATGTTCCTTCTAAATATGCACTTCTATCATAAAAAGGATTTTCTTGTAATTACATTCTGGAAGAGAGATGTTAGAGGCTGAAAATGGCAGCTTGAGAAAAAGATAATTGCTTTTTGGGTTGTTGGGGGGGGGTAAAAAAAACTTGTAGTGAGTTATTAAATTAAATATAATTAAATAAATTTTTTTTAGGTTTTCTTTGGGTTTTTTTTAATGCAGTATGTATAAGTTCTTAGTGTAAGTTCTTCCAGCAGATTCTGAGATCTTAGTCTATTCCACATTCCACACAAAAGTTTTATTGTTATTCAATCCTTTTATCATCATTTCCTAAGCCATGATCTTATATTTTATATTTTCTACTAGATCATGATAGAAAGTGGGCATATGTCAATCACGAATAGGACCTGTCAGGACCTAAATAGAATTTTTGTCCCATTTGGATGCAGACTACTTTAATTTCTTTCATATAAACTCCATGATATTTTTAATTAAATTTTTTTTAGCCAAAACATGATGTGGTACTGAGCTCTTACAGTGTATATAATAATACATTTAACTGCATCAGCTGACATTGAACATGTAAACGTGCTTTAATTTGTTATTTGAATATGCATGATATGAGCTTTTCCATTGCTTTGATCAGAAGACAAGTCAACTTGAATACTCTAAGTACACCATCTCTTTTCATATCAGGACAGTATATGTTTCTTACAAATGAAAAATTGTGACTGAGAAATTCATGAGCTAACTTTGATTTATGGTAGATGTGGGTTTTTTCAATTTTGTGTTGATTCAAATTGTCCTTTTACACTAGTTTTTGGTTAACATTCTTGTGAATTGATAATAGTTTTTGCATTGTATTTGATAGCTGTTCTATGCTTGTCTCTTACTGAACTATATGAACAGCAGGATTTTCTTTACTTTCTGTTATTTTATAAGCATTAATTCTCAAATATCTGATAGTTTCCCCTGCCTGTTATCAGTCACTGTTGACATTTATTGTGGATAAAACATTTGTATATCCTTGTATGCATAAACACGTTTCTATGTCTTGTCTACATATACTTGATGCACAACATTCCCATATCTTTTCCTAAATGGGTAAACTTTCTAGTAACAGAAAATATTTTGGCTTGTTTTGGAATTGCAAATCATTTCTCCAGAGAGCACTGGTCAACAGTTCCCAGTTAACAAGTTTAAGCCAGTTCTGAATAGTGGATATATAAAGCAAAACAATGAAAACATGAGAGCAGAGAGTCAGGATTTTTGCAGACCATCAGTTTTCAGTGCCTAACTCACAATATCAGGGGCTTGATTTTCTGTGGTGTTTCTTGCTGGCAAATTTACAGTGATTCCAAAAGCTGGCATAGTAAGATACTCACAAGGGCAGCCTAACATGTTGCATATCAAATATTAAACAATAATTGTTTGGATTGTAAGAAATAGAACCGCAGAAGTATGTTTAGATTGTTTCCACTTGCACACTAGCGTGGAGTTACATCCAGGTTACTAGTGGGTTAGTAACACTGGGCCATGGTTCCTTCCACTTAAACAGTTGCTATAAAGGGAAGCTGTATTAAGCACAGACAAGTGTCTCCAGAGCTGTTGTGTGAAAATATCAGGCTGTCCGTCTTTTTCCAAGCCTTCGTGACTGAACCATACACGCCAGTCAGTCCAAAAGACTCCTGTGAAACAGATATTTGCATGAACTTCTGACTCCATCAATACATTACACACTCAAATCTTATTATTTTAACAAGACTTCTTGCTGCGCCTGTTCCAAATGGGCATTGAGGCTCAACACCAGAATAAACAGCTGAGGCAATGAACTTCATCATTGCAAACACCTGATGACTACTTCCACCACCGATTTCTTTTCTCTTTCTGTTGCAGACTGCCCATTATTTTTGTCCTCCTGGCAACAATTAGCTATCATCAGGCTCTCTCTCTCAGCCACCCTTTCTGCTAGAGACTAATCCCCCTCAACACATCCTATTCTTCTGGCTGTTGCCATTCTTTGTTGGTTACACCGTGTGCACAAATTAATTAGGGCTCGGTTTAAGGGCTGACTCAGCCAGTTCACAGCACAAATGAGTGCAGCTGTTTTTCTGCCTGAGATTTTCAGCTTCTTTAGGAGAGCTTTTTTTCCCCTCTTGGTTTAAAAATGTATTGTGTGTGTATGTGTGTGTGTATGTGCATACAAATTAAACCTGTGATTTTTGGCAGATGCGATTGTCTAGGAAAGTTGACAACATGGATCTGTTTAGCCCATCAGTCCCTGAGGATACAAGCAAATTTCTTGCAAAGCTATAGGGTTAGGACTACTGAGTTTCCAGTGTCACAGGGTGGATTCTCTACCTCAGACATGCTGGCATTCTGATCCTGGGAGGTCTCCCACTCCCCCCACTAAGAAAAGAAAAGAGAAACATCTGGAATCACAGGGGCAGCTTGTCTGCTGAGCTCAGCAATAAGGATCTGCGTATCTACAGCTCCACCCCACTGTTAGGGGACTTAGAAGGCACTTAACAATTACTGTCTTTACTATAGTATTACAAGTGCATTCGATATCATATGTATAGTATGGTCCTTTAGATTTTACACATAAATATTTTTGGGGTATAGTTCAGAATGAAACATACCCACAGAGAGATAAGCATCATGATGTTTTAATTTAATTTGGTGAATAGTCCTGAAATTAAAGGATATTTTACTTAAGTAACCTGTTATGTTTGTATCCTCTTGCATTTGCTTGAATTTTAAAATTCTGAGTGATGATTCAACACCAGAGCAATAAAGCACCTCAGGTGATTGGGAAAAGTACATTCTGAACATGCAGATATTATTCTTCACTGTTCATTTCAACTGAAAGAATTTAGTCTTTGATCATGAAACTGGAGTATTTGATTCTGCTCTCGCTGAAGTCAAATACGAGTGTCGCTGTCGGATAGATGTCTGTAAAATGTTAGGATATATGTGTTGATGAGACTGCAGCTGAAATTGTTTATTACATTGGGTTTTCTTTCACTGTTACTGGGCTTTAAAGGTGACAACAACATATAAGTGCTGCTATAACTACCTGGTGGTGGAACAAAAAACACTCATTGACTTATTGGAGTTTGGCATTCCCTGTAGTGAAATGAGGTCTTATTTTTCTGAGATGTATAATTACTTTAGGATCCAATTGTGTAAATATTGCTGAAAAACAATCAAGTACAGGTGTAAGCCTCAGACCCTCTGGAATTTTCCAGAAGCTAGAACAATTAGTTTACATTTTATATCTATGTACATATGTATATATCCATGTAGGTGTACACACCTGTTTCTTTTACTTTCAAATTTGTATAGTTGTATGGGTAAGCTCTGACCAAAGTGTATATGCCATTCAACAGGGACTTAGGGGTGGGCTCAGCCTCTCCATACTACCACAACCCAAATAGCAACAAAGGCAACTCAGTGTTTGAAATCAGAGGACAAACGTACTTTGAATTAAACAGCTTCTGAAGATCTTTATTAGAGCAGGCTAATCAGCTCCTCACCAGGACACACCGTCATGTCAATAATGAAGATTTGTGCTCACATTCTTTGAAGCAAAACTCTTCAGATTCTTCCAATTTTTAAAAGAAAGAAAATAAATATATATTATTTAGTCTGTTCTTTCTTTTTTTGTAAAAAATTAGATACTCAGTTGTCATCAATTTGGATGTGAACTACTACTTTCAACGCCAAATACAAATATTACATGAATTATATTTTTGAGTCACTCATGGAATAGATATGAATTTATTAGACATGCAGAATGTAAACAGTAGGGCAAAAGTCTCTGAATTGACCTTTGAAAGAAAGTTATTTAAATAAGTAGAGTGAAAACAAGAGGTAAAAGGGTGCAATTCAGAAGAGAAATATGATTCATAATTTCCTAGAACAAACATGTAAATTTAAATTCAGCTGTGCTAAAAAAAAAAAAAAAGGAGAAGAAAGGCAAATATTTACGTGATCAGAATCTCACCCAGCCCAGTCCCCACACTTTGTACATATGAATAACTTCACACACTTTAGCAACAAGAGTTTCTTGAATGACATTGCTCAGGTAAGAAATGTATTGTATCTGCCCATCACAATGTAATTGTTACCCACTGTGAGAAAAGCTTTCCAGTCTAAAGAAAATAATTTCACCATCGGAAATAAACATTTTTAGATATAAAAATAAAAATTAAAAAAATTACCCTTACCTGTAGATTGCGCTATTAATAGCACCGATTTTTAGGTCATACCTCATTAAGAGCTTCTGTACCAACGAAATCTCTTTCTAGATTGACAGGTGGCTGCCTTAACCAAAAAAAGAAATCTTATTTTGAAGGTTTTTTATCACGAAAAAACCTCTCAAGCAGCCCAGTGCATTGTGATTTCCCTGGTTCTTTTCCTTCTGAGCTGTTCAATTAGTTGGAAATCTCTGTCTGATGGACTGAAGCAGCTTGAGTGAACGCCTGAGCGCACAACCAATTAGGCTCATTTGAAGTTGCAGAATTGCCTTCTTTGGTGTTAAAACCCCATGTCAAACACTGGGTCTAAGATCATTTGTAGTACAAAATGAGATTGACAGAGCAGCTGTACCAGGGGGCATGCCTGCTGGACGACTTAATTGTGGGGACTGAAGGGCCATCATGAACTGGCGTGTGGAGATTGTATCACCACTGCTGCATTACAAATGGTCTTTATTAACAGTGATCTGTAATCAATGAGCTCAGGCTTTTTGCCAGAGCTCCGAAATCAGATAGGCAGCTCTCCTCACAAGGAATAGGAGGAGTCATCGGAGCAGGGTGTTGCGCTGAGGACGGGAGCAGGGATGCTCTCCCTGGCACCTCGGTGGTGAGGTGGAGCTGCAGAGAGGGAAGCAGACACCCAACAGCACAGAGCCCCCATGCGTCGGCTGGGCTGGGCGTGTGGCAGTGTACAGGCAATCGCACTTGGATTGGCACGAATGAAACATGGCTGCTTCAGCAAAATGATATTTTAGGAGTTGAAGAGACTACACCAACTCATGCTGGTCTGAATGAATGGTCTTGATGGTGGCATAATGTCTATAATTTAATGGTAATCCCATGATACAAATGATGCAAAGGAAATGCAATAGGCTTTGTTTCAGCAAATTAATGGATAAAGCCCTAGTATACTTTATTCTCCTGATAGAAAACCTTTAGAGTTTTTAATAAGACATATTGCTTTTGAAAAGAGCAATTGCTTTCCACTGGTGCTTCCAAGTCAACGGTTTTGTTTATTCCTCCATTATTACGACCAACATCCTCTTTTGTGTAACAAAGTGGGTTGTTTTTCTGGGAAGAAATCAATGTATCTGCACAAACGTTCAAAGATTACTTTATGATGATACAGACGTAAACCTAAGGTCTAAGTCAGGACTTTAGGTTTTAAAGCCAAAATCAGCAATTGCTGATAGTAATTACCTACCTAAAGCCTTTGCTGTGAGGATAATTTCACTTGTTTTTTTCAAAGGCATTTTTCTCTTCTCTCTGTCACTTTCTGAAAGAATCCCAGAAAGAGAAGTGAGCTATTTGAGTGAACAATACAGGAACAGTTCAACCAGTGTGGGAAATCACACACAGATGAGCTCTAGTATAATAAAATAGTTTGTGCTCCTTCACTATATAGGCTGTTAATTTTTAGGTGAATAATCTAAACTTCTGGCTTCTCATATGAGTCAGAGTGACAGGTTTCATGTTTCATTACAAGCTTTTTTTGTTTTGTTTTGTTTGTTTATTTATTTTTTCTACAATATATGAATATCTGTTCAGGTGTTTATTACAATTTTTTTTTCTGACGGGTTTATTTTGCTATTACCAGTAATTAATTCCCACATATTTCTAAAATCTGTTCAAATAAGACAGAGTTGTGTCATTCTGCCATAAACAGCAGGAGGCTGAAATCGAATAATTTTAGGAAGTGTTTCTGGTGTAAATAGCTGCACATACAATCATATTTTACATTATCCTTGGAACTCCCTTTTGCCATAATGCATACAGGTAACGTAACATTTGACATTGTTTAGGCTGTGGGTTGTCTCACTTCTGCCTTATGGGTCTCATATGATTCCATCCATCTACTCACTCTTTCCTTACAACTAGGGAGTGAGCTCTGAGGTGGGAATTGTATTTCTGTTCTCTGTACATTGTCTAGCTCAACACCAACATTGCCTATGACTAGTGCCCCAGGAAACTACAGTGAAATCCCTTAGTGCTACTGTCACCAGAAATTTTAAGAAAAATGCAAGCATCTCACTAGTTTAATATCGGAAACAAAATGCCATTGTATTCTGTTATTTGTACAGAGTTTGCTTAAATAGACCTGTTGCCAGATCTTGTGAAGTGTTCCTCTTGTGCCAGCAATTTCTGATAGTAGCATTGTGAAAGGTACAGAACATGGATATATAGATAAGAAAAGTTCTAGTATATCAATATAATAAAAAAATATAAAAAGCACAATCCTTTTTTAAGTAAGAGTGCTTATTCAATGTATCCGTCAGCTACACTTGACCATCACATTTCATATTTGCTAGTATTTTTGCCTTGCTGTTTGGACAAGTTTACTCCAACAAAAACAAGTGCCTAAACTGGTATTCTACTGTAGAATAAGGAAATAAGTGATCATTAAATATGTATCTGAAATTAACTGGCTACGTGTTTACTCATACTAATATTGTTGCAACTAAACTAATGCCTCACCCACACACGTTTAAAAAACGTGAGGTTTTTTTTTCCTCTCACAGTTTCTCCATATTCACCTATCATCTTTAGCACGTATTTCAGAGTATGACCTCACATAAACTGATTGCTGAGCCACTGAATTCTGGTTCGTTTGTCTTTCTGTTACTTTTCCAGTTCCACAATGTCTTATTTTTGTCTTGTTTACTATTGCTTACAAAATTTTACTGCCAGCAAAGATCAGAAATATAACACACATTGGCTGTGGAAAGAACAGGTTGATTACACCCAGGCACAATTATGCTGTAAATTTGCAAGTTATGAGCAGCCTATGAAAGTTTTTACCAGCTATTCTGGCGAATAGGTATGTAGCATGCTGTCAATATCAAGTAGAACTCTGGTTTCAAATGCCAGAATGGAGACTGCACAACTCTGGAAGTAGACTACAACCTCCTTGAGCAGGTGGTTGTCCTACCTCCTGAAGGATGATCTAATGACAAAGAAAGGTCATGTTTCCTTTATATATCCCAAGTATTCTGGGGAAAAAGAAGAGAAAGTGAGTAGTGTAGAAAGCTGTATGAAACTCCTTGCCACATTTTGAAACTAAGAACTAGAGATTCATTAAAAGCATATATAGAAACTTTTTTGTCAGACTTTGTCTAAATCAAAGTATTTTCCCCTTCTGCTCACTACTGTGAAAGATAAGACCATGGATTTATTAAAAACATACCTTGTTTCTTTAAATCTGTTCAAATTCTTCGATGCTTATTGCCTTTAAATAATTTCATAGATATAAAAGGAATAAGTGTTGATGCTTTTCAATTTTCATGCTCATTTGTATGCTAAATGTTTTTATATAGAGAAATCAAATCGTTCACACCTGTGGAAATGCCACCTACTATATTTATTTGTATTTCTATTTAGGGAACTCAAGGATTTTTCTGCAAGCCACATTTTCTTAAGAAACAGAAAGAAAATCAAAACAGAATATACAAATGTATTGGCATTGCTAATCAATAATCTGTGACTTTATATTTGGCTATGAAAAGGAAGTTTCCTGCAACTGGAAGTAAAGGAGAGAACAGTGTCAGTGGTATTCTTGAGAAGAATCTTTTAAAGAGGAATCGAACATTAAAAGATAGCACCATAACAAGAATATATAACACCCCTCATCCAACAATTGTATCTGGAATATGCAAAGATATTTTTGAGACTTAAAAACCATTGCCAACCATTGGGTGGATTCAAGAGTTCCTAGAAGAGGGCTTGTTTAACTAGCAGCCATTGTATTTTGTATCTTTCTCTCTGGTGGCACTGTCAAGCAATCTTTAACTGAATAGACTGTGTTTAATGTTATCATTCACCAAATGATAAATAATGACAAGCTTCAGTCTGGTTTTGAAAGTTTTTTTTTCATTTCTTATCTCTGCTACTTTTTGTTAGTTACTAGAATTTAAGGGATGTATTAAATAAAAACATTCTGCTACTGAAGTTACATCTAAAAATTCTAAACATGCAATATAAAAATAATACAATTATTTTTAAAATTCTGTTGCAAGACTTTTTTTTTTTCAAATAAAGCCAGCAGACTCAAATACCAATTGTTTTGTAGTGATACACCCAGAATAAGATTCATTTTCTGTAATCTAAGATTCCTCATTTTAGTAGTCCAAGTCACTGTGGTCTCTTTTAAGATTGATAGAAGAAAGGACGTAACTTTACAAAACAATTCATGGAGCCTATTTTAGTACAACCACTTTAAACTAATTGCTTGTTTCTCTCATTGACTAGATATGGCCCCTGGAGAGTCTAACCTGAATTTAAGCAACTTTTAACATCTAAATTAGGGAAGATGAATCTTAACCCAATCTGTAAGTCTGCTTAATTTATAAGCAAGCCAGAAAATCTGCTACTATAGCTGCATTAGACAACATCAAGGCTGCTATGGTGACCCTGAAAGCCTTTACCTTTTCAGTTTTGCTCCAGTAACTGTAAGTCATTAGTATATCCCTGATTCTCAGCTATTTATTTCTTTTTTCTTGATTACCCTTTTCCACATGTAACAATATGTTAACATGCTTCTCTGAACAAAATTTAGCATTAGCAACAACTATTGCGACCAAGCAGAATTTAAAAATAAGGAAGTGTTGGCTTATTTATGGCTTAGCAATTCTTTTTTCAGGAGCCAACTTGCTGATCATATAAAAAAATATAAAATGAAAAATGACATCCAGGAGAAATTAATATCCTAAAAGCAGTAGAACCTCCAGAAAGAAAATATGCAGAACATGAATAGGCTACAGATAACTTCAAAGTACCATATTCTGAACCTATTTTTTTCATTTTATGGTTCTATTATCAATCCTATTTATAGATATTGCAATGATAAAAGACCCAAAAATAGGAAACCAACTTAATGAAAAACATGAAAGAACAGTTATAGTACATTTCATGAGTAGTCCAAATTAACTTATCTTCAACTTTGATGTGGGTATTTGCAAATTATTTTCCATTTGGATTAAATGGCATTTTTAAACATTTTTTAGTATTATTTCTTGAGGGAAAACTGTTGTTGCTTACATTTATATGAAAGTAGAACCTTTCTTCCAATGGGAAGAAATACCTAAGGAAGCAATGATTCTGTTTATTGCTCCTATAGGTGCTTTACTTGCTGTAATAATTTAATCTGTTAACAAAACTATTTTATTTATTTATCCCAGGGGAAGCCTGATCTGTGCATATTGTGCATCACTCAATTATGTTGTGTCTCACATTAATATTAACACTTCTATGATATTTTTGTTGCACGTACTCCTCTTCTGTTTCTTGCCAAACTTCTAGTCATGCATAAATGCTCTTTCAAATTTCAAGTGCTTCAAGTAGATTTTTCAATGATATTACACAAATTATCATAAGATATAATGGTAGCATATAAATTGCTGCTGTAGTTTGGAAGCATACAAACAATTATTTTGCAGTGCAAATCAGTTCTATCTTGTTTCTAATATCAGTGAATGTTTCCATTGTTCTTCACCATGGTCTTAAGCAGTAATGCCTTTAATGACTCATGTTAAAGACACTTCTCCATAGACCTTTTCCTGAAAAATATGATAGAAACATAAGGTATCAGGGAATGCAGCTGGGTCTTTTCAGAGCCTGAAACTATAGATATCTGCACTTAATATGGTGAGATATCACCTAGGATTTTTTCCTCTTGTTTTTCATGTGGCTAATTATTACATTTTTTCAGGTGTTCTTCATCCTTTGCTATTCTCTTTTACTTCTTCTGATTTGTTTTTGTTTATTTGTTTTTGTTTGATTTCCCATCACTTCCTTACACTACCTTGTTTTCCCCTCCTCTGTTTTTTAAAAATCTTGTCAATATCTCTATTCCTTTCAAATTTTGCTCATCATACTGGGTAGATTTGTCTCACCAGAGAAATGTTAGGTCTTTTTTTCTAAGGCTGTTATCTCAACTTTCTTCATGGTCAACAAAGAATAAATAAGTTGACGAAAGTTATTTATACTGCGCACTTTATACATCAGTCTCTGATAGGGCCATGTAAGACCTCATAGCAACCTCCACAACTTTGAGACAAAAACAGTGACAAAGAATCGCAGTCTAATTACTGCTGGTTTCCTTTATGCCTTTTTTTTTAATTTTTTTTTTTTTATTCTAACTTTTCTCCATGCATGGTTTCTGTGTGGCAGATTAGATTGTGAATGTTGCAAATATGTAGAGACCATATGTTTTTGCCCTGTAAGTCAGCTGATACTCTCTCTTTTTACTAATACTGTCCCTGGTGTTGATGGGATAGAGTGTGGACTGGAGACACAGGTTTCCACCTGAAACAGAAGGCAGACAACTTTTCCTGGGATGGCTGAGCAGCAACTCATAGGTCACTCACCAAGGTAGGCATTCATCCTGAAAATGAAGAGAATAGCCTTCTAGAGAAATGCATGGACATTTCTTATCCCTAAGATTCTTTCAGAGCTTTTGTTTTTCCCCAAGAAAGAAAGGAATCAATTTCATCAAACATGCGGCATTTAACTGGAAAAAGGAAAAAAATGGAAAAAAAGAGGAAAAAAATCTCTGTGACAGTTTTATATTTCACATGTTTTAATAAATTTCCTACCCAGATAACTGGTAAGTTAAATTCAATTTAGTCAACCACAAAATGATCAGTGATTTAGAGAAATGCTTTATTTAGCAGCAACACCATTTCTGGTAAGTCATACAGCTTTTCTAGGCAATTAAAATTGACATGCACCCTTGGCTATCCTTTACATCACTTAAAATACAGCCTAACTTCTTCCAAGGAAATTGTGACTACTTTTTCTAATAGAAAATAGAAAAAAACCCTTTGTGCATATTAAGCAGACTTATTTTATTATGTCGGTGTGACTTCAAAACACTGATGTTCCAAAAGCCTTGCTGAATAAGTGAAACACTTCACTCATTAGTAAATGCCTCAGAAATGAGGCATCACATGAAACAATCATTTTTCAGCTAAGTCTTCCTTCCTTGCCTAAATCAGAGGAAGTATCAAAAAAACTGGATTGAGAAGTTCAAGAAGCATTTCATGTGCAGAAGCTGGTGAAAAGAAAAGCAGAACATGCAAGCTAGGAGAAACGAGGGAAGACAGCAGGTAAGCAGTGAAATACTTCCTCCTCACTAGAAATAGCTGGGACACCCCAATTTAAAGATTTTCAGCTGTAAAAAGTCTCTTGGGGCTTTACTGATCTTAAGAGCTCAGTTTCAGTTTTGAAGGAGAGATATATTTCCACTGTTTTCTGTCCTGAATTACACTGTCACGGCTGCACTGACAGTGCCGCAGTATAGTATTTTCCAAAAACAATTTTGTAAGACAGATCTTGTTTGTTATGTTTGAAGCACTTTCTCTTGATGTTCCTCCAGCCAAACAAAAGTTATTTCAGAATTTTACATCATCCTGCAATGTGAGTATTAAAGTGTATGAAAGCACCCCTCCTGACTTTCCTAAACTGTCCCACTTCCTTGAAAAAATCAAACCAGATGACAGTTCGATTTTTTTGTTATTAGGAGGAGTGGGAAGAGTCTAATGTTATATACATCCTCAGACCATTATTTCTGTGCCAGCTTGAGTTTCATAATTTAATTCAATTCCAGTAGGGCAGAGCACAGCAATACATTTCATAAAACAGTAAACTATGCAAACATGACATCGAAGTTATAATGCAGTATTCATATGCATGCTGAGTTGTCATTTTTATAACACAGCATTTTCACCAGAGGGACACTTAATTAAAAACAGATTCTTTGTATCTGGTATCAAACTAGTACCAACAATTAATTCATTCTAATGCCATTTTTCTATCAGGAGCTAGTCTTTAATTGTGTTGAAAAAAAGCAGCGTGCACATTTGATTTAAATTAAGGAAACCATACTAAGGCTCAGCTGGAAGCAAAAAGTGGATAACCATTTTGTAGCAGTGAAAAAAAAATCCCAACCATATACACACTCCAGGAGACCGTTGCTGAAGAGAAATAAGGCTGTCAATGTTATACAATATAGAGGATGGACAGGTGTAAAAGTAATCTCTTAGCATTATTGCCTCTAAGTTATTTAATACTAACAGTATCCTTACATAAGACAATAGCCAAATAAAGGTGTTCCCTGCCTCTAATCTCTGACTCGGACACCCAGCAGATTGGAGCCAGTGGAAAATGCTAAGGCTAGAAATGTTGGGTTTGAGGATTTTCTTTTCTCACTCTTAAATTCACTTCTGTGCATTTAAAGAGAAGTAGTGCTTTAGCAGGCTTTTGAATGAGGACAAGGTGATGGGTTCTTAAATAAAGTGGTTAAAAATGATCCCTGTATTGTAAGAAACATGGGATATTACAGAGAAAAAAATATATGGCTGCTGCTGGTGGAATGAGTTAAGTAGAGATTGTATGTTTTTAGGCAAGAAGTTACATTCAGAAAATCTTTCCACAGAAAATCTCAGTAAGATTTGGACAAACACTTTTTTTGCAGGAGATTTCTGTGAACATCTGCCAGATATGTCAGGATTCCACAAAGCAGATGACTGCCCAGACATGAACCAGAGATTTTTACCTGAGAAAGACCCTTTCTTTGTGCCAGTGTCTTCTGCCTCAGGGCCTAATTTCACATCCCTGGGGCAACACAGTGCAAAAAAACATTGGCCCCAGTTTTGGAGAACTGCTCTTCCACCATGTTATGTTTCTTTATGAAGATTCTTAAGATCTTGTGCTTCCTCTGTGCATACCTCTCATTGAAGTCAAAAGAAGACTAACAACCAAATTGGCCTCATTAGCTTTTCCTTCAATCACATAATGGAAATTTCTCACCTGTCTGTAGCACTGTATGTATTTCATTTCTTTACAGCTCTGTTCTGTGAACTGCTAGTCTGTTCCACAATTTCTTCTTTCTGCTTTACTTGCTTTATGTTGTGATATTCTTATGGCTCCTCAAAGATGTTGTATTTGTGTTCCTACTTTGAACTATTTGGAAAACTACTTCATCTTTTTCTGCCAAAAAGCAGAATAGATTCATGGATCCAGTGATTTTGCTATATCTAACCTCTCAAATCATGCTTTCATCTTCACATCTGAGCTTTCAGTTGTGCTTTTGACCAAAACCATAGAGAATATCAAGCTAAAAGTCTGACATAAAAGTCTGTAGCACAGACTTTAGACTACACAGATGTAGCCTATTCATCACTGTTTGTATTACTCAGCCCTTGTTCAGTAAGTGACATATTCATCTCAAGAGTTGGCATGAGTGTAATCAAGAGAAAGACCACAGTGTTAATTCATTGGGAGGAACAGTGTGGTGGATTGATGCAGGCTGGATGCCAGGTACACACCAAGCCACTCTGTCACTCCCCTCTGCAGATGGACAGAGGAGAGAAAACATAAATAGAGACTCATGGGTTGAAATGAAGACAGGGAGAGATCACTCACCAGCTACCATCATGGGCAAAACAGACTTGGGTAAATTGATTGAACTTATTACCAGTCAAATCAGAGTAGGATAATGAGAAATCACCCGAATCTGAAAAAACACCTTCTCCTATCTCTCACTTCTTTCTAACTTTATTCATGAGTCTCTACCTTCTCCTGCCAGTGGCTCAGGTGGATGGAGAGTGAGGATTGTGGACAGTTCATCACACAGTCTTTACTGCTCCTGAGCACTCCTCGCACTCCTCCCCCGCTCCAATGTTCTTCCTACTGGAGCCAGTTCTCCATGAACTTCTCCAGCATAAATCCTTCCCACAGGTTCTCCATGAACTACTGGAGTGTGGGTCCCCTCCACGGAGTGCAGCCCTCCAGGAACAGACTACTTCACTGGGTCCCTCCACAGGGCTACAAGTCCTGCCAGCCAACCTGCTCCAGTGTGGGCTCCTCTCTCCATGGGTACACAGGTCCTGCCAGGACCCTGCTCCAGCACAGGCTTCCCACAGGGTCACAGTCTCCTTTGGGCATCCAGCTGCTCTGACACAGGGTCCTCCACCAGCTGCAGGTGGAGCTGCTCTCCCTGAACCTCCATGGGCTGCAGGGACACAGCTGCCTCTCCATGGTCTGCAGCAGGGTTGCAGGGTAATGTCTGCTTCAACACCTGGAACACCTCCTCTCCCACCTCTTTACTTTCTTCTTTTCTTCTCCCCACTTTCACACTTCTCTTCTCTGGCTGAAATTGCTCCTGCCCGATAACACCTTTTGTGTTTTCCCACAGATACCACCACCATCACTGATGGGTCTGCCGTGGTCAGTGATGGGTCCATGTAGGAGCCAGCTGGCATTGGCTATATTAGGCATAAGGGAAGCTTCTGGCAGCTTCTCACAGCAACCATTCCTGTAGTAGTCCCACTACGAAATCCTTGCCACACTTCACAGATAAAGTGAAGCAGAATTTAGGTACCTGTATAAAAATACATGGAGTGAATCTACTCGCTCCTTTCTCTGCCATCTTTTCAATGCACCTTGTTGTCTGTCACCCAGGTTTTTGACAAGTTTTTTTGCTAAACAGAAAACATTTCCATTTTGCTGACTTGATAAACACAGTTGTGTGACAATAAACCTGAGTGTGTATTTTGTTTCCAACCTCTGCTCTGAGCATGCCTGGAATAACAGGAGCTTTTGGTGCTACCATACTCTTCAGTTATTGGTTCTTTAAATGCAACAGGCATGAGTGGAGCCTGTTGTAAGAGTTGCATGCTGCAACTCACGCTCAAACAGGTGTCACTTTTGGTCATTATGAATCTGCAATTTTTGAAGGCTGTGAAGAGAATGTATCCACCGTTCCACTCTAAACAGTGTGAATTTTCCTTCCATTTTTGAAGTGGCATTTGTCTACCTAAATGTGAATGTTACCATATATATATAAACTTGCATCTGAAGAATATTATGAAATATATGTCCTTAAAGAAATATATTTCTCCTTTAAGAAAATATTATGTCCTTTAATCCAGAAAATTAGTCATTTTCTAATACAGAATAAAGACTTATTGATGCCTCCATTTTTATTTTATCTATTTTATTAAAGAGAGGAATAAGCAGTCAAGGCCTCTCCCTTCACTGATCATACAGAGAGCCTGGGTGCATGTCCAGTCTCCTGTAAAGATGGGTGAGATTAAACTAACTCTTGATTTCTGAAACTTAGGCATAGCACCAATAATAGTTGTCACATGCAAGTTCTGGCTATTAATTGGAGCTTATTAGCATATTAGTATTTTTCTGGCCTGAAAAAAAAAAATAAAAGTAGAGCTACACCAATGTTTTTGAGGGTTTTTTTGTCATCACAAACCTTTTGGACAGCCTAGCATGGAATCACTTTGTAGATTAAATGTGATGAAGATATATAACACAAATAGTTGTAACTTTTATAGACATGGTTACATAGAGCAGTTAGTTTCAGTTTCAGTTTCATTTTTATGTGTTTTCAGGCTGCCCATAGCACTTTATTTGTGCCCGTGGTAAGTTCTGACCGATGTCTTTGGTCAGAGAGAGGTCTTAGAATAGCATCTGTTAAATAGTCAAATGAAACATTATTTCTCACAGTGCTCTAATAAACACTGGTAGCTAAGCAAATAAGAAACAGCTCTGCAGAGCATCCAGGGACCTAGTTCTGGGCTCCTTGGTATGAGTCAGTCATGAACTTACTGGATGCCAGCAAAGATGAAGAAATGGATCATATGTCTATGAGAAAAGGCTGAGAGGGATGATGGGGTTGTTCAGCCTGGGGAATGGAAGGCTCAGGGGCATCTGATCAATGTGTGTAAATACCTGATGGGATGCGGGAGATGAGAAGGACAGAGCCAGACTCTTCCCAGTGTAGCCCAGCGCCAGGAGAAGAGGCTGTGAGCACAAGCTGAAGTTACATGTAAACACAAATAAGTTTTTCTGCAGTGGAGGTGACACAAATTGCCCAGAGGGATTGTAGAATCTCCATGCTTGGAGATATTCAAAACCCAATATAGGACACAGGTCAGAGCAACCTGCTGCAATTGAGCTCACTTTGAGTAAGGATTTCAGACTAGAGATCTCTATAGGTACCTTCCAAATTCAGTCTTTCTGTTATTCTATGATTCTGTAATTTATTTTTTCAATGAGAAAGAAACATTGCTATAAAATCCAAAATTTTAATTAAAAATAGGAATAAAATAAACAGGTTCCTATAAAAATTCTGATAGAAATTTTCATTTCTGGTGTTCAGGAAATGGCGTTTTTAGAAATTTTTTGTTGCTTTGCAGAGGGAATATATATAAATCTAATCTATTTTTGTTACCCAGGGAACTTAATACAACAAGGTTGAATTTATTATAAAGGAAGGCAGAGAAAATTTACTGTCTGTTGTAGGCAAACATGCACAAAAGAGCATAAGAAAGTAATTATGTAATGCTCTGATTTGACATGCAAGTAAGTATAAACTAATACTGACTTGAGCCTCCTAATCATGTTCACACTGATTCAAATGAAAATGTATGTTTTCTATTACAATGATTTTACCACTGATTTAATGGAATTTCTCTCCAGCTAAGAGTGATTATTAGTCACAGAAGTGCTGTAATGTTCTGACCCTTTCAAACTTTTGCTACGAAACAGTTGTTATTGCATTTCTAATGCCCAAATAGTTGCAGTTGGATTCACATAATTTGACGATTACCTTGCAACAGAATGTCCATATGTAATTTAGAGTTTTCTTATGATGTCCGTTTTCAGAAATACAGCAGAAAGTACTTAGTCTATTGATTGGAGTAAGCAGTTAACTGGTTTAGAAACATTCCTCTCCGCAGATTTGACAGGATCATTTACAATAGCATTCAGCAAGACAAAACAAACAAAGATAAATCATTTAAAGACTGACTGCTATTCTTAAATATTTTTATACCTTTCCTCCAGCTGTAACTCTGATAATATATTTTTCGAACAGATGACACTGTATAACTGTTGCTTGACATTGCATTCCTATCAAGTGGTTAAAGGATTTCAGATTCACTGATTTTTACAATATTCTTGTTAGTTTATGTTGTTTTGTATGCTATGCTTTCTTCACAGGGGAGGCCATGGGGCAAACCTGTGACACCAGACCTACATACGATGTCATTATTGTGTATCTTTTCTATAGATATGGGTGCTAAAATAGAGAACTGTAGAATCAGACTGTCCTGAATTGGAAGGGAGATATAAAGATCATTGAAGTCCAACTTCTGGCCCTGCACAGGATGCCGAAGAGTCACACCAGGTGCCTGAGAGCACTGTCCAAACTCTTGAATCTCTGTCAGGTTGATGCTGTGACCACTTTCATGGGGAGCCTGCTCCAGTGCCCATCCATGTTCCAGAAGAAGAATCTTTTCGTGATATCCAAACTAAACCTTCCCTGACTCAGTGTCAGGCCATTCCCTTGGGTCCTGTCACTGGTCATAAGAGAGAAGAGATCAGTGCCTGTCCCTTTGCTTCCCCTCACGAGGAAGTTGTAACTGTGATGACATCTCCCCTCAGTCTCCTCTCCAGGCTGAACAGACCAAGTGACTCCAGCCACTTCTCAAATGGCTTCCCCTCAAGGCCCTTTCCCATCTTTTTAGTCTTCCTTTGACAATTGCTAATAACTTAATATCATTCTTATATTGTGGTGGCCAAAACTGCACTCAAGGTGAGGCTGCCCCAGAGCAGAGACGAGCAGAGCAGGGCAGAACAATCCCCTCCCTTGCCCAGCTGGCCACGCTGTGCCGGATGCACCCAGGACAGGGTTGGTTCTCCTGGCTCAGGGCACTGCTGATTCATGTTCAACTTGCCACTGACCAGTGCCACTGACCCCACACCCCTTCCTGTGGAGCTGCTTTTCAGCATGAGATGTGAGTGGCTTGGAGGTTGAAGTGGGTTGGAGACACTGGCCCGTGGGTTATGGTGTTGCTTTGCCTGCACTGGAGACTTAATACCAGCACTGAAGAAACTGCAGTCACAGCACTACCACAGCATGTCCCTGTGTTTGCAGTGAGAAGAGATCTCACACTTTCCTGTAGACTTATGTTACGATGTTAGTAAAGTTTGCATGGATAACTTTGTGACATTCAGCACAACAATGAAATGTTAAGGTAGAGTGGTATACTGAAGTGACTTAAATGCGTTAATATTGTATGTCCAGCAGCAGTGGCTCTGGCACTAGGGTTGTTCATAGATCTTCAGCTTTTTTAATACTTAGCAAAGTAATAATATTTTAGTTTCTTGGACATAATGAAGATAAGTCGTATTTTCTTTTTTTTCTTTTTTTTTTTTTTTGGTACAAAGATATGTTTAGGGAACTTGGTCAACGGCCAATTCAAGAGAAATGCTAAATGTGAGAAGTACTTTAGACATACATTAGCTAGATAAATTAAATAGCTTGAAAGCTCCTTTCCTCACTGTAGAATAATCAAGGAACTTGGTCAACCTCCAATTCAAGATATTTATTTGACTTGCTGCAAGCTGCAAAGGGATATGGAATACCCCATAGCATTTGAAAATACAGAACTAAAACAGCCAAGCCTGAAGAAAAAATACGCTTGTGAATACCAGCAGCCAGGGGTAATCCATCACTGATGCAGAACCCCTCAATCCTGACAGCCTGCATTGATTTTGTTTGATATTTGTAGTCTGATCTTGCTCCTGAAAGCAGTGAAACCATCCTCTGTGACACTGCAGTTATGGCAGTAGACCAAATTACTTCATCTTCCAGAGCTGAGATCCTAATTTGGCTTGCCAAAGCCTGGAAACACCCTGAAATATTTATTTCTTTTAACCATGGAAAGGGTTTAAGATTCACTTAGTCAAATATGTGCAGGACTATACTTTCTAAGTTTTGTATGCTTCATCATAAGGCTTCCCATAATCATTTCCTCAATTCTACACTGAGGCATTTGAGAATCGGCTGCTAAAGAACTGCAACCTGTTATTCACACACAGGGCTGTAAAAAAATGAGCCTGAAAGAGTAGTTGGTGACAGTCTTTAGTTTTCTCACTTGTGTTTTGTGTCTCTTGTCTTTGCCAAGCTTTACTTTCTGTGTCACAACACATAAAATGCCTAGGAAGACTTTCATGTTTGTTTGTGGTCTTTATTACTTTGATTCTAGATTTAATTTTACAAGATATAATGAATGAGATATGTCTAGTTTTAGGTTCTCCATGCTATATTTTGTCTCTTTCAGTATCATGATATGGCCTCAGAGGGTCAGGAGAATGTCTTGGCCCTTTTCCTAGTGATTTTCCTCTTGCCGAGAGGGAGATCTAGAAACAGCACCAAAACCCTCTTCCCTGGAGGGGAGTAAAAATGTACACCATCATCTTCTTGGACCTGAACATGTGAGCAACTGAGTGGGCAAACCACTGAATTCACCTGCTCCTCATTCCTGGGACATGGAGACTCCCCTGGAAGCATCTTTGGCTAAAAAGAAAACATTGAGGATGAGACTAAACTCAGTCCAAGCGTCACAGAATTTGCCGTACATAATGTTTGATTTTGACTTTTTGGTCAGACAGAGTCAGAATATTTCATGGAATCTTCATAAAAACTTTTCATGGTCTCCAAATAGGTATTTTCTGCTTTTAAACCTCAGCTGAATTATGTGGATATAGGTTTTGCAACTCAAAAGGGCCTGACATGTAGGTGAATAAGGAGGCTAATCATTTTTGCTGTAAAGAAGAAAAATATGTATATTTTCTCATGCCTAGTAGAGTGTAATAGATATCCTAGATGATAAAGGCTCACAATTGTAGAGTAGTTAAAGCAGGGCTCGTCAGTTTAAATGAATTAAAACCCCTTTAATTCCTTGGAGGCCTCTCAATTTCTTTTCAGATTTAAACTGTAGTCACAGCCTCCTGTTAACTAATACGCATGTTGTGGATTTTCCATCCTATTCATCACAAATTCCTGCAGTAGTGGGAATGGGGGAGAGGGAGAGGAAGGACTTCAACTCAGTTATAAATCACCAAGAAGTGACTGACAAATACCAAGGCAGACCTCTGCACAGCGCTATGCTGGAGATGGCACATGGCCAGGCAGGCTGCAGATACACATGGTGTTATCTCTGAGCAGTTTTAGGGAAATTATATGTTTATTCTAAAGTAAGGGGCAGGGGGAAGGAGTGATGGTTTTAATGGACCTCTTGCCATTTCAGATTTAAGACAATGGAAAAATTATAAGAAGTGCTGTTTCCTGTTTTATTTCATCTGCAGAGAAGAAAAAAAATGGAAAAAAAAAAAAGTCAATATCATACACACTGAAAGACAATAGAGACAATAAAATTTATTTTGTTTGTTCTAAATATGTTGTGCATTTAATGTTTCATCTCCAGGCTTTGGCCATATTTCCATTTTTTTGTATATAATATATTTGACTTCCAGCATATTTTTTGTTTCTGAAGAAAGCATTTTTGCATGAAATAAAAATCTGATTTCAAACCACTTCCATCTAAATTATTACATATGTTATATGTATATATATATTTAATAATATCTCCATAAATATGGTAATTTATATGATTTATTCACACATCTATCTGATCACAGTTTGGTACTTGCCTTATAGCTGCAACTATGCAACGTGAGATTTAAATCATAATTCTTCAAGTCTGTGGCATTTTTGTTGATTGTTACAAGAGGACAGGTGGATCATTCTTCAACATAGACGCTAGTATACACAGTCAGTGTGTCTACTTTGCGTTGATTTACTTAATGGGTCGCAATAATATATGAAACTGAATAGAAGAAGGAAGAATTAAAGAAAAATCCAATAAGAAACAGAGTCTGGCTCTGCACACTTTTCTCCTTAGATGTAATATTATGGCTCGTAGGATGTGCAACTCACACTTATATCCTGTCAAAAAATATTATTCATATTACACTCCCAGAAAAAAAAAACACATAGCTTTTTTCCTCTGATTCAGTATCAATTTTTTAAAATCACTTTTTTTGGAAGTAAATTTATTTTTTTTCAATCAGTTTTATTTATGCTAATAGCAGAAAAATAAGTGAATGAAAAAAAATACGGAACGATTTTCAAGGTTCAAAAAAATACAGAAAGGAAGCATTCAAATCACAATCCCTTTCATCTTTTGCAGCTTACTGATCACAGGCAGAAGGGAAAAATGTGGAACATATTCCAGATTTCCTACTTGACTGTTGTTTCAGTGCCAAGAGGAAAATAAGTAAAATATTATGTAAAATATTAAACATTATGAGCCAAATATTCTTCAGAGGGTCTGGAGGAAAGACAGCCAAAAGAAAATGTTTTTCAATGGGGTAATGGTATTAACTTCCTTTCTCAAAGACTTTGGATTACATAGCTCAAAAGTGACAAGTATCTCTAACAATTAATAAAAAAAATAATCCATTCAGCATTCTTACAAAACTGACTATTCAGCACAAATCACAAACATTAAGGAAGCTAATTTCAGGCAAATTTCCTAAAAATTTAAAACCACTGAGTTGTGGAGGTGATGAAAGCAAAGTGTTAATTACTAAGGTGATAGCTTAGTGTTCCTTCTCTTCATATCGTAAACATGGTTCTTGAAGTTACACAAGCAGAAGTTTGATCTTGCTGGGGTTCAGAATAAGCCAAGCAACAGGGACCTTGGCTGGCAAGTTTAGTTATATCAATGCCTAGTTTTCATTGACCCTGTGAATAGGCACTGGACAAGGATAGAAAGCTATCACTGAGATGAAAACATTAACAGGGAAAACCAAATTTAAGAACTGAAATTTAAGACATCAGCAATCAAAACAAACTTTAAGATTGCTTATACAGTTGGTTAAGGCAATTTTTTGTTGTTGTTATATCGTATAAATCAAATTGAAAATAAGCATTGTGAGCCCATTTTACTTGATGCCAGGAAAATCTACATGCACAAGAAAAGAGACAAAGAGAATGTAGCAGGGTGTTTGTTTTCGAAAAGAAATGAAAAATCCACAACTGCAGTTCTGCCTGTCTGCCATCCCTGGCTGCTTACTTGAAGCATTCAGCAGAGTTGATCAGAAAGGGATTTGAATGAAAGCATGTTAGCAACTTTGCAGTTTTATTTAAAGAGAAAAACCTGTGTGAGCAGAGCCATGAGATCAGCCGTGGAGGTGATCAAGAGCAGAAGTGGATACCTTGATCTTCAGTGTTAGGAAGACTGGAAGTAAATGCATTAAACCTCAAGACTAGGTAAGTGACTTTGAAGTAGGATACAAAAAGGCTGGACTGCATACTATGGAAACCTTTATAAAGTTTCTAAGACAGTCACGGTCTCTTTAAGAGAAGGGACAAGTAAAATCACTTTACATGTGCAGATTGGCATGGATTGTTTGGACCTGAGAGGAGAAGTGGCAGAAGAAAAGATTGACATCTCTGCAAGACAGGCAAGAAGAAGGCAGTGGTCAAGGGATTACACACCATCCTCCAATATAATTCAAGAAAAAGTGACTTTGCCACCTCCATGATAGCCAGACAGGCCCTTTTTTGTTTATTCCTTTTACTCCTGAGGAGGGATGGGCAGATACATCAGACTTTGGAACTGTGTTGTGTTTTAACCATACGCATATTTCAATATACATGTATCACAGAGCTGCTGAAGGGTTTAACTGGTCTGGATGGAGTCAATGTTTTAATACACATTGCCATAATCTTGGCAGAGTCTGCTTTTTCTAAGGACAATCAAATTCTTTGGATATTTTGACTGTGTATGCGCAAATCAACAACTTATTGAAACGAGAGTAGTGTGTCTGTAGCCATGCCACAGCAGAGCCAGACAAAATGCACACAAGGCAACGTGAGAGCTGCCCGTGTGTCTCCACAGTGTCTCCCAGGCTGAGCAGAGCAGGCCAGGCTGAAGGAGATTTTATGAAGTGGAAAATCCCTTGGCATTCAAGATCAAGTCAGCAGTGTGTCGTGGCTTGTTGACAAACAATGAGCTCTCATTTTGAGTCAGAGCTCATGCAACTGAAATTTATGCAACACATGACATATTTATTCACCCAGGCTAATCAGAAAGCAGAGTCTTAAAGATTTATTTCACTTTACGTTTAATTTACATTCCAAAAATTGGATCACAGATATTTTCTGTTTGTCTTTGCTTCAGTGCAGGGACCCAAATGAGAAGAAAATTATTTGTAACTTACTATTATTTAAGCTTGTTTAGGAATGGAAAAAACTGTACCTCAATAACTTGTCAAGTGAATGATTTCTACTTAGGATAATAAATATTTCTGAAAAAGTGCCCTGATCATCTTGGTGATCTACTGACTACTTATAAGAGATGTGAGAAATTTAAAAGAAGGCTGACTAACATAAGTCAGCTTCATTATTCATACTGAAAAAAAGTGAATTCAGAGACATCATTTTATCAAGATGTTTCCAGATAAAAAATGTTTGAAATCACTGTTCTGAATTAATCTGTAATCATATTTCTGTCTGCATTCTTTCCAGAATAAATGATAAAAATCTCACACATTTGGCATGGAGGAACTCATTTAACCCCAAAGACTCATCACTTTATGGAATTTTCTTTTTTTTTTTTTTGAGTTACAAAAATAATAATTGGACAAAGAAATAGGAAGTGATATTTTTTACATTATTTCTTCATTCTTTTTTTCTGAAAAAAAGTAGATTTTAAATGGTATTTTTAAAAATCAATTTTTTCATTAATATACTATTTTTTTATAATGTAGTGAATCCAAGAGTTTTAAAGGAGCTCTTCTCAGCTAAGTGGCACGGTAGGTAGGTATGCAGGAAAATTATAAATTATAGAAGATAGATGATAGATAGATGATAGATGATAGATGATAGATAATTTTCTGCTTCAGTGTAACTAGATCTTTTTCCAAGGAACCACAAAAATATTCTTGAGGTGAAAGACATCTATTTTAGCAAAGGAAGGACAGTGAGGAGATATGCAAACCCATTATAACCTAGAAAAGTGGTTTATCATTACTTGTTTCCTTCAGAATGGCTATAGAATAAATAGATCATCATATGACATTCATCTTTAGGATTTGTGGTTCTAACGAGTGCTTTTAGCTTCAGAAATGCTGACTAATTGCATGTTTGCTAATATGCCAGTTCAGTCTCATTTAATGAGATAAGCAGCATGATTTAATGTACAATGTCTTATGATGTTCTGTCAATAAAATTTTTTGATGTGCTGAGAAGATTTTTGTCTCTCCAGGTGCCAGTCTTTCATTTGAACCAGAGTTGCATTCTCAAACCCCTAAAATATCTGTAAAAATAAAACCAAAAAAAAGTCTACCTCTATTTTTGATTCAATTATGTGGAACAAAACACAGCAGCAGAAATGGAGCAAGGTTTATGAACAAGCCTGGAAATACCTGGAGACTTGCAAGTAAAATGGCCACAGCAACAAAAAGGCCCATCATGACACCACAACATAGCTGCACTTGAGCTAATGCTCATAAAGAACATACATTCGTGTATTTCCTACTGATTCAACCAAGAATTCAGTTTTGTTTAGCTGATAAAGGTTTTCATAATGGAAAACCTTGGTGATACAGCAAAACTGAGGAGGCCAGCCAATTTCCACCGAAAGGTATCTTACCACCGGAGCACAGAGGAGCTACAGAGGAGCACAGCGGAAAAGAGCTATTTCTGGACTATACATAAGGATCATGGTTGCTGGATTTGAGGACTTTAGAGGCCTTTTCCAACAAAAATAATTCTATGATTCTGTGATCTATTCGCCATTAATAGCTGGCATCCTTCCAAAAATGTGGGCAATCTCTGGAACTTTTTACTAATTTTGGAGTTGCACAGTCGAAAGTCTTTAAATGAAGTCCAATTACAGAGCATGACAATGTAAATATAGCAAAATTAATAGACCTTTCCAAAATTAATAGGTGTTTCCAGTGTTTCTACTTCCTTTCTTTACTTATATGTTGCCTTGGTGAAACGTGGACTATTTTCCTAGAAAGTCTCATAAATATGAAGAGAGAAAAAAGAAAACAAGCAGGTAACCCTACAGACTTACTGGTTGCTTTTCTTGACACCTAGTTCATGTTTATGTAACTAATGTTTCTGTCCTGTATTTGCACAGGGACAATTAAGGTTGGGTTGTTTTTTTCCTTCAGAAAATAAAAAACTTTTGTTTTAATCAGAAAAAATGGCAGTGTGTCACACAGCAGGTAATAATTTACCATGAGGAGAAATCAGATATATATAATTATGTGGGCAGCATTAAATATTTGCTCTAAATTAAGATGGGATTTTTTTTTTTTTTTACATTTTATCCCTGTTTTTCATTAGTTTTGTTCTCATCTTCTGTTGAACTTCCAGTCAAAAAAGCTAGAAGAGACTGGTGCACTGGAGAAGGGGCAATAGATTACTCTGGTTTCTTGTTCCTAGACTTCATGTAGAAATTTGAGAGAACTTTGGAGCCAGCTTTGCTCGGATGATAGAAAGACTGACAGGAGCTCCTTTCCCTTGTAAAAACCCTCAGCCAGCATGAAGCCTACTTAGTACAATAAACAACACAGTGTGAACTATTTTTGCAGGTGAGATGTCCTGCTGGTGGCCCACCCATAAATCAAGGACACTGCCTAACAGCAAGGGAAGCAGCCAGAACTAAAAGAAGGAGAAATGAAGTGTTGCACATAACCCCCTACTGACTGAAGGTCACAGACCCGTTGAGACTGACAATTTATTATAATTTATTAGTGTTGCATTTCTTCTTTAAACCAGCAGGAGCATCAGAATCCAAGCATATGAATTCAGAAAAACTGCAGAAGAATAAAAGATATTTTGACAGTGTGCAGTGTGTGTGTACGAACTAAAGGGAAACAAGGCAAAGGTAGCTAATTCAGTCAATTTGCTTTTGACAAATGCAAAATTTGAATAAAGGGTGAAAAGCAATATTTGCAAGTATTTTGAGGTGGACAAAAATATATCAGAAATTATTAATAGAGTAGCCATTGATAGAAATGTGCCAAAATTTTACTTTCCCCAGTGCCTGGTACTGATATGAAAGACCTCTGTAATTGTTACTATAAAAAGTAAATAAAAGAAGCAAGTCTTTTGTTATTAGGAAAGAGATTAATGCCATGTGAAGTCAGTAAAAAGCCATGGTTTTGAAAGCCCAAATTTGGACCAAATTTTGTTGTCCTTCGTCTAGAAAGGACATGAAGCCCACAAATATCTGACCTCCTTTGATCACATTTTAAATATTTCAGCTGATGCCAGGTTGCATAGTTCCCCAGAAACTGTTCATCTGCCACGTAAAGAGACAATCCATGACCCACAGAACATCTGCATTGTTTCTTTAACATTGCAATGGGGAATAATGCACTAGCTTATATATTTTTTTAAAATGTTCCTAACAGATGGAAACCTATTTTCCTACTTTTCTTAGATTTTTCCTAAGTTTAGATACTACATTACCTAGTACATACTGCTGCTTTTGAAGTATTCAAAATAGGAATTTCCTCATTTCTGACCCCAAAATCGTGACTTTTGGAGTTATTGTAGATTCTGTGTAGTCACAGAAACATTCAAAATGAAATAACAAATGTAGCCAAGTGAAAATTCACTAGCTTCACATGGCTGGATTGATAAATGCTAAAGATTTCCTGGGAATGAAACATGAATATCAAAGTCATGTGTTGGGGAACATTTTTTTAATCAGTTATACCATTTAAAAAACTCCTAAACCAGAACAATACAATGCCCCTCAGGAAAAGGAATGATCAAAAGAACAAACCCCTCTGGCAGATATAAATCACCCCACTTAATGCATTACTGGAGGATTCTTATTTTTGGGCAATGAAGGCAGTTTAAAAATACAGTTTACCATGTGATACAATCTCTCATGATTTGGAGGGTAAGATGCCAGCAGCTTCTCTTTCACTGCAGATTCCAAATTCAGCATGTTCCCCCTTTCATCAAGGTTCCAATGACCTTTTGTTGTCACTTAAATTGCTTAGTAGCGAACTAACACTTTCTGTCTCTTATCTGTGTTACTGAAATTTGAATATAGCAGCTTTTCCCTGCTAGATTCTTACTTAACAATGCTCTTACCCTACTTGTTTTCCCACTTGAAATGATCAGCTCTGAACTTGGAAATGCTATTTCCTACAGCACATGGGTGAAAGTATGCTCCTTTAAGAAGCAGTTACAGATGGCAAGTCCATCAGCTAAGTTCAAACTGGAGGTCAAGAGAGGAAAAGGAAATTACCCCTAGTACTCATCTCAGACTCTGCCCTTTTTTACTGTCTCCTTTGACTGCTGGTAAATTTAGCTCATCGTTTCCCCAACCAGCACCCAGCTTAGCCAGTGATGGTGGGAAATCAATATATCTACCACATTTGACCTTATCACCTTTAAAGCAGTGTTTTACAAATCACTGAGGATAAACAGTCATGATCACAGAGTTAGCTAAAGGTGGAATCAACTGCACCTAAACCATCACTGGCAGATTTTTGTCTAATTTTTCCTAAAACTTCCAGCAACTGAGACTTCATAGCTACCCTCAGAAATCTCTTCCACTGTGTAATCATTCTTACTAATAGAAAATCTTTTCTTTTGTCTAACCTAAATCTTCCTAGATGCATTTTAACATACTATTTCTCGCCCTGAAGTCCAAAGGATCAAAGTCCTAAACTATGCCTGGAGAACATCTTGTGAATCTCACGTTAGCAGCAACCATTTAGATATTTGAAGACTTATATTGATCCCTTGGTTTTCTATTCCTTGTAGCCCAAAACCCCAAACACTTCTTCTAGGCCACATATTCTAGATTTCTGATCAACCCTTTTGTTCTGATTTGCTCTCTCCTTCTCTTGGTCCACAAACTTCTGGAAATATGGTGCCTCTAATTGGATGCAGTAATGCTCCAGTTGAGGCCAGTATTCAGCAGAGCAGCTATTTTACATATAATACTTATGTTTAAACATCATGATAAATTGTTTGCTTTTTAAAAATATTTTTGACAGAAGTTAAACATCGAGAATACATGCTCAGTTTTGGGTCCTTTCTAGTTCTTCTCTTCCGCAGAACTACAAGCCAGGAGGAGATCCATCTTCATAGTGCAACACAAAACCAGGGAATCCTTCCCTTCTAGGTTGGAGGACTCTGATGTAGGGAAATACTGGGCTGGTTTGAGAATGTATGTTACCTGTTATGTAACAGGGTTTTATCTTCAATATCTTTTTATCTTTACTATTTTTCTCTTGTTTCTTTGGGACTCTATTTATTTCAGCTCTTTAGTAACTCTTTCCTCTAGCAAAGTGAAAAAAAAAAATTATCTGTCTTGCCAGTCTTAGGCCAAGGCTGATGTGTGCATTACATGAGCATGCCTCTTAAGAAAAAAATCATATGGATAGAAGATGGTTACCTCTCTCTCATAACTCAAGACAAAGGGAGGTCTTTTCTAAAAGAGGTCTAGGTGGCCTAGGGACTCAAGTTCTACTAATTATATCTCTGGGCTCAGCAGTAAGTCCTTGTTCAAGTAACTCCACTGATTTAAACCAGTTGTGGCATAGAGCTAAAGGAAGAGGCCCAGAGCTGTTTTATGTGCAAATAATACAGTCTGCAGTAGTAGTTCAAAACCAAAATAATTTACTCAGAGATGGTCCCAAAGAGGAACATTAAGCTGTTTCCAATGAATCATGAAGAATTTTAACCTTCCGATATCCAAAAGGATGCTGTTTGATTAATTTTAATTTTTAGGCTATGTTACCTTATAGCATGATCCAGCACCCAGGAAACAATCTCAAACACAACATGAGGCATACAGAGGGCAGCAAACAAAGAAAAATTGTTTTGTGGCTCAGCTAAGAAGCACCTGCAGTCACAGAGCACCCTGATTTCAAAGCCTTCACTGTCCATGTATGTGAACCTATGTTCATCCTGTTCAGTTTTAATTCATTTTAATTAAAACGTTCAGAGTAGGCATGCACACTCGCAACTTTCTTCTGGAGTCAATTAAGAAAGGGAATAAAGTTGTTCAAAGTCTCTAAGATCTGAATCGTATCCCAGAGGTATTAATCTTTATTAATTATGCATCTGCTTAATAAGTTACTAGTCTTTGTGCTCTAAAGCCCCCATGTCAGGTGGCACTGGGTTTGCCACTTTTTAGGCACCTCAAAATTATGTAAATAACAGGGTGACAAACATAATGTGAATAGGAAAAAAAAGCACATTTTGATCTTCCTCAAAATTTGACCCTATCAGCTAAATCTCTATCTTCACCAGAAGAGTGCTTCATAGCAGAAAAGAAAAGCTGTCTTGACCTGTTTCTAAGAGTCACTGCTTTCCCCATGAGATGCACACAGCTCACCCTGTGGCACTGGGCTGTGCCAGTAGAGCTGGTATAGAACTCATCTAGAATGAGTTACAGAGCGGTGCTCCAACTCATCCTCTGAACAAATGCTCCTGTCATCTGGTGAGGAATGTTATAACAACACAACCTTTTGGGGGATTAAAAAGCATTAATAAAACTATTTTGTTTAGAAGAAGAATGTTTTTGAACATGCTAGCTTGCAAAAATATGCGTACGGCGTTTCTTTTTACAAATATCATTATAATAAAAGCTTTGGCCTTTGCATTAAAATCTCTTTCATGCTGAAATATCAAGGTATTTTTATAGGACTAAAATAATTAGATTGATTACATTTGATTTCTTTTTTTTCTAATCAGTTTACAGGGATTCTACAGGTTGATGTCTCATCAAGAGTCAGTCAGGAAGGTTTCACTGTTGCTGTAAGGATTAGAAAAACTCCCAGTTGACCCAAAACTGCTTTGTGCACTTTTGGCTACTTTATTTTACATGCCTTTCCTGATGCTGACTTTTTTTTTTTTTAATTCTCTCCAGGACTTATTTCTGTTATTTCATCTGCATTTGTTATTTAAATAGCTATAAAGGTGCCATTAAGTCATGCATGTGGCATAATTTGGAATGAGGGAGATAATTATTAGTGAAGACCAGACCACTCACCAGTATTTAATACCTAGTGAACTCTAAGGATAAACTTTTGAAGTATTACATATTGGTCTGGTTTTTTCTACATTTATTTCAAGGATGAGCATAGTCAGCACAGTACTGAGTGATTTTGAGAATAACCAGATTTTTTTCCAGTAGAATATATCAAGCTGTAAGGTTTTGCACAGCCACTGGAAATGGAAATGTTTGCATTTTTTTTGCCTGCTTTTTGCTCAGGAAAATGATTAAATTACCCGTATTCATTAGAGTATTGGCGAAGGGCTAAACTTACAAACCCACATCTATGGGGATATTTCCAAGCATATTCTGCCTCCCTGGAAATGTCACTCAGAACTATGAACAAGGCTGTTCAATTCTCTGTGTGAAAATCCAGCCACCAAACATTCTGCACAGTAAACTTAGTTTTCACTCATACAAAAGCAAACAAAGCCTGTACTGTAATGGCTTTTGATCCTATAATCCACACCAGAGCTCAGAGGTGAGCCAGCAATTTGCAGAGCTTTGCCCCTGAGCCTTGCTGGCACTTTTCTGCTATTCAAGTACACACTGTCCTGGTGGCTGATCCAAATTACAGATATGGTAGAAAGCAAAGGAGCTTACAGAGCACACTCTAAAAACTTTAATTGCCAACATTTTTTACCAGTTTTTTTTTTTGCGCTTTTCTTTTCCTGCTAAGGGAAATTCTTACTCTTAAAATTGTCATGTGATTCAGTTCAACACAACATTGTGCCTGCCAACAAGTCAGCATAAATGTGGAACAATGAAAAAACATCCTTTTCACATGCTTTTTTTTTATTTCACACACACAAAAAGTTTATTTTCTTCCATTATAGTTTCCAGTTCCCAAAATCCCAGCATCTATGTTATAAGCCAAAACAAACTCTTAAATTGCATTCAACATGTGAGCTACTGTGCAAGTGTATTTTCAGGAATTTCACTGCAATATTCATCATCATCATCATCATTATTATTATTATTGTTATTATTAT
>VZDJ01000141.1:8360668-8738374 GCA_008694505.1 Cyanoderma ruficeps
TTGTTATTATTGTTATTGTTGTTATTGTTATTATTAAAATAGTATTGTTTGATTTTCACATCTTACTAAGTTCTCTATAACGAGAAAGTACTTCTTATGGAAACTTTGGTTAAAAAAGAGGACATTTTGCACTGGTTGATTTCCTGCCTATATTACCAAAGAAATGCCTAAAACGTTAATTTAGATATGGAGCATAAAGAATATCTTGTCAAAAATGGTGTTTAATGCCAGAGGGGAAGTATGATCAGTCAGACAGGATTAGAGATACTTCTGATTTGGCTTACCCAGAATTATTGGGATAGGGAAAATAAAAACTACTAGGAATAAAAAAAATTAAAAATAATTAAAAATAATTTTAAAAAGGCTGAAATAATCCAGATTAGTTACCAATCAATTACATTGCACTAAAATGTCAAGACATTTTAATGTCAAGAGCTACCTGCAGAGCAGGCTAAACCTACTCAGGACTGGGCAGCAGAGAGTGCAGATCTCTGCTCAGTCACAGAGTTCTCACATAAAGCAAGTCCTTTTTCTGCTTTTGGTCTTGCTTCCTCATTAGTGAGAGAGACCAGCCACCGCTGTCAGGGCCATTTATGCCAGCAAATATTTTTTATGTCCTGCTTGTTTGTTATTCCCCATAAGAAGTTATCCACTAGTCAGGCATACGTGGAGACTCCTCAAAATATATCAAGGTTTGACAAGAACCACGAGGAGTATAATCCTCACTTAGAAATATAGAAATTTTGACTGAGTTGAGGGGGAGATCCTGCATCCTGATCCAGCTGTGGCCATTCCACAAAAGTACACAAGATCCCCAGAAATGTGCAAAAGGGGGTTAATGGGCTAAAATACCTCATAGGTTCTGAAGAAGTCTGATACAGGATCTTCAGATTTGATTTTAGTTTCTTTTATTGAATTGTTTTTCTTATTGCCCAAATAAATAAAATGTTTTAAATATTATATGGATATTTTTCAAGTAGCAGTGTTTTGTAGCAGTTAATTTCAGAAAGAGATTATATATTGCATAATGGTTTGGGTCAAAATAATTACAATTTAAACATGCATAGCACCTTAGTTTTGCCCTGGATTTAACAATGCAATGTACAGTGTTCCCAGTAGGGTGGACTTTGCACCTTTCAAGGTTCACTGAGATGCCCTTTTCCCAGTGCTATCCCAATAGCTGTATCCTTCTTCAGTCTGGACTCCAGTGAAGTCTGCTATGTGCAAATCCACAAGTAGGAGAGAAGAACATACGAAAGCAATGAGTACTTCAGCATGGTAGGGGCCACCAGAGTGAGTAAATCACTGGAGAAAAGTAGAATGATGAGCTGCTTGTGTTTCTATCCCCAAGAAACACCAATGACTTGCTACAACAACGCTCACTGCCCCGAACTTGTTCAAGATACCCATTTCCAGACTAAAGTACTCTGATAACAAGGTACTTCTTCCTTCTGCTGCATCTCTGCATTCCAACCACAGAGCATCAGCTGGGAAAATGGGAAAGCTGAAATAGCAAAAGATTATTGAAGCAAACAAAGCTTGTATATTTTACAACTTGACAGCACACTTTGGAGATAGGAGATGCTGGGACCTGATGAAAACAGCTTGTCTGGGTAGAGAGAGTGTGCAGGGGGCAATCAAACAGCAACCAGTAAGTGATTAAGGAATATAATTCTAATTAAATTGTGATCAGCTCATGTCATCCAGATACATGAAGTAGTAGGAAGAGCTGAAATGTATATACTGTGTAGATCAACTCTTCAGGTGGGGGCATGACCTGAACAGTGGAGATTTTTGGAAGACACATATGTCCTTGAGTGTGCTCAGTGGTGAGGTCAGACTCCTCATTCCTCTAGTAGGAAATCAGGAGGAGAGGAGGATTTCCTGAGTTAGATGAAACTACATATAGGAGGCTGCTGCAAGGCCAGATCTGAGGTTACCACCTCTGCGGGGTTCCCAGCACCTCACTCACAACAAACATGGGTCAAGGCCACAACAGAAATCTAGGGAACCGACCCTTGAGGGAACAATGTGGGGCTCATTAATAAGACCATGTGATGTCATTTAGAAGAAAAGAGCAAGAGGCATTGCAGTATTTTTGAGTGTTGAGGGGCAGTCTACATAACATATTAATCCGTTATGGGAACAGCTGACAAAGCGCCTCAGGAATGAATCTTGTGAATCACAGGAGTTTGGCTAGGAATTAAGCTCCAAGTTGCTCAGTGCTACTGAGACCAAGATGGTCCCAGGTGCACAGAGAAACAAAACAGGAGGGCCTATAAACTCAGAACTTACAGTCTCATCTTTATCTTTCCACATTAGGCAGTGGCTGAATAGGGCCTTTGCAGCTTTACACAGTTTTAAGTAAGCACCTAAAACTTACATACTCTTGAAGTATTTTTTAAAGTCATTTGGATAGTATAACCTGGTTCTGGTAGTTGCTCGTTCATGAAGCACAAATGTTCTAGTACCTTATTTATGTTTTAGCCTATGAAAAAGTCTCTACCTTTCTTTTATTTTTATTAAAAGGATCCTCTGGTGTTCTTTGCCCTCTGACACAATTAAAAGATAAAAGGACATGTGAGGGTCCTCTTGGTGGTGGTTATGAGTTATGTCTACTCCTGACTTCAACGGAAGGGACCAATAATGAGAGGAATTTTCAAGAAAGAACAGGGCCTTAAAACAAGTTTCTGAACACTGATATAAAAGGCCAGTAACTCTCTGGATTCAGTTCTAATTTTGAGCACTAAATATTTCCTCATACTGCTTAAAAATTCTTAGAACTTGAGGAAGAAATTTGCAGGCTCCCCAAGCATACTCCATGAAGTCAATCTTCTTGACCCAAAAATTATAACACTGTATTTGGCTGAAATACTGTTCTGTTAGCTAGAAGCAATGATTTTGCTCATCAGACACAGTGCTGTCTCATCAATAATTGCCATGCTTATTTTGCCAGATATACTATCTTCAGAGAAGTAAAGGGGTGTTTTTAGAAAAAACATTTCTTTGATCTGAATTTCTGGACTTGGAATGTTCCCTCCTATTGTTATATTTTGCATGGCTGGTTTGTGCTGTTACTGAAGGACTTCATTAATAATCTTACTTCATTAATAATCTTAATTACTTACTACTTTATTTAAAATATTATTTTTAACAACCTTTTCAAGTTTTGAATGAAATTTTTCTAGTACATCCATTGTGTTTGGGATTTAGCTGAAATTTCCCGACCCTTTAGTTTAGTCTACTGTCCTAGCAGTTCATAAACCAAGTATCTTTATTTTTCTTACATTATTGAAGACACAGGATAAGTAGTGGTTTTAGCCTCTAGAGGATTTATATTTCATGTATGCATCATATTTCCTTTCTTAAGAATGCCAGATAAAACATTATAAAACTGATCTCAGCAAAAAAAAAAAAATCACTAATCTGTAAGTTCATAACAAGAAGGTGTAAATAAAGCAATATGGTAAGTGCTCTGTAATCAATTGACAAAGTATAAAAAATTAGGAGCTAGTTTTGCAGGCTAGATTTGCATTATTACAAATGGCAACAATGTACACCAATTGTTATTTCAGACAGGCCTGTGTAGTATTAATTGGTTACTTTTGTATCACTTTGAGTCAGCTGCATTAACTTTCAAAATCTTGTTTATCTATTAACTTCTAGTCAGCCCTATCACAGCTGGTAGAGACAAGCCCTGACCACAGAATGCCAAAGAAGTTCAGATATGAATAGTACAACTGGAGTCCCTTAAAAAGAGCCTGCCTTAGAATAGTTAACATAAATTTTAACCTAAACTGCTGACAATTTTGTTTCTTCAGAGCTTGAGGCACATCAAGCTAATTCTCACTTATTGATCATGCAATCATAGAAAGGTTTGGGTTGGAAGAGACTGTAAAGATCATCTCATTCCAACCTGCCTGCCATGGACAGGGACACCTTTCACTAAACCAGGTTTCTCAGAGCCTCACCCAACCTGGCGCTGAACACTTCCAGGAATGGGGCAGCCACAAGTTCTCTGGGCTAATGATAGAATTAAAAAAATTAAGCACGAATGAGAGTTGGGTTCTCAGCTTTTTCCATGTTTGATCTCTTACAGCTATGGTTTCCTTAAAATAAGGTGAAATACAAATTCAAGTAGCTGGTTTGCACTGTGAGGGTTTTTCCCATGCCACAATGTTTATATGCACACTGTAAGAATCATTAGCATCATTCCAGTTATAGTTCCAGCTCAACTTTGCTAGAGAGATTATTCCTCAGTTCACCAAATCTGGAGAAATTGCTCTTTGCTGTGCTACACCAATAGCTCACTCACTGGTCCTAATGGGACAAAGTTAAAAAGCCATACAAGGCCTCCCCTTATAAACACTTGTGTGTTGGGATACGAGTATGTGTAGGGGAGGGAGGGAGGGTCATTCTGATTCTTACATACCCACATCTGTCTGCAAGGTGTGCAATTCCTCAGGGCGGAAGACCTGAGCCTGACAACTGGTAAAAGCTAAAGAAGCCACCCTAACTGCCAGGAAAAAATAGCTAGCAAGAAAACAGATGGTTATACATTTGAGGTTTCTTCCAGAATTTCTACTTAAGCCTTATTTGTTTTGTTTTCACAGCAAAATGGAAAAATGTGAATGCATGCAGAAAAAGCCACAGATTTATTTTCTGATTTTGGTCACAGTATTCTTATAAAAATGAAAACCTTAAAGATCTGGAAACAATCTTACTGTCACATAGCTAATTTCAAAAAAGGAGTGTAGACTGTAAAATCAGCATGCAGTTTCCCACAAATGTTTCCGTGTGCACAAATGGTAAGATTCAATGGGAACTCTATTTACACGTGTGAAATTACGTGGTTACCTAGTGATGCAAATTTGCAGGAGTAAAATAAAATATTGCTACTTCACACAGACAGCAGTCACGTGTATACTGAAGCTACAGCCTAGCATGGAGCTACTAAACCAGATCAGAAATAAAAGTAATCATAATTTTTAAATTTCTTTTTAAATCAAATTAGTGGAAAAAAATGGCTCAGTCCTCATTCACTGACATGCTTACTGACCATGACCCATATAGGGTGTGAGTTTCAGGTGAACTACTTAAATAATATATTACTTTTGTATTGGTTTGTCTGTCTTCATTCCAATATCCTTGTGCTGACATCAGGCAAACACAGCATGTGACAACTAAACTGAGTGGGGGGAAGGTAGCAAGAAGGAAGCATAAAACTGACATGATTAATAGAGCTGCCACAATTTGTTTACCAGAATGACTTTGATGAACATGTACTTTTTCCAAGACTGTTAGTTTGCAGCCATTTGTCTGCTGATTCACATTAAGAGTAAAATCAGGCCATCAAACTGTCTGGAAAAAGAAAATCCCACCCTAGCAACCTGGCTGAAGCAGCCAAAGGTATTACAGGAATGTTTAAATGTCAGTGGTCATTGAAGGGTGCATTTGTTTCATCTTTGTATGAAATAATGAAAGCTAAGGACAATATGGGACACTTCTCATGAATTTCCTGAACATTCACAAATAATATTCCTCACTGGTAAAAACTACATGGAGCAAAATGAGTTGTTTGAATGCAGCAGAAATTACCTTGTTCCAATAATTAAAAAGGTTAACAGTAAAGTAACTGTGAACCAAGCATTTCTTTCTATGTACTCTAACCTTACTAACAGATTTTTAAAAAAATCTAAATTAAGATACTCTTCCACTGTAAGCCACACTCTTGTCTTCCTTTGATGTGAACACCTAGCCAAATTTAAAAGCATTGCAGCTTGCTGTGATCAGAGGGGACTCTGAGTCTGTCAAGGTGTTCCTAGATCAAATCCTGTTTACTTATAGAGCATACCTGAAGTCCCAATAGAACTCAGAAAGGAGACAGTTGATTTGCTCACAGATACAAGCTGCTTTTTCAGGCAACACTTGACCCAGAATTTACATCTCAGATTTTCTTAAGGTCGTACTTCCCTGAGCATCTTTTTCTTTCCAGCCATCCTGTTTCTGACACTTCTCTGCAAACTCTGATCTGTCCATAACCTCTGAAGACATCCAGTTTATCTTACTGAGTTTTACACATAGACCATTTGTCAGATGAAACTGCCGACCAACCAGCTAACTCCACTGAGAGATTTATTTTTTCCACCACAATATTCCTCCAAGAATATGTCTTCCAATCCTTTGCCCAACAATGTAGTATGTGAAAATTTTTAATCATTTAAAACCACCCACATAACTAGTTCTAAACCATGGCCTCAGGTATAAAAAATGGGGAGAGAGGATTTTTTAGACGTAATGGCTCAGTAAAGCTGAATTTGTAATTCCCATAATCTCCCAAGCAGCAGATGTCTGGCCTTTTCCTGAAATCATTGATTAGGAGAAATGCAGCTAAGTGACTACATTTTTCCAATTTTCTCTTGTTGGTTTTTCTTCAGCATGCCTTATAAAATCTGTGAAATTCATTGTGAACAAATGGCCCTTTTGTGGCTCATGGGTGTTGACTCTCTCATGAATTCAAATGTCCAGAATAAAGCAATTCAATTGGGACAGTTCTGGTCAGACTTTTGAAATGTGAGACTTCTGTTTCTCTGTTTCTCTTGATAGACAACATTATTTCCATATTCTCAACTTCTGTAAATGTGCAAGTGAAGGAAAAGAAAAAAGTTAAAGCCCATTAGCTATTAAAATGAAAAGAGAGAGAAAATCTTAATCAGTTGTGTTAAAAAACAAAGTAGTCACTGTTTCTTAAAAAGTTTAGGGACTGAAGTTCTCAACTGATGCCTTCAGCCTCACAACTCTCTCAGGTGTTGTAGTCACTTGGAGCCATGGGGCTTTACTGAGACTTTGAGTGCCTGGGCATTTTCATCCAGAGAAGAACAAATATATAAGCGTTCCATAGAATAAATCTTTGTAAATAATACTCTGAGAGTGAATCTTCACACTAGTTATTAAAATATGAGTCAATGAATGTTTTTTATTTTTTGTAGTCACTCTGTTATTACAGTTAAATTCCAGGTTCATGTAGTATTTGAAAGATTTTTTGGATCAATCTAGTATTTCAGTTTTTAGGAGCTAATTTATTCACATATGGCTGTTTTGTACCCTGAAATAAAATAAAGCCGAGAAATGCAAATGCAAAAATCCAAACCACTTAAGTAACATTAGAAATAGCTAAATAAATTAAATTAATTGGATTTGCATGAAATTATTTCAACAAGTTTATTTAAATTCATTACGTAATAAAGGACAGAGATTATTGTATGCAACAGCCTACTCCTCTGAAGTCAAGAAGCTCAAGGCACTATCTTTCTCTAACAGAAAGATAGGCTTCCTTTTATAATGTTTAATGCTTTATTAAATAGGAAAATTGTTCTTAATTTATAGAGAATTACTTCTAAAAATTGTATGATATCATACATAGTTCATCGGGTTACAATCTCTCTACCTTCGTAAGACTTGAAATTTAATCAACATTAAAAAGTTTCTTATACATTATTGTTGAGCTGAAGTAGCAACTAATCTCCTTTTACACAAAGTTAGCATGGATGAATATAAAACTAAGTACTCCGGTTCAAAATTTATGGGACATCAGTAGCATTGAGCAGAATTTTAGAGTTTTTCAGGATTAGGTGGGGAGGTTGGACAGCAGTTTTTCTTCTTCAAGAAAAGGAATTTTGATATTATATTGATTTGCCCTTTTTAGAGTGCTGTTGGTTATGGGAATATAAATGTACATCTGAAAACTGAAAAAAATATAAGCCTATTCTCCAACTATAGTATCAGAATGTCAGATTGCCATATCCCAATGATATCCTTGGTGAGTTAGCTTTTTCTATTATGCAATGATGGGCAGAAGCCATTCTACAGAATTTTCACAAAAATCTGTGAAAGAAAAATGTTTAGATATGTTGACCATCAATATTTGGGATACAGAAAAAATTTGAAAGTCAAGGATGAAATCTCACACTACAAACTGGTAGTTTTCAATGATAAACCTATGCATAAAATACCCTTTCAGAGAAAATTCAAAGTCCTCAAGCATCATCATACTTTCAGAAGAAATAAAGGACCTAAAAATTAAGAAAAAAACCCCATCTATTTGGTCTCTCTTCATCCAGTTCTTCCTATCATCATTGTCTAAATACAATTCTTACGAACAACTAGATATCTTATACGCACAGAAAGAGAACAAACTGTGCATTAATAACAGCAATGTAAAAATCCAGAAATCTAATATTCTAAATTCCAGTCCAACCAGTATTGTTTTAAAACATGATAAAGAAAAGGAAACCATCAAAATATAATTTGAGTGAAAGTAGATAATATGTAATATTAAAGCTCAAAATAATTGTGCATGAACACACTTTAAGATACTGCTTAAAAATGCACTACCATTGTCTGTTAAGAGGACTGCTTTTAATTATTTCTCTGCTTTTTAAAGTAAATCATAATTACCCTCTAAAAATAAGTTTTAAAGCCATATGTAATGACCCCACAGCCATATCACAAAAAGGCAACTTGCCAGTATAGCATTTGGACTCTCCTCTTCTCAACCCATTTATGAAGTGCAGAACCTTCCATCATTTAGCTGGATAAAGACACATTACCTAACTGTAAATGCTAATTCATCTTGTATCACATTCACTCTAGATCTGAAAAAATCTCCTTATCATTTTTTGTATTTTAAAATTTTGAATTTTAAAAAGATTTAACATGATAGCTGAGCTAAAATCAGATTTTTTTTGGTCAGAGATGTTGCAAGTGTAGTTACTGGTTTTGCATCATTTGCAATTGTCTTTCTGAGAGCTTCTTATATTCAGTTTGGACAGCTGGGGTTGAGATACGTTTTGTGGCAGTGTATGCTGATCCCACATGGAGTAAAGATCTGTTACTAGCAAGCAGTGAATGAATCAGGCATTCTTACTTAAAAAGGAATTTTAAAAAAACCCTTAAAAGAACCCCAACAGAAACTGCTCCTACTTTTCAGTAATGCAGTCTGTGAAAGATACAGTAAATAACAAGATAATATCAGACTGGGGAGATGGGGGAATCAAGCAAGCTCCTTGTTGTAGCTAATGATCTAATTGTTCTAATATTCCATGTCTCTCAAAAACTCTTGCAGCCAATGTTGGAGAAGCTCAAATGAAACACATCTGCAGAACAGAGACACTGTTACCCACATCCTTCTTCTGTAGGCAGCAGAACTGTAGTAATTTTATTGCTTACAAAGCCTTCCAGAAACAGTAAGTCTGAATAACTTCTCCATTTCAATATTTTGTTTCAGAGAAGGGGGCTGGGGGTGAAATCAGGAGCCATTTTCAAGACACAGTACTTAAAAATCTTTGAGGTGGGTGATGAACACAAAAAAAACCTCTTACAGAATATTTTTTCAAAGTAGTTGCTCTAATTTTGTTTTAGTTTTCACTTGTCCATCAGCACACATCTCAAGGAAAAGCCTGTTTAAATAATTTCAGCCAAGAGGAAGAAATCTGTTCAATAGTCTTTTGGGCTGGTTTTTGTGAAAAACAAGGAACATAAACTGACGTTCAGGTGTAGAGACCATATAGAGTGATTTACTTAACTCTGTGTATCAAATTACTTAACTAATGCTGAATTTTTACATGAAAAATACAATTAAATGTGTATAAATAAACTAGTCTTTCACCAAACTATTATTAAACCATTTTTATTTTTCCTGAATTGGAGACTACTTCACCCAGAAATTGAAAAAGCTAACCAAGGAAAATTTCCAGCACTGAAAAGATAAATTGCCCCATGCTGTATTAATTAGCAAGGTATTGTCTTTGAACTGAACTTCCTTACACCTGAAAAACAGCAGTAAGAACTCAGACTTTATTTCAAAAAGTCTAGTTTAAAAGAGATGTAAGTTCCAAGATGTTCCGGAAGATCATATGCATGTAATCGACTTATGAAATCCTTTGCATGCAATTGTATTGCAGAAAATGTTCAGGAGAAAATAAAAATATTTTGTTCTAAACCTTTATGAATAGCACCTTTAAGTCAGAATGTGTGAGAATAACAGGACAAGAGCATCAGTTTTTCAATACCTGGAATTACTGTGGCAAGTTTCTGCTATTTCAAGATGAGTTATCAAAAACCGTCTACATTACGTGTAACAGATGAACAAATTGAAAAAAAAGGACATTTCTTTCACCTCAAATCTACCTTTAGTTGAGTCCAGCTGCAGTTTCAGTTGCTCAAGAAAGAACAAAATTCTACTCTAAAATTAAGAAAGGGAGAAAAACCCCACTTATGTCTGCCTGAGGGATGAGACCTGAGTATTGCCGGAGCGTATTCCTTGGCAAGTTCCTCATCACCAGCTTTTCACAAATCAATTTTTCTCTGTCTGGTCAGCCACCAATACTATGTTCATTTTGATCCTTCTGAATGTTTTTAATGTGTTTGTATCTAATTTAAGAAGTTTATTCATAAGTGAAAGACCTCGTTTTACTTCAGCAATATTTCCAAGAAAAAATGTTCCTATTTTTATTCATTGGGAGATACGAAAACAATTTTAAAATGCTTCTGTAATGCCACATCCTACAATTTCCAATTTCATTTTGTTAGTATCTTCGTTTTCCCATGATTTGCACATATCCCTGAATGAATTCCAGCCTCTTAAAATGCAGCAGAAAGAGAAGGTTTTGAATATGTGTGAATACAAATAGAAAATATTTTCCCCTTGTCAATAAATTGTTGTGTTTGTGTATTGTATTTACAATCTTTTTAAGTTACAAAAACTGTAGTAGAGGTTAGCATGTAGCATAGAGTGCCTCTGCTTCTTTCCCATTCATTTTCTATTTCCTTTTTTAAAGTCTCACATGCAATATTCAAACTAGCAAAGGATCTTTTATTCATCTGTACGTTAATGCTTATGCTGTGTCCAAATTGCAAGCCTTGCTGCTTTTAGGAATTCTACTAGTATGATGCATACTTCATACATTATCTCTATTTTCCTCTTGCTCTTTCAACCTCATTTATAGTTTTGCATAATTTGTGATCTGTTCAGGAGGGTGAGATAATTGCCTGGTGAAAGTGGAGAATGTTGAAGCAGGGCTTGAGCCTGAAAATCCTTTCTTGGGTAAGCAGCTCCTACTCAAATAAGTATTAGCCAATGAATTCAAGAGAGTTTACATAAATGCAGTTTGTAAGTGTCTAGTCTAGGAGATATTGAATGCCATGGCTGTAGTTTCCCTACAGAAATGAGAATTAACTATGCTTTTATTTTCAGCACAACTGGAAAAGAATGAGGCCCTGATGCATCATCCTGCTCTTAGTGTTCTAAGTGACTACAAATTTTTAAGAACAGACAAAACTAGTACATGTCCTGAGACCAGCAGAATTGTAATGTTACTCATGAACAAACTTCCAGTCCCATTTTACAATAAATCTTATTATAATTCCCATGTAATATTGTATTCCACAGAAAGAAAGGAAGAGAAAGAGGCATAACACAGTTTTATAAACCATTGCAAAGGCCCAAGAGTTCAAAAAGAAGGTACAGAATAGTAAACCTTCACAATAATACTTCACAATTTTTCATGTATTGGGTTAATTAGGAGAATAGAAATTTATAGATAAAAAAATATTTCTTAAATTATGTTTATTGTCATGCAGTCTTGAAAATGAAGCAGGCAAGAGAAAACGATGTCCAGCAAATTTTGTTGTGAATAAGATAAATCAGCTCCATGCCACTTATTTTTCATTAAGTCAATGGAAATGTTTCCATTTCATCCCTGAAGCAAAAGGGGTAGAGAGGCTTTAGTTAAGTATTTCATAAACAACTCCAACACTTTCATTAGAGGACAATAAACAAATGACAAAGAATGTAGATCTTCAAAAGTAGAGAAGTGTTTGGAGAAAGTCTGTGGAAGCAGTGGGAACAAAAATAAAAAAGATCCTAATAGATGAGGTATAATCTCTATAAGAAGAACAAGATGGACCGAGAATAGGCTAGAGCATAGGTTAGTTGGGGTTGTTGGAACTGGCACATCTAATCCAAAAAGTAAACTAAACAGAGAGCATTTGTATTTTGAAACCATTTTAGGTAGCAGACTTTTGTGTGCCTTCTACCTTTTTAGTTCAGAAAGAAAAGTTAAAAAAACCCACAAGCCTTTTGATGGAGAGTAAATGGCATACTTTAGAATCTCACTAAATCATGATTGCTTTGCTGTTTGATTAGAAATGCATTTTAGAGTCTGGACACATTCTTTCAAACTTGTTTGCTTTTCTTCCTCTCTGCTTCCCTTTACTTGACATTGTCTGTGGTGCCAAGATTTTAGAACTCTCTTTGCCCTTTAAACTGTTGCTGTCAAAGACTACAATAAAAGGGAGATTCATACTATGAAGCTCATTCTGCCAAAATGCTTCTCCAATATATATTTCCATTATATATCTTGACAGACCATCGTGGTTAATACTGTCATGCTAAGCCAATGAAATCGATCCTGTCATCACCTTTAGAAGAGAAGACAACCAAAAGAAAATGTTCTTTTCTAGGGTTTACACAGGAGATGAAAAAAAAAACGCAAAACTTTCGAAGCATCATTATGCAAAAGTCAAATTCATTCCTTGTATGTGTTCACCACTGACCATAGCCTGCACTGCCGTACCAACAAAACACTATGGACCTTATCGCTATCTAAATCTAGTGTCCCTGATACACTTTCATTTGTTGCATTTTCCAGCAGCACAGGGTTTTTTTCACATAACTTGGAAGAAACCATATGTTGCTTGCAATTTATCACCCTTGTCTTAAATTCTTCTGCCCCTATAGAGACACAGTAAAATTCTCGGGCCAAGTAAAAAGTGCTGGAGAACAACACAAACCAATCTAACAGATAACAGAACAATGTCATTGATCAAAATGCATTAATAATAAAACTGATAAAGACATTAACACTGCACCTGTATCAAATTCCTTTCTTTTTTCTCTAGCTCATCATTTTTCGTTCCTCCTGCTCACTGTACATAAATGTCCAGAGAAACTGTATCTTCTCTGGGTGTGGGCAGTCTTTTTGATAATAACTTTCTGCTTCCTTCCTTTTCCTTCTTTGTTTCTTGAATGAAAAATACCTCCACAAAATTGCATTTTTGGATGAATTGATTGTCTGAACGTTTAATGTTTCAATACATTGACTGCTGGAGATTATATATGTGTCTTGTATTTCACAGACTTAACTTGTGATAGTTTAGTCTTAGGTTGCTGATAATGCTAGACCATTAGAGAGTATATATAGTCTGACAGCAGTCATAAAACAGGCATTTGTTACTGCATTGTGTTTTATGTTGGTTAATGGTGTGTCCACAAATGTTTGCGAAACATAAAAGATACCAATATTTTAATGATGCAATAAGACTGAATCAAATAAAAAGCCATATCTTTGTGACAAGAAAATTTATTCTGAAACAATGGCACCAGAATTTAAATGAAAAGTTTTATAGAAAAGAATAGTATGCTTGTCAGAGGTTTATATATGTATGTATTTATTGGTGTGCTAAATTGATTATATACAGTAAATGGCATTGCTGCTATTACACCATATTCTGATCATTTCCATATGCTCTAGGCTTTTATTTTGACTTTGCAATTATGAATGTATAATCACTGTTATTTGAGTAGGTTACATGCTTCAGGGAGAAAAAGTGATTGATTGAATAGCAAAATAACACATGAACACTGGAAAGTTTAGGAAACAATCTGGTCAGAGGGAAAACCAAAGTGCTGACTGTTTGCAGGCTTTGAAATCCATACTGCAGTTTTTTAACTTGAATTTTACCAGCAGTCAAGGCCAAATAAACAGCCTAGAGTAACAAAATGTAAAGTTGCACAGGTTTGAAAGGGTAGATATATTGACAGCAGTCTTTCTTTTTTGTTATATTGGTGTTTCTCAGGTAAGAAACTGAGACAGGCAAGGGATTAAGCCACTTTCCCCAGATCAAAATTTCGTATTAAATTCCGTCTACTTCAAATGGGCTTTGTAACGATAGCAAAACAGAGAAGCAAAGAGCTGCTGAGTGCTGCCATAGGAGCATTTGCCAATCTGTGCTGGATAAAGTAATTTTCTTCGTTTCTTTGTGGTTTTTCCCCTTGTGTGAGTCTGGGCTGTAGCTCTGGAGCAGGGAACTCACTAACCTCACCACAAGGTGCCTTGAAGCAGCAGAGCCCCAAACCAAGTGTGAAGATGAAGACATGGAGCATGAAAGAAAGCAAAGGAAATTAGTCTGACTTTTACTATGCAGCTGAACATCATGCTGGTGAAACTGCAGCTGCACTGCCATGCAGGGTAATGAGATCCCCAGCTAAGGCAGAAGTTCCTGAATTTAAGCACTACTCTCACTTTTCACACCTTTTTCAAGCTCAAAAACTAAGGAGCAATAACGTGGGGAGGTGAGACAGCAGAGAAGCCAACCACATGGGTGAAAAAGAGCAGGGAAACCCCTCTCTTTTCAGGGGTTTTCACTCAGTGTGCAGTGGGCCAGACATCAGCTGCCATTTCTCACTCAAGAAAGACTGCTGCAATAAGTCAGAGAATGTGAACCAGTGAACTCTCATCCGCAGCATCCCATGGGAGTTACCAGCAATCTTCTGCAAGCAGAGAAGGGCCTGAAGGATTTCTTGCTGAAGAAGTCAGCGTGGTGAGACACAAGTGGCATTAGGGTCCCACCACAGGATAAGAGAAGAAAGAGTTTTGGAAATTCACAAGGCATATTAATGAGCATGACAGCATAAGATAAAATAGTATGAGAGATGAGGTTGCTTATTTTCTGCCTGAATCACATTCTCCAAATAGTTCTTCCTACATCAGCCTATTTTGCCTCCTTTTGCTAGGTGCTTCTGCAGAGTACTGACATTTACCATTTATGCCAGTATTTTAAAAAGCGATAATTTCAGCCTAGCAGTTTATAGAATAATGACAAGGCTTTTGGAACAATAATTCCCCTGGTATTTAACTATCCTTTGAAAAAAATCTGTTGCATTGTCAGTTGTAACAGCTCCTCAGAAAATCTTAATTTTTTTATGGATAATTTCTAGAGGATTTTGTTTACAAGATGTAGAAGCACATTTTGTTTTTCACATTGAAAAGTCAGGGACGTATAAATCTCTACTGCTTTCAAAGAATAGAAACATTTCTCATGGGATCTTGAAAAAGTACAAAAAACTTGATGGACAATTGTAAGCTTTTCATTTACTGATTATTTCAATGGAAAATCTGGACATTTTCTAAGCAATATTTATCTATTTTACAACCCATTTTCTCAAAAATATGTTTGGTTTTTGTACTGATTTTGTCCTGGTTGTAGCAGGTAAGCAAGGTCACAAAGAGGAATTTGGTTGATGGGGAAATCTTTCAGGGGGGCAAAGTTCCCCTGAGGAACTTGGACAGACTTTGGACACTTTGGTAATTGGTATTTCTTTGAGTCCAAAGTATGTAACTGTGAGAGCAAGGCACATAACATGTAAACATCAGCCACTTAAATCTATTTAAAGGTGGCTATTGTGCATTAAACCAGTAAGCAACCAATTGTATTCTTCAGATCCTTAAAGCTGAAAAATATTCCTCTAACTAGAATTTCCGACAGGGAAATAATACTTGACATTAGCCAGAAGGAAAAAAAACTTTATAAATTCATACTTAAATTAGCATGCAAAATCCTGGTTGCAGGAAGTGTTAATCCAATTTTTATAAAGTGACGTAAATACTTCTAAGTTTCTCTAAGTACAGTAAAGTTGTTCATGATTCATGGGGAGGAAACAGCACATCTCTGGTTCATAGAAGAGCCCAAATAACTATTAGAGTTGAGAGAGAATGTCTGAGACTCTATATTCTGCCTATGTTCCTTGTAACTAAGGGAAGTCAAACAGAGCAACACAAACAATTTGCGGCTTGTATTTTGTATTACAAGTCTGATCCTGTTATTTTAAAGAAATGGAAATTTTGGTGGGACTCGACCCTGGCAGAGTTATGGTATGTTTAAAAATTGGTATGGTCTACAGCACACCTTCAAGAAAACTTTTGAGAGGAACAGGGGCCTATTTTGCCTCCTTCAGAAATCCAATAAGCTGGCAGAAAATTACCTTTGCTTTTAACACTACTGTCCCTCACAACTACAGCTCTGCAGCTAAGTGCAAAGAAATGTGCAGTTTGGTTTTAAGGTAATCTTCTTTATTCAACCCTCTTCTTTATTCAACCCTCCCTGGTTCTCCCCTCCCTGGTTCAAAAAAGCAGCTGTGGTGTCAACAGGCACATTATGTAAAAATAAAACATTTGAGAAGTGGATGGAGAGCACTCTTTGATCAGCAGAATATACAGACATCCACAAGTGCAGGGGGCACTGGAGGAATGCCTAAGAAGTAAATTCCAACATGGGTGAATTTTCTGGAAGGGTAATTGTGTGAGAATCTGTCTGGCAGCAAGAAAAAAATCTAAGCTTCTGAACCATATGATAAAAACCAAGGAAGAAACAAAACAAAACAAAACAAAAAGACTTTTGCTTTCAAAAGTCTCCTAAAAAGCTAAAAGTAGATGATGAAGAGATGAATCAAAATAATAATTTATTCAGAAAACTAACTTGCAGACAGAATACACAATCTTTTGATGCTTGAAAACTATTCAAGGTCAGTCTATTTCAAAATAGCACCAGTTTAATGTTTTCTTTCTTCCATCCTATTTCCAAAGTTTGCAGTGTGGGTAAACTTTGCTGCTGCTGCTGCTACTGTATTTTCAGGCATCAAAAAAATAAAAGAGAAACCCATACTTCTAGGTAGATAATAGATTTCTGTCATCTGTAAATCCAGCAGAATACACCCACAGCTGAACAATCACCTCGAGGATTCTCCAAGATTACATTTTGTTCAGCCTCTAGGTAAAGGTCAGTTCTTGTAAGTAACTAATTTTTACTTTTTCCTGAGGCTGTCAACTTACAAGTTTTCATGTACACTTCAGAAAAACAACCACATAAGGTTTTATTCTGTAAGATGTCCTACTTGTAATGAAAAGTGAAGGCTTCAAAATGCCTTCCCCTGTATAAACCCTTCACATTGAGAAGTCAGACCATGCTTTTAAAATTATGAAATCTGATGATCCGTATTTTCTACAGTAATTTGAAGACAAAATCTTAAGCAGATGAATTGTACTCACTGACAAAAACCCAGAAACTGAAACAGTGAAGTCCCAAGTCGTTATATTGATTATCTCCTTTTACATTTTAAGATTTGATATGTGCAATTGAGTTAGCCAATCAAGTGGCAAAAATCTAGTAAGTTACTTTTCCCCTCTGACTTTTTGGGTATATTTTCATTCTGTAACAAGAATTCAGTTTATCAGGAGGCAAACTTTCAGGGAAAATCATGGATTGCTGGTTTGGAAGACTGTCAACAATTACTGAGGATACCAAACTTCACTAAGAGAGGCAAATCCAACACCTGCAGAAAGATAACAGAGGAACCCAGTGTCTTCAGAAACACCATCAGTACCAGAGTCACAGCTAGATAAATATCACGTGACACAAAGAGATAACAAACATACTGCCATAACCTCAAGAAGACCTAAGTTTACAAAGATTAAGGGGGAAAACATGAGGAAATGCAGTTAAACAAAGAACCTAAAAGATACTTCTATTTCACATCAGTTGTGAGAAAATCAATAGAAAAATACAAAGAATGAACTCGGTATGTTGAGATCCTTATAAAAATAACTCAGAGCAAATGCAAGCAAGCTGGAAAATCAGACCCACATGAGCAATGGTTAAAGCGCTACCAGGAGGATTTAAGCCCTGCATTGTCTTGGCTTTCAGCTGCACAGCTTGCTTTACAAAGGGGTGGGTCTGTTGCAGCTGAGTGCATCAGCTTCTGTTAACTGGTGACAAAGTGACAGGCACACAAGGAACTGCTCAGGTCAACCTGAAGGACTCCATCCCATATGACAGAAAACGACATCACCCACCCCACATTTCCCAACAAATGCTGAGATAAATTATGGTCCCTTTGCTGAAATGTTCTGCCTTGGCTGTTCAGGAACCTGACCAGGCTCTGTACGATTCCTCTACTTCCAACCAATATCTATGCAACATGTAAATTCAAAGAGAGAACTCAGGGGGAAAAGTGTCATATTTTTTTGAAGTGACTTGTCCCATATTTTGTTTTCTCACTATATTAAATTTATACTACCCTCTTGCTGCCTGTGTGAAACAAATGAGACCAAATCATCTTTCTAAAATTGTTTGGTATATGACAAGAAAGAATAACAGTAAAAAAATTAAAGTCCTTGAAACAATGAGTATCATTTACTTCAGATTTTCATCTGAATCTTCTGAGTTGGATTTTTATATGATGTCTGGATATATTTTTTTTTCTAGATACATTTTTCCCAATTAAAAAATGATTCCAGTTTAGATATCACTCTTTGCTATCATTATGGAATAAAAAAGTTCTGAGTTATTTCTTACACATGATGAAAAACTTGTAGAGATGGGCCATCCTTCTGAAAATAATGACTTTTTTTTAGACTGTATACAACAAAGATGGGGGAAAATGTTGTAATAACCACTGGATTTTTTTGCTTAACAAATGTGAACCTGTAAAACTCTGACTATATGAATCTGGAATTCATTTTTGTCCAACAACAGGATGCTTTGCAGATCCTAAGTATGAATATGTAAGCAACCTGGTAGACCTCTAGGGCTTTTCCCTGGAGGTTTCTTCCCAAACAAATTGTACAAAATCTGAATTTTGAATGAAGACTCTTTCACAGATTCTTGTAGTCAGGGACATATCCCACAGCAGAGGAATAATTGTGACTATTTCCTTCTCACCATGGTTGAGATTGTGGGTGTGGAATTTCTTAGCTGACTCTGTTCCAAGAGGAAAATGTTGTGTCTGTAGTGCTACTGACTGGCCCTCAGCCTTAGCATAAAGCTGAATATATGTTCTCACCATTTCTTGTTCTCCGTCTTCAGACCAAGGGTGCGTGGTACAGGCCAGAGAATGTCTGTTGTGGGCCTGCCATAAGAGATGAGACTTCAACTTTCTACTGGATATGGTCACATGTCTTGTGTGGAGCATTTCCTTTTCTCCTGTATTTCAAAGGCCAGCTGAGAAGAAAAAAAGGTGTTTCCACTTGCACTTTTCTATCCAGTTATAGCTTCTAGGTATCAGCTATATAACCTTTGGGACCCTTTACTACCAAACAAGGTTAGTGAAGGATTTTAAAGGTCTCTCTTAACATTGTTTTCAGTTGTTTGAATTAAGTGATGAGTGATAAACATCTGCCTACAATCCTGATCAAGACAGAGAAGAAATTGCTAACTATTCTACTAGAGTGATTTTTTCCTAAGATATCTGCTTTTGAAGATTTCCATTACCACTGACTCAGAAGTCACTGTGACCCAATTTACAGTGTTGGGAACTACTAGGATGAGCAGCATATCAAAATGCTTTTACTGTCTTACTAACTGAAGTTGGTCACAGATTTCAAGCTCACACCCTTGTGTCTGTAGGATGGCAGTACTTCAGCATCTGCATGCCACTCCACTAAGGGCTGGCAATTGTAGCCACCTTCTGGTAGTACGGATGACATTTCCTTCTGCTGCTCTGAGGGCTCATCCTGTAACAAAAAGTGAAAAAAGGACAGCCCCGGGGAGACAGACTTACTGTTTCTGACAGGGGTTATCTCCTGCACTTCAGAACAATAGCTTCTCTAGGAATCCAGCTCAAGCAAAAGGATAGCTATGGGCTCTTCACTCTCCTCATCTTGCTACTGCAGCAACTGCCAAGATTTTGTGTGCCTGGAGATCCCTGAGGTTGCAGCAGTTGTTCTCAGCACTGTCACTGAGAAGTTATGAGCTAAGATGCAAGTAAGGAGAGAGATAACTTGATACCTTGGAAAATTAAAGGAAGCAAGGCCTGCAGAACCTCCCACTGAAGAAACAGACATTTCTCTCTTTTTTTCTGAAGCAAAACATTTCTTAACATCTTTGAGGTCTCTGAAAACTCAATTCTTTGAGGTCCCTTCCACAGGGCAAGATATGAGGTGTAATTTCTAGCATATTTTCATCTCAGCTTAAACACTGAAAAACTAACAGAGGAGAACACAAAGGGTCTAAAGATGATTAAAACTTCTGACTTGGAAGACAAAACTAGAGAAAGTTCAGGTATTTGTCATAAATGAGCTTTGGGTCCATAAGCTATCTTTATGAAGAGAAATGTTGTATTTGCTCCATTCTCAGCAGTGAAGACATTTGGACGGCATCAAACGGCAGAGTGGGAGAGGGTTTAAAACAAAATTTTGCCTGCCAAAGACTGCGTGTAAGGAAAAGAGCAGGATTGTCATAAAGCTTAATGTTACAGTGTTTTCAATTATTTTAAAAGCTTTTTTTATTGATTTTTTTATAATGGTTCTTCAGTTATTTTGTAACTTTTATTTGGAATAAGTCTCAGTTTATTTGAAACTTTTTTTTCAAAATACCTTGTTTTTTCAAGTGTTATCGAGTGTGAGTACTTTGTAGGGCCTAGTCATTGTACCTACTTTCAACTTTCAGTGACTATTTTTGATTTTGATTTTTTTTAAGGTTCATGTTGCACTTGCTTTTAATCTATTGATCTGATTTTGCAAGGCTTTGTGTGGGGTTTAGCTTTAGTTCATATGAAGTGCTAGGCACTTTGCAGAATTTTAGCTGTTGTTTTTTAATTGAGAATCAACAAATTAAGACACTGCATCTTCTGTCAGTTCTTTATTGAAAGTTCTAAATTGTGAAAACTGATATATTAAGAATGATGTGTGATTATATCCATGCCACATGCACTTTTAATACAGAAGCACCACAGATAAGTTCCTATGCAAGACCTATGCTGAAGGGTTGTTATGACTGAAGATTTAGTATTAATTGGATACCAAATGTCATAAAAGAATTATCCTGAGTAAGTACTTTCAGCTATTTAATATAAGTAACTTGATCTATTTCTAAACCAATTATAAGCTGCAGGGAGTTTGGGGGAGAGAGGGAGAACGGCATAGGATAACTGGAAAAGACAAAAGGAAGTGGAGAAAAGGATTCACTGGACATAAACAGATGGTTTGTATGAAAGGAAATATATCCATAATGTTACCTAGAAGATCTAAAGGAGATGTGGCATCCTACCTACCATTTTTGCTAATAATTTATAACCCAAGATTACTTGTAAATCTCACCACAATACACATGTAAGAAAAGTGTAAACAGAATTAATGAAGTTACTTCACTGATTCTGATTATCTCTGCTGCACAAAAGAGATGGGAAGAGGCTATAACTAGATTTAATGGGACGTTTCATTCTTGAAACTGATACCACGGTTATTTTTATCTTGCTACTACAGCAACTTTTTCCCTGCAAAGCAGCTCCAAACACTGAGTGACATATCTGACAGATATAAAAAAGGGACCACACCATAACAGAACAACATTGCCAAACAACCTTATCCCACAGCTGGGCTTATTAGGCAGTCCTTTAGCAGAGAGGAGGCATCATGAAGCTGAGATTGGTTTATGCACATGTTCAATAATTTGGCACTTATTCATGCAGGCATCTGAATTTTCCTCTATAAAGGCTATTTGCTTTTTTCTTTTCCTTCACCCCCCACTCCTTATTTTCAAACCCTATATTTTTCTTAATGCTAGGCTTATTTTGAATGTTTTGACAAATAACAAGTCTGGGGCATATTCCCTGTTTCACACAAATTTCAGGGGGGAGAGGAAAGCAAAAAAAACCCTGTTATCAAAGTTTTGTACAGCTTTTCTGGAAAAAAGCCACTTATCTCAAATCACCAGAAAAGTAGAAAAGGAAAAATAAGATCATGATAGGAAAAGATAGTCAACTAGTCTAAGTTTGTTTTAGACTGCAAAAGTGGCAGTTGTACTCTGAACCTGCTGTCGGAATCCAGCATACAAGTGAAAGAAGAAAGTGTCTGATGGGAGAAAAGGTGAATTTCCTATAACCCTTTTTTGACACTCTTCTGTTAATACGAAAAATTTCAAATTTGCCAAAGCATTTGAAAACCTACACATGCCAGTGGCTTAAAATTTTTCCAAGATGCTTCCCACAATTCTGTGATCCTTTGTAAGTAGGATAAAAAATTTAAATACAATTCCACATGAGTAACATTGGCTTAAAAATACAGATTTGCCAGAACTGAAGGATAAAGATTTCAGTAGCACTCAATTTGAAGCAAGAAAGCTAAGCTTTTACCTTCAGACAGTTCCCATTTCTGATTAAATTCTGTAGCACTCTGATTTCCTTTCCCAGAATATGAAATCAGATCACAGAAAGGGAAAAAAGAGATTCCAGAGAGGAGACCATTACTGACGGAAGCCATGTGTCATTAATTCAGTTATAAATTATTAGCTGAAAGCAGCCTCTCAGCATTTGTATTTGATGAACAAAAATTGATTGCTTCAAGGGCATTTCAATCCTTTTGATGTTACCATCTTTTAGTCCACCACAAATCTGAATCCTTAACAGAATGATTATAGCATTATAGTAATCCTAAGAGCCAATACTAAAGGATTTGGAAGAGCAACAGAGATCAATAGATTGAAAAAAGCATGTCTTTTTGAGTTGACAGAGCTGTCTAGCCTGATAGTGAACCTGAAAAAAATAAGTGGAGACTAAGTAAACAAGCAATCGTGCAGACTGAGCTAAGCTGAGGTGATGAGCCACTTTTCTGAATTGTTGAATACATCTGGAAGCTCTGAATATTTCCACCGGATTTAAACAAAACTAGTGGCAACCAAGGGATATTTTGCCCACAATAAAAATAAAAGAAGTTTCATAAATACATTTGCATGTGTTTTCAGAGCTTTGTGAGCTGTTCTGGAGGTTGGGGTGTTCCGTGAGGTCAACATTTGTGTTTTGCATGGACTTTGAGATTATTTGAACTCAGATTTGAGGGAACATTGTCTTAATGATTGTCTTCCTTTTAGTTGCTTTGAAATCCAGAATCTGGGCCATATTCCAACATACAGATGAAAGTGCAGTCCTCTCAGCAATTAGACTGTGAGATATACAGTAGACAGGACCATGCATATTTATCATGTAATCTCTATCAAACTATAAAATAATATTGAGATCATGGAAGTAGTAGGCAGTTTGTGGATAGTTCAGGTTGTGCCAGGTTGTAAGTAACAAAGTTTTCCTAGAACGACAAAGCAGAAAATGAGCTGAAAGCTAATGCCCTCTTCAACAGCTCAAGGATTAGCATAAAATTATACTTTGAAGAAGGAAAAAGAACAGCATTGCAGCAGTGAAGTATTGTTGAAGATCAGTGGAATGGAGAGCGAACAGAAAGAAAATAAAAGAATCTTTACACCAGAATACTGCAAACGGGTATAATGTTTAGCAGATATTTAACAATTCTTTTGGTGTGCTAAACAACAGATGAACTTCATAGTGGTCAAGTGAAAATTCAGAGAAATTCAGATGCAACACATCTGGACAGCATCCCATGGCAAATGGTGAATGGCTAAGTAATCTGTTTCAATGGCAAGACATGTAGTGATAATTTATTGTTTGTAACTAGGGCTGTGAGTCTACCAATAATTCTAATGCGAAAACGTCTAAAATTACTTAAAGCATAAATGCAGAACTTCCAACAATCACATTTCTTTCGTGAGACGTATGTCACTTATGCATAACTATTATTAAAAACGAGTCATAAAAGTCATTTGAAGAAGTGTGTGTTTTTCAGTTCTGTATGATTGTGCATATGAAGACTAGTGAAAAAAAGTGCAGCATGTACCTTTTATGCTACTGCAGATGATTTTCTTTATGGGCCATAGCTTTTTAGTTTGGTTCATGTTTTCACATTTCTTACATCTGAAAGAGTGGCACAAATTAAATGCACATTAAAGGCATGATTTCGGAACATTGTGTTGAAGCAGATTTAACCCATTATTTTGAAGCTGTGCATGATAACATGTGATCTTTAAGCTTAACCTTTATCTCAAGCTGTTTAAAATGTTTTGTAGCTGTTCTTGTCTAAACGAATAAAGAGGATGATAAGCAGGGACTGGCATAAATAATAGCTGCTTTAAAACGGGCAAAGAAATTGATAGCTCTACAAATGGCAGCCACCTGTATCAGGAAACTAAAGAAAGACTGAGTATTCAGGGGAGAGGAAAATACACCAACCTTCATTTTTCCTTTTTATGGGAATGCAGTTTGAACCATGCTCTGTACTCCTTCCACCAAAACATGCCCTCTCTTGAGCAGAACTGCAGATTATGAGCATGAAAGAGGAGAAAATTCTGCCTATGTCACAGTAAGTTCTCATGAAAAACCTGCAAGCATTGATGGCTTTCCACACAGGTTCACAGAAGCAGAGGTGATAAGCAAAGTACAGCTGGTTGACAAAAGACAAGGACACGATTCGTAAACAACAGCAGGTGAGCAGACAAAAGGAGATAACAGTATAAATGCTGTAAATCACAGGATGCTGTGACATGCAGGTAGACTTGTGGGGGCAGGAAAGGAGATTTCATGAGGCCTGAGGTAAAGTCTACACCAGTTCTTTCAATAGTAAGCGACAAAAAGACAAAAAGCTATATCATATGCCATGTTACAGGTACTGGGAAAACATAATATCCTACTTGCTAGGCTAAGTCCCTGAAAATCATTGTCTCTTTCTTTCTGTGTGATCCACATTTACAGAAACACAAGACAGTTTCTGCAACAGGACAGGCGTTTCAGCTGTCCCAAAAACCCAGAACTTCTCTGTCTCCATCTGTTCTGCAAAGCCAGAATGTCTCTGCCTCTATCTGCATGGCATAAACCCCACATTTATCTTCAAGGCAGGAAAAACTTTTATCATTCTCAACAAAGCATTTCTTTGTCTTGCCCATAACATTTTCTGCTTTGATACAATTTACAGAGAGTAGTAGTCCTTCAAACATGAAGCTACTGTAGAATTTTTTGCATTTACAGCCCACATTGAACATTTCCACGTCTGGGACATCCACGTCATCTCTGGGAGACTTGTTGGTTCATGGCAGTTGGGTTGTCTAATTTGTACATTCAATAACAAGACTGTCATTCCAGACAATAAATGCAGTTTCATTCCCTAAAAAAAAAAACCCCCCCCAAAAAAANAAAAAAAAAAAAAAAACAAAAACCCAAAAAAACCCCAAAAACTTTATATCCTTTCTATCTATCTGCTCTGTATTCCCCACCAATGTAAATTTCTACACAGACTGGTGTTTTCAAATATCCTGCTGACATTGCTGGCAGTTTATACGCATACAGTTTGTTTTACTTACGAATGAACTAAGAGAAAATTTCAAAATATCAAAATCAATATGCAAATATCAAAAGATTTTGTAAAGCCTGAAAAATTGAAAATGTTAATATTAAATCTCAAAAATATTTCAGATGGAAGGGACTTAAGGAGATGAACCTATCTCTCTTTATTCAAGTGCTGCCTTTCATCAAGATCAACTTGATTCTACCGTGATAATCAATGAATAACTCATTCAAGTTAATGTTCTTCACCTGTGATAAGAGAAGGCTAAAAAGCACAGTATGTGAACTGTAAAAGGTGTTATTTCTTGAAGTATCTGAAGGATAAACCTCCTCAGGTTTACTCCCTTTCTTGAATTTACCCCATCACCTTCTCAGTCCTTTATGTCACTATGATCTGCATGCTTTTAGTAGTTGCCTGCTCATACACGAAGTCTTACAGTACATAATTTGTTCCCTCTGTATTCACACAACCTGATAGCCACTCTCCTACAGATAACCTGTGCTCTGAGATACTTATGTCGCATTTTCACAAGTACTGTAAAGGTCTTATGTGCAGATTTATATATTTCTTTATTTAGGAGTACTGCTAGAAAAAAGAGGTGAGAAATCATGTTGAATTGTGCAAAATATTATTATAAAATTTTCATTCTACAACAATTAAAGTTATATAACATGGACTCCAAAACAAATATCTCATTTTAAGAACTATACATCAGGTACCCTGAGGGCTTGTCATATTGTTTTGTTGAATTGAAAGATAACTACAAATTTATATATATATAAAGATATATTAGGATATTTTTTATATTTAGGATTTTTGCCAATTAAATTTGTAATTAATAGGAGTGAAAAATACCCAGTAAAGGTCACTAAAACTATAGGGATTCATCCACCAACATGTAAACCAGAAGTTTTTAGCCAAATGGGAAATGTTTTGAAGTCTGGAAGGGAAATAAATCATCACCATGAAAAAATAAACTGTTTCACCTGTGTGATCATGAGAAACCATGGGGAGATGACTCATGATTTCTGAATCAATGTATAAAAATATAATAGAATAATTGACTTTTTTACAACTTTTTGACAGATTTATGATGTAGGGTCAATTGAAGGATTTTGAGGCATCTGTTCTGATATTGTTTCGTTTCGATTAAAGGAAAATGCTGATCGTAAAGAATTAGATTAATTGTAACCTATGCCTGTCACTATTTCTATCTTAGTGTTGTTGCAGCCTTTCTGTCTCTTACCCAAGAAAACTTAAATCAATATTATAAGTACTTCATGACTGCCTATTGTATATGGACACTACATATGGAGTATAGGGCTGGGAAGTATCTCAATTACCCAGCCTACTCAGCTGGCAATCATAACTGCTCACAAGTTGCCGCACCTTTTAATTGTTTTCTCAATTGTCTTTGTTCTAGAACATTGCTGTGCTGTGTTGCACTCTTGGATCAAGATTGTTCTTTACCGTAAATAATTCCTTTCTCTCCTTAAGGCTTGTTTCCATCACACATTTTGAGACAGAATTAACATTTCCCCCAGCTGTTGTTTTGCCGTGTGACACAAAGACAGGTCCTCTAGTTTATTGTCACACATTAACTGGATCTTTTGCTCATCCTGTTATCCACACTTTGAATCATTAGTTGAATTGTGTGTTTCTAGAATATGGATAATCAGATCCATGCACAATATTCTGGAAGAGTACCCTGGATAACTATAAAATTAACTCCTCATCTCTGTTGAAAATCTTTGCATAATAAATCAAGTGATGGAAGTGGCCTTTCCCGTGGTTGTATCCCACCTGCAGATTACAGCCATTTTATGATTAATAAATATGAAGTCTTTCTTCTCCTCTACTGATGACCTTTGAATTTTTATTAACCCCCACCAGACACAAATTTGTAATTTTCTCTGTTCAGTGCCATTTCACTGCAATTATAACCCAGTCTGGTTGCTCAATATATTTAGACTTCAATCTTCAATATTTTTAGTTCATGACTTCAAGACTAGCGCTTGCAGCTTCCTTACAGTCCAAAATCTCTTTGTACTCACTCAACATAATCTCCACTCTAATGTGTTCTGTCTACAACTACCAGTAATTTCTCACAGAGCACGATATCAATTTACTCAAGTTGAGATATACTACACCTACTACATTTAACTTGTAAAAAAAAGGGCTAGTGCATACATTTGTCATACTTTTTTAAAAACATAGCATACCTTTTATCCTTCATAGAAATGCATCTCACCTCTGATACTATGGTAACAGTGGTTAAATTTATTTTTAAATATCTTGACACTAATCATACAATTTCATGTGCTAATCATCTCAGAACTCTGGAAAGAACATGACACTCTGAGTTTATTTCCCCATAAACAGAGTAATTTCATTTCGTGCAATTTCATTTTATTTCCTGTAACTGTCTTGTCCTTTCTCACCTCTAATTCGTATCACTTAATAAAAATTGAAGCAAAGTATAACTTTAGTGGTGGGACATACTTCCAATCACTTCTATCCTTTCCTGTCATTCCTATCCTTTTAGTGGTGGGACATCTTTCCAATCATTTCCTATCCTTTCCTTTCAGAAAGGAAAGGAAAGGAAAGTCTATCAGTTTAGTCTCTCTTATTCCGTCACCCTCATTTTATTCATAAGGCTAAAGGACCTTTTGTTCTATGTTTTGAATTCCTTTCTGCTGTCTAACTTGACTCAGGTTCTGCTATCTCATCATTTTAACTGCTCACTCTATACCTCATGAAATCTAGAATGTAATTTCCTTTATTTAATAATCTTTCTGTCCACCCTTACTCTCTTACTTAAAACTTAAACCCAATACATTTCTCACATTTTATTCTTTTTTTGAAGATGATTATTTTTCAGGCAGGATGAAGGTGGGATTCTCCCTTGGATAGAGTTCCAATGAGTTTTTGCTCTGTTGTCCCAAAGCAAAAATAAGCCTTTTCTGCATTCTGCCCTCCTGGCTCCTTTAGTCAATGCAGAGAATTCCTAAGTTAAGAAATCGGAATTCAGAAGATATCTGTTCTAAATGTTTTTGTGCGATTTTATTCCCAAATCTTTTCACATACACATTATAAGATAGTCTTTATGAACTACATCATTATTTCATTCAGCCTCATGTGATGCACAATATGGACAGGATTTTTTTGTACATAATTCAAACACTTTTTTTAAACAAATTATTTGGGTTTCTGCCATAATTACTTGGTGTTCACCATCCAGATCCTTCACAGAATACAGATATATTTACTTATTTCTCTACTTTTCTGTTGTGGTCATCACCTGATTTAGTAGAGATATCCACTCCTTGTTTGGTAATAAGTTACAGATACTTTATGAACTCAAATTCTGAGACGCTCAGCTGTAACTGTCAAGAAAAATGTTCTCTTTCAGAAAATTGTTTGTAATCAAACATGATAAATAGTTTTAAATGATTGCCTAAGGAATTACTCATGGGACTTCTCTCATAAGGGAACAGATAGGAAAGAGTTTTATAAGACAGCATTTAACACATGTAATTGAAGAACGCTCCATGTCCCTCTACATCTTTTTCCTTGTTCTGTGCGCAGGAAATTTAGGTTCTCTGGCCAGGTCCAGGGGGAAGCTGTGTGCATTGGGTAGTGAACTCCAGACAGAAGAATAAAAGGTTAATTACAAGAAACAATTTATTTTTAAATTAATGATTTGGCCTTTTCATGATGGAATGAGAAGGTTCCTTCTTAGTCTACTGGGTCCTGATGGTAGGTACCTGACTTCAGGGTTCCACTGGATGCAGACTATCCGGGATTAAGTATTAACCTACAAAAATGTTAAACTGGCATTTTTTCAGTGTTTCTTGCTAAAAAGCTACTGGTAAAAGTGCACAGCAGAAAAAACATCCTATCCCATTTCCTCTCTGCTGCCATTCAGTTTCCTCCTAACTAACTTTAATGTGGAAAGAACTGTAATACCGCACAAATTCCTTTCTCTGACCAGGGCACATCTTCATACCTTGAATCAAAACCAAGGAAAAATTATTTCTTGATAAGACACATAAAACATTAGTAGACATCTGAATGAATCACTACAAAACTGAGAACAAAATTGTATTGAGTTTCTATGTTAACTGTTTAGTGGGTCTAATAGACTCTTCACAGGATTTTGGGAAAGCCCTTCATTAAATTTTCTTATTGGTGTTTCCCTTTCCCGTATATTAATGGGAGTAGTATTAAGTCGATCTATTTTCACAGGAAAAGAGGACCCACAGAGATCAGGTTTTTGATGCAACTGAGATCACTCATTGCTGGCTTATATAATGACGTCAACAGCCATTTCTTCTATTTGGACTTTAGTTGATCCTACTTTATTTCTATTTCGAAGGGTTATAATTTCACTAGAAAAGTATGAAGATCTGATAAGAACTGAGCCCAGGATAGCCAGCCAATTCCATGGAACATGAGGGCAGTGTGCCATATTTTTTCTTTGGAAACCTGCTTTAGTCCCACAGATGGGAGGCAGGTCAGGGGGAAAAGTGCCAATAGAGAAACATAAGATCTAAGAAATAATGTCCATAGACTATGATTAAAAATGTCGTATAAAACATAACATTCTTTCAGGGGACACTTAAAAAAACCTCTCAGTTTAAATGCAGTAGAGCAGTTCCAGTAGGAGCAACGAAGAATAGACCACCTTAGATATTTAATATCTTCTCTATTACTTGGCATACTCCATGGGATATTGGCCTTTTGCCACACCATTCATGAAGCTGAAATCTGCTTTATGATTACCCCTTAGTAGAAGTATCCTAGCAAGTTGCCTGCAGGGAACATTCATATGAACCTACCCCATTTCTCCCTGTACATAGGGTAAACAATTCCCGAGATAGAATTACTGGCTCTCCAGCCTAGTGATTAAGACAATTCTTTCAAAGCCCTACAGCCTGCTGACTTCATTTTTCCCTTTGTTCCTTGGGGATCTCAGAGAGACAGGGGAATGAGAACGCTAAGTCTGAACCTGAGTCCACTGCCTGTTTTTGAGTACCCTCTTAATTCACATATATGTGCTGAGAACTAGCAGACCTCAAGGAACCATGCCTTCTTAAAGAAATAAGGTTTTCAAAGCACTTTACAGAAAATAATTTAAAAATTCAGCAAGTTAATACATCATTAAAAAATTATAAAAATATGCATAAGTTTAGAGGAAAAAAGAAAATAATTATAATTGAGAAGTTATTATAAATTTTAAGATGTTAGAAAACACCAAGTGGCAGCTTGTAAGAGATAAATCCTGCTTAAGCCTTAGAAGAAACATTGCTGTAAATTACATCTCTGCAAAGAAATTAAGGTATCATTGCACTTTCAGATGGAAACTTGGCATGAATATGAGTTTAATGTCAAATAAAAGCTGCCTCACAAAAGTCTCTTCTATTACCTGATCACTAGCATTAAGTTGCACTAATACAAGCAGGACATATGAATGCACTTAATGTCTCTGTGTGGACTTGATCTGACTTTTGTCCTAAAGCATGTGAAATCATTCTTACCTAAATGAGTGTAGAGTTATTCTGTAGTCACTTTTGGCTCTGTGAATGTGAGGCATTAATTCAGTGACCATGTCTTCTGAATCTCATTCCCTGAAATTAGTTTATGATTCAAAGGCCAATCAGAATTTGACCGGAGGTCTTAATTTATAAACCGTAGACCTTTAGTATTCTTGGTGTACCCTTCCTGCTTATTTCTGGAACCAAACTTTTTACTCCATTTACAACACAGCTACCTTTGTTCCTAGAAATATTAGAAGTTTTACAGGTGAAAAAAATTCTCAGAAGGAAATCTGAATCTCATCCCCTGTTTTCTTACTCTAAGTGCTCAAATTTTACTTTTATTTGTTTTAGTCCAAAGGACAGTAATTTCAAACATTTCACCATGGAAAGGAATTTTTATTTCTCCAATATTTCATTTTCTTCTGCTCTACTGAAAGGAGAAGAAACCCTAGAATCCAACCCTAAGAACTCAGGTGAGACACATGGAAACCTTGTCTACTAGATGCTTCAAAACTCAGGCTATTGGCCAAGGTGCCTAGAGTTTCTGACTTCAACTGGACAATCAGAAGAAGCTGACAGAGTTAGGAGACTGTTGTCTCCATCAAAGAATGTGAAGAGACAAATAAACCAACCTATGGGCTCATAGGAAGTGTTTACCAAAAATCTGAGAGAGGAGACACTGATGACACATTCTCAATAGATGATATTGCTGTTCCCACATGAGAAGCAACTTTACTTATATTGCATTTAAAAATTGCAACTTGTGCAAAGCTTATATTCTCTTGAACTCCTCTAGGTCAGAATGCACTGTTGTTAAATACTGACTTTCCTTTTTTCCTAATTCTGATTATACTGAGGCCAGAGATAAAGCATTGGGTATAATAACATCTGTATTGTCTAATTTAAGCCACTTCAATTTCAATTTCAAATTTTTGCACCCCACTCCATTATACTCCTAGTAGATGTGTGCATTTTACTGTCCAGTGAAAAAGGTCATTTTTGTGTGTACCAGTATTTTAAAACCATATTTCAATAAAATTGTTCCAGAAGTTATCCTTAAAAGAACCATAGTGCCCCCCAAAAATTATTTCATCCTTAACAAAGTGTTGCCTGTATCTGTCTAATCTGAAACTCATTGCTCACTCTACTACAAAACACAGTGGTTAGATCAGAAGAACTAAGGGGTGAAAGAAAGGGAAATCTATTCTTCCTCAAATTACTAAAAGGATCATTTAAGTTAGATGCATAAAATCTTAATTACTGTACTGAATATTTAAAAACTCACAAAAACTTGCCCAGTGTCACGAGTTATAGATAAATATGCAAATTTTAATATTTGGGCAACCTACATCATATAGATGAAATACAAATCTCTAAGTAGTGTTTAGATAATTATAAGACTGTCATTATCATTCTAGTTATGGTCAATTTGTATTTATTATTGCAGTTTCCAGAAAAATGCATTAGTGATGTCATGATTTAAGAAATCCTTCTGTTATACTGACATATTTTTAGGGTGTTTACCACAGAAAAGAACATTTTTCATCAGTTTTGGATGGCTGGAAAATATTTGATCTCCACAAACCATCTTTACAATTCCTTCAAAGGAAGTATTTGGACAACAAATTAATTGAACTGAATGCTCTGCCTGCTGAGTCAGTTCATTCCCAAATTCATTATCCCCACAAATAATTATTTTGTCTCACAAAACCGAGAAGCACCTTCAGGCTTCACAGTTTTGGTACAAGGATGGTCATGAGTTTGTGGTGTAAGAGGGGGTTTCATCTGGAGACTGTCATTCAAAACTGTTTTGTATGGAAACATAGGTTTCTTTGACAGCATTATCACTCCGGTAGCACTGCTAATGGTGGCAATCTCTGTCCAAGGTACTTGCTTCTTGCACCACCAGTCTCTCTCCCCCCTGGCAGCTTCACAGTGAACCAGATCGAGGAGCTGATCCACTAGAAGTACAACTTTCTTATGTAGGTAATTTCCCAGCCAAATCACAGCTCTGATTCAGTTCTCTTGGTGGTTACCCAGCAGAGAGATACCTACTAAAGGACAAGAGCTGCTGTTAAGATGTTTTAAGGATTGGTTTTATATATATATATATTTTTTTTTCACTGAATTCCTATAAGGGAAGCTAAAGCATTTTATTTCAGAATAGGTTAATGCAACACTAAAAGCTTGGCCAAAACCCAGCAGTGTAGTGGACTGTTTATCTGCAGAAGTCACAACTCCATATGGTTACTCTTAGGGACATCAGCATGATGATTGGTTGAAGATGAGAATGAACAGTAAAAAAAAGGTTAAAACTCCTTCCCTGTTGCTTCAACTGCTGACATTTGAGATGGGAGCAAGAGGGAAGTGAAAAGTGGTGGAATTGGTTTAAATGGCTTTCCAAGAAAAGCTTGTACTGTAAAAGCAGGTCTCTAGCCTGGATCCTTCTTCCTAAATGCAACAGAGAGATATGAAGCTGAGATAGAAGGAGAAGCTGACATTGAAGATTCTGTGGTTGCCTAAGATTTGGTCAGCAAAATCATGAAGAGTGAAAGAAGCCTTTGGGAATCTTCAGCTAAGCAGATTTACTAGTGGAATACTTTTCACATTTATTTACCTGTTTTCATTAATTTTTCAAACCCCCTAGAGGAATGAGTGATAGAGAGGATGAAAAGAACCTCTGTATTTTTTTATGGAAACGTTCTGCTGCTCGCTACCACTGTCTTCAGTGTCCTCGGTAATGAGGTGTTGAAGAAAAGCAAGGAAACTCTAAGGAACATGTGAAATTCTAATTTAGAGACCCCAGCTCCTTCTATGTGACCTTTTGGAACTGAATTTAAAAATCCCCTACACCACAAGAGCATTAAGTCCTGAAGACATATAATCACAGAATGAACAAGTAATTTTTTAACAGCAAGTGTAAGCAGCATATATATAAAGGACACTATGAAATGAAGCAGATATTGAGTTGATGAAATAGTATTGAAACTTTCTGCACAAAAACTATACTGTCAAGAGAAAAATACACTTAAATCCCTGTTTTTATTTAAGCCAAGAGCTTTGAAATATACAAGCAGTGTAGATTCAGTTGTTTTGTCTTTTTGCCAAAGGTTTAAATGCAGTTATGAAAGGTTTCTGCTAATTGCATATCCACTAAAGGGCCCAGTTTTTAGACTTCTTGGAGCTTTTTTTCACCCTGATTTTTCAGAAGAACTTTATCAGTTTCTCTGTTGCTTAGTAATTACAATGAACTCAGGGAGTACAGAGTGAAAATGGCTTTGGAGTCATGGTGAGGTTTATGGTCTTATATAGAAGGCTTAAACAGACCATCGTTACATGGTCCCTGACCTTACAAGAGGAAAGAGAAAAGGTATTAGAATCTCACCTAAGCTATTGGAATTCCCTTCTACGCAGATGACTTTAATATCCATGCTCTGGTTATCAAAACTATTATACCTTACTTCAGGGAGGCAGGGAAATTTGAAACTAATGTAGAAACAATTACTACAAAAAATATATACTATGCAGCTGGAAATGAAATGTGAAGCACTTTAATATGCATAACATGCTACTATTACTTCTTTCACAGAATTAAACACAAAACAAATAGAAAGAAGCACATTAGTAAAAGCAAATTTGTATTGATCAAGTCCCTGAGTGAAAAAGGAAAACAGATCATGAAAAGAGGGCTGAAAAAAAGACTATTTTGATAACAATATCCAAGACATTTAATAAGAAAGCAACAGAAGAAAAAATGCTCATAGCAAACTTATGTTTATTTATGTAGCTGTCTTCTCCCTGCTATTAATTTAAATAATTTTTCTGGAAAGAAATCTAAACAGATTACATTGCTCTGGAAATTTGATATATTATTAATATTATTAGTATCCATTGTAAAAATCCACTGAGCTTTGTAACTTTTATTCCTATATGATAGAGATTTTCTTTTCACTGTTATTCTGAAGCAAATATATATGGGGCTTTTGTATTTTCTGTTTACCTAAATGGAACTTTCCCTCATACATGACAGAGGATAGCACCACACATTTCAAAAGTCACCTTGCAACATGCAGAATCTCCTGTCAGCATCTTACCCTTACCTTGGCAGTTAGAGAACTTAGTAGTTTGACACTGAGAGATTTTTGATCTTCCATTCTGTAGCCTTAAGTTTAATAATTGCCCCCTGTTAATGATATAAAAAGAAAGTGTCTCTTTAAGCCATGGCAAACAGTTGATCTCTGCCACTTTGTCACAAACCTCTGCACTGCTTCTTCAACTCTAGATTGTGTGTCAGTTACTCAAATCACATTTTACAAAGAGGCACACAAGTTTCCCTGAAATAGGACTTAGTGCACGTCCTCTCCAAAGTCCAAAGTTGCCAGAAGTCTGTACAGCTATTTGAATGGGATATTTATCTCACATATGTACTAATATATGTTATCACAGTTTGATAGAAAATCTATATGGTAGTTCCTAACTGGCTAGAAGAAGTCAAAGCAAATTAATTTAAGGATTTGAACAAAATATCTCAAGGTAAAACCGCCTGCAAACTTACTCTGCTCTCAGCCTACAGAAAATGCTCATCATGAGCTCATTCAAAGCAGTTTATCCACTGCTGACCTCAAGGTACGACCATTTCCACAGACAGCAAGCGCTGTGTGACTGGTTAACATAGCTGAGTTAACCCAGGCAGCCGGTTCAAGAGTCCAGGCTCATGAGGATCCCTGCACAGCTGTGCGTGAGTTCATCACAGCAGAAGATTCAACTCCCAAGGTGGTGTGAGGTTTTTCCCTTGAGAAGAAAGGATAAAACAAATATTGCACCCTGCAAATGGAGAGTATACAATGCTCGAATACTTTTGTAAGGAAAGCCTTCCGCTTTAAACATGAAAGGATGCCTGTTAAAAAACAGGAAATGTACAGTTTGTTCTGGGCTGGAAGCTAAGGTCAACAGGACCTTACTGGTGCTAAGGACATTTTACACAGAGAGCTGTCAAAGGAGGATGCTCTGGCTGCCAGCCACCTCTGGAGGAAGGCCAAACCAATGCTGTCCCAAATTTTTCTCACGTAGCCACCTTTAAAATGGGGGGTTTCTCCTGTTGCTTTTAACTAGTGAGAATTTTCTTTTTCATAAGGGACATCAGGCCTGTTGGTGTGGATAATCAGTTTGGGGAGTATGTATGATGCTTTTGCCAGCAGTCCATGGTGCTGATGGAGAGATTTATACTTGAGTATGGTCAGTGTCCTAGGCCTGCAGCTGCCAAGGATTATTTCCAACATTTTTTTGAAAGGTCACTTGGTGCGTTTCTGTGTCAGCATTGTCAATGATTTATGGACAGCAAGTAAAGGTCAATAATGCACACAAAATAGCTTGCCAAAATGAGTTGTGATCTACTAGTGGGTTGTTGCCCTCCAAAGTTCCACTAAACTGGAGATAACATACAGAAAACACACTTGTTAGTTTACCATGCTGTTTGGCAATTGCTCAGCATAGCTCAGATCTCCTGCTGAGCTATGAAAAGTCCACTAAAAGTCACAATAAGAAAAATTTCAGCATCTATCATCTTCATAGCCCATTTTTCTTTCATGCATTTCCCCATTATAATGTAGAGTATTTTCATGGGTGTCCAGGATGTTCATGTTAAAAAAGAACTGATTGTATTCAGAGATGAATTTGCCGATTTATGTTTCTGCGCTACAATATCCTTAACTGTGCAATATTTTCATTAAAAAGATGCTGCTGTCTGTCTTGTATTAAATTAAGAAATGAAGAAGTGTGGCAAATTGATATTATGAGATGCTTTTTTCATGACTAATGGTAAAGGCTGGACTATGTTGTCACATCTCACAACAGTAATAGCCAATGGCTTCACATGAGGATCAGAGCTCAGAGACAAACTTCCCCCCAATCCTCACCATCCAGATTGCATCCAGACCACCACATGTATCAGCAACTGACTGACCTATTCTCCATCATTTTGGATCCATTTAGCTTTTGGCTTATAGTCAAAATCTATAGCTCTAGGAATTACAGAAGAGGAGGACTGTCTAAGTCGCCTGTCAACACACACAGTGATCCACTGAGCTCAGACCCAGTGCAGCAGCCTTCACTACACACTGCTCAGTCTGCCATGCTAGTGGTAGCGCTGTTCTCACAAATACTGCTAAAAAGCATCATCCCCAAAGCAAAGATATGTGATGAGCACAAAGGTACTCCCAGGATGGGGGGGTCACCAAGTCTCAGCACAATTACCTCCTCCCAAGTTGTCACTTCCCCTTGTGCAGACAGACAAAACCCAGACTCCTCTTCTGTAACTCAGCCAGGAGATCCTGCAATAAACAACAGAGCATTGTTCCTCCTAAAATCCTTCACTGTTTCCTCAGGCATTTGACTGCCTTGTCCTTCAGGCTATCTCTGCCTCTTTAAGACACCAGAAAGGGCACCCTGCTCTGCCTCCTCTCACTGTCCTTGGGTGAGATGGCTGAGTGATTGCTTTCCCCTGGTTACCTGTTTAAAGCTGCAAAAAGACAGAGGTGCCCAACTAGAAAACCCTCTGGGGACACGTCAAGTTGAGTATTTGTGCCCTGCCCCCCAAACAAACGCGCAGAACTCAGCATAGTTACCATGTTTTGCATCAGATGAAGGTCCCTCCCTCAACTTGCTTCTATTTTATTGCTGCTACTAAACAAGTTATAGAATTACATCAAAGACTAAATGAAAGTAAAAATGTCCTTTTTTTTTCTGTATTAACCATTTACTGTTACCCATTTCTGTGTCTATACTCTTTTCAAGGAAATCAGGCAATCAGAAATCTCCTGTTATGCTTTCATTCCTCAGCCATTGTTTGTGCTGTTGTTCTAGCATGCCCTAGTGTGACAAACCACTAGGCAATAATTATTCTATTATATTTTATGTTACATTAGAAATGTAGCAAGCAGGCTTGCTGTGGTGTTCTCTCCATGAGCTCAGATCAGGCAGGAGTGAAATGGAGAGAATTAATATGAAGAAAACCTACTTTTAAATCTCAGAGCAGTACTTCATTTTGAGTTTTGTTCATCACTGGGATTCATGCCAGGTTTAGTGAAACAGAATTTCTCGGTTATATTTCCACATTACATTTCCATCTTTCATTAAAGTAGAGCCAGAAAAGCACTTAAGCACATGCTTAAAACTTCAAAATGCATTCTCAACATATTGCCTAATTCCTGTGATATTTTTGTTCACTGGGGGTCTTCACAAGTTCAGACTGATACTAGAAATTGGTTTTGATTTAGATAAAAGCATTTTTGTCCTAAATGAGGTCAAATACAGCAAGGCAAAAACCTGAAATTTTCACATATGCTGTGGGAGACAGATACTATCATTCTTTCTTATGTAGCTAAAACTTTGGCCAGTTAAACACAGTATGAAGAGAAATATCTAACTCCTGTAGCTTTCTTGCCACAGACAGCTGGTCCATTTGCTGGCCCACGGGGTAGTCTGGCTCACATTCTAACACTAAGGGCAATGACTACTTCCAGCAGAGTGACTTGCCAAGTATAATGCTGTCCAAAATGAGCTTTAAAAACAGTAAAAGTGGCAGCTCCCAGTTTTTTTAAGACAGCCCCGAGCCTTTGTTGTTATAACTGGCTCCCCTCTGTCAAAGAAAAGGCATTTTGTACTCAAGGATGTTCTCAGTCACTTCCTTAGGGACCCGATGTCCTCACATAAATGGCAGGATCTCCTAAGTGGTTCATGAACAGGCCAAATTTTAATCCAATTTCAAAACTTCAGTAGTCATCTTGAGGAAGGTTCTGCTCCCAGTGAGCAGGAGTATATTATTTCAATACAGTGGAACTCAGACCTTTAAAGGGGTTTAAGCTGCAATTTATATCTTCCAGAAAACCTTGCTCTGAGCTGAATCACATACTCCCAGCGTCTGCTCCTTATTCTCACCTATTCTCCTTCCTTCACCTGAGGAGTTAGGTAATGTCTGGCCCAAGTACAATAAGACCCCCGCCCCTTTTGAAGACCATCTTATTCTAGAACAACGTTGTTTATGTATTCCATATGGCCTATCACTAGTGTTATCCTTGATTCTCTCTCTCCCACTTTCCTCTTGTGCAATAAAAGAGATGAAGTAACACATTGTAAAAGAATGTATTTGCAAGATAGAATAGACTTCTGCCTCTCTCTTTCAGAGGCTGCTGCAAGAGCAGAGTTGCTACCTATCTTGCCAATTTGACCCCAACATGTCTAGGGCCTCTCAGAGCAGTTGTGCGTGAACACATCAATCTGTTCATGAGCAATAACTCTGTGCCTGAGATGGCAATTGATTTTATTTTCTTCCACTGTTACTGCCACACTTGTCAAAACCTGCACAAGTTATTGTTGGTATTGTTAAAAAAGATGTTAAGGACCCTTTGGGGAAGATGTGAGCTGATCTTCCTGGAATAGTTTATAAATTTTTGTCTTGCTTTTTTCAAAGCCCTGCATGCCCAGTCAAGGCCAAGAAGATGCTTCTACTTGAAACTGAAGACTGCTTGTTTAGAACACTTCTAAGAAAAAAACCAATCCACTCCAACTGGACCATAATAAATTGCCTTAGATCTGTCTGTGACAGCTTAAAAATTAGTAAAGATAATTTCGTCAATTAAAACCACCTGCTGTTTGATTTACGACAGCATCTAAGAATCAATGAGCACAGTGTATATTGTAAAACAGGCTCTTTTTGCCTTCTTTTTCTCTTTTATACCATTTTAATTCAAAAATACCTTCTTCATTTGCCTCAATTAGTCTGCTGTAAAGCTGTACAAAGGTGGGCAGCCTCTGACTGCAATGAAGGCAACTTCCTATCTTGTGCTGGAGTGGCTATGATGGGAATCAGGCACAAAGACTTCAAAACTGCTCTTTAACTTCATACTTGGTGCCCTGTCAAGGTTAACAATGTCTGGAAATCTGTTTATATGTCTCATTTCACTGTCTGCTAGCCATCAGGCCATTGAAAAAAAAAAAAAAACAACAACCAGAAAACTATTGATGGTATGTATTCTCTTATCATTGCATGGAAAAGGATATAGAAACATAAACAACCCCAAAACTGTCTGTCATTCTGGATTATTTAAGAATAACCTCATCTTAATGAAGGTGTACATGATATCAGAATCTGAAGCATAGACTGATGGAAAGAGAAATTATTATTTCTCTTCTGTTTCCTAAGTGATGAGACTCACAGGCACTTCTTGTGTTTCATCCCAGACATAAAAAAAAGACATTTTTAAAAATCCTGTCTCTATTCTTTTCACTGAAGATCTGGTGTGTCACTGGTTACTTACAGAAAACCACTGCTGGATTTGCCGAAACATTTTTGGAGTGAGGTATGTAGATGTGGGCAGATTTGTTGTAGTGTTAAAATTATTTTTCTCATACAAAATATAGCAAATCAACCAACATGAATAAATAAAAGCATACTAGTTGCTAGTAAGTCCTCTGAATCTTTCTTTTTAAGTAAGAGGAAGCTTAAATAACTGTGTTCCTGCCAATTTAATTTCATGGTCTTGTGTCTGTGTTCCTTCTACACATATCCATCAGTTTCCAGATAGAAATATATTGTCATTCTGTGTGCCTCTTTGTATCCTTGTAAGAACCTGAATGACTCTGCCTCAGTCCTTTTTCTTTTGTCTGTCTTCTGAAATCTCTTTTATTTGGATTTTTCTACAAGGTCAGAAACAAAATAAATTAAAATCTATGGCAAAATCAAGACCTTTCCTCAGATTGTCCCAGGTTTTGGGGGTAAAACTGACCAAGACAATGATTAGCTCCTTCACAGCTGCAGCAGTTCAGCAATAGGTAACTACTTTCCAGGGAGTGGTGGTGTACAGCTGGCAAAGCATTCTCCATTCACCAGAAGAGGAAGCTCCTAAAAAGGACAAATAGCTGCATGTGAAATATTGTACAGTGAGAGCGGCACTAAAGATCTAAACCTAGATGCATTCAAATAAACATTGAAAAACCTCTGGTCACCTCAGGTGCTTGTTATTTTAATATTATTGCCTCTGACTGACAGTAAAAGTGAATTGGAAGGATGTGTTTGAAAAACCTGTATGTGTAACACATTTACACCAAGATGTAGTTGGAGTTCTACACTTGTCTGTTTACTTCACACTGTTTAATTTAAATTACAGACTGGCAAAGTCTTCTTTTCTCTAGCATACTCACTGCTGTGTAATATTTAGTGTCATGCATCTTCATTCTGTTGCGCATAAATTTCATGTCTCCAGCAAATAAAAAGATAAGTGCAATCCATATTGCAAATGCATTGCGCCACTAAATTTGCATGTTTTCTCCTTGTTCTTCTTCACCTCATAGAATTTATGTGTTCATTGTAGCAATGTCTGATATCACAATGTGTGTCTTTTTTATCAATTATATTGGGATTTTAAAACTAGCCGTTTACTGTTTATGACAATGTACTGTTTATGACAATGTATACATTGTCATAGCAGTCTTCACTATCTCTCCAAATAATTTCCAAGATATGGTAAAAAAATCTGTTGAACTGAAATAAAAGTAAAATCCTTACAGTAATGGTAAGGACACTGCTTGAAAATAGTCTTTTTTTTTTCTCTAATTTTATTCATATTCAAGAAAGCAGTCCTAAATTAGATTGTTATTTTTTAAAAATTAAATCACTTTAGAGATTTAAACCTACTTGTAATAGAACATTTTTTAATCTTAGTTTATCTCCTGATGCAGTAGACCATCTAGCCTTTTCAAGGCACATAAAGTGATCTACCAACTAGATTTGAATGGCTAGTAATGAGGTAACTTAAACTAAACTAAACTAAACTAAACTATTTTTCATCATCTTCACTAAATGAGACAGAGGNTAAAATAAAACAAGCAGTTCTGTGAGAAGATCGCCCACTGAATTTTGCTCTCTAAGCTCTCATGTCTTGTGCCTAAGATTTCATGTTCTGATGTTGTGAAAAAGAAAAACTTGTGTCTCACTTTACTTGAGTTGTGGCGTAGGACAGTCTCTTGCTTCTCTGCAGCATCCTATTTTTACAAAGATTTTGGGAATTTAGATTCACATGTGGTTCCATGGGCTTCATTCTCTCAGGCAATTATGACAACTAGAAAGAGATTTGGAGATTTTTCACAGGAACAAGCCAGTACTGCTTCACTTACCTCAGTGAATGAAGTGAATTGCTGAGATGTTGAGTGCTAAAAATAGATAGTAATTAAAATGGAAATATTGGGCTGGGCAAACTCTACCTGAATGCTCTCTCTCCTCTGCACCTCCTTGAAATACAAATACAGTGTAATTGAATTTGAATGAATTATTCACATGTTCATAAAGTAGCATGTTTCTAAGTGAGCATTAAAAACAGCACTTCAAAACTGCCATTGTACACGTACCCTGTAATAAAAATAAAGCTAATTCCTTTAGGCATAAACAAAAAGTTCAGTTCTCACTCTTGACTTTTGGATAGTATTTCTGTAACAGTGCCATTCTTGTGCGGGAGAAACAATGACATGAACAAAATGGAAATGCAGTTTCTCAATTTATTTCCATCACCTTCTGATAAACTACAAGGATATGCTCACAGTAATTTGCAATGTATGGAGTATCTGTATTTTGCCTATCCCTGTAAAACCATTAGCTAATCAAGTCTTGCATAATAAGTAAATAAACTAAAACCAAAGTATGATCTATTGATATTATTTGAAAATTATATTATTAAATAATGTCTGTTTAAAAATGTTTCCTGTGATAAGTCACAATTTGTTAAAAATTCAAATGAATGAATGAATGCTTTTAAAGCACAGAAGCAGAAAACAGAGAACTTCAGTCCTTTTAAAATTTTCTCTATAAGTAATTTCTTCAATTAATCTGATTCAGTACATTAATCAAACATTATTGATTAGTAGACAGAAAATGTGACGTGTTGATGTGGCTGGTGAGGGAGTTGTTTAAGCTATAGAAGTCTTTAAAAAACTCCCTCCCCCAGCAGGGTGATCTCAGGTGGGAAGTTAAATGTATGCTCAGCCACTGGCTGCAAGAAGTCACTAAAGCAAACACTGAAGCACCTTGGTGGAGGCAATTGCAGCCTCAATACTATCAACTGACAGTTCTGCTCAGTGACCCTCTCAGATCTCAGAAAAGGTCTTTTTGGATTCTGGGTCTCACTGTATTGATTTCAATCAGCAGCTTTTCCTAAGAGCCCCACTTCGAAATAGCCCTGACAGAATTTCTACTCTCTAGCCCCAGTTTTGTCTCAGGGTTTTTGTTCACATTTGACATCGTTCAGATAAATTACAGGAGAGGATTTTTTTGTGTGTACTTGTTTCCCTACCACATTTTTTTTTAATTATGTTTGTTCCCAACACAAGTAAATCTTTCTGTTTACTTATGCTTTCAGTCGCTCTATTGAGGGAGGCACACTGAGCTGCCTCAAGTGTTGTTTTCAAAATGTTTTTACATTTTTGGCCATGCTTCAGTGGGACCAAAGTATTTCTGTCAACGACTTCATTAATGCCAGGATTTTACCGCTGGCTTTTGAGTACTGGAGGCACCCCACTGGAGGCCCTCTCACCGCTCAAATCCCCGTGCTTTCCTCTTATCCTTAACAGAGCAGCAGAGGCTTTGGTAGCTTACACACTCCAGTGGCACAGGCTGCAGAGGGACCAGGCACCAGGGCACAGAAGTCAGAGCAGAAGGGCAGAAAGTCTGCCCCATTGTGCTTCTCCCTCGTGAAAGGCTGTGCCTGCTGCACCCCATTGCCAACAGCATGGAGCAAACCACGCTGGGGAACCCAAAGTCACTTCAGCCATGCTTGCACCTCCTAACTCCTATAGCTCTTGGCATAAATTAGAGCAGCCTAAAGGCTTCTTGATGGTTAATATTCAGGAAGGGGGGAATGAGTATTTCAGACAGTAAAAAAGTTTCAAAGATTTTTCTTGTTTGCTGTTGGTTTTTTGTTGATACTTTTTTTAAATTAAGAAAGCTATCAGGAAATCCTCAGCAGAAACTGAGAATGGGTTCCTGATGGCTGGCTGGATTTTGCCAAGATCCATTTTAAGGTTTACTTTGAGCAAGCTCAAAAAGGTTGCCATATGGAATTACTCCATGCAGCAATCTGACCTAGAGCAAAACTGAACAAAGCTGAGATTATTTACTAAACTCCTAAACAACTGGCTGTTTTGCATCTCTCCCACACTGGATCTAATTCCATAAGTAAATAAGCACATATTAAGTCAAAAACTCAAGTCAACGAATAGACCAAATAGTTGTACACAAGATAGGCTATTTTGTCACACACAGAACATAGCCACGGGTCAACACTCAAACCTGAGACTGTCCCAAAGCTTGTTGGCACCTGCAGTTTAGCATATTTACTGCTGTAGCCAAGAAGATTGATCACAGGAAGCCAAAGCTGTTCAGTATAAAAAATAAAAATAAGAATCAGCTGTTTTCTATGAGGAGTCTGTCAGATAACCAGCCTAATGAAACCATGAGCATTTCTCTTGAGCTCATGCTGAACAGGGTACTGGAGTCATTCTAATATTTTACAGTTGTTTTGGAGGTTAAATAGAAAGCAGCACAGAAGAAAGACTCTGCCTTGGTGATTAGAGAAAAGTCAGAAACATAACACCAAAATGCACAGTTTTGCCCTTGATGAAAATAGACTTAACACTTAGGCTGTATTTTTCCCTTCACTGTGCGCTCCAAATTGAAAACACAAAGGATGCCTTTCACTGGTACTCTCTTTAAAAAGACACAACTGTCTCACAGAGAAACCAGAAAGACAAAACACAGTCCTGTTTTTGTTAAAATAATTAATAACCTGATGAAATGTCTTGTGTCAGAATCAAAACCAAGAAGCTTCAAATGAAAAATGCATCTAACTCTGTCAGAACTGCATAAGTTGCTTGCAGTCTCAGCTCTCCACATCCTGGCCTCCATGTGGATGCAACAGTCAAAGAAAATGAGCAAAAGGTTCAGCAGACAGCAGTTTTAATGTCTTTTAACAGGACACATCACCAATTTAGAGAACACCGACATTCATGCATGGAGTTTTGGCTAGCTTGTGCATACCAGTGTGGTGTCACCAGCATCCCCTCTGGAAGAGCCAAACGGCATTCCCAATGAAGTTGCCTTACCTGTTGCATACAGGGAGGACTCCACTGGGCAATCATTTATTCTGTGTGATGACAATAATCTCTTGCATCTTCACTGAGTTTTTGCTAGACAGCATGGGAGAAAAAGTATTGTTTCACATCTTCTGATACCTTTTTCCTTGCTTTTCTTACCACTTGTGCAGATAATAGCACAGAAGAAAGGTGGCAGCCTAACATGCTTTACCTCATAAAGTAGACAATGCTAATGTAAAAAGTGGTTTTAAATGGTGGTGTGATGCTCACTGCTATTTCAGCTCTCTTGCACTTGATGACTGTCTACAAGCCAGAGGGCAACCTCTTTTCCTGTGTCATGAACAGGTAATCATGATAGGTAGCAGAAATCAGTGTAGCCTCCAGGCTGCTCTAGCAGATCGCAAGTATCCAGACAGTTCAGAACGGTCTCAAGCTCCAAGGGAGATAGAAGGAGTTACAGAAAGATTCCAGTTTTCCCTTTGAAAGTGAATCAAATTGTCTCTGAAAATATATCTTGAGGGGAAATTGAAAGCATTCAGCTTGAAAAAGTAGCTAAAACTCATCACCATATTGTCACATCTCCTTTTCAGAACAAGTAAAAGGATCCAAAAATGTAATACATTTGATAATATACAAGTTTATCTATTTGCAACAGAGCTTTGATATAACTTTGAAATATGTCATACTAACAATTCCCAGGAATATGGCTGGATCTTAAAATTGGCTTCCATATGAAATTTACCACCCAATACACTGGGTACAAAATCATGGAGCTCACCATCAGTTGAAAGCTTGAAATGTGCTGATACTTTCTGGGTTCTATTTTCCAGGTGTCAGTTTCTGCTCTGCATTTTATATTAGTGCTTTCATCACAGAATACTTCTATTTATAGATTAAAAAATAGCATAATCAAAAAGAAAAAATACAGATAATATGATAAAAATGACAAAACTGATGACAGCTCATGATAATAATGAATAAATGAAAAATAGTTATGAGATGAATGGCAATAATGAACATTTAATTATTTGCATGTAATTTAATGCATGTTTAGAAAATGACCCAATTTTTAAGTTTCCCTCTCAGATGCATCTGCTTGTAGCTTTTTTTTTATTATTATTTTCAGATACAGGTGTATGCCCTCTGGTCTCAGTTTTCATCTTTATGTTCTATTTACAGGCCAGAAGTGACGACATTCTGCAATGCAGCTAAAGTATCTTGCATATTTGGTATGCTGAAGGCATCTATCATCTTTTGTCTGTAGCTTTTCTGAAAAGTTCATCACCTCCATTCCCTCAACTAGTAGCTTTCTTGTAGCAGAACTAATGCCTGTGAGAAAAAGATTGCAGGGTCCTCAGTATGACATTGACACCAGCTGCATAAAGGAGGGAAAGGGAAAAGGGAAAGCAAGTAATGGAAACTGTTGCCAGATAGCCATTTTCCTCATCAGAAGGAACACACAATTTTCAGGATCAAGAGAAGAAGCTATAGCTGAGCAAGCTAGATCACAGAACAGGGCTTGGGGCAGAAGGGAGGAAAGGGAACTAGAACAGATTATTCCTGTGAAAGACAAAAACAAGAGGACAGAGTGTGGGAGGAAGGCAATGGCAGACTGTGGCAGAGAGGTGCCTGCAAGCAAGAGAAATCCTGGTAATGGTGAGGCTGTGCTGTTTCCATATGTACACAGCCTTGCACCTGGCCTTGGGACTACAGTCCAGAATGCTTTATGCATGCATAAGCCATGGGGTCCTTCAGGCTTTGTGGTATGGTGGATAGCCCTTTTCACTCACACAGGCATGCAGCAGGCTGTTTGTGACCTTCTGACAGTCGGAGGAGCTGTATCAAATGAAATTACTGATGCTGAAGCCTCTGATGGCCACCATATGTGGATAGAGGAAGTTCCTGATGGTATTACACACTTTTATTACAATGACCATGAGAGTAGATTTCCTCAGTGCAGAGAAATTTGCCAATGAGCATGGAAATCAAGAGTGAATAGACACCAGTGGGCAATAGCTACCTTCAGGCACCAGAAGAGAAGGAGCAGGCATGGAAATGGCAGGACTTGAAGTACGCAGAGGTGAGGATGACACTCAGATTTGTTGCAGTGCTTAACATGGAGAAACTGGGACTACTGTTGTCCTATGGAGGACAATGGGGTCTCATGACTGCCTGTGCATCTCAGTGTCTCTTTTTCAATGTGGGCTTCAAAGAGAGAGAGGTAGGGCAAAAAAGTACACTTCTGAAACCCCTCAACTATGAAAACAGACAGACAGACAGACAGACACACTGCTTTAAAGGTTACTGTGCAAAATGCACAGGATGCAGTTATATTCTGAAACAGGCAATTACTCAAAGCTTCTGCTGAATTCCCCAACTAATATCCTTATCTAAACGGACTGACTCCTACACTATAGGATTACTAATTTCCTCAAAGGTACGTCCATAACATTCTCATAATNAAGAAAGAGAAAGAAAGCAAGCATGTTTTACACAGCTAAATAGCATCATTTGGTGAAAAGATGACCCTATTTCCTACCTGCATGAGAACCAGGACCAAAATTCAGGCCAAGGAGAGGGGCACTGCCTAAACTAGCCCATAGGAAATGCCAACACCATGAATGCAGTTTAGACTTCTAACACAATGCTGCAGGGTATTCCCCAGCCCCAGAAATGTCTGTAAGAACTAGGCGCCTACATCCATGCAGGAGCAAAGGGCTGGTGACAAAAACTACATCTCAGTTTTATGCATTTAATTTACCTGAGACTCAAAGCTGACCCTTCTGTGCATCACATCACTGATACTTTTGTATTTGCTCTGTCTTGTGAGCGGGAAATATGTGAACAACCACTTTCTCTCCAGAGAAAGCTGCTCTCTCACCTGACCATCATGCCAGTCTCCCACTACTCCCTGAGACCACCTGTCTTGCATTTGTTCCCTTCAGGGAAGATACTAAGTGACAGTGTCTGAGAGGATGGGATTTGATGGCTCAGAAGCTGACCCAGAAAGTGAGAACTGTGACTAAGAACTCGAGCCCAGAAGGAGCTAAACCCCACACCAGGCAAGGGTTGCGGCAGCTCAGATCCTACACGTTGGCTCCTGTTACTCTGGGTCGATTGAGATATCCAAGCACAAAAACCTCAGGTCGTACATAGCCAGCTCTCAGGCCTGGGTGCAGTTTAGCATAACTTCTCACCTACTCTTGTGTCAGAACGCTGCTCTTTGAGCAACTGTTTTAAGCACCCCATGGGCCTCATGCTCCAAGCAAGCAAACTGATTTATCTGAGACACAGGTGTGATGGATGGCTTCAAGAAACAAGGCAGATGTTTCACAAAGTAGATAATTAATCTTGATTAAGTTCTTCCTTAAAGAATAGTATTTGAGCAGATTGAGGCATCTTGAATGAGGTAGCAGTATCTTATCAGTGTCTCTTTATAGTTTGATAAACTCAATTCAAGATTCAGAATTTCATTCAGGAATTAATTTAGGATTCACAGGAACCAAAATAAATTACTTTATCCTGTCTCCTCCCGATGTTAAGAAATACTCTCATAAAGTAGTTTCCTGAAATGTATACTATATAGGATGATCCTTAGTTTAAAAATCTAGAAAAACAGACAAAAATTGCATATTGGTAGCTATATTTTAAACAAACAAAAAAAATCTTCACATAATAAATACATCTTATGCACATTAACTTCAAATTTACTTCAGAAAGCTATTTACAATATAAATAATTATAAATGGGAACACTTTGCAAGATATTGTTGACAGAACTAAATTATATTTTCTACATTACATTCCAAAGGAAAACTACAGATGTTATGCTACAATGTCACTAGACCCTTTACATTGCAAAGCATGGTATTTGAAACCGTGGCAGTCTGTGTCTTTTTGTCCATAAATTTAACCATTGGTTTAAAGCAAACATGAAATTCTTCATCATGTCTCAAGTGCTCTCTTTTGTTAGATTCATATATTTTATGTATTGAAATATTTACCTTGGGAAAAAGTTGCAGTGCCCTAAATGTACTTTTTCTAATAGACTTTATTTCCTTAGAATGTGAAGGTGCAAACATTTTGTATTATGTGAAAAAGATTGTTTCTTGCACTTTGAAACTTCCCATTGTATCAGTAGCTGAAAAGGAAAATAATAAATGCTGACCAAATTGCAATAAATAAAAATGTTTAAAATGATATTTGGAATCCTAGAACAATAAAAAAGAGTAAGAAATTTGTGTGAGAGGGGAGTTAAATAGGGAATGCCACCAGACAAAAGGCTTTTTTTCATCTTCTATTTGATCTTTCCTTTCAAATACAGTTTAAAAGATGGAGTCATAAATTAACTCTTTTCAAAAAGGGATATATTCCTAGCAACCTAGAGCCAGATTTATCCACAGAACTCTTGTATACATAAGCTAAATGCCGCAGTGAAGTTTAACCTCACAGCATTTTTTTTTCATTAATAAATGCCCTAACAAAATGTGAAATGGAATCACACTAGTGCTCTCACTGTTCTGAACAGAAGACTATTTTATTTCTCTGGTCTTCAAAAGAACAGCTAAATCCTCAGCTATTCCTCTAGAAGACTTTCAAAACACCAAACTGAAGGGTTACAGAAATCCGGGGAGGGGAGGGGGTGATTTGCTTTTTTGCTGTTGTTGTTGTTTTTGGGGTTGTTTTGGGGTTTTGTGGTTTGGGGGGGGGTTTTTTGATTCTCAGTGCACACAGCTGAAATATTTAACCATCAATACTAACTGCAAATAAAATAGTTTCTCCCCCACAGTGTGGAGCTATCTGGAGTTAAGCCAGTATGCCTACAGGAAAGCATGTTCATCCACCATTGTCCCTATTAACAAAGCCTGTATTGCCTTTAGGCTCTTAGCTGCTTTAAGTAAACTTGCAACTCAAGGAAGGAGCAGGGCCTGAATCCATTTGCTGCCAGACATTAACTATAGCCACCTTAAAATAGACATAGCTAGGTCTAATCCTGAAACTGTGTGCTATAATCCCCATTACATGCAGGTTTGTATGCAGAAGGTCTGAAACCAACGTGTATGCCACAGCTTTGTTCCATGACTGAAAGGTTACCTGACCTTTGGAACAGCCAGGCTGATTTTCTGGGGTGGCTGTGCCTTTTCCAGAAATACTATGTGGCCTTTTATTTTTTCCAACTCACTCAGCATGCTCACATAAATGAACATATGGTGGGTTAACATACTTATGGACATAACTTTATAAATGCTGCATGTGTAGAGACAAAAATGAGATTCAGATAACAGTGTTTGAAAGAGTTTAAAAGGGCAGAATTTCACTGTGTAACCCACAGCAGTGTTGCTGACAGATCAACAAAAGCCATTTTTAAAGCTTAAGAAATACTTTTGGGGCTCTTCAGCTGGGAGAGATGCACTCATTTTTTCAGAACATAAATAACATTTTTAACAGAAATACACCCATTAGAGTTATTATCTTCCATAGCTCCATACTCACAGCTTGAGGTTTAAGGAAAAAAGGATTACAAAACAACCCTCAAATCTATTATCAGAAATGAGCTTTCCTTCTCTTACACATGTTAAGTAGTACCTTACTCCACAAATATTCCCACCTGAATAAATGGGACAAATTGCTGAGTAAGGTTCTTCTTTTAATTTAAAAATTGCTTTGCAAATTTGTCCAAAATCACAAACTCTATGCCCATGGAGTGTGATTTTATATAAAGACTAGAAGGTTTTTTATTTCTTTAAACCAAAGAGATATACTAAGATTGGAATGCACAAAAACCATAATGCACCATCCACTGACATCAATAAGAAATGGTTTGAAAGATCTGTGGTCACTCTGCATTTTCAGTAGTTGCAAAATATTAATTTCATGTTAATAGCTAACCAGTATCATGTCAGAGAAACAATGCAATGAAGCGATTTATATTGTTTCTGTTCCAAAACACAACATACATACCTTATTTAAAATTATAACCTTTAGCTGATGTGGTACATTTGAAACTTATTTGGTCCAAATGCCTTGCATTTTTTCAATTTTGCAAGGTATTTCTTCCCATCTGATTTGGAAAATGAAGAAACATAAAAAAAGATCATATCCTTGAAGGATACTAAATGAAAATTTGAATTACATAAATACGCAATGGAAAAAAATAAGCTTTATACCATATTGAAAAGCACATGTAATATGAGCTGCAGTGATATTATATGCTATAATTAAGATAAGCAGACTTGCTTTCATGTAGCATGTAGCATGCAGAGCCTATGTTTGCAAAACTCAATGCTTTCTGTCAATTGAGAAGAAATTCCTGGCTATCTAAAGAAGCAGGATAGTAAACAAGCTGACAAAAGACATCCATCTCCAGCATACAGTATTGAAGTGCTAAGGAGTGCCAGTTGCTGGAATCTTACGAGGAGAGAGAGCATCAGCCTTTGCTTGTAGCACAACGTGGCTGCGTGTAGAGACATCTCTACTGATTTATTCCGTTCATTACAGTGCATTTTTTTTTTTTGCATTTGTAGTGGACTAGAACTATTGAACTATTGAAAATAGGAAAAATAACTACAGTTTTGGGATCACTGTAAATAAGAATGGGGGACTTTTATTGCATAGCACACTGGTTTCTTTATCCTAGGTGAAGTCTTTTGCTGTGCCTGTTGGTCTTATAAGTCTTCTATTTTCCAAAGGTGCCTGTCAGAATGCAAATACAACAGTTTCCAGAGTGTGGTTTCCTGACTACTTGTGGCCATTAGACCACAGCCAGGGAACTGCAGCTGCTCTGCAGAACTCTGTTGCCTTCTAACTAAAAGTTTGATAGCAAGAGTGCTTTTTGATCCCAAGAAACTTGAGTTCTGAGAAAATTCCATTCATTCAAACAGCTTAGGAAACTCCTTTGTAATACAAAATAATATTGACACTTAGGCGTGGTTCTATATGTACTTCTATAGGGACAATAGGATACCATGTGCCTCTATTCTAATTCTCTTTGCAAATTGTATTTCAATACTATAAAATGAGACTCCAAGTACAAGTTTATTCATATCATTCATAGGAACAAGTGAAATAAATATGTATCCAGAACTAAATTTATCAAAAATACTTTCTTATTCCTATGCTTTAGGAATATATACAATTGTTGGGCTGAAAGAAGTCCATTTTGGTCCATTTCTTCCTCTGAGTTAACAGTTGTCAATGTTTTTCTTCCCCTCAAATATTTGCCTTGTTGTTATCTTAAAACAAACAAAATCTCTATCTGCTTCTCTTTATGACCTTCATTATCCGTTTGGCAACGAGTCAAATAAACTTCTTGCCAAATCATTTTGCTCTCATTTTGCCTTGGCTATCATTCAATGCCCTGTCTCTCATTTCTGCCGCTAGTTCAAATAGTTTTAGACCATTATTTATCTCTCCTCTGTGCAGAGTTTGGTGCACATCAGTGACATTACCCCTTACTCTTTTCCCTTACAAAGATGACAGACCCAGTTTATTTAAAGCTTTTATTAGATCTTTCTGTCTCTTTATCTTTTGCTGAGCTCTGCTCCACCTTTTCTGTTACGAGGTTTAGATAATAAAGACCAGACTGTGTTGTTCTCCCTTGTGTTCAATGTGCATTTCACCAGGAGTGATCATACTGCAGTCAACAAAGCTTGCTTATGGAGTAAGGTACCACTCAGTTCAAGATTCACAATCTGCTTTGGAGTGATCAGGACTATACACAGTATTCCAAGTTCAGAGGGGTAATTTCCTCTGCTTTCAAGTACATCTCTACTTACTTGGTTTATAATGTTATTATTTAGCTTTTGCTTCTGATTAGTTTTATTTGGAAACAGTATTTTTAACCCACCCATAGCATGCTGGTTTATATTTAGTCCCATTGATGACTTAGTCCCATATGTTGAGCTTCTGAATGTTACAAATTAAGCTAGACTTAGAGCTAATCTCATTTTAGTAACCACCTCAGGTCCCCTTTCCTCCACATCGGCATAAGAGGGAACAGTGGTCCCTCCTGTTGCAGGCAACTTTGGGACCATATAAATGCCATACAAAAAAAAGACAGGTCTAGCAACTGTGACTACAAATGCCCTATTTTGCATTTTTAGCATATGTTTGCATTTATTCTTTTCCAATCAATCAGTCTCTTTGTTCATGAGGTTATTAAAAGTTTAAAAAAAGCTCCTCTGTCTCTTTTGATATCTTGTATAACTCTAAGACAGGCCTTGATAATACCAGCATTCTTAATACAATTTAATTCCTTGAAACACTGATTTCCTGCTACTTTTTAATGTACATATGGCTGATTTTGATATCCATAATATTTTCTGATATTCATTAAATTTTCTGCTGCAATCAAGAAGAGAATTCATATTTCTTTATCAAGGTCATGCCTATTACTTCACTGTGTTTCAGAGTAGTTAATGATACTCTATACTCTCTTAGTTTACTCTAAAATTTGATCAGAAGTTAGACAAACTGCCAAACAGTTTTTACCTATTCTTGACATGTATTTTTACATTTATGCAACTGTATTTGTATTTTACAGCAATATTTCTATGTTTCTATTGAGTTCCTTCTGTGTTTTAAATTAATTCTTAATTATTCAGCCACTTTTCTTTATTTTATGATTATTAATAAATGGCATACATAGCTACAGGGTTAACTGTTTATCTTGAACCACTCCTAATTCCAGTCTACTCCCCCTGCTGCTCCAGGCAATTTTCTCCCATTTCACTCCACTACTCACCGTGGGCAACCTTTCAAAAACACGAGAACCATCTCCAGTCTCTACAGCAAGGCAAGCAAGCCCTTCGCTTTTCTCAAAACTACAGTGAGAACACCCCTCTCTTTTTAATACATTAGAAGTAATTATTCGACCAGACTAATCATAAGGACTCTTTTCAAATCAAGCACATGTAAATAACTATGTTTGTGAGTACACAAGGACATAACGATTCGAGGAGTTCTCTCTTCTTTCTCCCTTTTTTTGATTTTATGTAGGTCAGCCATGGATGCTTTATACCATACAGCAGCATAACATGCTTGGCCTTTGGAAAGTAAAGAAATCACCAGAAGTACACATTTTGTTGTGTATTTTGAAGGAACACATCCCAACTTCCTGTGTGAAAAGCGTGCATATCAGTTCTGTTGCCTGGTACCTATGCAGTTCAGAGGATCTGCCCTTGGCAGTGTTTCCAAAAAGCACCTCTTACACAATGTGGATAAACTGCTCTGTTAGCCTGCCACAAGCACTCTCTGCCTGGACCTCTTCTATCCTTCTCAGCATGCATGGCACCAACTTTGAGTTTAGCTCCATTTACTCTAACCCTGCATGCCACTGTTTGTTTTTTTTTAAGTAACATGTTTTAACTAACTTATCCCCCCAGACATTAGGTTCTTCTTTCTAGTGCACTGTGGTATGGGAAATGCTGGTAAGGACAAGGGCATGAAAACATATAATATCTTCCAATTAGATCTTAAAGGTCATTTTTTAAAGCACAAAAGTTTTTAGAAAAAAAGTGTCAGCTTCCATTGGTTATTATAACAGATGTTCCCTTGTGTCCTTGTGCTGGATCTTGCTGCATCCTTAAGTGAGAAGTCACATCAAAGTGGGATCCATTACAGCCTAATGAATAGTTTCTAATTGTTTCAGTGTCATATAGATGCTCCAGGGCATATCCAGTTAGTGTGTAAGCATGCTTATCAAAGTACTGCCTGTGGGAGCTGTAATAATTTGGAGAGGCTGCTGGGTGGTCTCCTTGGGTTTGATGAGGGGACATGTCTGAATGCAGGTAGTCTTTAGCAAGTACCAAACTAGATTTTGATATTCGATCAGAACTGGGACTACTTATCCTAGACAGGGTTGTGGGGCTGTTGTCATAGTCATTTTCGTGTGGGCTCATGATCTTTCCGTCTCGCTGCTGGATGTGTTCACAAGGAGGAGTGTTGGCAACTGTTGGGACACGGCAGACGTCCACTGGCAGCTGCTGCTGAGGGTAGTTCGCAAAACAGATAGCGTGCTTCTTCCCTGTGCCATTAATGGAGACCAGTGGGTCAGGAGTGGTTTTGCGCAGCTGTAGCCTGTTTTCTTCTTCTTTAATCATTTGCTGGGTGGCTCTTATTAGAGTTTCAATTTTGCTGGGCTCATGCGGACTGTTCTGATACTGCTCAGCACGGTATCGGTCGCCTGACTCGCTGGCAGAGCCAGGATCAGGTGAGCTAACAACACTGTCCTCATCCCAGTGTCCTCTTCCTAGGAAAAGGAGAAAGGAGGTTTAAGCAAGCACTGAGGTTTAAGGAGGCAAGTTATCTTGAAGAACATGTAATCTGAACCTTATCTCACACACAGAAAATCAAGTCAGAGGTGAGTCATAACAGTCACCAAAAAAGACCCCTCGCTTTTCAGTGACAAACTCTAGTTTCCAGTGTCACCACTCGAAACAAGCAACACAGCTGAAAATATACAGAGAGATCTAAGCAACATAGATATCTGGTGCCACCTGATATACTCTTGGGTAGCCAAGCACCTCCATCAGTCCAGGAGGTATGGCAACAACTCTAAAGCAATTCTTTCAGAGCAGCTAGAGGTCAGGCAGGGTATCCTAGGGCATGTCAAAGTGCCCTCAATGCCAGCATTTAGGTCCCCGGCCCCTTACTACCTCTTTGCATCAACAAGGTCTGAGTGAATTTGGACCATTGTAAAAACAAAAATCTCAGGGAATTACAAATGTACAACATCCCAGCTTTTCCAGAAGCTGAAACAGAGAAAGTATTGAGAAATAGCTTGTGGTTATGTAGAGATTTTATGCAGGTTACACAACAATAAATAACCACAATCAATGGAGGAACTCCTCTTCAAAAGCTCAAGAACACATAGCTGCAAGACAGGGACACTGTAGAAAAGTGATGCCATATCCCGTGCATAAATATCTGCTTTTGAAATGGGAAAATACTATGACATTCTTACCTCTCTTTAAAAAATAAGGCCCACATACATATCAGAGAAGTTGTTCAGCTTGCATGTAGCTGAAAGGACAGAATCATACCTGTCAGTCCTCACCAGGAAGAAAGTGAGTGGCCCCAAAACCTAAAGAGTCACCATTATGATAAAGGGTTTGATTTGCTGAGATACATTCCTGTAGGAGGGCATGTGTAGGACTTGCACAGGTTACTTATCAATGTCTCTGTCTTGGCACACACAAAGTCCTCTTTGGGGATGAAGCACATTGAGTTGGCTGACCGTACTCCTCAAAGCAAACCCATTTTCAGACTAGCACATGAAGTTTCCCTTGTTCTGTATTGTATCAGGGCATACATCTGTATTGTTTGGGTTGCAGACCACTACCACTGCATTGCAGAGTTCAGTGCAAAAACCAGTGATGGGCGTTTACAATAAAAATATCCTGCCCCTGCTGAGGAAGTACTGCACTGTGGAGTATCATGGGCATGAATTTGTCCTTCACATGCCCTTAACAGCTGGACCCGAGATGCCAGGGCCAGTAAGGTTTCTTTCCCAAAGCTACAAGCAGACTGAAGACCTACGAAAAGCGTAACACTTGATATAAAAAAACCACCAAACCTGCAGCACCTGAAATTACAGCAAAGTCAAACAACAAAATAAAACCAAATTATATTATCAATTTGAGTTAATTATTCTTGATAGATGTATGGAATTAATATCTAACCCTTTTGCATGTGTACCTTGGTATAGTATTTCAACACGCAGCAAGAATTATCATGCATAAAATTTGCCAGAAAATTATCATACTTTGCTGGTTTCTCTTTTTTTGAGAAGAAAAAGCTAGAAAAACACAATATGGCAGAAGTATGGAGCAGACACAAAGAAGGAGGCATGTTCTCACAGGAAAAGCTGAGAACAGTCCTCATCGGCAAAATTTTCTGCTCCTTTCCTTTCTTGTTTTTTCTCTGATTGTATTTCCTAGTACTTGCTATTTAATAATTTTTTTCTATCTCAATATAATTTTCCTCAGATTGGAGCAAAACAGAACAGTCCTTTTTTGTTTACAAAGCCGTGTTCGGCAGGTCAGTGGAATGGAGCTAATGTATTCTGCTTTTATGAGTTCTTTAGAGGCAACATTTGTTCTGATGGACTATTTTGTAGAAAATCTTTTTTTTTAATATTGCACCCATCCTTAAAACCTTGAATTCTGACTTTATGGCCAGTTACTGTCTTCTAAGACTCAGCTTATAACTTTAAAATCAAGGACCTTTGGACTTTTCCAAACCCGGTATCAGGCTTTCATTGTGGTTTTTTTATTAGCTTCAGGCTCTGAAAATTGCTAATGCACTGAGTTTGCAACCTGTCAGAAACTAAATAATATTTCAGGCTTGGTGCTGAGAGGATGGAAAGATGCAAATTGGCTTTTTATTGAGGATAAATGTCTGAAACCAAAAACAACTGTTAATTTCAACAACCGACTTTAAATAAACATCAAATCATACAGAATCTAGCAATAACCAGTAAGGGGAAAAGTCACTTGGAGAACAATTTCTCCAACAGCTTTCAAGATTTTTTTATATCTAGCTTGGATTTAGCTCTAATTTTTTGTTAAACACATTCCATCTGAAGTGCCTTGATCCCAAGTCAAATAAAAATGACTTTTCTATCAAGTGGATTATTTTGTTTATATTTTTAAGATAATGCTTAAAATCTCCCCAGTCACATGTTTCCACCTTAATTTCACGTTGATGAAAACACAGCAAAATTATATTTTGCTTCATATCAGCCAGACTATAAAACTCAACTCAAACTTTAAGTATTCCTCATCTCCACGGATGCGATCTCTGAGACAAGAACACGCATCCAAAGCATCTCATTTTCCATCTTTCACATAAACAGCTGTATGTTTCTGTCATATCGCTTTAGCTGAGACGGTGTCGCTTCTGCAAATCCTTGTTATGTCTTACCATGAATCCTGTGCACTGACGTTATGTGGGGCATACTGTTCTCATACGCTTCTCTGCTCTCAGGGGATGACTTAGTCAGAGGCAATGCTGAACGAGAGCCCCACCAGCTCTCCCTTCCCGGCTGCGGCGTGCCAAGGAAATACCGGCCGGCTTCGCATCTGCCTCCTTCACAGGCCTGAGTGTGGAAATGCGTGTCGTCGGCCAGCCTGGAGTGGTCAAAAGCAAAGCCGTAGCAGAGCGCGCTGCGGTCTGAGTACTGTCTGTAGGCACAGGAGACGTCGTGGTGCTGGGAGCTCGGCCTGTCCGCAGGCTCCAGCAGCTGGGGAGAAGCCGTGTCGGTCAGTGGGCTCCCACCCCACTGGCTCTCATGGTCAGACTCGGATCTCTCAGTGTGAAATCCAGAATACTGCAAAACAGGAGAAGCAGCATAGAAATTACCACACCTGGGTGAAATCTGCACGTAACTGCACTGGGAAGGCAGAGTATGTATGTGATAGCGTGTTTTTTTGTGAGCGTGCCCATATGTCTGCACCTTCTGATTGGGCTCCTGGTCCTTTCCTGTACAACACCCTGTAATGAGCTCACAGATGACAGGACAGACCTCATGAAAATCTAAAACATCCCATGTTGGCCCTTAACAGCCATCTCCTTTATGATGTGTAATATTAGGCCCAGCAACATTGATGTTGCAATTCAATATATTTTTAGTATGTCCAGGTTTTTCTTGTTGCTTTGGAAGTTGTACTTATGCTCAGCAAAGGCGCTCCAATGCACTTCAGGAAAACACTTCCAAAAGGGACTGAAACAACACTGCTCCTGGAGCATTCTCACATGTCAAATTGAAACCGAATGTATTTGAAGGTTTTTTTCCTAAGGGTTCACTCTCTTTTCCTCATATTTTGTTTGTTGATTTTTTTTCCTTACTTGGAGTTGTATCTTTGAACTTCCTTCCTCTAATTAGTAGAGAAAAGAAAGCTTCTTGTATATTCTGCCCTACCAACATTTCTGTAAGGTAAAGCTCTAAAGTGATGGCAGACATGTAGGAAGCTAAAAATCCCAGCTCTACTGCAATATGGGAACAAAGAAAATCCAGAAACTATTTGCCAGTAAAGGTAACTAAAGCTAACCGAAGCAGGCAGAGTGAGCATTTTTCACCCTCACTAAAGCAGGGCCCTCCCAACACAGAAAAGCAGCTAGTAGGTAGTTGGAAAATTAGTCAGAATAGGAGCATGAGCATCTGTTTAGAAAGAAGTAAGGGTTAAGTTAAATGTCACAGATTTCTAGATATTAATAATGAGTGCTTCAAACTTTTGGATACCTTTTGGGAAAGGAAAAGAATTTTTATTAAACCTCCTAGGATTTAGCTATCTCATTTTTAAATCTTTTTATTTATTGTAACTGTCAAACTTCACGGAACATTTTTAAATCAATTTCACCCATGATTATGGACTGGGATGAGACCAAAGCTGTACATGCTCACCTCTTCAGCACTGCACACTCATGTCACAAATCAATGTATTACAACATGAAACTTTGGAATTCTCCAATTCCATCACTCACCTTCCATATGCCCACTCTGCCTTTTCTTTTAATAGACCTAACATAAGGTTACCTTCCTTTTCATTAGATTAAGTTGCTATGAAACTCCTCATTATCAGCCAGGATCAAGGTTTTATGCACTTACCAATCGAAAGTACCTACCAGATGTTTGACTTACAGAAACTTAAACCATCTGTGCAACATCAGTAGAGTTTTTGGCATTTAATTGGGCATTTCTTCAGTATTCCAGTTTATATTTGTGAATACTGTTTAGGTTGTGAACATGATAGGTTATTTAAAGGAAAAAAAGAAAGGGTCATGCCTTTGAGAAAGCCAATTATATTTTGTTATTAGTTGTCAGAAGAATATCCATAGGCAACAAGCCTACCAGTAGACATGGAGGAGGTCAGAAAGTTAGTACCATGATACTCATCACAAAGGTTTAGAGATGAAAGGACAAACATGAATTTTCATGAAGGTTAGATAGTTACAGAGCCACAAAAGGGTTCTTTTAAATGCCAGTAACTCAACATACACTAACTAGGAACTTCATTCAGTCACCACAATGTTATGTGATCAACTGGAGCATCTGTCCCTTCTACTATCCTTTCAGATCTAACATCTATAAACTGCTTATTCACAACAGCAGCTTCATAAATAACAGCTGAGTTATTGTAAGCTTTTTTACAAAAATGTGCAGATTAAATTAAGTTTCCAACCAAAAAAGTTAGAAATCATTAGCAAGATTAACAGTATATTTTATCTAGAATGAAAATTTAAAAAAGAAAACTATATTTTAATCTGTTTTTAATTTTAGAATTATTTTTAATACTCTTTTTGGATTTGACTTGTATGAACCAGATTTTTTTAATTTTGAGAGTTAAGCAGAAATATTATATAGCATAAGCCTAAATGCAAATATAGAAAAGTCAAGAGTTCATATATTTTCTTATTAAAAAAAACCCTCCTAGTATGTATTTCTTTCATGAGGAGGACAAGGAAAATTAATTTCCAATAATATTATAATGAAAAATTTTTGGACTATTTATTATGATAATAAATGCCAGAGAATCTTTCTAACTGAAAACTCTTAATTTCTTGTAGCTCTACTAGAATTCTTCTATTAGTTCTCTTTTTCTAAGAACACTTCAGTGTCCCACATAACTTCTCTTGAAGGGAATATCTTAATTTAACTGAAATATGGTGCAATTTCTGCTTTTATCTTGAACCTAATAACAAAAGACCTTTGCACACTTTTCTTAAAGAAAGGGAAATTATCTCAAAGAGTTTATGTTTAGTGTATGTTTAGAAATGCACTGTGTGATGTCACATAACCATGTATCAAGACCAACAATACTTGACTCATCTTCTTTGTACTCGATGTAAACGAAGATTATTTGAGATCTGACCCTTGGCAGCTGCCGGGCCACGGACAGAATTAACGCAGTCAATTGTTTGTGGCCCACATTTTCTGCTGAGGTTTGATATGACTACTTAATCCTAAGGTACAACATAAACAGACACAGGGCAAAAATATGTCTAATTCCCTTTAAAGGTAGCCACATCTCTATTTGGCACCCTCAGGCTGCTTCCACTGCTGCGGTCCAACCACTGCCTCTTCTGGGAATCTGATGTTGACAGGTGGAGACTTCAAGTATGGGCATGTGTGACATGTTGATGGGGGGAGAAATGAAAGGGTGATCAAAGATATTGCTTTACTGAAATGGGAGTGGAAACACTATCTCTCAAGTCAGAATTAGGCTCCCATATGTCAAGTGATGAAAGACCATAAAAAATTGAATCAGATTTAATGAAAATTATGGCAAATTAAAATCAGTTTGGTTTTTTTTTTCAATCCCAGTCGTGTCTCAGCAGAAACATTTTATTTTCTGCTAATTTCTGTCTGTAGTCAGATATACAGTAAGCTAATTTATTACTTCTGGATTTTTGACAAAATTTAATAGGCAGATATTGATAAAAAACTTCAAACTGGCAACATCTGAAATCCCTTTGGATGATTTCTGAATTGTCATCAGGCACAAAAAACAATAAAACATAAATTAAATGGTCCTCCAGCTGGCCCCTGGAAACTGAATTGTCACCTCTGAAAATTAGAAATGTCTTCCAGAATGGTAATCCAGTGTACAATCACAGTGAGGGCACACCAGCAGGATTAGCATTGACAAAGAAAAGGTCTGTGGGCCATCACTGAGGCATTTTCATTTGAAGAAAAACTTCAGGAGAGCTAAAGAGACAAGGAAATAGGAAGATATAAATTCCATGTCCAAGGAAGCTTACTTTATGAGTATCCATGGAAGTGCATTAGGCCAGTAGGCAATTTAATATTTCTCGTGTGATTTTCTTTTGCCTGACCTTCCATTCCTACAGGTGTCTCACTGGCCTGAGGACTCATCCTGTCATAAACAGCAACATCAGCCTGTTCCACACACCCACCCCAGATGTTCAAAAAACAGATATTACAGATATTTTCTATATTTTCTGGCAGCCTAGTCAGGTTTTTATCATTATAAACATTTAAATGTATGGTGAAACCCTCACAGAGTCCTCTTTTCCGTGAAAAACTTTCACTACACCAGCATTAGCAGCTTTTCTCTTGATTTGTGTCTGAACCATGAGGAAAAAACCATCACAAAGGCAGGCTGCATTGTGCTAAGAACATATGCATGCTTTTAAATCACTTTTATCTTACATTTTACTAATGTAATCCTGAAATGTAAAATATGCTCTTTTTGCATTCACTATTATAGGCACAACAGATGGTGAGAGGCTTAGATTAAAGTAATACAGCATGTCCATTAAAATAACCCCCACTGCTGGTGACTCTTCACCAGACCAGGAGTTATGTTTACTATAAAAAGAGAGGTTTGCTTTGCTTTTGAACACACTAGAAGTTGCCAAAGCTTTAGGCTTCAGGAAGAAATTAAAACAAAACGAAAGCCAGGCTGGCTAGAATTCAGCCTGATTCTGTTATCTTTACCCTGTTGGATGATATGCCCAAATAGATATAGATTGCAGAATTAATCCAAATTATCCATCTAAACGAGATATAAAATCAATATATGTTTGAAATCTGATGTAATAATATATACCTATATACCAATACCTATAATATATATCAATACCTATAATATACACCTATTTCCAAAAATTTGTGTATGCTGTAATACACACCAAAGTCTCCATCCAACAGCTCTTAGGTTCATCCTTACCTGTAAGTGTGTTTTCATGCTTTATATATGTATATATAAAATCTTTATCCAAGAACTAAGATGAGATATGAAGCAATAAACATTTATTCAGATCTCACCATGAAATATTTCCACTGCAGGCAGACAACAGGCAATTTAAATATTTTAAAATTTTAATATTTAAAATATTTTAATACAATAATCATTAATGGGGCATTAAACTCCACAGCAGTTCAAATGATCATAATTAAAATGTTTTTCCAGTCTTGTTGCTATTGCCTGTGTATGGAATAAATGAGGTCCTGGACTAGTTTTTGGGAACACAAAGGTGCAGGGCTAGATTTTGGGAGGCCCTCACACTGATGATGATGATGATGATTATATTGTGGGGAAAGGCTACAGGCATCTGAACAATTCATTATTTCCCCTTTCTGTAAATATCCACCAAATCTTCATCTGCCTGGTTGTTTTTGTTTTTTTGTCCCACCATCTCTTTCAGGTCTGCACCTCTCTGGTGGTACAGGGCTAGAAAAGCACTCTTCAAGTTCTCTGAGCAAATTCTGCAGCTGGGACATGAATTTTAGATCACTCTCCTCTCTGCTTGCCTTTCACCTGCCTGAGGCTGGTTTCACAGAATGCACCAGCCCACTGTAGTAACAGCATGCAATGTTGATCAGATACTGACCAATGTCAGTTTCATGAACTCGGTTTTACTTAAGAGTCTGCAAGACCCATGTTATGCTATATCTGCTTTTGCGAAAGATTTGAGGGAAAAAACGTCAACACTGTCTTAGATGACTGGACCATCTACTTTTTGTCCTAGTAGTAAAAATTCAGCTGAAATCAATTAGTATAATTTTCATAGTGTTCACATCTCATGTACCTATCTGAGGGACACACAGCTGGCAAGGTGAAGGATTCTCGGTCAGCACCCAATAAAGCATATGATTTCTTTTTCTCTTCAAGAGAGAAGCAAAGTAAATGGTAAGGGGAAAAGAAAAAAAGGAAAGGAAAAAGAAGGAAAGAAATCATGTACATTTAAAATGTACATTTAAAATCTCATAGGTGTCCTTGACTTCAAGAAGTACTTTGCCCACTGCCATTATTTTCCTAATAAACTTCCTGCTTCCTTTCCTCACCATAGCTCAGGCTCCTGTGTAAGCCAAAACCCGTGACCTCGCTGTTCAGCTGTGACTTTTAAGTCACACTCTAATTCTCCTCTACTGGCTGGCAAATTACATGGGCAGGAGACTGAGGGACACAGGCTGTACCACCTGCTGCATGTTCTTCACAACAGCTTCTCTTAGTCTTTCAACAGTTCATTCAGTGGTGGAGAAGGATGAGAGGAAGGCAAAGCCAAGCTGCCAGCATTACTTGTGGTGATGGGCTGCAATGAATGGTATGACCATTTTTCAAGATACTGGCAACCAACATGGCTGCTTCTTTTTGAATGATGAAATATGTGACTTTAATATCAAGCAGCTGGTAATGAGGATGCAAAATAAAAGTGGAGACTAAGGACCCTGGGCTTTCAGACAACAATACCTGATAAACCAAATGTCACAATGCTGCACTGCTCATTCAGTATTTTTTTCTGGTGACAGAAAGCATAAGGAGGTCATACTTTCAGAAATCAGATAGATGTGGAAGGATGACAAGTCTTTAGCTGCAATTGTCCTGCAAGCAAACAAATACTTTGGAAAGGACTGTATAAGGTAAGATGAAATGCAATTAAAATATACCAAAGATAGTCCTAAAAATTGAATTTAGAATTATTTGTACATGTCTTCCCCAATTCTTTTAAACAGTTTGATTACAACTGTTTGATGTAGTGCATTCAAGAAAAAGGCTTTTTTAACAACCCACAGAAACATGTATGAACAAGTGAGCTAGAATAACCTCTGACAAAAGTTAGATTCTTAAAATTAAGAATTCATATCTAGGTGCTCAATTAAATATTTCCTGTGCCAAAAGCAGATGTCATTTAACTGAAATTCTTATCCTTGGTACGTTTGAGAGGAAAAAGAAAGAAAGCAAGGAAGTGATGTAAACATCACATTGCACACTCTTAGAGGTTCGTTTAGAAAGCATTGTGCCTGCAGAGAAACTGTAGTTATTAAGGTCATTATCAGTTAAATCTTGAGGCTCTTTAAATATTGTACTAAATATTGGGCTTTTTAAAAATATGTAGCTCTTCAGTGTTACATCGTGAATGTATACATTTATATCCCGTTTGTTTATATATCCATTTATATCCTCTTATGTAGAAGCATAAGAGCGGTAGGACTTGTATCATTAGTAAACATAATGGTTATTTTAACAAACGTATTTTCTGAGCTAAAAGTTTGATAGTGTAAAAATACAAGTGCTGTGACATTGCCTACAGAAAGCAGTTGCATAAATGTATTGTGTAAGTTTCAGTTCACAGGCCCAATTGAGTCTGGTTCATTCTCCAAGCTGGGGCATGTTCCTTACAGGTTAGGCTTGAAAATGAAATCTGGGAAATGAAAGTCTACTGATGCCAATGACCACCTCCTACTGTTTTCTTCCTTTCAAAGCTTTACACATAGAAAAGTAGAGATTTTTTTGTTCCAATTCACCAAGTTGGCTGACTGCTTTCCCTCATCAAAACTCACCCCTCTTTATTAAAATTTCAGGATTAACTGCTATCAAATATCTGGAAGCTTTCTAGATTTGTTGGAATTAGAACCAACAAGCAAGAAAAAGCAAGATTTCTCAAATGGCAAAACTCACAGTCTTCTCAAACCAAGTATTTCAAAACTAACATTTTCACTTTTCCTGCTGTCCGCTTCTCATTAACTCTGAGCCCTGTGCTGCTATTGTTGTTGATAATGATTTATTATGCATGCTGAAGCATAAATGTTTCCAGCTTTTTAGAAGTGGTTTAAAGAAACATATTCCTGACTCAGGCTTGTATAACCTGCCGTCCTTTATTCCCTTTGAGTAACACATTCTTTGGCCCATTCTAGTCATTTGGGTAAAGTGGCAGTCAAAATCAAGATAATCAAAAATATTTAATTTAGTTTTCCAAAGACAGCTACCTGTGGGTACGGTGATGTCCTTGATTTTGACTTTGTGCTCGAGAGGCGAGATTTGCTTCCCTTTCTATTATCCGTTATGGTCGGAGTTGAATTTGCGTATGAGAATGCCGGCTTGGTAGCAGTGACCTGATCCAGGGAGAGCTGGAGTCCTTTATATTCGGTATCCCTATATGAAAGGCAAAAGTGAAAAGCAAACTCACTTCATGTCTTAATGGGAAACATTCCTTTCTTCTTAGTGGGGGGTGGAAGCAAAAGATATTTTTAAGAAAAAAGAATAAAACCATCCAGGGCGAGCCAGTATATTCCCCTAATATATTTATGGAGTATAGCTTACTAAGCAATAACACTGTTTTTATACTGAAAATATGATTGCTTTTTGTATCCAGCTGTTATCATCCTGATCTACTTTCTTCAGCAATAAAAAGCAATGGGATGGATATTTCTGAGATGTGTATTACAGTTCTACATTGGTCACACAGCTAAGCAGTAAATAGGATACATTTTCCTCAAAACTCTCTTAACTGTACAACTACAAACTTACCATGTGTGTATTATGTGTGTGTGTGTGTTCTCATGGGTGTATTTGGGGTGCACATAATAGCCTACACAGATGAAAAACTGAACAAAATAATTTTTAATGCAAAACACTTGATCTCTAAGGTTGCATTTTTCATCTTTTAAGAAGTTTCAGGCAATTTTGTAAATTTTTTAATTATTTTTATTTTTCTACGGGTCTTATGAGTGTTTATTAATTCATTTTTAGTTTCTTATACCAGTTTACCGGTCAGAGAAAACAGCTAAGTAAATATAAATCTTGTAATTTAAATAGCCTGTCGCTCACTCACAAAATAATAGAGGTTTTCTATGGGGACCTGTATATAATGTCAGTTTTTGAAGTTTGGCATTAGTTTCTTCAAACTACAGAATACATAAAAGTAAGGAAAACTGGCACTGTTCACAATGTCTTACTAAGCATAATGAGGGCACATGCACTGGACTGCACACATCTGCATGTCTGCTGATACCCGGGGGAGTAACAAATGAGCTCTCCAGCTTTCATGTAGTCATACGGAACCTATTCTGACAATGATTTATTAAAAGAGAGCAAACCAAGAGCTTCTTCCTGACCTACCTACCTGGAGGAAAAGAGGAAGGGTTCATTTTTTTCCCCTTTGTGTTATCAGTAGAGAAGTCAGGGATAAGGGAAGAATAATGTTTCTCTTAAGCAGTCAAGGAGGCAACATATTCTTTCACACATTATCCCATACCCCATCTAAACCTAAAGATTAAAACTTAATGAATTATATTTATAATATATTGTTTACGTAGCTTTAGCAACAATATCTTGGCCTATAACCACGCAAATATTGATGTGTAAGCCATAAGAATCTAACTTTTTTTAGAAGGAAACTGCATCACGACCTAAGCATATTACAGCTTAGTCCATTGAAATGTTTTCAGATCAAAGTCAGAAGTAGAAGAATAAACTTGATAAGTCACTGAAAAAACTGAAATAGGATGAATCTTATTTCACAGAAGCCACAGAAAAACCTACATAACCAACAGATTGATTCATCAGTTCTACAATATTTTATTTCTTTTTTTCTTTTTTGCATGTGATCAAATGTAAACTTGTTGAAGAGGCTTAGGGTTTTGTGGCAATGCAGACAATGTATGTGTGTCTGTGTATGTAGAACACATGAAAGTAAATCTCTGACATTAAAACTGCACTGCCTATGCTGTTTCCAGTCCACAAGGGACAGAGATTTGTCAAGTATAAATAGTGCTTTGTAATGCAAAATTAGTACTTAATGAGGTAAGTTCTTCAAATTTTGGCTTTAATAGAGATAGATCTCTCCTAGAACATCTGCATTTCAGATATCCTGTCTGCAGTGCAAGCGTCTGAGTATGGGGATTTGTTTTGGCCTCTTTGACAGGTATGGCCATCAAAACTAAGTAGGTAAGTTTTCAGAGCCTTGAGGGTATGAGGAGGTTGTATTTTTGTTTTGAGTCCACCAACCCTTTTAGCTCTGGTTTTGCTGGAGAACCCATAGCTCTGTGCTCCTGCCATTAACTCCCCATCTCTGTTTTTTGCCACCCTGTAACCACCTGCTGCTTTCTTGTGTCAGTGAAAAAGTTTTAAAACACTGGGAGAAATATCACCCTATATTCAGACCACACTGTCATTCCAACACTGCTTGTCTACTGCTATATGTGTAAGGGTCAAGCATTCACGAATATAGAGACTACTCTCTACAATGTTTCTAGGTCATGGGAACCAGAAAAAAACCCCAACAAAACAGTCAAACCAGACTTACCAAAACCTTGCATGCCATTCTGTGTTACTTTTCTACGCCCTTGGTATTATGATGGTGAGGGCTCACCACACCTTAGAATAAACAACACAAGCTTGTATTTACAGCCAGTTGCTTAGACAGTAACTTCATTTAAAAAAGAAAAAAAAAAGATAATAAAAAACTACCTGAAGTTCTTTCTGTCAGATGCAGTTTTCCCTTAGAAAAAGAAGTCTCCTGTGCTGTCTTTGCAGACGAAATACCAGACTTTTTCCATCACTGAGTCATGATTCAATACAATCTAAACCCTGTCCTAGAAGGCCTGCCCTTCAGAACAACCAAGAGAGATACCAGAACACCATCAGCAACTGCCCAAGATACATACCAGAAATTAAAAAAGAAAAAGGAATGAAAATATGGAGAAAGGGTCCAGTCGCCTCAATATCAGATGCAAAAAATGTTCAACTAAGAAATGGAAACATTTTTGAGTATATCCATATGCACTGTGAGACAAAAGACTAGAGAGCCCAGGACTCCTAGTGATGTACAAACTACAGCTGGAAATTCTGACAACTTCCTAAAGGAATTTATAAAACTTTCACCAACATGGAGCTATAATCTCTACGTTCCTATTCTCAGACACCTGCATCCTCTATCACACAACAACAGCCACACACCAGTACAGCATCTTGTGTTCTATGTATAATTAAAAAAAAGGTGGTGGATACGAGCCTCTTCCTCCAAGGTCCTCACCTTCAGGATCCCACAGGGATCCATACAATCTACATCTATCTACATGAGACTGCTGAGAGAGAGAGTGATATGGCATGTGTTCAATTGCTAACAGTGTGTTGCTGACAATCTACTATTTATCTCATTTTCTGATGCAACTATCATCACTATAAAACATCAGAATAACTACAGGAAATTAGCTCTTAAATGAAGAACAGATGGATCAAACTGAATCCAGACAAGACCAAAGTGATGCTTCTTTGCAAAGGGAAACACATTGAAGACCTCCACCTTTTCATGATGGGAAACAGCCATGCTTTCCACAGTTGGATGGAAATTCTAGGTCCTCTTTGACTCCTCAGAGAGCATGAATGCATATGCTTTTGGTAGCACATGGTTCAAAAATTGTATTATTTTTCCCCTATCTTGCTGTTCCTCTCCATATGAGAATCTGACTGGTATGGTCAATGTATTAGGCACCTACAGACTGGATTGCCAGGCTTCTAAGCAAGTTCAGAAGACAAAGGATAAAATCCCCTAGCTACAATATGCTGCTTCCCATTTCCGTCTCAGATCTAACTCCCAGAAGCGTTTCCACTCTATGCCACGTCTCTGGCTCTCTCAATGCTCTTCATAAAGCTTGAACCTAATCTTGAAAGTATTTATAGGTATACTACATGGTATACTACATGTACACCACTAAAACCTGAGGATCGATGACTGTACCAACTGCATTTCTCTGCAATGAAGCATCAGAAAGTCGAGTACGAAACATTCTTTACTAAAGACGTGTAGCTATAACAAGCTGCAAAGATGGTGAAGGAAAAGGGATGAAGAAGCAGAATGTTTGGAAGAGGAAGCCAATCTGTTTGTACATGACCTGAATGCCAGGTGAATCTGGAGCCCTTAGGTGAAATCTTCCCAAAATTCAGCTTTAGAACACACTTTCTGCCCACTACCATGGCCAAAATGTACTATATAAAACAAGGTAGTAACAGTCTAGCTAATCAAAGTTTGAGGAAGAGATAATGAATCATCAGCAGGCAGACCCCAAAAAAAACAGTAAGGGAGTATCAGAGCACCACAAAACCTGAATTCTCAGCAAACAGGACTTTGCACAAATACGGTGACTAAGCATGGGGTTAGAGCTCACCATCAAAATGAAAAGAAAATGAGAGGGTTTTTTTATATGGGCTTTTTGAAGGAAAAAAATATGAGGAAAGGGTGAGTCAACACTGAAAGAAATAGTGTTGGGAAGACAGAGGCCCAGAGTGGCTCAGGACAAACTAAAACTGTACAGACAAGCCGGGCTTTTATTGTAATTGTGTTTCTTCAGTTAATAGGGTGATGTTTGGGACTACTATAGCTCACTAGAGAAGTGAGACCAGACATTAACATTAGACTGCTAAAGGCACAAATAATTTCCAAGATATTAATACTATCTACTTAAAGACAGTGTTGGATATGGAGCAGAAGAGTACTTAAGCCCTGAAAAATGCTCACAAACAGAAAGAGCAGATAAATAGGATGGAAGAAATAAAAGAATGAAACCCATTAATAAAGAATAAATACCCAGATTAATCCAAAAGTACTTCAGAAGGGCAACCAGACTCAAGAATACAGATTTTATATATCCAGAGTTATAAGCAACATAACCTTCAAAAAATAAGAGAAAATGCTCAATTCAAGGAAAACTCTGCAAACGTGTAAGGAAAAGCATCTTTTTACATTAATACCACTACATGCCAGAAAGGAAAAATAAGGTACGTGCATAAGGTACATAAACTGAGAATACACAGATAACCAACAAAGAGGCAGATGTTTACTGAGCATTTAATTCCTTTAAAAGACATTAAATTTACACACCTAAAAGAAGATTAACAGAAATTCAGTTTTCATATTTGGAGTTACAGCATTCCATGAAAAGGTATCATGGGAGCATCAAAACCTGAGAAACACTGGAAAACCTACACCCTCATCATTCCTTACACATATTAAATAACTCGTGAAGTACAAGCTGAGAGTAAAAGCATTATGTGATCTTAGTGCAGCAGATTCCTACATCATGGACACAACCATTCACCTGACTGAAGCAAAGCAGAAAATACAGTTCAGGACAATGAAAACAAGGTTTAATTACAATTGGTTGCACTATTATTTCTATTGAATACGCGATGTATGTTCTTCATTTCCTCTAGATTTGCTTGAAAAATCTATGGATAGGGTCATATGCGCTCTTCATTTCTTTTAGTTAAAAATCAGAAAAAAAATTGTCAGATTTGCTGCCAGTCTAGCAATAAAAACTGAGATTAAACTAAAGGTGCTAATGTCATTAATGTTCAGTCTATTTTTCTGAGTTATTGCAATTTGGCTAAAATCAGACATGAAGGTGGTAAAAATCAGGCACTTTCTCATGCACGTCTGACCACAGCACTGCACTATATCATTCTTCTACTTCTAAACAATGCCTGTGACTTTTAACATTTCAGCACTCCAGCTCATGCAATGCTAACAGAGCACCATTCAGCAGATGAGTGAAAAGAGAACATATTCTGGCAGTTTGTTGTCTTCATGGCTTCCTAAATCAGCAGATGGCACAACAAAACAGACAGTTTCCTCATCTGCCATCTCCTCAGTTCACGTACAATGTGTCTCAGAAATGTTTACAAAGGCCATGGTCTGCTCACGCGATTTGTGCGAAGGAGCATATGCAATCCCTTTAGCATCTTTCAGAACCAGTCAGAATAAGGTTTCAGTGAGGTTGTACAGGAGCCCAAACTTAGGACAAAGTGAGGAAAAAGCTATTGAACCTCACTGCTTGTTATGAAACTAAGCAGACAGTCAGTTGTGTAACCTCAAAGTTACTCCCTGCCTCAGTTGTTCTGTGAGTAATTGGGATAATCTTAGCAAACCTCCTTTCTAAAACTTCTTGAGTGAATAGTCCCGTATAGGCCAGTCCTACAGCTCACCAAAGTAATTGGAAAAACTTTCCAGAAATCTTTGAAGTGGTTGCTAGTTATTAGTGCACCAAATGGCTAAGCCATACGTCTACTCAGAGAAGTATGAGTTCTGTGTATCAGATCCCTTCATTAAGTTCCAGGCTCCCATTTATCTCCATAAATAGCACAAACAACAGTGGCTGTTTACATCTTGTTGAGTCAAAGTTTACAGCTTGTCCAGCCATGAGATTCACTTACATGATATCATATTTCCGTATTTGCTTTTAAAGACAAAGCAATCCAACCCAGGAAGTTAAATTCAATTATTTTATACATACAGAAAAAATTGAAGCAGAAATTTTCCTGTATGGGTCACTTAACATGAAGGTCTGATGATTTCTTCTAGACAACTACTGTGAGAGAAATTTTATATATTTTATGTTTGGTTTCTCATCTCAGAATGCACTCACTGCCTGTTGAAGTTAAATAAAACATCCTGGCCTCTAGACAATCATGATGAGGCTGATTTTTCAGCAGTCTGAAGGTAGCATTTGCCATTCCAAACTACATGCCTCACCATCTTTGGTTCCAAAAAGGAGACCTGTATTTGCCTGTATTTACCAAACTTCCTAGCCCATCAAAATCAATGCCACCCCAGTGCATCAGCAAGTGCAGTTAGACAGCACGTCTTTAGGAATTAGTGTCACATAAACCTAAGATCTCTCATATCCCTGTATAATTATTTCTATTTTGCAGGAAGCCAGACCAACAACAGTGCAACAGACTGCTCTTATCCAGGCTAGATTTTCATATCTCATAATTCTTAATATTTTTTTGTGTTAAAAAAATATACCTTGAATACCAGTGACACCCATCAGACACTGATCCAGTAGCCAAATGATCTGGATCAATTCACAGCCCTCTCACAGGTTGCTGGTGCCACAGTGGATGAATCACATATCCTGAGACTTTAGCAAGCACTTGGTACTTTCCTGAGTTTACCATCAAGGCTGCCAAGGGGACTTTGTTTTGATAAAGTGAAATTTAGCCCAGCACTGATTGCTTCTGAGAATCCCTAACTTAACTTTGCTGAATATTAGCTCTGAAGATGAGGATGACTATATGCTACTGTAAATAACACGTATTTGGCAAAATATTTTCTGTCTCACCTGTTAAATTTAATCTTTTTATTGGAAGGATCTATGCACAATAGCTAGCATTACTAAGCTAGCTCTCAGCTTCAGACTCTGGCTGTTCATCACCCCAGAAAACAGAAAATACATTTCCTGAGAGTACCCATGTCACTATTGATGCAAAACATTCTTTTATTATTTCAGAATCTCCATGTATTCAATGCAAATGTTTTTAACTATGTCTTATACCATTTATCCTTGATTAAACCTCTTCTAGATAGTTAATCATTAATGATTTCTTTACAGTTGCTGTGCAAACAACTCATTCATGCCCATCACATATCAAATTTCACAGACGTGTTCTTTAATTGGATTCATTTATTTCTAATCTACTGAAGTTCTCATTATAGTAATGCTTGACTAAATAGACATTAAACTCACTTATTTAAACTGCTAAAATAAATTTGAGATGTATTCTATGAATAAAAATATTTGACTGAATACATGTAATACCTTTGTTATTGTGTACCTAATTAAACAGAAATTATTGGAAAATAGCACATTACATCACTATATGATATGCTTAGGCGGAAAGATTTCAGAGGATGCTGATGATTTTTTGGCAAAGATTATACATTAACAGTTTTCAAACACAGAATTTCTACAGCACATTAAGGGATGTAAAAAGGAAAACCAACAGGACCTCCTCTTGATTTTCATGAAGTTTGTTGGATGTTGTCATTTTCAACCCAAGGACTTTTTCAAAGTGCTTCATACCAGTCCTGTCCCACCACGGCAAGGGAGACCAGATAAACCCACTAAGATGCTTTCAAGATTGACTGCTCTATGTTTTGTAAGAATAATTGAAGAGCTGGCACAAAAATGGATAGAAGTCCTGTATCTGAGTGTTTAGCACCCACAAAATACAATAATGTAGATATAGACTATGAGTTATTAGGGGCATATATAACACTAAGCCCTAATTATAAGGCTTAAGTATGGTCTTAAAACACCACTTTCAGATTTTTCTTTCTAAAACCAGTAATCTTGAATTCCGTTTTCTTGAAGAATGTTCTGATGTATATGATTCACCGCATAAACTGAGAAGTTTCATAAAAATAAGAAGCGTCACATTGCAGAGAGGTCACTGATACAACACAGACTGCCCTGTGTGTAAGAAAATGTACATCATGGCATAATTATTCAGTAAATGAGGATTATAAAGATAAGGATTACACCTCATACTATACATAAACCCCTTGTCACTGACATTTCAAACATTGTATGCTCTGACCATCTTACATGAAAACTTGGAAAAGCACAGAATGAGACAGCAAGCATGATGGGCTAGGAACAGCCTTTCTGTGAGAAAAAAGCAAGGACTCTCCTCAGGCTGAAAAAGAGGTGACTGGAAGAATAAAATAAGAACAAATAAGATCAGTAGATTGTGAATGGCACAGAAAAGGAAGACATGAGTAGGAAGCAGTTTTTCACTTCTTTTAATGCAAGTAATCTGGGTTATGAAATTAATGAAGAAAAAAGCTTTTATTGCCCCATTTACTTAACCTTGGCAAAAGTCAACATGGTATCAGAAAGTAAACAAGAGAATTTGTGGAGGAAAAAACCACACAAAAAATGGACAACTAATACATTCAAAGATCTCACGTCTTTCTAGGAAGACATTTGAATTTCTTGGAGACTGGGAAAAAAGTACTAGGAGAAACATGGATGCATGGGCTGCATGCTTGTCCTATTTTTAACCTCTTTCCAAAGTATTTCCCATGGTCACTATCAGCATGTGTCTGATTCTGTGTTGCTGTTCTTATGCTACACGCTATACCACAGTAGTTAAGCAGTTTCATACTTCAGTTCCTCTGAAACTGCGAAGAGAGGTCCTGAAAAGTTGCTATCATTACTTTTAATAATTTCTTGTAAAAGTTTGTGATGTTTCAGGTTTTCTCAACTCCTCTGTATTCCCCATAATTAAAGCTTTTGTTGTGACAACCTTCCTAAGATCCTAAAGTGAACACTTAAAAAATTAGCTAGCTTTTCTGTGATGACATTCTGGATAAGCTTCTGTGATCTCGGAATAAATTATCTGAGGAAAAAAAAAGGGCTTGAGAAATTATTTATTGTTTATTCATGTATTCCTCTTTGGGAAATTTTTTATCTGCATGCAGCATAATGAACTTCCCCATCATTCCACCCTGCTTTTTCTGATCAGCTGCACCCCACAGTGAAGAGGCCTGTTGAGTGCAAAAGGATTTGTGAACTCCGTCTGGTAGGGTGTCCCATTTACAATAGATCCCTTTCTCTTTCATCAGATTAGTCCTTTCTTGTTCTAAGATTTCCACCTTCCTTAGAAGAAGTAATATTTTTCTACAACAAATATCTTTCTCTTTGACTAGTCCAGAGTTCCTCAGGTTTGGCCAAGGGAGGGCGCTTTGCCTCTGAGGGCTGTCACTTGCCATTAAGAGAAAAACCACGCCATAATACTTAATAACTACATTTCAAATTTTCTTTCCCTTCTTTTGCTAAAATTTTAAGTTAGGTAAGGGGAGGAAGAGAGACAAGGACTTGCACAGGAATTTTGGCTTTTGGGGAGAATGTAATTTTGGGGTTTTTTTAAAATTAATATACCTGTTTCCTCGTTTCATTTTTTGTACCAGAACCAGACCGGTTTTTAACTCCTTCCTACCCACAGCCAAACCTCTACTGCAGCCAGATCCCACTCACATTACTTGCCACTGGGATCTAAGTCTCTATTCTTATTGGCCTCAGCTTGGTCATACAGCTTTGATAGACATACAACGCAGAGTTTTGTGCTGATAAAACAGGAGACAACAAGAAAAGAAAATATCATGAGATTATAATGTAATACATAAGTCTCCATTTCATTTGATAATTTCCTAATAATCACTGAGTCTGTCTCCTCAAAGTGTAGATAATATATGGTTATATTTGTTAAGTGGATCCATTAAACATTTAAATTTATATTGGATAACCTGTTTGACTCCCTAGGCTCCCTGGACCACAGAATAAGTTATATCATCTCTTGCACAACTGCTGTTACCCCACATCTTTTAGCAAATCCAGAAGGCTTTTTTTAATGGCAATTTTTTCTTTCTGACAATGTTAGGATAGCAAAAACTCTACATTAACATTCAGTTAGTGGTACAGTTCAAGAAATGCATGCACATGTGAAAATCCAGTTTATGTAAGTCTCCAGTGGGTTGAGTGTTTATAGGTAGTCAAATACTTGATGGGTATATCTAAAATTTCTCAAAAAACAAATGAAAATAATCTAATAAAACACAATAATATCTATCTATGGTCTTCTTTAGAAACCTTAATCTGCCTAGTACCTTTGTCCTCTTGGTCGTAGCTTTGACTAGAACAGTCAGGGCCCTAGTTGGCTTTAGTCATTCTGTTGTCACTGCTCCACATGCATATTCATCAAGATGAATATTTCCAGATGATTAGGACTGTCTCTGACTAAGCAGAGACATTCTTATTGTTCCTATAAAACTGTCCACAGCATTGGTGCAGATCAACTCCGCAGCCTACCTACGACCTTCCTCCAATCAACACTACAGCTAATCTGCAGCTGAAGGAACTGGAGGCTTGATTTTGTTTGTGCAGAGTCCAGTACATTGCATTGTATAAGATTTGCTATGCTTGTGGTGGCCACTGCTGTAGCACATACAGAGTGACCCAAGAGTGAAACACCTGTGCAAACAGTGCTGTGCACCTTCTCTGCCATTGCTTTCTTGAACTCACTAAATAGCACCATGGAAGCCCCAGCTGCATGTTCCCATGCTACACCATTGCAATCACACAGGCAGTTTTCTTAGGAGTGAAGCCACATCCAGACCCCCACTGCTGTTTCTCAAACACCAGAGAGCTCTGAGGAGGCTGATTATCTTTTGAAAAATGACAGTTTAACTATCCTACCAGAAGCTTAGAATCAACAGAATTATCTCGCAGCCAAACAACATTCAGAAGCTTGGCTGCAACAGGGATGATGCTATCAGGCTATTTACCCTCAGATCCAGCCTTTCTGTGAGCAAATACTCCATTGAGATAGGCCTCACAGAGCAGTCATTAAGTTATTATTTTGTTCTGTGTACAAAACAGTCTTTGGAAATAGCAAGAGAAAAATAGCATGCAACGTCTTTGGATTGATTTTAGCAATCCAGGGCCTAAATCAGAGAGTTTCCTATAGCAACAGGCCAGGCTACCAGCTGCCAAACAGTACAGAGACAATCAAAGCTACAGGCTACTTGGGAACAGTGTGCATTCAGGGCATGTTTGCTTCGTCACTGACAGCACAGATGTAAGAACACTGAATGCTGGATGGGTTTAAAGGTCTTCACTCTAGGTTATGTCAAAATATCTGCACAATGCTATGGATGTAGCCAAACTTTAGTTAGCCAGGCATTTGAGTTTCCATAGCTGCACTGAAGCTTCTGCAGATAATAGCTGTTATTTTCAACATTGCTGTCCCCAAGATTTATATACAGTGGTTTGCAGCTGAAAAACTACGGCTGTTCTCTATTAGGCCCCAATTCAACACAGTAACAAAATGCGTCCTTCAAGCCATCTCTATTTGGCAAAGCCAAGGAATATTCTTATTTCCACGCGTGTGCCTAAGGGTTTTTTTATTTCAAAACTGAATTCACCAGGAAATAATCGTGTACTGAAAGTTATGTCTAAGAACTTTTAGAGCCTGACATGTGCTCAAGTGCCTTAGTAAATCAAAACCTCTGCAATTTAATTGCACTAAGTGGATGATAACAAAAGACAACAACAGGAATAAATCATCTAAGTGTGTTAAAGATCATGAGATTGACTCCAGACTCCAGCTATCCCAAGCCTTCCGAAGGGTCAGACGCTCTACCCTTGTTCACACAGAGCACTGCCTGCCTCCATAAATAGTGTCATCAAAGTGAAAGGGGCTGCCTCTGAAGTAACCCACTGAGTACGAACATATGTGCTGGAGCCTGGCCCACACTGTAAAGTACAAAAGAGAGGTGAGGGAAGGAGAATCAGATTTCAAACAGATACTTGCCACTGTTGAACGGACAAAGGAGATTTATTTGTTAACACTTAATTTAGGCTGTGTCAAAATGCCACATTTGTGTACGAATAAAAACTAGCAAGAACAACATAATGTAGCAGGAAGATCTTGCTTCAGAAACAGTTTAGTAACTTATCACACCTGTTGTACCTATGATAATTACAGTGAAACAACACGGGAATGGCAGCTAAGATGCAGCACGGAGCAACAAGAGCAAACATGCCATGGATTAAGGAAACAGAAGCAGAGCTAGTAAAATTGTAAGCCTACTTAAGGAACATATTGCTGTTGTTATGAGAGCAGGAGCCAGTTCTGCATCCGGTTTTATGCAGAGTATTAAGAGGGTGGGAGCATGGAGGGGAATCCTTTGATAGCAGTGGACTGCTTGGCATGTCTCTTCTGCACAGCAACTAACACAGTTCACAGACAAGCTACAAATGTGGTGTACTAAAACCAGCAGACACTCTTCCAGCTGCTCTTCAGTTTTCTGAACTATCACAGAGCAGTGAATATAACCCTAAACTCCGTGGTTCAGAGTGTTCCCTGCTCTGCCTCATAGAAGAACCACTGAGACTGACCCCCAAAAGGCATTGGAGCACCCAGCTGCTGGCATGAGGTTCACAAGCCATGGTTTTGCTATTCAGATTGTGGAAGAGCAGAATGAGGATAAAGCGTGAACAACCTCTCTGGCAAGAACAGCTGTGCTACAGTGTACAGTCCAATGCTTCCACGTAAAGTAAAATCTGTGGTAGTTTACCTTAAACCATAAACTATGGCATTTTAGGAAAAAGAGTCCCTGGAGCAGGCCCTGTACCTTTCATCAGTGAAGTGAGGCAGACAGCTGGAGATAGTAATTGCTTCAGCCATTGCCCCTGCTGAATGTGTCTCAGCTCTAGACAAACGTTTTACAAGATCTCTAAGTCAGTATTTGAGAGGAAGGTGTTTCCAAAGGGCTGGAGCAGCCACACACGGAGTGGGAAAATGATGAAGTGGAAAGCATTTGAAGTCACTCTTCTTCCTTGGAATAAAGACACTTTTTTGCAACCTTGAATTTCATGCCATGTGAGACTCTCAGCATGCATGCATTTAAACTAACAACTGCGGGGACTTTTTCCATAGGTCTGAGCTGCAATCCTTTAATCCTTACTCTAGCAAATAAAGCTCTTCATATGAACAGTGACTCAGCTCTGGCCCACAGTTTTAGTGCCTTGGCCATTACAGTCACCTGGTTTAAATACAAGCGTAGAAATTTGGAGTGAATTAAATGAATGGTAGCTGAGAAGGCCCCTACATGAACAAAGAAGAACTGCAGAAACGTATTGTGGACACCTGTAAAAGCCTGTCTCCTATTTGCAAGAAATATATAAGCAATGTTCCAGGGAGACAAGTCTGTAATAAAAACTAATGGTGAACAAACAGAATACTGCACTGAGTAGTTCAAGAGTAGTCTTCTTTTTTTTCTTTGAGACATATGCTTCCCAAGCATTTTGATTTATTAAAACAATTCATCTATATATTTACATTGCTAATCAAATAATGGGAATGATGGTAGGCTTTCCGGTCTTAAGAAAAAGTGCATTGCAGATCGAAGCGAAAAAATAGGTCCCAGTTCTGTGCACTACTAAGAAAGTGGCAAAAGTTCCCATTAATACAGAGAAATATAAAGGAAAAGCAGCAGGTCAAATTTGTTGCTGCTATTTACAACTATTTAAGAAAAAGCCCTCAAACATTAGCCATATAAAGTCAATAAGCCTTATCTAATGTATTTAATTGGATGACTAAGCTTACTCATACAACAAATTACACTAATAATATGAGGAAGGGTAACTTTCCCAGGGTATTCCCTGTCCTACCTACTCCATCACACACTTGAGAGATGCAAGAGAACAAGTATCTACCTATGACTAAGGGAAGAACTCTGTAGCAATGTCAAATGGATCAGTTCAAGAGAAGTGTTCAAGAAAGGGAGGCCTGTGGGTGTGGAAACACAGTTTGTGGATTCTCTCATTGACAAGAAGAGACAGGTGAGACCTGATGTACCAGAGACAGGACAAAAAGAGGATTTCTATGAAAAGTGATGAAAATACATAACTGTCCACAAATATGGGGAAAGTGTTTTCATGTGAAACACAAAATTCCCTAAAGCCTACTTAATATGCCAGCAAGAACATATGCCAGGATATTTTTGAAGTCTGAGCCATCACACATAAAGATAGCACCTTTCTTGTATCATTATTTCAAATGTGGTAGTACATAAAGCTATGAGCAGTAATAATAATAACCTAAAGATTAAGTGTGAAGATGCAATTAATGGTTAATTTATTCTAAATTGCATTTATCACAATGTTTGGTAAAACATTTGTCAATATGGCAGCTATTTGTGAAATAATCTTTCAAATAAATTGCATTCAATTTGTGTTTCTAATCAGCCAGTTACACAATGTTGCATGAAGAGGTCAACTGGAACCATATCAAATACATGCTGTATCATTAGGACAGAGATTAGTCACAATTATGTACCTAATCCATGTTATCTCTATGACACCACTATTGCTATTCTTTTAAAGGCTAAAGGACAACAAAATGTGCACAGGAAAACTTCTCTAGCTTTCTCTGGGGAAAAATTATTATAATATTTGCTCATGCTCAGAAAGTCAAAGGATTTGGACTTTGCATTATCCATTTATTTAAAGGAAGGTTGTTTGCAATCTAAATATAAACTTCAGCACTTTCCTTCTCTATTAATTGACTCATACTTGAGTCCATTTATGTGAAAAACATGCACAGCTAATAATCAATGATATGGTGGCTGTGTGTACAGAACAAGTAAGAGAAGAAACAAATATTCCGTGTCTATACTCGCATATCCAAAGCGGAATACAATGAAGACCAAATATGTGTGCTCTAAGGACAGGGTCCTTAAAAGTCATTTGTATTAATTTTTGATACACTGCTATTACACAAAAAAATCACCTTTCCTCTTGTTGCCAAAATGCCATTGCCACCATGCTTATTTATTTCGGCATATATACTTATTATAAACATTTGTTCTCATGCCTAGCATTCATGTTCTCAAAACTTGAGGTTTATGGAAAATTAAAATCACCTCTTTCTCATTTTCCTAACTGGGGTGTGCATGGTCCTTTTTGCACAAACTCGTTCTTGTTCTTTACTTTTTAATCATCACTCTTACCCAGGGGAGCTGGGAAGCTGCAAGGTAGAGATTGTTGTTCTTCCTGTCCAGCCTGCACTGAAACTGCTCCAGACCATTTTGGCTCTTATGGCACTCGGTATCTGCTCTTTTCCAAAACAGAGAACTCAGGTTCCTCTCGATAGTGAGAAAAAGTTCCTTATCCCATGACCAAACAAACAAACAAACAAAAAACCCCACCCACCCCAAAAAAACAACAAACAAACAAAAAAACCACCAACCCTGGGGTTTTACCTGAGTGAATAATTACTGTGTGAGAAGTCCAGGGACTTAGCAGGTCAAAAACCTGCACTACATCTTCCAAAACTTATGACTCCTGTTGTGATTTATTCTCCAAAAAGACCAAAATGTCCTGTATTCAAGTGATTTTTCAGCAGGAGTCATGCCACCTTTCAAGTTCTACCCAGCAATCCAAAATGTGCAGGGTTGCAATTCTATTATTTCAAAACACAAAAGCACTAATTTGCACTTCTTTTACTTTCTCCTCATCTTAAACACTCAAGAGTCAGTATGAACAGCTTTGTATTTCTCTTTTGTAAGCACGTTTTTCTCTGCTCGGTTTATAGCACGGCCTGGCTGCAGTGGATAACCCACACCTGTCCCTCTGCCAGGAACTGCACCAGGGGCTCTGCCACACACTCACTCCCATGTGGGCACGCACATACTGCTCATCTCAGCCTCTCTTGGTTTGCTGGGAAAATCCAGTGTCATCCTTAAAGAACAGCAGTTTTTATGAGATTTATACTGGCATACAATACATTAAACACTTGCATATTTTAAGCGCTACAGGACTTCTGCCCAGCCCTCCTGCAGTAGAGCCTACCTCATACCAGAGGAAAACCACAGGTCCCTGTAACCTTACATTTTCTTCTATATTTTCCCCACCTGCCTTCCTCATTTGAGTGATAACATGCTGACTCTGAATAGCTTATTAAGATAATGAAGACTTCTCTAGGTAGGAGTTCAGCACCCCCCTAGCCAACTCTCTGAGCCTTTCCCTAACTGCTCCCTCCACCTCGAGTTACCCATTTCAGAGGCTGACTTCATCTCAGTTTTTTAAAACCAGACCTTTTTTTTGCTTACAGTCACCTGGCAAATGCCAAGCCCTGTTCTTTCTGTATATTTTCTGACTGATCAGCTAGCCCGAGAAGAGTAATGATAATAATAATGATAATAATGATAATAATGATAATAATAATTATCTAATTATTCAGTGGAAGCTACACCCATCTCTTGGAGGCAGGGCAGCAATTTCAGCAGTGGCAGCCCTGCTGGAGAAGCAAGCAGAATGTGATCTCTTCTGCAGCACCCTGTTGGAGAGCCAGCCAGGCTCAGTGAGATCTCCGGGACCTGAGCATACCAAAACTAGAGTTTTATGCAGGGGCAGTTGCTGCAACCAGTGCTGAATGTCCCAACTTCCAGCGTTCCTACCATAGCCAGCCTGGCTCCCTTTCTGTCCCCCCACCGTCCTTCACACTTGAGGCAGTTAATCCAAAGAGTGCAAGGGGAGACTTGGAGACGTACACCAAGGCATAACGAAGTTGGCTTGTGGTGTAACTTCATTCTCTGAGGGAAATCTTGAAAGATTTCAAGCAGCTATAGTCCTCCTACATGTTAACTTGGCTGCAAAAAGGTTCTGAAAATCCATATACATGCACCAAAGTATAAACACTCTGCCTCCAACGATAGATCAGCTGAAGAGGAGGAGCCGCCCTGTTAGGGTACCTCTCCTGAGGGAATCGTCTTCCCTGCAGCGCCGTTTTTGGGAGGCGGGCAGGCGTGCGTTGAGGCACCCCGAGCCCAGCTCCCAGACGGCCAGGGGTTCCTGCCGGGGCTCGGAGCCGGGGACGCTCAGGGGCTGCCCCCGTGGGTCGAGGCGCAGCGGAGCAGCGGGGCTGCGAAGGTGCCAGGGGCAGCCGGGGGGCGACAGGACACAGGCACAGGGGACAGCCCGTCGGGCTGCTGGGACACAGCTCTGACGGGTTCGTCTGACCGGGCCCCACAGGGTACCAGGGCACTCACTCCCTGCTTGCCATGCCTGCCTGAAATGCTCGAGCAAGCAAAGGACATATCCTGCCAGATGCCCATCTGTGCTTTCAGCAGGTCCGATGGGGTGCTTCATTTCGACTCGGATCATTTGAGGTAGAATCCCGTGATTGATGTTCACGCTTTGGGGATTCAAGCAGAGGGAAACAAACGATAATCTCAAATGATCGTGGAAAGCGTAACGTTTCTGGGGTTAAAACAACTCCAAAATTCTAGTTGGCTTCGGGTTCCTTGTTTCTTAGCATTACAGTGCACTAACCTCTGTCTTTGCGGTTCCCCGTTGACCCAAAGCTTGGACTTAACTGGGAAGCATAAACCGTGAAAAATACAGAGAGGGACTGGTATAGGGGAAATGGACATAGAAACGCGCAGAATAGCTAGAGCAGAAGTGATAACGTCTCTGCTGATGCCCATCCTTACTGAGGAAAGGATAAAGTATTACTCCCCATACCAAGTAAAATAAATTTTCTTCAAAGGGGAATCTCAGTTTACTCACTACAGCAGAGTGCTGACCAAAGTCTATTCAATCGTGCAGGCGCAATGACCCATCTTAGAGCACGACGTCCGTCATCACCTTACATATCAAAGGGATTACCCCTAGGAGCGCAGGCGCTGTGACCTGCAGCTCCTTTCCCACTTCACCAGCAACCCCTCCACATATGACCAGAGCCGTGGCCTCCATGTCGAGCCACTTCATTTTGGGAAGCGCTCCTTAAACTGGGCTACCAAACCACTGGCCACCTGTGCACGCGCCACAGCCGTGATGGCAAGGTCATGATGCTGCCATGGCCACAGTTTTAGGAAACGGGAGGGTTCTGCCTCTCAGACAATTCCAATACCTACATTTGNCCCCCCCAAAAAACAGCGGAGCAGAGGAATATCCAGATACACAGTCCCAAGGATCAACGAGGGACCGCCGGCCTGACTGGTCCTACTATCCTAATGAAGCATCAGTGCTGCCGGCAACAGCTACTGCCGTGTCCGGGACACTAGTAACTACCATGAAACACTTAAAAATAGTCCAGCTGAGCTTCACTTCTCTCAGTGGGCCTCTGCGTTTCAGGGCACAACCCAGCCATTCCAAAATGCAGGGAGATGTATTGAGATATATGGTATCTCAGCACTTATTCTGATTTTTTTTCCTATTTAATTTTAATTTTTTTTTAAGTTCAACTGACCCTTCTGGTCACAAACTTTCTTTGTGGTTCACTCTAAGGATCGCTCTCCAAGAACAAAAAAGAAATCTCCGAGCTTTGATAGCGACTCTGGATGAAATTAAGAACTTCAAACCCCAGATTTTTGAAAAGAAAAACAGATGTCCTGTTTGTTGAGAATAAATAACTCCGTACGTGAAAGCCTTTTCTTTTACGCTGCATTAAATTTTATTTAACGCTGGGTGCATTAAAACAGAAAAAAAAAAAACAAACAAACAAAAAAAAAGGAGGGGACAGCAAAATATGTGGGTGACAAACCTCTAAATTTTTTCCTCTCTCGAAAGAGAAAGAAAGAGGCAGACGGGAAACCCTTCATCTGGATGAAAGCGCTCAATGTGTTTCCTAGCAGACCTGGCGAGCCTGCTCTGGTCAGCGCGGCGGCGAGGGAAGCGGGGAGCGGAGGCGGCGGGCGGGAGGCGCGGCCCCGGGGCAAAGCGGGGCGCGCCCGCAGGTGCCCGCCCGGCCCCAGCAGCTCGGAGCGGCCCCAGGCTGACTTACGTGAGCACGTAGTTGACGCTGACGATGCAGTGCGGGCGGGAGGAGCGGCTGTTGTGCACGATGGTGGCGTAGCTCTGCACCCACACCCAGCCGCCGTGCTTGGCCAAGAAGCGGTAGTACTTGGTGGTCACTTGCCCTTTCACCAGCACTGCGGGGACAAAGCGAGGAGAGCCTCAGCGTGGCTCCCGCCTCTGGTTTGATCAGCTCACACTCCCCCCAGAGCCCTGTGGGCGACCAGAGGGGTTAGGAACCTCTTAGCGGCACATGGGGAAGCGGCGGAGAGGACAAGGGTGGTGGAGCCCCCAGGCAGTGCTTATCTCAGTACCTGAGATCGCTATCAAAGGCTAATAAGGGAGATGGGTAGGGCCGGGGTTTGTGTGTGTGTATGTGTGTGAGATCGGCTGCGGCAACCGAAACCCGCACCCCCCCATCTCGAAGTATCATCGTCGAGATTTTGTTCTATAAATCTGTCTCGGGGTTTTATCTCTTCTCGTTACATTCTCTGTAAGGAAACTCACCGGAAATTAATATCCTTTTTAGCCATCTATCCGTGTATTAGTGTCATCATGATATCAAAATAGAATAAAGTACATCTCGCCGAATCAGGCTCACTACTGTAGTCGAAATTAGATACACAGACAAGGTTTGTGAGACTTGGTGAAAGTGATACAAAAGTATTTAAATTTCACTGGCATGGCTTTTTGGAGCAGGAAAAAAAGAGTTTTCCTAATCAAAATTTGAAGAGACAAGAGCGCCTGAGATTTGTGCAGGGCAGTTTTTGTCCTACAACCAAAAGAATAGGATGGAAAAACAGCCTTTCACTGCCGATGCCCTCCATTTGCCGCCTGCGTCCAGCTCAGAGTTCAGTCTTTATCTAACCTTTTTTCACTAAAACCTGAAGAAGATTTTGCTTATTCTGCCCTCCAGAGAGCTGGCTTTTCACATTCCGACCTAGAGGTAAATCCCAGCAACCCCAAAGTCTTTCTGCAAAGGGAGAAGATGGGGGGCGGGGTTTTAAACAAGAAGACCGTCTCCTTACACAAGTGATGTGCGCAACGCAGGTGAAAGGTGTCACAGCCATGGACGTGATGGTAAAGGGTCTTCTCTATCAAGTCCTGGGGCTCGTAACCTGTTAGCTCAGCTACCCTGCAAGAGACACAAGCAGCAAATATAAATGGGTGAGAGGGCAGGAGAGGAGGCCTGGGCAAGAAGGGGCGGGCTAGGGGAATAGATTTGGAAATAACCCCAGCTCTACCTGGAATCTAAGAATATGAGCTTCATGTCTAGGCTGGCCCGAAACATGAACATATTGCTGTGGAGCTTGATCTCCGTCACGGCGCTGGGCGGCAGCGAGTGGCCCACGGCGACCAAGCCAACATTTTGGTAGCAGCCGTCGAAGGGGGACATGTCCAGACTGTACTGGCGGATCTTCAGGTACCCGCTGCAGTGAATGACCTGCCGGAGACACAGGAAAGCTTGGCGGCCACCCAGCAGGGGGGAAGGGTGTGCTGAGACAGGCGTCAGTCCCCACCAAGAGGGCCCCGACAATACCCCTCATGCCCCTGTCGGTGCCGGTGCGGCTACCGGGCCCGCGGGAGCCGCTGACCTGCGTCTCCGCCCTGACAAAGCGCCACTGTCTGGGAGTTTTCTGTGGTTCTATCGGGGTTGAGGGTTTTTTCCCCCATGCTAGAGTTCAGCGTCGATCTAAGACCTATTAGAGTCAATGATTTTTTTTTTCCACTGGCTTAAGTGATTTTTGGCCCACCTCCTAACTGCACTTTTATTATTCTTCTGAAGAGGAAAGATGCGGAACTGCCAATCCAGTTACGACTTTGTAATGAAGAGTGTATGCGCGTGAGAAGAGGTTTACACGTGTGCATATGTCACACGTGCAAGACACGCCTGTTAAATACATGGAGCAGGCTCAATCTGTCGCCAAAAAGTACCTTGGATTTAAGTATCTCTCCTAAACGTATCCTTGCAGGCGGCTGCTACCTACTTCTACTCTTAGTTCTTTATTATTAAGATATTTCCTCTTGGAGTTCAGCAGGTGTTCTTGGTCTACGGTCCGTCGTGACACAACATCTCGGGTTATGGGCACAAGCCGCCCCTCGGGGTTGTGTAGAGGACACAAAGCAGCGAGGGGGGAGGAGAGAGCGCAGGGCTCTCCTTACTGAGGAGCCCCGAGCAGAACCATGTGAAGCACCTGGTCAAAGCCCTTGACTGGGAGAGCTACCTCTGCAGCTACCTAATTACCTAATAAAGAAATAAATTAACCCGGGACTCCCTTGTATCACCTGAAAGCTGTCACAGGGCACCTCAGTGGTTGTGCGAGGTTCAGTTCAAAGAGTAAAATAAAATAATAATAACAAAAGGCCCACAAACAAACATCAAGGGGAAGCCCGATTGTTTGGTTTTGTGGTTTGAGCTCTTCAACCTGAAGCTCTGAGAGAAATGAACCGCATGAAAGAGTCCTGGGCTGGGAAAACTCCCACGAGAAGAGGTCTCAGCCCCTCGTGTCTCCCCATTTCCACAGCCTTTCCGACACAGGTACAGCGGAAGGCTGGTGTGGGGCGGGGGAACGGGGAATCTGGCCGCGGGCACGCACCTTGTAGCCCCCGCAGGTGAGGCCCGCGTTCCTCTTGGCCAGGACGCACTTCATCCTCAGGAAAAAGGATCTCTCGATCTCGTACTCTGGGAAGGGGAAAAGGCAGAGGTGGAGTGAGCCGCAGGCTCCGCTGGCTCTGCGCGGTCCCCTACGCGACCACGGGGGTCGGGCGGGGGAGGGGGCTGTGTGCTTTACCCTGCACGAAGTGCGAGTGGTAAGGCTGGTGCGCCGTCAGCACCGCCGTCATCTCGTCATGGTCGGCAGGGTGGATGTACTCGTAAATGCTGTTGCCGGTCAGCTCTACCTGTGAGAGGGAGGAGGAGGAGGAGGAGGAGGAGAGGGGCTCACCCCCAGCACCGCGCACCCTCTCCTGTCAGTCACGGGGGTGGTGCGGGCAAGCACAGGGGCCAGCAGACCCCCCAGCGTACCTGCGACAGGCCCAGGTGCACCGAGGCAGTCTCCGAGATGTACATGATCTTGCCATCCGGAGCCACAACAAATATGAAACCGTCCAACGTCTGCAGAACAGGGTTTGATTATAAATAAATCAATAGACAGACAGATCCATTAAATACCTGTCCCTCTGATTTATTTTAGCAAACAAGTGTCTATGCTCAGGCTCTAATTATTCAAAATGTTGGAAGGAAGTGGGCAAATCTTGCGGACAAGATTCCCTCCAAAGCTCCTGGACCCCTGAGATACAACCCACTTCTCAGAGGGGCCGAGCTCAAAAGTAACGCAAAGTGCCTTGAAAGTATCTAAGAAGAGGTCCTGGTCAACGGGTGATTAATATGACTCCCAGAAATCCTGAATGCTTCTATCCTATTTCAGATGCCACAGGGGGTTTAGTGCTTGTGTATTTTATAAGGAGAATTTAAGCAAAGAGAATCTGAAACTCTCCACAGTGTAAATAAGACAATTTGCCAGGTACATTTTAGCAGACACAGATGAGGCGCCTGGGTGTACCAGGAGCAGAATAGGCCCTCCAAAGGCCACAAGATTCCACCAGAAACACGTGGTGATGGTCATCGCTAATATTCTTTAGTATTTCAGAGCGCTGTGGGTTTTCAGACCTGTCCTCCCTGATTTGTGTCTCTGCTAATGTCAATTCCCGCTGAGCCCTTCTGTCCCGGGCAGCCTTCTCTAACCTGTCGCTAGAACCTCTCCCTTCCACACCACTCTGAGCTTCAGAATATCGATGATACGTGAAAAGTCGTGTCCCTGTATCTCTGGCACCCCGGGACACACTGTGAATCCCTCGCTGTGGACGCAGTGTTAGATGATTCCGAGGCAAAAGACCCAGATGGACCAAGCCGCAGCCCCAGTAAAACACACGACATTGAATCACAGTGGTTCTCATTTCTGAAGTGGTTCCCCTCCTGCCTACCTTTCTATTAAACACTTGAACAGTTAAAAATTAGTCAAGGTGGCAATTGAAAGCTCAGAAGAGGGAATTATTTCTTTAATCATTAATACTATATGCCTGTCGTTTCCAGACCTGTACCTGCAAAAGATGGGATCCCAGTTCCCGTCCAACATTATCCAGTGGGCTGGTTCGGCTGGAGTGGCCCCAGGCTTCTCCAAGTCCTGTTATTTAAGACAAACAAAAAAGAAAATTAAGGTCAGGAGATGAAAAATTGACTCCTGTGGGCCTGATAGGAGGAAACATTTTTTCCTTGTATACACTCTAAAACATATATACATACAATCTTTGGAAAGCCTCCAGATAAAAGCCTCTTCTGTGCATTTTTTCCCCCGGCATCTAATTCCTCAGAGAGAAAAATACAAGACTACTTATTTTGAGTTAACGGTGAAGGTAATTTTTAAGACCTGAGTGAAACAGCATGCTAGGTCAAAGTGCTTTTCAGTGCTGCTTTCGGCTGCTGGGAGCTGTCCCCCTTGAACTTCAAGGAAAGCATCCTAACCTCACGATTTCTCAGACAGATCACTGTCCAGCGACACGGACTGCCCTCCCACCTGCCCCACGAAGTCTGTCTCCGGGATTCACTTCTATCTCTTCCACGTCTCCTTCTGCTGCTCCGTTGGGCGGGATGGTTCCCGCTGCAGGGAGGGATGATGTGCCTCCATAGAGCCCCTTCCAGAAATTAATCTTTCCGGATTTGTCTAATGTTTTACACGCGTCTTGTTTTCTCCTATGCGAAGTGAGTGGTAATAAAAGCCACGTGGAAGTTACTTTACCAGAGTAAAGCTATTCATGGACGATGCCTTTCCACGGTGTTGTTGCTGAAATAATTTAAACGGGTTAATTAAAACCTTTGAGGCTTGTGCCATGAAATAAGTCTCACTTCGACACTTCCTAGGCAGTAGGATAGAGGGAAACGGAGGGGAAAGCTACAAATCCTGATCGATGGTTGGGGTGGCAGGTCGCAAGGGGACCCGAGCCGGCGGGGTGTGCTCACCCCCGCAGTGCGGGTTGGGGAAAGGCAAGACCTCGTTTTCCAGTTATTTCGAGACAAGCAGATGAGGTGGTGACAGCAGGCAGCCGCGGGCATCCCTCGCTATTGACCCGCCTCACCCAGGTGTTTGCCGGTCCGCACAGAGCGAACGGGACATCCCTGCGCGGGCCCTGCACGCTCTCCCCGCCGCCAGAGCCATGCGCCCCTCTCGTCCTTTCGCTTCCTTCTCTCCCCTTCCTCTCCCACCTCTTCACTACAACTTGTCTCTTCACCGGTCCTACATTTTCCTCCTTTCTCCTTAACTTGATAACCCTACAGAGACAGGACACCCTCTCTGGCCGGTTCCTCATCCTGCACCCTCAGCGTGTAGCAGGTCGCCAGTCAGAAATAGGCTCCTTCCCATTAATTCCTCCACGCCAATTAACGGGCAGCCAGCCACCAGGATGGAGGATCACCTCCGCCCCCTGCATTCAGGAAGGAGCTGGCAAACCTTACACAGCTTCCAGGGAAAGAGAGAAAAGCCCACGGTGTATTTGTTTTTCCCGAGCTCCTCGGAGGTTTCTCTGCTGGGGAGCCAGGACGGCCCGTCAGCGCTGAGGCGGCTCCTCGCCACGTCCGCCCACCCGGAGGGAAATCTGAGTGACAGGTTTCTTAATTCAAGACTAAATCTGCACACTGCCTGCCTATGATTTAAGTTGCTTATTAATCTAAGTTTACGGCTCTAATTATTCTTCTCCTAAAAGGGAAAATAAGCCGACCCCAGCGGGTTAATGAACAGCTCACGGGCATTGCAGGTTAACCTCCCTCGGGAAGGCGGTTCTTCACGGCGCGCTGAGCTCCTCTATATGTTTCAGGTGGAAACCCTGCGCTGCTGGGCTCTGTCTGTTCATGGTTTATAATTAAACGTTTTCGCTTGTCTACCTGAACCGGCTTTTTGAAATCCTGTCACATGAGACGATCCTTTGTGCTGGCCAGATGTTTTCAGCACTTTCAAGTCGGAGACTATTTCTAATCGTTGCCAATCCCAGCCTCTCCCAAATCGACGGCCTCTCCTGATGCCCCTTAAACACTGTTTTTAAAGATTATAAGAGAAAGCCCCCTCCACTAATTTCCCCCCACTCCCCCGTCTATTCGCTTTAACATCCAATTTCCTTTTATCGAGGGGGCAAACTGTGATTTCTTGCACTTGACCTACCGCAGAAAATTCTGCAAATCCTTTGATTGTCTATTTAAAACAAAACAAGGAAATCAGCTCTCCCTTTTGCTCCAGGATTACGCTTGGAAACAAGATCTAAAGATTCTCTTGTAATTTGGAGAGCCAACAGCATAATAGCTTTGGAATAGAAACAAGCAGCTTTGTGAGGAGAAGGATAACTAAATCGTTTTTAGGCGAAGGATTTTCCCAGCTAAAGTGGCCGAAGACAAAGCAAAACATAATCTATTTTGGAAGATTTCCAAGTTATGCCACATTAACCTTAGCAGATAAAATTTGCTTTCTTCCCTGCGGCCCCTCCCCCACCGCGGTCTGGTTTATCATATTTACATAAGTAGCCTTAGAAGGGATGTCTCTATTAGGGATCTAAGGAGCTAGAGAGCTCACATTTCATTTGGAAATAGAGGGGAAGTTTTATTGTTGCTTAATACTTGATGCATTGTAGAACCATTTCCATTTAAATACCCCCGACCCACGGATTACCTCCATGGACTGGCTGCATGGGTTTTGTAATTTCCTGAAAATGAGATTTCGATTTATAAAACAAGAAACCAATTAGTAACCAAATGAGGCGAAGTAGATCCACTAAAATTGACCTAATCCCACAGGCACCATTTAGGTCAGTTCTTGGCGAATGAATGATGAGCAACCGTCTAACATAAACTCAAGGCATCACACAGCTGTGTTATCCAAGCAGAAAAAGAAAATTAAAAAAAAAATGGACCGAGCTTTTATTTGAGAATGAATTTGATACTCTTGCCAAAATATAGATTATATGCTCCTGCCTAACAAACTCTTCCTCTAACAATCTAACAATCTCTTTCACTCGATGAACTTTTTTCCCTGAGAAGATAAACTATGTGTGTCACGAGAAATTGTCTGCTGCTGTGAGGCAGGAAGAGAAAAAAAAAAGGAAATAAGTAAAAAAGAAATTTAAAAAATTAAAGGAGAAGAAAAGAAAAGCATTTTATCCAGCCTATCGCTCATCGTTACCCAGCAGCCTTCATCTACATTGCGCGGAACCTGCGCGGAGCGAGCGTGCTGACTCATCGTTTCTCTCAGCATTCTCCAGTGGAAAGCCACTGCTCCTTTCACATCGAAAGGCATTTCCATCGGTTTCATGGCCTCGGCACACCGGCGGACCCCTGTGAAATCCCTTCTCCCACCCAGCCGTGCCCACCCCCGGCACTGGGAGAGCCGCTCCGCAGCGCCAGCCTGTCCCCCAGGCCGGGAGCGCAGCCAGACCTGCCTCGCCGCACTGCCCTGGTCCTGTCCTTCCTTTCCCTCATCTTTTGATTGATGCGAGCCTTGATGTCGACAGCCAATGGAACCAAGGGCTGGGTGGGCACCTTCCCTATCCAGTGGCGATACTGTTTCAAGGAGCTCCTATGTCCCGAGGAAGGGGGAAGAGATTTCTGAATCGTTTCTAATTTGATCTAGGCAAAAACGGAGGAAGGCAGGCGCAGGGAAATGAGACTCCAAGAAGCCAGGGCAGCTCCTTGGACCTGGTTGATCTCCGGGTTACTTGTCCCTCTGTGAGCATCTGCAGCGCAGAGCCCATCTCGACCCCGTCCTTTGTCTGGCAATAGCAAAGGGGGGCGGGGGTGGCCGTGGGGGTAGGGTGGCCAGAAGATGCAAGCCCTTATCTACTTTGCGCTGATTTGCCGGCTTTTAAAAGCAGTTACGGCGATTTCCCCAGCGGGCTCTCCGTCATGAAACCTCAGCGCAATCCGGATTCACTGTAGCGGGCGACTTGACGCCCCCGCTTAAAAACATTTAGTGGAGAGCCCATCCTGAGCTCCAGACCCGCTGCTCTGGGGGACAGGCCCTGAGGCCAGCTCCCTCCGGGGCCGGGGAATCCTTGGGTACCCCTCCGGGGGCTTGCCCCTGTCTGGCGCACCGCTCCGCACGGCGGGGCGAGGCCCAGGGAAGCTGGCTTGGAGACGATTCCCCGTAGGCAGGGAATTCTTTCCTGTTGCTGTGGATGGGCAGAGAGAGAGGATGCGGGGCTCTCCCGGAGGCAGCTCGCTGCTGTAGGACAACCCTTGGAGCCTGCCCGAGGCGGCAGCCGCAGGGAGTCTTCCTAAGCCGGGTCCCTGCAGGTCCATCGCGCGTTTCTCTTCCAGGAGTTCCTCAAAACTCCCTCTCCGGGCAGCGGGCCCCGCCGCCGCTTTCCCAGCTCTCCCCGCCGCCTCCCGGGGGCCGCGGCCCGGGCACGTCTCCTTATGCTTTGGTTTCGCTGCGTTTTCTTTGCGCTTTCAAGGGCCGCTCTATGGTTATTAAAAAAGGAGGAGCAGCCGCTCGGTCCCCGCCCGCCGGCACCGAGGGGATGCTGACCCCACGGAGGGCGCGGGATGCGGGACCCCAGTCACCTCTCCGGGGCTCGTCCCTTCTCCGCGGCCCCGCAAGCCGCCCTCGCCGTGCTGGGCAGGCCCACGAGGGTCGGGCCGGGCACGGGCACCGGCTCCCTTCAACCTGCCCAGCAAAGCCTCTCTACAGGGAGGACAAAAATGTCACCTTCGTGAGCGGCACTTCAAGCAGCACCTTCCCTTGCCTCCCGCTGCCCCTCACCGGCGCTGCCGCCGCCTTAATACCGAGGGACAAGCGGGGCACGAGAATTGTTTGGGAAGAGGGAGGCAGGACACCTCCATCTCCCACGCGGTCATTCCCCCTCTCTGTCCAGGGAAAATGACAAACAACAGTTCCGCGAGTCGCGGAAGCAGAAGCTGCGCGTCCTAGTCACCGGCAAGCCAAAAGGCAACTGGATGTTGTATCGAGGAATTAGCTTGATTCGATTAACCATTTAATTAAATAGTCTGCCGCCAGCGCTCCGTTGTGCCATCGCCTAACGCCAGACAGAGCTGATTTCCCAGTTAATTTAACAGGCAGTGGTTAATGATAACTCAAAATCTCGGCCAATTGAGGCTTCTGTGAAGGACTGGGTCGCCGTCGGAGGGCTCAGATGGAATAGAATAAGCTATGCTAAAAAAAAAAAAAAAATTCCACTGCCTGCGGATGTCATTAGCAAGGTTTTGTAAAGATTTATTATCTCGGTAAATCACACGTATTCATTTGAAGCCGAGATAAATTAGCATCCCTCTTTCTTTATAAAAATAATAATAACAGGGAGGAAAAGCCCCGTTGACTAAACAAACATCCCTGTTAAGGAAATGGTAGTGGAAATAATGCTGAGGCTGTTTCACTATAGAAAGAAATACCAGGATTTTGGCACACACGGGGTAGCGGAATTGCGCTTTGAAATGCAAACAAACGGAACCATGTCCAAATTGGAGAGAGGGGGAAAAAATCAGGGCATTTTCCAGCACCAACTACTTATTCGTTTCTCCAGAAGACTCAAATTCAAGTAACCCTTATTTCCAAGAAATAGAGGAAGGAACGATTTGCACCAACGCACACGATGTTTATATGCAAGTTGAAAAATATCCTCCAACGTAAAAACGGCCGTACGTTTCCAAAGGAAATAAGATTTTTTCCCCGCTCTTCTCATTAAGCATTCCTTCAAGAACATAAATATAAGGGGTTTTTTTTCAACGATCCTGCTAGTAGTTTAGTTCTGCTCTTCACATTTTAAGTTCACATCAAAACTGGAATTAAACAGAGATTCAGCGTGGAGAGTAAACTGCTGCTTCAATGAGAAAAACTTCTGTAAGAAAATAAACATTGAAACCTAATGCTCAATCATTTCCCTTTGCAGCAAGAAAAACAGCATTAAATCACCTATCCACGTGGGAAACGGATTTTTTTTTCTGTTGATCTCTCTCCCCCTTTAAAATAAAACAAGGTTAAGGGTTTCAATATTGAAATGTTAACCATCCTGATTCGGCGAAAGTTTATGTAAACGGAGTCTCTACTTTTGTCTCGAAAAGCAAACGCCTCTCTCCGCCAAAACGATCCCTTCCCACTAGGACAGACTGCAAACCCTCCTTTTGCATCTCTGGTCGCGGATAGAAAATAGGGCCTTTAAAATATTCCTAACTGAAAAATAAACACAAAACCCAAACAAAAATTATTTATTGTGCCACCTGGGTTTTTTGTTTGGGTTTTATTAATTTTTTTTTCTGGATACTGCCGAAGGTCAATGAAGAATTACCCCGCAATAGTAATAGTGATCGCATCGGTTTTGGCGGAAACTTATTTTAGTCCTTTGACACCCTGAAGATTTTTCTACCTATTTTTGCGTCCACTTTACTTACCATTGGCGATTTAATGTTAAATTGAAATATTAGTATTTATTAAGAACATTAAATCAGGAATTAATTTATTAAGAAGTCCTGCTTGAAAAAACAAACAAACAATCGTTAAAACTCTTCCCTAATGTCCTCAGAAAATTAGCAGATATTCACTCTTTCCAAGGCTGTCTGATCACCGAAAAGCAGTCTTATAGGTCTTATACGCTTCCTTCTCCTGGAAAGGAGCGTTTTAGTGCTGAAACGATGCGAGAAACCTACGTATTGCACTTTTCGTCCTTGACAGTTTTAACCTGCTGAAGACCTAATAAAGTGAAATTAGGGTAAAAAGAACAACCCAGGCGTATCAATAACTTGTGGGAATTGCACAACCATTACGAGAGAGAGCTCGTAGAAAAATCTCTGCCCGGTTTGTCAAGATTGTCCAGTGCCACTGCCTTGTGTTTAGATGTCTGGGGCTAAGAAGGAAACCCCACGTGCTTATTTTGTGTATGACTCTCCTGGCATTTCACTCCCAAAAAACTCTTGTTTCTAAAACGAACCCGAAATCTACCCACCTTCTTTCTCTATAGAGATCTTTCAAACACAAAAATATGCAGACAAGCGCACACCGATTCTCTCCGCCCTGTCCCCAGCCCCGCGTGTGCGCGGCGATGAGGAGTGTATATCTTTCTGTACGTGATTATTTACAACCAACTCTATGCAAGCGCTCTCGGGGCACATGGAAATTTGCTCTTGTACCGAGGAGGGGGGATATGAGTTACTCTGGAAGTGCAGCTCTCTCTTACGGAGACAACGTTTCTCTACCCTGACTCCTCCAAGATCTCTTTTAATGTACGACGTGACATTTCGCCGTGCTCTGGAGCTTCCTGCTACCCATCTCCAGTGTTTTGGCCAGCTCATAGGGTCTGTCCCGACGCTTGCATCGCTCTCCTCCCCAGGGAAATACAAACGAAAGGAACCCCATTACATCCATCCAACATCCCTATCCTGCCTTGTCCGTTCAGAAAGACTTGTCCTCTCCGTGCGTCATTTCCCCAGCTGCCACTACCTGTTCTCCCTTTCCAGGGAAGCGATAATTTATTTTAATTTTTACTTTCCAGGATGGGGGCACTGGAAATTCAGAACACCTTCCCTCTTCCTTGCTTCCTTATACTCACACGCAGACGGACAAGCACAAACACACCCGCAATGGAAGCCCAAGCTGCTCCGCCGCGTTCCCGGAGCCCACTGCGTCCCCCAGGGTCCCGGGAAAAACCACTGGGGCTCGGGTCCCGCACGGCCAGGCACAGAGGAAACGCCGGGAGGCCGCTCGTGTGCGCCTCGCTCGCGTTTAATCGCGGCACGGGCGAGTGCAGGGAAACCCGCGGCGCCGGGCCCGAGCCGGGCCCCGCTCCCCGCCTCCTTGGAAGTACGTGGGAAGGAGAGGGAGCCCGCGTGGGACCGCGGGAAAGCCGCCCGGCTCCACGCCACGTTGCGATCCCCGCTTTTGGGCCTTTGTGCCCCGCTCGCGGCGCGCCCCGGCCGCGACCCTGCGCGGAGATGCGCGGCCCCAGGGATGCGGGGGCGGCGGTCCCGCGTGGGGCTGCAGCCCGGCCGGCGCCCCCCTCCCTCGGCAGCGCCTCGGAGGGGCGAGCCCTCCCGAGCCTGCTCCTTGCCTTTCTTTCTAATGCGCAGTTTGCTTTTAATGAGGCTGCGAAGGCTCCGCTGCCCCCCGAGCCCCGCTCAGCCGCCCCCGCTGCCTCCGCACTCAAATTAGCATCTGCTGCGGCCCGCAGCGGCCCCGGCGCGCTTCGCCACACGGTTCCCCAGGGCATTCAGGCATCCTGCGCTGCCACCGAGGGACGGAGATCAGCTATTCTTCTCTTCCCGTGATTACTCACAGCCTACAAGCAACACCATATGCTTCTTCTGATCAAACAACCCGCTACATAGGCACCAGTAATTGACGAGACCTGCTCGAAATCACGCAGAAAGGTAGCCTACTGAGACCGCAGGAGTTGACAAATCATTGCTAATAATCCTTTTAGGAACATCATGGGCATCAGGATCTGCAATAGCTTTATTTTTATAAAGTATGCGCTGACAGCATAAAGGACAACTCCGTCTTCTTTGAAACAGAGGACTGTCCCGCATAATGATCTTCAAGGTGGCAGAGCAAATAGAAGAGGAAAGTGGCTTGATGAAGAATTTAATTATTACTTTTAAAGGTTTCACTTAACCCCTTCTTTGGTTACAAGTGACTCGATGATATGGAAAGTTGTTTCAAGAAATTATTCTAACATGCACTGGATTGGAAATTACTGCCGTGGATTCTAGGTGTAAACATTCATCCGTAACCTAGGGTGGGAGGGGGGGATTACCTCCCCCGTCCAAATGACTGTCACATTGCATATTTATTTTAAAAAGTAGAATTAGTACCAGCAGTCCACAATTTTAACCAGGAGAAAAAAATTAAAACCCCTGAAACTCCCAAATCAGGCAAAACTAGAGCAAAACAAAACCAGGCCATATACACTCTCTTAATTTGTAAAAAATACAGGCCAACCGAGTCGAGATACAGCTACAGAAAACTCATGGGTACATAGCTGCGTTATGTTGTTTCTTATGTACACTCACTTTTCAATAAAAGATGCAGCGAAGTTTGTATTAGATCAAGGGGGGGAAAAAAAAGCTCTTGATACTTCTTCTTTCATACAGACCACAACTTCATCGAGTTGATCTAAATAAAAGGTTCGTGAATTTTTAATTTCTTTCCCCCCTATATCTTATAAAATCAACAGAGTGAGAACACGGAAGAACTTTATTCTGACTCTCTCAACTTTGTGTTGTTTGTTTTTCTTGGCAGCATATCTAGAAGACCAAAGACGGTCTTTTTAGATCCTAATTCTATTTAAAAGCATAAGACATTTCAGGACGCTTAAGTTTTCTTTGCTAGACAGGCGGGTTGTTGCTGCCGTGGAACTCAACACGAAGTTTACTGTTGCCTGTCGACGAGAATCATGTCTAGGCTGGGCCGCTGGTTTTGCAGCACTGGGTGGTCAGGGGGATTGAATATGTCTGGGTGCAAAATTCCTGCTAAAAATTTCCGAGGTCGATTAACGCCCTCAAACTGCCCTAGTGACCCTCAGAACGAGACAGAGCACACTGATGATGTGATTGTGTGCTCGACTTATTTATTTAACCTGGGTGTGAGCACGGCTGCACGCGTGTCCCGTACCTGTACACTGCACCTTTCCTCGAGAGCTGAACTGAGGCTTTAGGATTTTGCATAGACTTATGTAAATATTTACCCGTATAGTAACTTGCCCTCACAGAATGACTATAAATAGGGGTGAATCATGCCATCTTAGGCCTCGCGTGTGCTTGGTAGGGGATGCACATTTGACTGGTAGACTGGGGGAAAAGAAAACCACGGTTTGCTGTAGCAGAACGCTCAGCAGAGCTCGCTGCCTTCAAGTGTTGACAAAAACATCATAAGTCTCCAACCAAACTTGTCATAGGAGCTAAAGGAAAAGTATTTACAACAGAGTAAAGTGACAGCGGAGGGCACCCTGTCTCCGAGCATACCCCAAAGGATTGACCTCCCTTTTTTTTTTTTTTTTTTNNNNTTTTTTTTTTTTTTTGTTAAAGTGATAAATGACACCTGGATCAGAATGAAAATAGAGGCCAATAGGCATTCCCACCTACCTTCTGGAAAAACCACTCGCATTTTTAAATAGCTGGTGGTGAGTCTGATTATGGATGCTTTGTCCAGCTGAGAGGTGATAGCGGAGGGCAGGGGTAGTAATTTAGCCAGTTCATAAAATTCACTGTTTTCTTTCTCCCGTCTAGTCCGGGCAGCATTTTTGGACTTCTCTTTCATCGTGTTTTTTTCCCGCTTCCTTGCTACAATTTAAACTCCAGAGATTCATCCAAAGGTGGAAGGGAAACTCATCTGCAATTCATCTCTCCGGAGCATCAGGCGGTGATTCTGATCGCGGCCATTACTCAGAAAAACCGTTCTGTTGTGTAAATGCAAACAAGTGTTGAAGAGTAGAGGTGTTCTTTAAAAAAAATAATAAATTATATATACTCTGAAAAGCAGAGTCAATTAGATGGGAAAGGCATTTATCCAATGCAGCTCAGCACTCCAAGCAACAGCTTAAAAAAAAAAAAAAAAGCTAGAAGATTGAGGCACCAGGCAGCAACCAAACGATGTATTTCTGGCCTTTTTTCCTACTCATGGCGGGCAACATAGCTCCTCGGAAGAGGGTCATAGTAATCCCGTTTTTTCCCGTGATCCGTTGTCAATCCGAGGACCGAAAGGCACGGCGGCGGGCTGCCTCCCAGGGCGCTGGGTGACTTCCCCGGAGCCTCTCTCTGTGAAGACAACAGCAGTCCTGGAGTGAGAGAGCCAGTACACGGCGCCGCAGCGGAGCCGCGAGAAATAATAATCAACAACCAGCCTACGGCGGGTGTAGTATTTTCTCCCACCAGAGGGGAAAGGAAAAAAAAAAGTGTATTTTGCCATCTAGCGCGCCCGTGGAGAAGCCTGCCCCGCACTCTCCTCCCACAGCCCTCTCACTTCCCAGCCCAGGTGTGCACTGCATGACCAGAACGAAAGCGCAGCAGAAAGCAGCCCCCGGCTCCCGGCGTTACCGGGTTTGGTGCTGCCGGGGCTGCGCCGTCCCATTCGCCTCCTTCGGGCCGGCACCGCGGCGGCGGCTAGACCTCCCCGCGCTCCGCGCTGCCAGACCCTCAGTGAGGGATACATTTCCAGTCACGGAGTATTTTTGCTTGTTTTGTCTCTCTCTCTTTTTTTCTTTCCTTTTTTTTCTTTTCTTTCTTTTGAATTTCTCCTCGGCTACTGTCCTCATGCCTCGGCTGGGGTCGGAAATGTCTACCTCAGCTGCACCCCAGCCAGGGGAGGCACGCTCTGCCCAGCCCTGCCCCGAGCCGGAATCCACCCAAACATCACATTTTTCCAACCAAGTTATCTTTTTTTTTTTTTTTTCCTCCTCATTTTCCACCGTGGGGAAGCGACCCACAACCTAGCACCGCACATCACTGCGGTTCTTCGCTGACGCTGGCAGATTGTGGTGCGTTGTGATCTTCTTTTCACCTACCTTGAATCCCTGAGCCCGGCAGCCTGCAGAGAGCTCTCCTGGGGTGAGGAGCCCAACTCTTTAATTGGCTCATTAATGGCACGGGGAAAAGTTTGCGCCTGTCACTGCTCCTCGCACCGATGGGCAGACAGACATTGGCCGCCTCCCCATCCCCTTTATCAGCTCCCAGGCTCTCCGTCTCACATAACGAGGGGTGGGGTGGGGTGGGGGGACGAGGTTGGTATTAATGAAGAATCCCTAATTTGCGGCTGAGAAATGCCTAATAACTTCTTGATGGCTAAAAGCCTTTTAGCACAACTTCATTTCTCTCCAACTCCCCCCTTGGCCCCCCTCCCTCCCCCCCGGCCGAGCCCTCCCTCAATGCCACTCACGGACCCGCCTCGCGTCCCGTTGGCCGCCGCCACCCCGCGCCCGGCCTCCCAGTGGCGGAGGGGGCGGTGGCGTCACGGGGACACGTTCCCACCCTTCTCCCGCCTCCCCTCTTTCCCTGTGTCCGCCCTCTGACCTGGAGGCGCGGCCGGGGGGAGTGGGGACACACAGACACCCACGGGCACACACAGACGCGCACACACATCTTCCCCCCGCGTACCTGCTGGGGGTTTATTCGAGTTGAGGTGGGTACATTTTGGCCGTCGCCTCTCCGCTGGGGTGAGCGGCCGAAGTCCCGCAGGGCTGCGGGTGGTGAGGATGGCCGCAGTTTTACACACCCACGCACATTTCCCCACCCCAAAGCCCACCGAGCCAGTGGTCGGTCTTGAGAGAAATAAGCTGCGGTCACGTCCCCTGCTGCCCCCGCTCCGTGACACCCCCAACTTCAGCCACGTGCAGTTTTCCCCTGGGCTGATGCGCTGCGGGACAGCGTGAATCGGGTCCCCCGGCGGAGGGGGAGAAGGATGGAGAAATATTTAAATTAATTTTCTTGATACACGCTGGAAAAAAAACCCAACAAAACAAAACAATAAACGATCTCACTATCAGGAAAAAAAAAAAAAAAAAGGAGAGGGCAAACCCCCCCAAACTCAAATCCTCCTACATTAGAAGACAGAGCTTCTTTAAAACTGCCCTCAAAGTGGATGTGGGGGTTCTTTTTTTTCCCGGGAAGCGCGACTATTCCTAATCTCGTGTGTCCCCTGGGGAAAATAACCCTAAAAAGATGACGCTGCTCCTAAAACTGCTGGCCCCTGAAAAGAGTAGATAGAGCAGTGAGAGAGCGCCTGGAGTGGTGGGAGAAGGGTTGTAGAGTCTTTCCTAAAACCGTAGCGGACTCTCAAAAGCCTGATATAATAGCCAAACCACTCGGTGCGAGACTTCGGCTAAAATAACTGGCAGGCAAGAGTCGGAGTATCTCGAGGAAGAAGAAACAGTCTTGGTTTTCTAAAGAAGAAAAACAGCAACCAAAAAAAAATAAAATTAGCCTTTAAAGCACCTCATTCCTTTTGCTCCGCGGCCGGCTGCAGTTCGAAACGCAAGCAGTGCAGACCGCCTGTTCGCCGCTTATCACCTTAAATCTCCCCTCGGTTCAAAGCTTTCTCCGAGCTCATTTGGGTAAATAAAGGATAGACGGAAAGAGAGGCATTCAACAACTCCTCTGGGTGTCCAGGCGTCTACATGAACAGAGAAATGTATCCACGTAGTCTCAAATGTTCTTTTGATTGTCTTGTTTACCGAGGCGACTCGTTGTTAAACAAACACGAACGCAAGGCATTCAGTGAAGGTAAGGGTAAAAAAAAAAAAAAAAAAAAAAGGAACGCATCCCTCCCCACCCTGTCATGTTATAAAGCGATCGGCGCTGTGGGGGAAAGTGATACTGAATTTACAAAAAAAATCTTCCCTGTATGTTACTGCCCTCAGGTGTAACGTGGGTTTGGGGGACAAGAAAAGGATTTAAAAAAAAAAAAGGTCTTCCTTCTGGTTTTCATTTGAGGTAATTCTCCTCCTAAACGGCACTGACGTCTCTCGGAGGGTATTTAGACATATGGGCAACAACTGGACTAACACTGTCAGGTAGCTCACGACTTATTTGTCAACAAGAGCCCAGAGAGAGTGTCTTCTATAACACTCTTGGTCTGGGAAAAATAAATAAATCAGTAGGATACACTTCTGCTAATTTGTGCCAGGGAGCACGAGCATCCACCTTACCAACCCCACACAGCCCCATCGAAGCCCGTAGTTCACCGAGGATTCTCTTTCCCGGTGTACCGGCACTCGGTTTCTTCCCCGCAGCCTGCGTGGGTGACAGCGTCCTCACCGGTTCTCCCGTGGCTGGGGCCCGAATGGTTAGGGCTCGACGAGCCCCTGTGTAGATTTTGAATGTATAAATGCTACGGTAGATAAAGTACAAGATGTGAAAGGACTAAAGGCCGAAGGGCAGTTGTTCAGCTCTGCAAGTTACAGCAACCGTGGACAAAGTCACCTCTCCACCGAGCCACCACCGCGGGGTCGGTAGGCTGGGGACTGAGCGTCCAGCAGATTTCAAGAGGCGGTTCCCGAATGATGGGGCCGTTTCAAAGACATTAACCTTGTTTTCCTTCATCAAAACAAGTGGCTTCTGCAAGCGGAGATCAGACGTGGCACTGCCCCGTTCCAGGTGTACCGGCAAAGGCAGCTCGCAGTAGCTAAATTCGTGGTTTTCGTATCAGCCGAGAGCCCGCTGTCACCGACCCCGGTGAAACCCGTCCACCCTGAAAGAAGAGTGCGTGATGTTGTTGAATAAATGAAGCGAATGCACCCCTGCGGGATGCCCGCGCCCGGCATACGAGCCGTGGGAGCGGAGCTGAGCGCAGCGGCGGCGCGGCGCGGACACCTGCGGGCCCAGGGGCTGGACCCCGGGAGCGCACGGCGGCTCCGGCCCCTCCAGGCGGGAGAGAGGCACTCCGGCCGCCTGAAGCAGATGGATAGCTGTGCTCAGTTCAGATGCAGTTATTCTCGGGCGAGAATCTCCTGGAAAACAGATAATACTGGAAAATTGAATAAACAGGTACTGCAGTGCCATTTGATTTTAAAAGGTGCATAATAAAATGGTGCATCTAAAGAAAGGCTGAGCTAAAACAAAGCGTTTCACAGACAGGTTTCCAACTATAGTAGAAAACTTGTGTAGACAGACACAATATGCAGTGTATCTTGCAGCATGTGTGCGTGAGCGTGTGTATGTGTGTGCCGAGGGGCAGGCGGGAAAGCTGTACAATTCAAAGCAAGAGAAAAAAAAAAGAAAAACCCTACCGGACCATTTCCCTATAGGACAGATCAGATCCAGTTTCTTTTTTCAGCACATTCGGACGTACTCCGATGTATTTATTGGTTTACAAATTTGGATGCGTTTATTAATCTCCCCTATAGAATGAGGTGGCCATTTCTTGTGCAGAGAGAAAAATCTCTTCGAACGTAAGCCATCACTTAAACACCGCTTTTGTCGGTAAATTAACGATGCGGGTCGCTCTCACGATTAAAAANAAAAGAAAAGAAAAGAAAATTCGGAAATTCGGCCTGGTATTAGTTACGGGCAGATTTCCTCACGCCAAACCTCCCTCATCTTTGTACCGACGAGAAGCGGGATCCGACCTCGCCTGGACCCTCACGGCCGAAGGGAGCGCCCCGCCACCGATGTGTGTCCCTGAGCTGCGGTTCATCCCGGGGGTACCTGAGGGAGTGCAGGCGTTTAGAGACCGAGACTGTTTTTTCAGAACCCAGTAACTTCAAATACACGCACTTGGGTACCCTGGTGAATTGGAGTGTGATGTGAATTTTCATCCATGCCCTCATCAAGGCTTTATTGACATAAATATACACGGCAAATGCTCTTTGAGACCATTCAGAAGTAATTAATATGTTTTAACTGATCTAGATCTTAACCTTCAAGATTCAAACCATGCTCTAGGTACTTTATTCCTGCTCTTTTGCTAATGTTATTAGGATGTTCAGGGCGGCAGGACAAGGAGAAAGCCGATTCTCTAACACAGGAAATAGTTAATGAACTCTTGGATAGCAGTTCTCAGATATAAGCGTTTCTGAATGCATTTCTTAAAAATGATTACGGAAACATTGCAAAATTTGAATAACTGACCACTAGCATGATTGTTAGTTATTTTAGGCAACTCCTTCAAACAATTTTTGGCGATATATCCGTGTTAAGAGATACTTTGCAGGGAGGAGAGACGCTTCTCTTGACTACGCACTCCTTTCAGTTTTATTGTTTTTGGCATAAATGTAACGAGATGATTTATATTCAGTTTTCCAGGGGAGGCAGAGGTCAGTACCTTTTAGCCTTTATCTTATTGAACACTCCTGCTAATGATCGGAAGTCAAGCTGTCTTACTGTGACACGGAGCAGCGAATGAAAACATAAACTAAATATAAAGAAACGCTAAAATCTACTTCATGGCTAGTAACAGTTACCCCAAGGGACTTTTTTTTTCTTATCTTCTTATCTTCTTCATTTCCAAAGGAGCCTGGTACACTGAACACCCGAACCGAGCTGAAATGCCCTTGTCAGGAATGAGAGGTTCGGTAAGGACACGGGACTGGAACTTTGACGAAATGAAAAACTTCAGAAAGTGCTTCCCTGTACCTGTAACCTGTACCTGTACCTTCACAGACATCCTGCCTAGCTTTGACAGCGCCTTCTACTGCACCGGTGTGCGTTGTTTCCCTCCCGCTCCCGGACGGTACCGGCGGTCCGGGAGGTCGCGGCCCCTCCTCACCTGCTCCGGACTCCCCCGGCCCCGGGGCCGGAGGCGGAGCCGAGACCCGCGCCCCGCTCCCTCACTGCGCCCCTCGGGGCCTGCCGCGCCCTGCCGGCGCCGCCTGAAGGCCACCCCCACGCAGGGCTCCCTTCCCGTGAGATCCCTCTCCCCTGCAGGTCGTCACGGCGCTATTCCTCTCCCTTCTCCTGGCGGAGGCGAGGGCCCGAGGCCCGGCGGCGGCAGCAGCCGGGGAGAAAGCCAGCCGGGCCCCGGCTCGGCCGCCGCTCCCTCGCGGGAGGGCAGGGCCGGGATGCCGGTGCGCTCCCGCCCCGCAGAGCCCCTGCAGAGTTTCTGGGGAGGCTTCCCGGCGGCCCAGGGCTTTGTTCGGCTGCGGGCTCTCTGGGAGCTGGGCAGCGGGCTCTCTGGGAGCTCGGCAGCAGCCTCCCGGCGCTCCGCTTCCCTCCCTTCCCTTTCCCGCCCCTCCGCCTCCTGCCCGCCCGCGGCCGCGGGGCCCGCAGCGCTCCACGCGCCGCGCCGGACCCCGGCACGAGCGCGCTCCCCTCAGCGCTTCTCCCCCTCAGGCCGCGTCCCGCTGCTGTCCCGGCGCTGTCCCGCCGCCCCACTCACTGTCCCCTCACCTGCGAGGGAGGCCGGCCAGGCCAGGAGAGGGGCCCACACCATACCGGCCACCGGTGCTTGTCCCCCCCTCCCTCAAGTTTGTGGTTTCACCTGGCTGGGGTCGAATCAGCCCTCCTCACCTCTAAAGGAGAGGGGTCTGAGCTTTGCAGGAGCGATGGGGAGGAAACGTCCTTTTCACGCTGTTTATTATTTGTTTTGTTGTGCCATGTTGTGTTTCACCGTGCCAGTCCCAATCAGAAACGTCCTTGTGGGGGCTTTGCCCAGGTACGGGCCGACTGCAGGCAAGCCAGGGGAGCTGCCTCATGGCAGGGGGAACCCTCCTCAGGAGGGTGGGCTGCCCCAGGCCTCTGGTACAGCGTGAGACCTGCACTTGTTCATGTATGCTGGTGGAGCTGTGTCAGGCTTCCTTTACACCCTGGCTATCACCGAAACCTCCTTTCCCAAGGCCTGGCTTTGATTAGTAAAGGAGTTATTTCATTAGCCGGGGGAAAATCTGTCAGCAGAAGCCTGTTTAAATTTCAGCACCCCAAAGAATAATGCTTAAAATAGTGGGGTCCATTCCACAGTCTGTTCTTACTATCAACCTGATAATTAACAGGTCACAAATAGACTTGTATCACTGCTTTGTTTCAGTGGAGGAGAGCAGCTTAACCCGCCTTGAGGACACACTTCGCTTTGAAATAACACATGCCCGTTTCAGATGAAATCAATAGAAAGAGGAACCACCCCCCTCTGTTGCTCTGAAACTCTTGTCTTCAGCCTCCTATTGCCCCAGAGAATAGGCTTGATCAGACCAAAAAAGGAGGGATGCAGAGTATGAGTCTGCCTGACAGCTCTGGAGCTGGTGCCCATTCTGCTTGGTGTATATCCTAATCATCATGGTGCTTATGGCTTTGCTGAAAGGCAAGGTGGGGAGCATTCCCTGCATGGGTTTTAACAGGATCTGTTCTTGTTTTTGTCTCATACCCATTTGTGGTTGCAAGTTTAACGTTTTTTATGAGCATTGCATGCTAAGCTGGGAACAACCTCTCTTTTCTGAGTTATTTGGTCATTCTGCAAGCCTGTCACTACTCTCCTCTGCATTCCCCACGTGGTGAATAGATGCCTTCAGAAATAATGTGGAAGAGATGATGTCTTCGAGTAAAACACTGTGGGATCAATTGCTCTTATTGGGTAGGGGCATAGGGAAACAGCACCAAACTTCTAAGCATGAGTCCAGCTTACAGAGTGTTTCAGACTATGCTAAATTTGTTGCTGAGAGATAAGGGTGTTTCCCAAGGCTTGGCACATGCCTGTGATTAATATTTTTTTTCATTTAGGTTTTGCGTCACTGCTGAAATGTTTTGTCTAAACCCTGATTTCTGACTATTATTCACTGATAGTGGGACTCCATTTACATGTGATGGCTGGACGTACCCAGCTGAAGCTAGAGCCTATTCAAAGGACAGTTTCCACACAGCACCTCACCTGAGGAGTGTCCACTACTTGCAGCTGGAGGAAAGTTTAGGGCTTGCTTGCTATGTGTTATTACTCTAAGGCTTAGCTAGCAGATGAAAAAGAAATTAGCATTTCTTTGGTCTGACAATAGCTTAAGTGATGTTAATGACACATTTTTGAAATGTGTCAAAGCATTAGGATGTACCGGAGTCAGGTTTTAATTTTGACTTCTGCAGAAAATGCTCCTGGTGCATGGCACAAATCAACCACTTGTCAGAGCAGGCATAGTGGAGAGTGAGGAGAAGACTCTGGGTGTGAGGTCCCGGAGTGCACCAGTGAGCCTTAACAGCCCTGACCAGCCTGGGCTGGCAGCTCCCTGCTCTGCTCCCAGTGCTTTCCTGAGCCCGGCCATAGGGGTTTCTGTGCCCAGTGCCCCTGCAGCTGTGCCTGTACCTCACTAGGCACTGTGCTGTTCTAAACCCTCACCCACAGACTGACTTCCTGCCTTGACCTTGGACCTGCCTTGCTACCCTGGACTTGCCTGATGGCTTTGGCTCTGGCATCAGCCTGGCTGTCACCCCTGTGCCTGCCCTGTTCTCCTCATTCAGGTAATGTGGTGTGGGCCCTGGCTAGTGAGGAATGTCCTGGCTGTCACACTTGGCTTGTGGCTCCCCATCCCATCCCAGCCCCACAGCCCAGCCCTTGTTGTTCATGGATATTGGACTGCTTTTATTCATCAGAAGGCTGCAATGACCCTTCTGCTTTCCCTCTAGGGCAAAGGATTCTCTGTCTCTAGTGGGCTTGTCTATGTTCTTTTGCTTTTCTAGGGGTAGTGTCTGTCTCAGAAACTGTTGCACGCTGGGGTCTTTCCTGAGAGATGCCACAGACCTCTTCATAAGCTCGTCTGCAGTTATGGGACCTTAGAAAACACAGGGCTGGAGAAGGAAAGCTGTTGTATGGTACAGAACTTCCTTTGATTCCCTGAAAGGAGCACATCTTTTGAGTGGCAGAGATGTGAATAAGGGCCCAAAGTTCCGTGAGATGTTGGACTTGCCTAAGTTTGGGTAGAGTTCAACTGCTAAACGGTGGAGGGGAAGAGATTAGAGGGTAAAGGTTCCCTGCACCCAAAGCTTGCCTGCCATTTTCCATATAGGAAGATTATGCAGGAACTTCTGACCGCCTTGGAGGGCCAGGGGGCTCCACAGGGGTGCAAGAATGATTCTGCCCAGATCGGTTTACAAGGCTGGGACCATACAATATAAGCTGTTGGAGGCAAGGGCTGTGTGTATCTCCATACAGTGCCGATCACAATAGGATCTTATTTCTGCTTAGGGCTTCCAGATGCAACGCTAGTCAATGTCTATAGTAAACAATAATATTAATAATAAGTATTAACATGCCAAGCTACAAATCACTGGCATAGTTTTCCAATATTGCTGGTTGCTTTCCAGTATTGTCCTCCAGCCTCACTGCAGTATATTGTGTACAAAAGAATTGAAACCCAATAATTGGCGTGTCAAGAGTTTGAAGGCATGATCACATTTTTTGTTTTGAAATCTGTCTACTGAAACAGATATCACAACAAGTGAGTTCACTGGCCTAATAAACCCTGTGTCCAGTATGCACACACTGTTCTGTGTCCCAGGACATCAGCAATTAGGCTGGTAACGAGGCTGCTGTTGCATAGAATAATCAGTATGAAAATGTTAAAAGTAAAGCATAATGGGAGAATAATGCAGCAAAAATGTAAACAGTAGACCTCAGATACCACACATTTTCACTTATGGGAAGACAGCTGAAAAGAAAGCTTTTGCTACAATTTGTTTTCTCTGCTTTACTGAATCTATAAAAAGTCTACAATGACTTAGTTCTTCTGACCACAATAACGTAGCTTTACACTTCAAACAGAAATACAGCTTTAAATTTAGATTTTAATTTCATGTGTTATTGCAGATACAGTAGAAACTTTACACTAAAATAACATTTCTGCTATAAGCCAGCTCCTTTTGTGCTACTGAAAGAAATAATAATGAGAAAGTATTCCAGCAGGAGGAGCTGGTTTAGAAGCAAATGGATTCCATGGCAACTCCTGACTCTACATGACACCTAATAACTAGCATTTATGTTGGAAATTGTCTGTGTTATCTTGTACCCCAGATCTGATCTTTTTATAGGGTTTTCCCCTTATTTTAAAGCAAAAAAACTGGTAGGGTGGTGTTTTTTTAATATAGATCCTAAAATAAGCATGAAATTATATGAGTTTGTCTGCCTCAAATGTTTTCTCAGGCAAGTTGTTTTGAAATGGATTTCATTTTTTAAAAAATTATTTCAGAAATAAAATATTTGCCGGGAAAGGTATTGATCTGTCAAGGGAAGAGCTTTATAGGAACAGAATACTGGAACTGTGTATGTTTTAACATCATGAAATATCCATATTCAACAGTTTGAAACATAATACAAGAAGATCCAACTGAATCAGACCAGTACCTTGGTTCTCACAGTGCTGAATGCGCCAGGGGAATCTCGTCATGGGGCAGCTGGAGAATAACCCAGTCCTATGGGCAACCTGTCAGCCAGTCTGACTGATTTATGACCTGAAGAATGTGGATCTGTTTCCTTCTCTGCCATGATCCAATCTAGTGGGGCCTGACAACTGCTGTTTTTTGAGTGTAGAATATTTGAACCTGCTACTTTATACCTAGATTGAAAGAAATCTGTTCTTAAACTGTCACATGATAAGCAACCTTTGCTTTTGACTGTTTCAGTACTACTGCATGGTTTTAGATACTTCATGACTGAGAGAACATTAGCTGGAATTAACCCTGGAGATGAAGATTTCTGTAGATGCTTTGTGGCCTGGCTGTTTTCTCAGCCAGCTGTTGCTTGAGGGTCTCAGATGGTAGAAGAGCATAGTCCAGGCCTGGAAAAAAGTAAGTGGTCTCCTGTGGTCAAATGAAAGCTTATTCAAGTTTGTGTTGCTTATCCCCTTTTTGGTGTGAGTGAAAGAACAAAGAAAGTGCATCTGAAAAAAGCCTTCCATGTTTTGTGATTGTTTGGCCAGGGACAAGTGCAATCACAAGAGGGTGTTCTAAGGTGCAGAAGTGAATGGTGGCCAAAATGAGAAAGATGAAAGTGTCTGGAGTAGTCTAATCCTATTACTAAGTGCCATTGGTAGCATCTATATTTAAATATTGGTACCTTTTGAAGCTGTCTATGACCATTCAATTTTTGCCCAGGGAAAGGCGTGCTTTGTTCCTCTTCCTGTTCATAGAGATAAGATACGTATAAAACATGGAGCAATCATTCAAAACAGGGAGTATTGGTCAGCAAATATACTAAATGGATGGGTAGAAAATATGTCTTGGTTTGGCTAATCTTTTACTGTTACTTACAATTAGATGCTGGCATAGACTTCCTTGAACAGAGACCCTGATCTGGCACAAAGGTGTTTGTGACTAGTACTCGGGATCAAAACCAAACTACTCTCAGAAGGGTTATAACTGATCATAAACCAAATGTGATTTAAAAAAACAAAACAAAATGTAAGGCTATAGTCAAGCTATGGGAACTAATTTGATGATAAAGGCGTAGAAATGGAAAATACAGAAAGCTCAGAGAAAGGTGCTCTGAGTAGTGACAGCAGTAAGAAAATAATTTTTGAAATTGTTTAGGTGCATTTCTTTATTTTTACCTACAAGAGAGAAGTAAGTACATAACAGACAAAAGAAAGAAGGACATAAATGAAATAAAAGCAGTACTAGACAGATTAGGAAATTGAAATGGAGATGAGGTGAAGGCTAAAATGGAGGAGAGGCCAAAGTTATGGGAAAGAAAGAACAGTTAGTAAAAATAGAAATTTCAAACAGGGAATTACATGATTTATCCTTATTTCTGTACCTCCTTACATTGCTGTTGTTCATAGTCTTAAGATTTGTGGTTTGGAGAAAGCAGAACAGTTTTGCTTTGGTGATCTCTGCTAGACTGGTGTTCTTACATGAAAATAAAAGTGGCAGACGAAAGAATCAAATCCCGATTGTGGACAAAATATGGCTGTTTTTCTTATTTATTGTTGACTGTGCAATTGCAGGAAAAGAAAAGGGTGTAAGTAAAGAAATGAAGCAGTAGAAGTTAATTTTATAAGAATTTGTCTTCTCCAGTTACGCATAAACCTGATGCATAGGCAGGGATCTGATTCCAGGCATTAATCTTTTTTGCTCTTTCAAAAGATCAAAGCAATATTTCTCTTCTGAAAGTTAGTTTTGATAGGTTCTTGCCCTCCTTCAGTACCAGTGGCAGCAGTAACTGCTAACTTCAATGACTTGTTATTTTCATATTAGTAAATAACATGTTCATGTTCCTAAAATATTTATGTATATTATATAGACACATACAAAATCCTACCATGAATCTGTTCTTCCTTCCCTGAGAAATGTTGACTTAACTGACTCTATTTTATTAATGTCACATGTTATACTTCCAAATGCAAGGAAATGGATAATTTTTAAATGTTAACATCAAGTTGGTGTGATATAACATGAGAGCTCCAAGTGCAGGTGTGTAAAATGGGAAGAGGAGCATATGTAGTTTATAAAATTAAGACTATACACTTTCAGGGATATAGCCAAGAAAGGCTTTTGAAATAGCAAGAATCTCACCCCAAATGCACCTAGAATAGAATTCAAGATGTGAAGTGCTTAAATTCCCCTAACTGGTGAATATGTAAAATTTGGCGTCTCAAAATAGACTGGATAACTGCCTATGAGGAGGGAAGCATAGCACAGAGGTGGAACACAGAAATGTAACTTACTTTTGGTACCTTGCCTAAGACTAACAGACATGTGCTTGTCTGTTTAGAATATTATTTGGAACCTTCCCCTGAAGATAGAGGCTTGCTGTCTTTCAGAATGAGGCATGGGACTTGTGCTTTCTTATTGAAAAATTGGCTGCATTCCACCATCCCATCTGTTCCCATACAAAATTCCTTCCATCGGTTCTTTCTTCTCTTTTCTGAACACATTTCCCCCTAGAGTGCCCCAATCACCAGGTAAATACTACAGGATGCTTTTGTGGAAGCTGTGCCATCATGCAAAATTATTTGGTGTAATGAAAGCAGATGAGATAATATAATAAAACCAAACAGGACTATTGCCTCACAGCAGCCCTATCTGCAGGATTCAAAGCTCTGTCCTTCCTTGGAAAAGAGAATCTTATCCTGTTTTTCTCATTAGAGGTATTTTTTTCATCTAATTTCATCTTTTCATGGTCATAAGTTCTTAGTCTGTTCCTGTAAAGTCAATGGTGCCTAAGAATTAAATAACTTTAGGACATTACTTACCTATCCAATTCAAGAAAATATAATTTATCTCTAAATTAGAAATGTCATAAAATCTGCAGCTGTTAATCTTTGAGTCCTGGGTTTGAGTGAAGGATTAGATAATACTAATGCTGCTGTCTATTCACCAAATCCTTTGAAAGTAATAGCAGAAACTAAATTTAATCTATTAATAATATATGTTGGGAATGTATTTTATCCTGCAGTCTCTGAAGCAAAAGGGCAATGCACCAAGAGAAAAGAAACTTCAGTGTGTTTTTTGGTTGGTTAATGTTGGGATTTCTTTCCAGGTTCTGTTCATTTCCTGAGAAGAACCCGTATTTCCCAAAAGGTTTTCATTGATGGAGTTAAATTAATCCAGCTGTTTCCCCCAAGACTTTCAGACAACTAGATAGGCACTACACATTGTGAAAATGAAGAAACAAAGCATTTGGAATTCTCATGAGTATCCTTATGTTGAGATTTCTCCTTTTTTTTTTATGTTTATGAAGAATAGAATATTCTAGCAATCCATCTGGACCCATTCTAAAAGAACACCCTTATTTATGAAAGGGATTGGTCCTTTAAGGTCGGCATTCCCTAAAGAACCTGGTCCTGAGAAAAGTTGGGAAAAGCTTCAGTTATTTGAAGTGCCTTTAAGTTTGGAATAGAAATTTCGGCTCCCGTTCCCAAAACAGCATCAGAGCACCCCTCTAGGCATACTGTCTTGCCAGTGAAGGAAGCTGAAGCTTGATCTGGAAGGCCGACATACTCCTCCCCTCCTGTAGGAACTGTAGGCTCAGGAGGGGCCCTGAGCTTCCTCTGTAAATTTTGTAGTGGCTGTGCAACACCCAGGAGCTGGCACCTGACTGATGACCTCCTGTAAGACACATAGAAGGAGAACTGAATGTGTAGTGTCAACCTCTCAGAGTGTTCCTGACGTTCAGAAACTTTACCAACTGTGATTTCTTCTGCATTGCTGGGGGGCATTGCAAAAAATGCCACTACAATTATATATAACTGGGGGAAAGAAAAGTCCTCATGCTGTCTGAACATGTCCTGCAACTTCTAAACCTTTTGCTAAGATGTCTTTGTGAAGCCTTCTGATACATATGCACTGTATGTAAACGATGGAGGCTATCCTCTCTTGAGGAGAGCATGTATTGTTGCAATATCTGAAGGACAAGGCTGAAAGGTATTGTCAGTGTTTCCCTGTAGGAATCAAATAAACATGTATGAGAGGCACAAAGGCAGGACTTGTACTTGACCAGATCTGTGTCACATGTGTGGATACGGTCTACAACTATTTCACTTTCGTCAGCTGTGAACATTTCACTAACAAGGAGAACTGAGAAAGCTCCATGTCCCTCTTTTCCCAGATTAGCTCCTTCCCTCTTTGAATAAAGTCACATAGAATTAAAATCTAAAATTAAACTAGCATTTGCCTCAATCATACAGCAAGCTGTGATGAATATTTTGCACCTATCTTATTTGCTCAATAAATTCTTGAAGTAACATTGCATCAAATTTTGAGTTTAGCACAGTAGGGCCTTATGAAGTTATTTGTAGATTGCATCTTTCAAGAATCTGATCATGGACCAGTACTTCCTCTCTGCTGTGTCCTATAACCAGAGAATGAAACTTCCCTAAAGGTCCTATGCTGGAATGCTTAGTCCAAGGGCAACATGGGAGACTCTGTGAGAAGGGAAGTGGTGTGGGATGGGACACAGCAGAAGCATGCCAAGGAAACAGTAACATCCTGTAACTGGGGTAAACTGTTAAATAGTCACTTAGTTTAGCCTTGTAGAGTTGTACGTAAAATAGGGGGAAAAAAACTTAAAAAAAATGGGGATTAATCTTGTTTTGGCATGGGTGAATGAAAATGCCTTTTAATGGAGGTGACAGAATCATCTCGATGTTTTTCCCAGCTCTCCCTTTAGACATTGTTAGCATTTGAGAAAATAAAGGAAGGCTTAATTGCAGAATCTTCACAGCTACAAAGGTGACAGTTTATCAGAACCTGATCTTACTGTGCTACCACAGTAATTAGTTCCTAATTAGTTGGATTTGCTGAAAAATACATGATGGGGACTCACCATGTGTTATTGGCATCTGAAACAATTTCATCCTGTTAGCTAGAAGAAAGTACTGCTGTCAGGAACTTAGGCCTAATTTTCCCACATTAGCACTGCCCAATATAAACTGAGTTATTTCCAATCCAAGGTGCAAATTTGCTACTGTGTGAAGAATGTGCTTCATCACATTTCCTGTAGAGATTTGGAGTGCAGTAGGAAAGGATTGTGATATGTCTACACTCCCTTTTCTACCAGTGTTCTTGCCAGTAGTTAATAGCATCTAGTTAATAGCTCTGTAACTATTTGTACATGTGTCATGTTATTGAGAGTGTGATTTTTAAAAATGCCCAGTTCACCTCTGTTATCATTAAAATTAGTGGGAGTCTTATTATTTGGAATGATAATATTAATCCTAGAACACTTTTAATTCTTTATTTCATGGATTTTCTAGCAGATAAACGTCTTTTACTTTCCTTTCCCCTCCATATTCAAATGCACATTTTTATTGAGAGTCTTGGTAGGACAAGACTAAGCTGGAGGAGAAGAGCAGCAGTGAAGTCTAATGCATGGCCTTAGTGAAGATTTAATGCTTCTTATTTTTGAGGGGACATTTTAATAGAGAAGGTTGTGATTTTCTAGGAATAGAGATGCAGAAGAAAGACTTGGAAAGCCTTGCAGTATGGAGCTTGTTAGAAGATCTAAGGACACAACATACTGTAAACATATTTAATTGCAGAATGGTGCAATTAATCCTCACTGTGGAGAATCCCTTCCTATAGAACTAGGAATTATTTATGAAGAGACTCATTTATTTCAAGGATTACAATTGCTTTCCAGAGAAGTTCCTTTAATATAGAATTTCCTTTCACACAGTGCACGTGAAAGCAGCTTAAACTCTTACTGCTACCAGTGTATGACATCAGTAACAAACTTGGTTTGTCCATTCTAGAGCTTTTTTGCAAATCACTTCAGAAAAATGTGTCAATTTCTGTGAGCGTCAGTCTTGGCACCACCTGCTGAAGTGCAGTGCAGTCTGAGAAGACATGACATTTGACAAGAGACATTTTTAGAAAGGAAGGTGGGAGTCAGACATAGCTGATAGAAAAGACATAGTACATAAGCAGAAATGGGAGTGACAGCTCTCGGCAGAAGCCCTACTCACCTTTTTGTAGCTCACCTGTCTGTTTGGGCATCCTATGGCATCCAAGCCTTTTGTCAGAAAATATTTTTTCTCATGAAGCAGGAGAATTCTCCTTCTCATAAAATTGCTTGGAAGAGAGAATTTAGAACACTGCAAAATATCATGGGCTTGATTAGCCAATTAAGATTGAATATCTAAGCACCCACCTCATGCTACTGGCCCCTGTAACATGGGGATGACAGAAGTGACACATGACCTTTGAAAGATTTCCTGTCTTCTGGAGTGGCAACCGAAATATCTTTTGTTTTTTTAAAATTTCATTAGATGCAGTTAACTGAATTGCAAACTTGACTACACAAGTGACAGGGAGTCAATGTGGCTACCTGAATGTAGATATCAAATGCTATTTCAGGTGACTTGAGTTACTTGAGGCATCCACAGAAGTTGACAGATACAAGAGCACTACATTTCACCGCTGATAGCCCTCTGCAGTTGAGGTATGTTCTTCTGGAGCTGAATGTAGAGGCCAGATGAGATATTTCCTATTAAATGGCGCAAAATCTTTGCATGTAAGCAACTAAACCAAGGCCAAAATGTGCAATTTAGCTGGAGAACTTTAGGCTGTGGAAAAGAATATATACAGTTTGCTTGTATTGCCTTACTTTTATCTGTTTCAATACTTACTACATAGGCTACAATACTGCCCATAGCACATCATAAAAAGGTGATCTTAAACAATTCCTTCTCTCATGATTTACTGCCACTAATATGGATAAAATCTCTGAACAGTTGGGGTTGTAGGATTTACAGATGGTGGAAGGAGCTAAAAAGAAGCTTGCCTTAAATGGGAGGGGCAGAGGCAAGTTGAGAGTGATGATTCAAAACCCATTGTTCATAAGTAAGTTTCTTCACAGAGAACTGATGCCTTTTGGAGCAGTTATCAAACTGTCTTAAAAAAATACCATAGGCTCTTTTTCTTGACTGAGGGAAGAGCATAAGAATTTGGACTCAGGCTGTAATGAGTAAGGGCAGATGTGCATGGGATACTTTCTTCTCTTTAGGTGTACCCCCCAGAACCAGGGAACTTTAATTACATCACTTACATTACTTTTTAAATGCATCCTATTCTGTGAGTGTTCAAGTCTTATACTAGGCTCCAGGGTGAAGGCTGAAAAGAGACTTCCTGAAGTTATCTTCAGGATGACTATCTGGAGGTGGTCTCTAGAAACAATGACAAGAGCAATTTTGGGTCATTCACATAAACCCCTGAATTCATCTGGGTAAGATTTCGGCCTTCAAAGATTCAATTTACAACAGAAAAAGACCTGCAGTAGTGAGGATGGCTTCGTATTGCCACTGATACATTCAGTACCTGGGCTAGAACTGGAATCCTAAGTAAGGTTCTAAACAACAGACTGTGTTATAAGAGCTCCTTCAGAAGAGATGGGGCATGGTGGTATATACCCAAACCTCCTCTATCTCCTGCTGGGCACTGGTGTGATGCTGTTGTCAGACCAGGATGAAGTCACAGAGGCAGACTTAAATATGTCTTGATGCACAAGATGTGCCTGTTTTTTATCGCTTTCCAAGTTTTGGAAGAAGTTTCATACCTGAACAGGTGTGCACTGACTGCAGCTGCTCCTAGAAGGGGAAGAGTATGAAAAAACCTACCTGCCAACTGAAATGAGTAACTTAACATTAAAAATTTCTGTATGTATAGTTTCTTTCATTTATCCATAAAAATAATTATTACATGATTGAGGTTTTGGGGTTTTTAATTTTTTTTTTTCTGTTTAGTTTTCATACTTTTGTTAGACAGCTATTCTCACTTTTCACCATGAGATATCACTGGATTGAACACATTCATTGTTCCTTCTAAGCAGCTGTTTCAAAGATATCAGAATTCTTTCTCTGGGATTTTTCAGCTAAATACTGACTCTAATCAATTTGCTTAAATTAATTCTGTATTACTTTAGACTTTGTCATCATGACTCCAATACTTTTGTAAAAAAAACCAAAAATGCTTCAAATATGTTTAGAAATATCATCAAACTATTTCTAAAAAAGATTAATATGCTAGGAAATACAGTATTTCCAAACCAAAGTACAGATGGCACAAATGACATTACAGAAACTCTTTAATTGATTAATACTGAATACTGAAGCTATTGTCTGCTACTCTGCAGTTAGACTTTTTGTGATGTGCATTTACAAAGCAACAAGAGCTAGCATCACTATGTTGGTATGTTGTTTGACTGTGGCATAGTTCTTTCCCCTAATTAATTAAAATTGTTGAGGGACAATGTATTGTTTCAGCCAAGTTTTCCAAAGAAAAGACTTCATTTCTGTAAAAATTTAAACTTCCAAATTAGATGAAACAATTCTCTTAAAAACGGACTAATGCAATGTGTGAACAACCGAACTATTGCCTAACAATTTGAAAAAACTGCTTCTTGTGTGACACAACACCATATTATATTGATATAGTCTAAATGGCAAAGGTGGCTTTTTATGATCTATCCATCTCTAAATTTAGGGACAATTATTTCTATGATCATCCTACATTCTGAGGCACATTTCTATAGGTAATATATTACCTATAATGATGAAATACAGCATTTTAAACATGATCAGGGGATGAATACACTTAAGTATAGAACTGATAATTTTAAAATCACTTCCCACAATTTAAAGATGCCAGATATGAAATAAATTTCTGGTTAACTCTTGAGCCTTTGCAATCAGCCAGCCTTCTGCTTGCTGCAGTGTGGTGTTGCCAGCAGGTCGAGAGGTGATCAGCACTGGTAAGGCCACACTAGTGGAGCACTGTGTCTGGTTTAGGGCAGAGACAAAGAATTGTTAGAGCGAGCCCAGCAAAAGGCCACAAAATTAATGATGAAGGGGCTGGAGCATCTCTCACGTGAGGAAAGGCTGAGAGAGCTGTGACTGTTCAGCCTGGAGAAGGCTCAGGGAAATCTTGTCAGTGGGTATCTGAATGGAAGATGTTGATAACGACACAGCCAGGATCTTTTCAGTGGTGCCTGGTGACAGGACCAGAGGCAACAGGCACACCTGTTGGTGACACAGAAGGGCCCCTCTTGAACTGCAAGAAATACCTTTTTTAATCTGAGGGTGACCAAACCCTAGCACAGGTTGGCCAAGGAGGTGGTGGAATCTCCATATTTAGAGATGTGGGCCTGGGCAACCAGCTCTAGCTGGCGCTGCCTGAGGAAAGGCGTAAGACTAGATGACCTCTAGAGGCCCCTCCCAAAATCAGCCACGCTGTAATCCTATGTAGGTGCAGCATCACCAGTGTCATTTTTTCCTGGAAAGCTTCTGGTAACAACTCTGCTGTATTCTTTCATCTGGTGAAATACAATGAAATGACAGTGAAATGATGCCTTGGAGAGGTGATGCTTATCAGCTCAATGCAAAGCTGAGCAAGCGCAAATATTAATATTCAGTTTAAGGTCTAGTCTATCTGAATGAAGATGCGCTGACGTTTCTGTAAGTATGTTGGCTCCAAGTACTTGCTCAGCATCTTGAATCCTCTTAAGATTGAGGACTGGCCTCAGCATGTGCAGTCTCATCACAAGATGGATGCTGCTACCTTCTGCTTTCAGATTTATGCCTTGCCTCACGGAGCTGGGAACCTCTTAAGACAATACCTTTTGCGTGGCAGAACTATTCATTGCTCATCATGCCTCCTGTTGCAACCCATTTTTGGAGCCTCATGACCCCTCATTTACAGAAGTTAGTCACCCACTTTAGCACTAAGCCCTAGAACAGGACACCCAATTTTATATGCCTTAGTCCTACAAAATTCAGGAAAAGACACTAAGGAAATTGCAAGTATGTAATATATATGTGTGTGTATATGTAGGCACATAGATGTAAAGAGTACACTTTAATAATTATCTACATAAATTGCATCATTGCTATAATCAAAATACTTTTTATGATTTAGCTTGCCCTTATAACTAGATTTACTGCTCATATAATTAATATAAATTTGTGCAATTTTTCTTTTGATTATCAAATATGGACTATGCATGAAGAGGAAGTTTTGTTACTACATCTCTTGTATTTTATACTTAAAAATACAGTGCAAAACATTCTGGGAATATTTTTATTAAACATGAAATATAACACATCCATCCATATTTTGAGCAGCTCTTAGATCAAATTTTGTATTTTTCCCTATAAATTAAAAAAGTTGACTATTTAAATGCTATTAATAGACAGGCTATACAACACTTTTCAAAATGAAGATGATAGCCCTGAATTTACGCAAATTACAGTATTGTTCAGTCTTTTATTTTGATGTTTTAAAATTCAACTAACAATCTGACTTCTGAGAGAAGAAAGATAAAACAAGAAAAGACAAATCTTCATAAAGGAGTAAGGCCACTGTGGCTAACTCGGTGTCAGAGTTAATACAGCAGTCACTTTCGGTTTCCCTGTTGTCTTGAGGTTTGAAGTTGGTTCCACTAAGGCAGATGCATTTTTGGATGTCCCAGAATGACCAGATATCTTAGTTGCAAGACCAGTTCTTTTGACTGAGTGGGCTTTCCAGGCAGCCTTACTTCAGAGCCAGGTGGCTCCTGGCCTCAGTCCCCTCCGCGGTGCCTTGTGCTGGTACAATGTTCAGGTAAATGTCGTACTGTTGGTCCATGCCAAGGTAGCTGTCGCTCATGAGATACAGCGTGTAGATACACCTGAAAAGTAAAAACAGCATCGTTAGTTTGGGAATTGGGTCTTGATGACTTGGAAAACATAATAACTAAGAGAATTTGAGAGTTTGTCTTACTTTCCAGGAGTTTCTGGAGTATAAAAAGCAACGGAAACAGTATTTCGATTCCTGACATATCCAGTTCTTTTCAGGGCGATGAGTTCTTTTTTATCAACTTCTCCCAGTATCAAGAACCATCCTTCATCCTTTGCTTTGGGGAATCTAGGAGCCATTGCTTTACTGTCCTGCTTTCCCTGTGGGGGAAAAGAAACAGCTTAGGAAAACTAGAAATCACCTTTCCAAAATGACATTTTTCCTTGTATGAAAAGCACCTCAAGACCACCTTGCTGTCAATTGTTAGGTACGGCTATAATTTAGCCAGACTAAAATAGTGCTATTTCTTTCCAGTTCATGGAGAAAAATCCAGTATACAAGACATTATTCCACTTATTTTGTAAACTACTAAAACTTGAATGGAAATACTATTCCCTTTCTGTAATTTTATCTAATATATTCCAAATACAGAAGGGTTAGTTGTAAGCCTAGTATCTTTAAATAAAGCTAATCAATTTTATTCAAGATTAATATAAAGACAAAAACAGCACTTAAAGTATTTATTTGAGTTTGATATAGCAAAAGGAAAGATTATTTCAGTGATTCTTTAAGACAGTGACTTTATTTCTGGAAGCTGAAGACAGAATGAAGCACACTCAATCAACATTCATTTTATGTTTTGTAGAGGGAAAGGTTTTACTGAAGATTTATATGGAAGAAGAAACACCACCACAGCAATGAAGCTTTAGGAACAGCTTGATCCAGCTGTTTTCTACAAAACAGGGATCAGATTCTAGGAGAGAATTATAAAATAGTGATCACCGCTCCTTTCACTTCCATGGCTTCTGCTTAGGAAAAGTCTCTGCCAGTAAATAGAATGGCACAGCAAATAGAATGATGTATGGATGAACTCTGGCCCTTTGTTCTTCCTAAAATAAGACAGTTTCCCCTTGCAACTATGGCGAATCTGCTGTAGTCAGGACAAAAGGTCTTTTGGGAAACAAGAATCCTTTTCAAATAGAATTCTTAACTAATGTAAGATAACTTCAGGATTTTCAACAGAACACATGCATCTCCACTATTATCAAAATGAAATTGTCTTAAGTGCCTCAAATGTAACACCTAAAACTGTTCTCCACTTCTATTTTGAGCTCTTTGCATCTTAACAAAAATGCAATAATTATAATTAAAATTATAATTTTTAATTATTTGAAATGTTAGAGAAATTAATTTGCAAAATTAAAACCATGCTGGTCCATATGCTGCTCATGGTATGTAAATGACAGAAAAAGGCCTGGATAAGTGAGTTACAGCTCCAATGTGAGCAGTGCCTGACATGAGGCAGGTCCAGCTCTCCTCAGAGCTAACACAGAGGTACAGCCAGCTACTGCTGCTGGGACAGAGCAGTTGGAAAATGGTGTAGCTCCTGGAGTTTCTGCCTTGGCACACCAAGATTTGCTGAGGGTTTGCGAGCTGACCAGCTCAGGAGGCAATGAGATGTGCTTTAAATGGGCAAAGGGCTGGGACTGAAATGTAGGTGGGTGAATTGTAGTGGGAAAGAATTGTATGTGGAAGTTGTTCTAAGAGCTGTTCAAAAAAGCATCCGATGTAAAATGTAAGGAAAATATTCTCAGTAAAGGCCTGAGGATGTGTTATGACTAGAAACATATTTATAGGTGTGAGTCTGGTATGCGGTTTGGAAGCACCTGTGAATGCAATTGGAAAGCTTGTAAATTAGTTGGATTTTTTTTTTCATTGACTTGGTCTAGGATTTTACTTTAAGAGCCTACTTACTATACTGTTGCAACCTGAAAAAAAATGTTCTTCACTATGAATACAGAAAAGGCTTTGAAAGTGTTTATAACTTACATAATACTTAAACCACAAAGAAACCTATTATACTGTATAAAGCATCATTGACAATGTAAATGGATTATTGGATACTTGTGCACTGGGGAAGGAAATGATAAACAAGTCTACCTGGTAGCCCATCTGAGTTCTGTGCAGGTTTATTTGGAGCACATACTCTTGATCCGCATGCAGTTTGATCCATCTCTTGTCATCTCGTGTGTCTGTTGTCAAAGAAGGAACAGGTACCTCGTTCAGTGGCTGAACTGCCTCATCCCAACTGCCCTTAATGCTCAGACTGACGTTTAGAATTGGCAAGCGGCACAAGAAATTCCAAGCCTGTAGGAAAACCAGATCCCTATGGATTACAAGATAATCTATACAATCATTGTCACTCTAACAATAACAGTTCAATGCGCAGTCTACATATTTATTCTATATTAATAATATTTTACTGTGTATTAGAATATATGTAATTGTACAACTCCCAAGCATAAGCATAAAATACTTTTCGTTAACCTCTTATGCTACTTTTTTCCTAGCAAATAAAACAAATGTGAAACTCCTTAAGCACGTTACACATGCCTTACTAAGATTACTGATGTCTCAACACAGGAAAAATTCCTTACTGCTCCCGATTAAAGTTTTTTTTCCCTATAAGCCACTTAAAAACTAGTATAATTAAGTTTTAAATTAAACTTCCTTAGCATAATCCATAAAGAACAAGTCACTGCAGTGCTAATTAGCAATAGGCAAACCTCAGAGAGTTCAGAGGATCAGTTCAGATAATTAACCAAAAGTTCAACTGCATATCCAAAGTTATCCCTATTATTTTTTTTTGAGGTTTTCTTGCATCCATCTTCATGAACTCTCCTTCTTAGAGGCTTCCTGAGGAATTTTAAGTCACTGCGGTAACTCTTGAACTGCAACAGGTCCTCAACTTTCTCATCCTTGTGCAGAGAACTGTTGTTAAAGGATACAATCTGTGTAGCTCAACATGACACTCTCTTAGCCTTAAAAAGGCATCTTGAATATGCAGCCCTATGTTTCTCTCATTGTAGTCTCTATCAGACAAGGAAAAAAAAGCTCTGAGAAGCAGTGACAAAAATGGAGGCTTTCATTTAGTAAAGAAGAAAATCAGCACGTTCACGCAATGAAATTTGTTAGGAGAAAGAAATGAGATTTGCTGGGGAATAGAGGCAGTGATTTTGTGGCCTTTCTATGGCTGAAAAGATAGATGAGGATGGCACTGGAAGAAAAAAAACAGGAGACCAAGAATCACCCTCTACTCTGCCATCTTTCCCCTCCACTCCCAGAAAAGAACAGGAATCAGCATATATGAAAAGCTAGAGGGTGGGAAGGAGAGGAAGGAAATAAGAACATTGGTCTTGGTAAAGAACCATCAGATGCCAAAATGGGAACTTGTGGGAATCAAGAGGGTAGGCACAGTCACATGGGCAATAGCATGGAACATAAATGTTTTATCTGGAAAAAGACTAAAGCATATTTTAATTTTCAGGTATGGGTTTGACCATGTAGTGTTTCAACAAAATGTATTTTCATTTAGATTGTGCTCGATGTGTCCAATTACCTTCTCTGTGCGGGAGGGCCTAGGGACCTAACGAAAGCTCAGTTTGCTTTTTCCAGACATCATTGCCACAAGTCATACTGACAATTATAGTACATGGAGTCATAGTGACAATAATAGTGTATGTCAGTACATAATTAGGGATACAGCAGCCAGACTAAGCGGACCTAAGGTCATGCTGCCCTAGGAAAGGTGGTGCTGTCTCTCTCTCCAGCACTCTCCCCACCAGCTCACTGTGCCCCTCTCCATCCCTGGTACGCTGGCATTGCCATGCTGGGATTGTGCAGCTAGATGGATCGGCTTGCTAATCATTTTGGTGACAGCATGAACTTAGATCAGCTTAAAGCTGATTGTGGCAACATATCCTCTAATCCTGCGACTCTGAGTAAGCATGAGCCTTCAGTGCCACTGAAAGGAGTGGTCCAGCCTCCTCCCCTGCTGGCACAAGCATTCACGTAGCCACTTGGCTACGGGCCATTTTGACTGTCAGTGAGAGGGCTGATAGGATTCCTCCTCCTCCCCTCGTCCCCAGACGCTCATTCCCACCTCCTTGCCTGAGGCAGACACAGCATTTGTGCAGCTGTGCGGTGAGCTGGGTCAGTCAGGGGAGGTGAAAGCGGCACGGGGAGGGCAGGACTGCCCATTTCGGCTGCAGCACAGGCTTATTTAGATTAAAATGGCTGCATTACCAGAGCCTGGCTGAACTGAATGAGAAAACTGGTTTCAGCTACGAACTAATCTCTCTCCTCTTCTGTGTATTGCATGAACACCTGTGTCTGTTCAGTGCAGAAGGTGGGAAGGCCCAGCTGTGAGTGCTCAGGAGCTGCAGTGTAAAAGCAGGGGACACAGATGAATTACACTGACATTGATAAAGGAGTCTTAGCTAGGAAACGACAGGAAAATTGTAACAGAAACTAAACAGACACGATTTTAAGAAAAAATACATCTCTCTTTGTCCCAACTCTGAAAGGACATGGGGGAAAAAAAGCAGCACTTTGAAGAAGGTGGAAAAAAAATACCACTGACATTCTTAACTAAGTCGTTGTTGCGAGGATTTTGATATATTTAATACACAAGACTACTAAGCCCACCTCCAGCAGATCACACTGGATGACAGCCTGAGTAGTAACATCTCAACTGGCAAATGATTTTACGTTGAATGTAAAGGTTTTTAAGAAGAAATTTAGGGTAGAAACTCTACAGACCCACTGTGTGAGAGTCTCTGTGCATCTAAGCAGGGTACTGCTGCTGAGATCAGGAGAGGCACCCTGATATAAACCAACCTGGTGATCACCTATTTGGTTTTACTTTAGGTATCATTTACTTTGAAAACTTCTATGTGTCTCAAAGGACAAGACCTGTTACAAATATGTTAGAACAAAGTTTAATTTCAGCAGAGATCATAATTTATTAACTCCTTTAGTAGCATTACCTGTTACCTTCATCATAGTCTGGTGAAGATCATGATTTGGGCTGGTTTATACCACACAACCAACATAATCTATATGTCAAAGGCTGTCATGTCCTCATGCAGCTTTCACAATACAAACAAACCAAAGTCACTCTGAGTAACTTTCTAATTACATAAGAAATAGATTTAATAAGTCATCCCGTGATAGCTATTAACAGTTGTATTTGGTGATCTTAAAAGGTCTTTTCCAACCTAAAGGATTCTATGATGACTTGATTTATCAAGTCTTTTGTATTTGAAAATTAAAGGTAAAGTTAGTACTGCTTGATCAGTGATACAGTATGCACAGCAGGCTGCCTTTTTATCATCCATGCAAGGTGGAGAAAATGAAGAAATGCTTTTCTCACTAAGGAAAAAAGTCAAGTAGTAGCAGGTGAAAATGAAAAAAAGATTCTAGGAACACAGATACTTCCAGAGTAAAAGTAGACAGTATTATAGCATAGATAATGTTTATTTATTTTCAATCTTGAAATTTCTTTTTTCTCTTTCAAAAATATCAATATCAACTCAATATTTTAAAAGGTGCTTAATGCCTGAGTGACTTAGAAACTGAAAGAGATTTGTTAAATAAATATCATTCATAATGAATCACTGAAGCGTAGAGCTTTGACCAAAGAGTGGGGTTAGTGTAAATAGTTTGAATTTAGGTTGTCAGCTTTTAAAGCTCCGTTGACTTTCAGTGATGTTTAGAATTATAATTCTAAATTCTGTAAAATTAAACTCAGCTCCCATGTCGCTTAGGTATTTTTTGACAATTTTACTGTTTTTTATGCTGTAAGGAAGGCATAGGCACATATCACCTCCTTTTAAATGTCAACATATCCAGTATATATGCATATATACACTACACACACATACATTTATCTACCAAGCCCACAGATTCAAATTATAATCAAATTAAAAATTCTTCGCAAACCTTTGGGAACTTCATTAGTATTTTTGCCAATAATCTGTCTCCCCAGGACCTAGCCTAATATTCCAAATCCATGAGTAGCTTCAAGAGCTGCTATTTAAAAATTAATTACCAATCTGCTTAAAAGGCATTTTCTTCTTTCCAAATGTAAAATTTCTTCCTTTTCCCATCTGCCTGAAATTTATGTAAAGCAAAAGCCATTTTTACCAGTTTCTTGCTAGTAATCTTTAGCTTTAAGATATGGGTTCAATATACTTTAAGTGAGAAGTAAAAGGTTTTTTAAGAAAAAACAGTTTTTGGCAATTTAGTGGCATATTTACTACTTTATTTGACTCTGTTCATGTTTGGTGCCAGGCGGCTAAGCTTAAACTCGGCAGTCTGATATTCTTTCTTTATAGAAAATATAGAATACAGATGCTGAAGAATTTTTCTCTTGGTTGGCCCCTGTCTATGTGAGCACTGAACGACTTTACATATGAAGACACTCAACAGGCAGTCTCATATCTCAATATTTTAATTCTGTGCAAGGTATTACAATAACTTTTCTTTTCTTTTTTTTGTTCTGTAAAAAATACTGCAAGGAATCTAACATATTGGTATGAAGCTTTCACATTTGTAATGCCCTGCACAACACAGTCATGGCTTTGCTATACCCAATACAGCCATTCCCAGCTCTTGGAAATGAAACTTTCTCCCCATATGATGGCAAGACATTATGTTTTTCCCTCTTATATGCATCTGTATTTACAAACATAGATATATAGAGGCACAGAGTCATTCGCAGTGTGAATGTACACACCACATACACACAAGCTATTTTTGAAGAAACTGCTAAGACATTTCAATACCAGCCAAACATATTTATCTGAGGATTAATCTTCATCTATTGAATCAGACGAGAACACTGCCATGCATACAATTATTTAATTAGCAGCCAAATCCTCTGCCAGTCAGCAGCCGTTCCAGGCATACTGATGGGGCAGTAGATGCAAATCTCACAGTAGTACTGCTTTTTCTCATTACTACTGCAATTAGCACTTAAATTGATGCTTTAAACATACTAATTTCTGGAATAATTCAGGATTTGTATGTTACCTGGGATCGCCTCACTGCAGAGACGACACCAGATTGCTACGCAAATTGAAGCACTTTTGAGCCAAATAACCATCATCATATCAGACAGAGCCAATTTGCATTTGCTTTTAAAGATAACAGAATGGCAATTTATGCAAATAAATTAAGTAAGTTTACTTCTGAGTTCTCCCTGAACTAATTATAATAATGTTCTAATTTTTTATCACATCTAAAAGTTGGACTGAAATCAATGTGTATTATGTTAGAAATCTGTTGTTAAAGAAAGCCTTTTTTGATGTCAATACATTTTCTTAATTCAAAATTTTGATGTTAATTTGGTTACAAATGCAGATGTCTGTTATAGGCATTTAAGTACTTCTTGTTTGGATATCTTTAAAAGGTTTAACTGAAGCTGAACAGTCAAACTGTCCTTTTAAACATTCTAATAAAAAACATTTGAAGTGTAGCTTTTGAAGTTTTCATCTTTCCTACATTTATTTGAAATCAATAGGCTTAGAATGTGATGAATGCTATGGGATATAGCTATCCTTTGCTGTGAATGCCTTGAAAATCAAACTGAAAACAAGACTTTAGCAGCTCAACATTTTTGGAATAGTATTTTCTTTCCCTCCCCTGTGAAGTATGAAATTTTCATCGCCTTTTCCTGTTTCAAACAAAAAATGAGTGCTGGATCTTTTACTAAAAGTATTCTCAGAAAAAGCAGTGTTTGACAGACCACTTCAGAAACCAGCTAAGATGACATTTGCAATGCATGTATTCCTAGTGCAGAGCTATGAAAAGGTGGATAACACTCAGCAGATTGAATGACCTAGAGAAGCATCTTTAGAGCAGAGAGATGTAGTAATATCAGCCATAAACCACAGTCTGTTACTGCTTAGCAGGGAATAAGTGAGAATAATATTAAGAAAAGAGGCAGAGAAGAACCTTTGTAAAGCCAGCAGTACCTTGAAATTAGAGCAACGAATGTGTTGCGCTTTATATAGAATGTCACATGGTATTTATTGAAAGAGAGTATTTCTCTGCCCAACTAGTCTTCCTTTCCAATCACAATGATAATGGTCACAAATAGAAAGTGTTACCTGTGAAGTGTGTGCTGCTGGCAACTCACTGTCCACAATGGAAGCAAAAACATTCTCTTTTCCTTCACAGGCAGCCATTAGTTCGGGAAGACACTCGATAGGTCCTTGGTAACCTCCACGCACACTCTTCCTTTGGCCTTGGCTCCACTTCCTGACACAGACAGCAAAACATATGCCCAGGGAGGGAAAGCAAACATTTGTGTTCAGTTGTTTTGGTGGTAAAACTCAATACTACGTTCTGTTTTTAAAGGATGGTCATTTATTTTTGGTTAGCATTAATTACTGCATCATCTAAGCATCTACAGAGCTTTGCGTTATCTATGATGTTAGGATGGATACTAATGCAGTTTTACAATGGATTAAAATAAAGAGATAATTAACATACAGAGTTAGATTTTTTAGGACTTGGAACCCTTCCAGTGGTTCTTGTTAATTTGTCTGGAATCACGGTTCTCAAAATAATCTGTTGGGGTTAATTAATCAATGAATATTGAAAACAGAAAATCCATTTGGGAAAGCATCACTGTGAAAGACAGAGTTCTGCTTCTGATTTGTTAAGGAACATTCTCGGGCACAACAATGCCATTCAAACACAATCAACAGTGGGAAGTGGAAAGAAATTGCAAAACCTGCAAATGCTTCAAAGAATTACGTACTGGAAAAGGTAAAGATGCTGGAGCTCTATATTTGGCAAAGTAAGCAGGGATGAGTCATGAATCCATCTACCCTGAACCACCATCTGCACCAGGTTGGTTATGTTCAGAGCAGTCACCAGCCAGCCATGATGTGCTGCAACATCCAGCATTGCCTAAGCAAAGGAGACACATAACAAAAAAGACATGAACGCAAATATAATTGCATACCTGGTTCACACAAGGAACATCATGTGATTCATGTTTAATATACAGTGATTTCTAGGCCTTAGCACAGGAGTTTACTTCAACCTCTATTGATGGCAGGCACCTTTGGAATTAACCTTGAAAAAAGATTAATTAAATCCTCTATCATTGTCATCAGTTCTTACTCTTGAAAAGGAAATTTACACAATTGTTTTGGGGGTGAGGACTGAAGGTAGAATCTTTTCCTTACGAATAACTGCTCTTTGACATAACCCAACTCAGAATGAAGGGAAAAAAATCTCAACATTTACTGTAAAAGAAAAGGTTACAATTAATAGCAGTATTTATTTACATTTAGACATGAGAGCTTTCTCAGAATTACATAATTATTCAAAAATCCTTGAACTATTTAAGAACACCAATATATTTACATTTGGTCAAAAATTAATACTGATGTCATTTAGCAGTAGCAATTATTATTTCCATTTGAACTAAGTACTTAAAAAACCCCCAGAATTGGACTAGATAAAAGCGCTAAAATTTAGCTTAATAGCATATTTGAGGTTTTGTTCAACACTGATACATAAGTTGAAATCTTGAAGAAAGCTTACAAAAAATAGCTTATATTTTACCTATGGTGAGTAAAAGCTATCAGAAACAAAATGGATTTCACCCTTTGCTTTGTAAACAGTTGACTGTCTTGAGAATGAGGGATATTTGTCTGTCTCTCCTTTGGCATCTCTATCCTGATCCTGAAAAGCCTTCCCAAAGTACACAGAAAACACAAGCAAACAAAACCCTCCTATCCAGCTATACATCAGATTTCAAAGTGTTAAAAATCATCCTGGCTTCCATGTCTTCCATGAGTTTCTGTTCCATTTCTGCTTCCCATGTTTTGACAGTACAAATAAGAGGTATATTGTTAGCGCCATTAGCATAAAGATCTAAAGCTAATTCAGTATGGATTTTGCACTGCAAATGGCCCTATGGGCATGAAAAAAATTGTTCTGCTTGCTTTTTTTCTTGACCAGACTTCCACTCTGTTTGGTTAGTCTGAAAGTGAATTTAACAGTTCTTCCAAGGGAAAAAGCACCAAACGTGAATTTTTATTTTCAACTTTTTTTATTAGTAAATGCAACTATTTGGATATATAGTATACTTTCTACCTTGTCTGTAGTACATTGAAAGAATTACAATGATTTATGAAAGCATTTCAGTTGGTGAAAAAAATGATACTATATTAGTTGTTTTGCTTATTTTGTTATTCAATAACATTATGATCACAATAAAGTGTGGGTCCTCACATTAAAACACTAATTTATATTGGAGTAGAAAGTCATATATTTAACAGTAGTTCACCATGGAGGGAACTTAATGTTTGATTAAAATACTAGAAAATAGGGTTTTTTAAGAAAGCAAGGAACATTGATATATTGGATGGTTTCAACACCTTTTTAAGTACCATATTGGTGTCAGGAGGATTTTAGTTGGATTTTAGGACTAGGCTTCAGATGTTTCCATGGGTTTTTCTTGTAAACACAAATGATATTGTTTGATACTTACTTAGGCAGAAGATACCTGCACCATTTTAACTTATTTTGCAGCCACTAGTGTAATGAGGAGAAGCTGTCTGTGTAAGTCTTTACATTTAATCAAATGTTTTACAGACAAACAAAAGGCAGCATTTACTTAAGGCAAACTAAACAGTGAAATCTTCTTTAAACAAAGGAGTTGTTTACACACGCAGAGCTATTTCAATTAAATTACACTGATTCTGGAGAAATACTGACTTTAAAGACACAAGTTAGTTTCACTCCTGGCTGAGTCACTGTATTTTAGCAGTTTACAATGCAATTTCAACAGGTTTTTTTTTCCAGATTGCAGTGATAAGATCAGTGACACTTAGAAAAATATTTGAAGTGTTGCCCTATATTACACAAATGTCGTCTCATTTTTCATGAATTGTGGATAAAGGGCCTTTCAGCTAATGAAGATCCAGATTTAGTATTTAATTTTTTGGAGGAAGAGTCATAGCATCCTGAAACTCTCTAACATTTCTAGTGACCCTAGAACCAGTACCTCACAACACAAACTTACTGGTTTCCATTTTCTGTCTTTTCACTTGGCTTGCCAAAGTGATTTCCATGTAGGATTGTTTTCACCAAATAGAAAATAAAATTATTTTAGAAATCACACTTGAAAGGAGCAGCTTTGTGGCCTGCAGATTTATATGTTGGCTCACATGACCTTTACTCACATAAGGAGGGAATTCTCAGCATCAGACGAGTCAGTCTTTGAACCTTACAAGGTGAGTTGCTCTTTACCTGATTTCACATTTTAAAGGATATTGAAAATTATCCACACAGTACAGTCTGTGTTTCTGAACAGTCTGTGTTGCTAAGGCAGTCTGGTATCAGCCTCCTGTTCTCCACTACCTGATTCTTGTTCTTTTCTGCTATTCTGACAGCCTGAAACATCATGTTCCCTGGTGATGATATGTGAGGAATAATGGGTGCACAGATATCCTATATTTTCCATGAGCGACAAAAAGAATAAAGTAAGTTGTATTTGTAGTCAGCATGAAGCAGTGGTATTTATATATATCAGTGGAATATATATAGTGGTATATATATATATCTCAGTGAAATGCTTCTGAAGATGCACACATAACACTGTTTACATTTTTTTTTAAATCTGTCCCTCTCCTCCCTTTTAAACAGAGGTTTGAAAAGGGGAAAAGAAGAGGGAAGATGTAAGAGAAAGATAAATCTAAAACAAGCTATACTTTGAAATTAACTGGAGGATCCTTTCACATAGAAAATCTCCTAGACATTGATAGAGGCCTACAGATAGATATCCCGTAGGGAGAAAGGAAAGCCTGTGTGTGTGAGACTCTGTGTTCCACATTGTTATAATGAATCCACATGGCAAATCCTCTTTTCCTCCTTATTTTCTGCTTCTTCACCCATAGAATTTATTCACAGCATCTCTATCTGGATGTGAAATCCAAGACAGTGACATTGTGAAAAAGTCAGAACAATGGTAAAGTTGGCTTGTTTCATCTGCTGCCTTGGAAACCTCCACACATTTCATTTTCCTCTAAGTGTAAAACACACAGATGCTTGATACTTAAATGGTTACTGAAATTCCTATAAATACTATATAAACTGAGTAATTCTCCTATCTCCAAATGCAAATATAAGCAACCAAACAAAGAATACAAACCACAAAAAATTAAAGTATTTAATATTTATGTTATCTGATGAATAATGTATTTAGTCTCTCTAGTTTATCTAGTTGTTACCTCTTTATTTGTTGTTATTTTTAAGTCAAAACCAGTATAATTTTATAGAAACTTGTGGCTTTTTAAGCTCTTACTTTGGAAAGAAGTAAATGAATTCTAAGTATTTTACAGCTGGTAAGACTGGAACAGATTTAGAGTATTGTTCTAAATTGGGAAATGGCACAAATTGGTTACCTGCCTTTCTAGCCTGAAAATTTCAACGAACACAGGATAATTTCATCACAGAGAAAAACTTAAAAGAAGAGAACTGTGAGTGCAAAAAGTGAAACAGGAAAGAGTAAAGATGCTTTAACTACAGCAAAAGAAAGACATGTATTTTTTGGTAAGCCAACAAATTAAATAATCAAAAACCAAATCAAAACAAAAAAAACCCCTCTAAGCTCACCACTTTTTAACCTAAAGTAGAATAAATGGGGTAAATAGAGGGAGTCAAGGGAATTATTGGTTGCTGTAACAGAAAATATGTTTACCATCCTCATATTTGGGGCTCCTTCTGTGCTTAGCAGAATAAAAGCAGATGCCTGTACTGAGATGGGTTTTCATGAACGATTCAGGCAATAGCTCTTAAGTCTTCCAAATGTCATACTTGGACAGTTACAAAGTAATAATAGTAATTAGTGACACCTCCTTTACATTTTGTCTGTTATTATCAAAAACAGCTTGGCTTGTGCCAATGTGTGAAGCAATGACCTTTAATAACCATGGCTGAGGCAGCACAAAAATGCTGATGATCAACAACTCACTGATGCAGTTGTTGTCAGGTATGGCAAAACCTTTCATTCTGATGGTATTCAGAATTGAGTGTCATAATGTTTGGATCAAAATCTTGCTGTTGCCATCATCATTCCAGGAGTCAGCATCTATGATCAAGTTTTCATCTTATTTTCAGGAGCAGCAGCTGCTTATCCTTAGGTACGGAATGATTTAAACTGATCAAAGTGTACCTTTCTGGTCCAACATGAAGCTGAAATTTAAGAGTCTGTCTCTTTTTAGCCAAAGTCACTACTGATCCTTGGAATTTAAATGATGGTTTGTAATTCCCTAGTTTGAGGGGAAGCAAAGATGGAGGCAGGGTGTGGAAGACGTGAGCGTGTGGCACCCTCACTGATAGCAAAACAATGCTTCTCTCTGGTGTTATTAAGCACTCCTTATGTGTGCACAAAATAAATTGGGATACTGAATTGTTCCATAATGAACATATCCACCACTCACCCCCACTCATTTAGGAGATTTTTTGGGCTACCAAAATATCTTGATTCCTAATTTCTTTATTCTGGAGACTTTTCACAAAGTTTTTATGAGTACTGTTTTTGGTATTACTTTCACATCCTTCATTTGAAAGTCAGATACTCTGGATCACTCTTGTACGACTGGGTAGGTGGCAGGGGACCAGACTAAAACTAGCAGAATTTCTGATCTATCCAAATGACTTAAATAGCTTTTTCCTTTAAGATAAGCTATTGAAGTGTTAAAAGTGATACAGCTTGCATCTCATTAACAGAGACTGCATACTGCTTAGAATAATTTCTTCTTCTTTTTGAAGTCACCTGTCATATAACTCTGAATATACTAAGCATTTCAACTTAAATCCTGTAAACATAAATGTTAATATTTTGTGAATAGATTATATTTAAGGGAAATGTCAATGAAACTATAATGATAACTGCTCTGGATACAGAGGCAAGCTGAAGAAGTGTAAGAAATGCCATTCCAGTTAAGAATTACACCTGTGACTACTCAGCTAGAAGGTGAGTGCCTGCAGTGATGCCACTGGTGGTAATGACTTTGTGGATGGGGGCTGAAACTTCAGGTGAACTTAGGGTGAGTTACATGGTTCAAATTCATCTACTCTTAAAAGATTAATCTTATTTTTTGTATCAGTGTTTCACAGACTATAACACTTTCTTTAGTGCTTTTCTCATGAATTTGAAGTTTAGTCTAGGACTAAATTTCAGTTACGTGTAGGAGTTTAAATCCATAGATCTATTAAAATCATTAGAATTGTGCCTACTTACAGCTGTTTAAGACTACAGAATTTATGTGACAAATATTTATAGATAATAGACAAAAGGGCATGCATTTTACCTATTTTCCTAAAAAACCATGAATTCAGAATAATAATTTTTTTTGCACATGCTTCAAATGTAGGAAGCCTTCCAATACATAAGATTATATTATGATCCATGTGTGATTATATTACGATCCACGTGTGACTTGATATTCTGCTAATACAAGTAAAATATTTTTTCAGATGTTAAAGCATGCTATGTAGTTTAAGTTTCATGTTTTTATACAAATCATGACTATGATGCTTGAATTACATATCTCAGAAACAGCAAGTGACTCAAAAAGTTGGAATTTACTTGAAGAGTTTAAGGTCACTACCTTTGGTACATTATATATCAGTAAAACAGGTATCTACAGAACCTTTGAAATTCAGAGGTCTAGTCCAAAACTACTTTTTAGAAATGTTTTAATCTGGGGAGGGGGAGGAGTTCTTTCAGATCAGTTAAATCACCCTTGCACAGCTGTGTAGTTTCAGCCCACAGAACACCCCCACCTTGTACTTCATCAGAGATATAGTTGTATAGTTGTTGAATAAGTTGTAATTAATCCTATTCAGGAGGCACTCCTTTTATACTGCCCTCTGTATCCTACTTCACTTTTTTTTACAAGCACATCCAGTCCCCTCTTCCATATGCTCTGCTACCCCCTATGAGAGACTAATTCTTCATTCTCCCATCATCATAAAGGTCTCACTGATATATGCAAATTACAACCTTCCTGGCTGCTTCATAAGATTCCTATCCCTGCATTCATCCTTTAGCCTCCATGGTAACATTATTAGTATTTTCAGGACCAGGGAAAGGACAAACCATTTACTGTCTACATTTAGTGGAGTGCAACCCTTGGGTTCTTACTGATTTCTTTTTAATAGTATTACAGAAATAAAAGCAGCCACAGGGTGTGATACCAGCAATGTAAACTTAGTAGGGCTTAACCCAACATTCAGAACTCATTGAGTCCCAATAGCAAATTTATTTTTAAATTATTAATTAATAAATTGATATTCTCTACTATACCAGTGAACTGTAAAAAGAACAAAAGGTTTTTGATAAGAATCTCTTTGCAATAAATCCCAATTTCCTAACATAAACAATGTCTTAAGCTGGTATTTGTTCCAAATATTACGGAAATGTACCAAAACCATGAAAGACACACGGAATCTTTCTCATAATAAACCTGTCCTCTTTACAGTTTAGAGTCAGGTTCAAAGTAGGAATGTAATATTTTGTCAATAATCAAAATTTTTTGAGTGCATTCACAAGAATCCTTTTCAACAGCAACAGTTATTCCCAGTAACTTTCTCCTGAACTTTTAGCCCCTTAAGGTTAGCATTCAGGAAGCTCAGCTGCTGTCTAACAAACTTAATTAATCAAAAAGTCATTTCCGAGCTGTAACTATGAGTAAAAGTGCTTCAAGTGTGCTAGCAAGCCTACAAGTTAATCAAAATGCTAATGCAGTACAAATTAAAGTTGTGATTAACATTTCACAGTAGCTGCTTAAGTGAATTGATCACACAAATGGGTTAAGCATTACTCATTTCCTCCAGCCCCAACTGGGAAAAGGTTTGTCATGGGTGGGGGAGGGATTATGCACAAGCAGCACCTCATCATCAATAAACTGCCACCAAGATGCTTCCATATACCAGATCATTGGTTATCCACAGCAAGCAAAACTCCAACACTACAAAGGTAACCCTCCCTTCTCCCACATATATACCTACACAACACAAGCAGGCAGCATTTCCAGCCCAACATGTCCAGGTACTTTCCCTACTAAGTGATCCACTGATGTTTAGTATCCATAAGTGAATATTGTCACACAGTATAAGCACTACAAGATTTTTTGATTATTCTATTATTTCCATACTCCTAATGTGGACTAATAGCCATACAGACATGAAAGCAGCCAGTATTTAAGTAAAATTGCAAACATTGTGCTATCACTGGAATATTACTGCATACACAAAGAATATGTGTAGCAGCTCAAGAGATGTGGCCTCTGCTCTTCACTTGCTTCTGAGTAATCCTCTGCATTCTCAAGTTAATTTGATTCTCTTCCCTTTGCTCGGTAAAGCTGCCCATTTATTTATAGTTGCCAATGCAACCGTTACACAAAAGCTCTTTCCCTGGACACTTCTGGACAAATCTTACTTGCACAACTGTAAAAGAGGCCTTTCCTGTAACTCCCACCATCTGCCAGCAAGCAACTGGCACACCTGCACTACCAACACGCAATACATGAGCTCAAACCACTCTTAGGACCTTTAAAAACTTCTCCGCTTCCTCATAAGCAGAAAAACGAAAGATCCAAGGGACATGGCTCTCCAAATCAATAGTTTTAGTGGCTGTTATGAACTGAGGAGGTTTGGGGAGGATAAGAAGTGTAGAGCCGAAGCACATTCTCTTTCTTTGAGTCCCAAAATGGCAAGATGGGCTCCTTTGCCTGGCCAGAATTACTTTTGTGTACTACTGCTCCTTCTGAGGAGCCACCACCACCCACCCAGCACAATGACTGTATATACTTACTGTATGTACAGTAAGTATTTAGTACATAAGCCAGCTCTTAGCTGAATTGGGCAGCATATTTGTGCAGTATTTGACAACTCTGAACATGTGCCCCAAAGGTGATTCTCATAAGATCTATAGCAAAAGTTGCAGTTTAAATGACCAGAAACAACTGTTTTAGAATGGCTAAAGCAGTATTACACATATCACCGTCTAGCTAAGGAAACAGTGCTTAACCCAAAGAGTATTTTTCTTTCCTGTCAAAATTAGATTCTTCAAAGGAGTAACATGATGGGGAAAGATAGGGCATCAGTGATAGCATTACAAGGTCCTTGTTACGGGGATAGGCACATTTTCCACGCAGAGTAGTCTTTCTTCTGCAGTTTGGAATCTGTTTTCATGTCCATCTTCTCTCAATGCCCAGCTACCCTACTGAGATGTGTTTAACACATCCGTAGGTAAACACTTCTCAAAGGTTATGGCTGAGCTTCATGGCAGTTCTACTCCTGGCAATTTTAAAATATTTTATCAACGATTATACTACAAGTGGAGGCTTGTGGCCAATTCCAATGCAAAGCCAGCAACTGTCACATTATTTCTGAGAAGAGACTGCCCTGCTGAATCTAAAAGTGATGGTATTACTGCCTCAATTACCCATTTCAATTAATGCAAATATAGGCAATAGTCTTAGAACAGCAGAATAAGAACTGATCGCTGAATACACAATCACAAAATATAAGGCTTGACAAAGGAAGCAAAAAAAGAGATTAGATTTAGTTTCATGTATTCTTAAATAAGATAGGAAAAAAAGGTGGAGTATTGTCTTTATAATAATAATTATATTTTATAAAAATGTTAGAAGAATGGAGAAATGTTTGATTTTGAGAAGCTACTGGAGTGGTCAGCACCATCTTAATGACACTTCTAGCTTTTCTCAGTAAAAAATAACAGAAAGTGCTAGGCTTGAAGAGAATATTTTGTCTATTGCAACTGTACTAGAGGTATCTGAGGCAAATAAAAATTAAATGAGTTGGCCAAGGTCACGCAGTTGAGTTGTGGCTCAGATTTTTTTGAGCCATGGGAACCTTCTGTGCTTTATCTATGAGAGCCTGTCACTGATAACAAACCAGATTTTAACTTGAGGTTTTCAGTGTAGAGCAGGGGGGGTCCTTCAGCCTAGTCAATGTCTCAGTGGCCATTCATTACAGAGATGGGAGTGGGAGCAGATAGGCATTCACATTCCAAAAGGTTATACACCGCTATTCCCCATATTTCTGCAGCAAAACAAAAAGATTCTGCATTTCATCCTGGGTATATAAATACTAAATTTTAACTTGCTATAATGAATTCCACCTTTATCTAACAAATGCTAACCATAGGAAAACTGTAACAGAATATATTTCTTCCTTTCTTTTTTATGCTAAAATTTACATTCCCTAATTAAGCCAGCACTGTAACTCCTCAAATTCTGGACTTCAATATTTCATCACGAATATAAACAAGAGAATTCTAACGTAGAGCCAAAACTTTTAAGACATCTAGGGAAAAACTATGTAAGAGTTGCTGAATAATTTTTTCATTAAAAAATAGTGGAATCTTACATGGAATCCAGCAGCTACATTTACCTATGTAATGCTGTTAACATGGTTTTCTGCTGGACAGTAACAATACTCAGCCAGAAGTCACTAGCAATGAAAAAGCCCAGAAGACGGAGGAATGGAAGGGAGAATGAAATGTGGGATAGGAAAGGAGCCATGGGAGGGAAGGCTGATTCAGGTGAAAGACACCACGAAAGATTTGAGAAGTTTAATAGTCTGTCATGGAAAGAGGCTTGCTTACATGTCATGGGCAGAGATGGCAAATCTGCACTGCAGAGGAACCTGGGATAAAGGCCTGCTGTATAACTCCCCATAAAAGCTCTTTAAAGAGCTTTCTTTCTTTCTTGTAACAGAAAAGCAATGCTGATATGAAAAGTCTGTTATTCATGCACCCACCAGCAAAAATCACAGTTTATGTTCAGGTTTCAATATGAATACAACCTCAACACTAAAATAACTTGTAAGTAAATAAACAAAAATTCAATGTAACTCAAAAACCAATTCCCGCCTCACTGCTGTATTTAATGTCTGACGATGCGTGAGTGTGTGTTCACACACAGAGAACAACACCCACTGAATCTGTTCATCAATGGATCCTTCCATGCTTCAGTTCCTTTTCTCATAACTAACATCTTTTTTTCTACCTCTGCTGACCCAGAGTTCATCAGCAGGTCAGTGCTAAGGAAAAAGGTAACAACCAGTATTGAAAGTGTAACCCTGTCCATTGCTTAGATTCTGGGAACTTTAACCTCCGTTTGGAAAGCGTGACTAATAAGATGGAACCAATAATCTCCCAAGAGATGTAAACCATGTGCCAACTTTAAAATAAAAAAAAAAAGGGAAAAAAATGCAAGCACTTTTGTAAGTTTTTTTTTTTAAGATGCCTGGATATATAACGTTATGTAGTCATTAACTGAAGGTTGGAGTGCCAAGGCATAGTATGAAATGGCATTTTTCTGAACTCTACTTCAGTTTAAAGGAACTGTTGAATATTTTGGATTTCTTTTCTAAGTGATGACTGTTTTTGAAATATATATGATGCAGTAACAGGATTAAGAAAATACATTTATCAGAAAAACACAACAAAATAATTACGGAAAATAGTATTTAAGTTTTCCCCAAACATGTAATTAACTCCCTAATGCTTACTCCACTGATTTGTGTATTATTGTACGTGATTTCTTTGAAACAAAGGTGAATTTTCTCACCTGAGCAAGTGATGCTTTTCTCTGTTATTAACTGAATATATGGCATAGCTCTTTCTACACTTTCAGCACCATGACTTTATTGATTTGAAACATTTGAAACAGACTAGCATCCAAGTACTGCTGGTCGCCAAGATTAGGACTGTGTAACAGTAACATCTGTGGTGTTATTTGCTTCTTACATTCCTTAATTTCAGTTTTGCTTCATTTGGTATTAGTATTTTAAGCTTGTTTCTATTAGTGTAAGGTTGAGCCTCATCCAAATTGCTGGACTGAATTGCACGCAGTGTTTTCTCTGTCTAGAGCACTGGTTGATAGTTTCTCATAGAGCAGTTTTACAAACTGCCAGGCTTGACACAATGATGTTTGCAGTTACCATATTGCCAACAGGCTTCAAACAAGAGCAAAGCTTCTGTTTGATAGTTGACAAACAGATCACTGAGGATATTAACATTTGAGCAAACAAAAACTGTAGGAAGAAAGAAGTACTGGCTCTATTTTCCAGATATTGAACTCAGAAACATAAAAAGAGTAGTTTGTTGAAAGCTGCCTGATCTTCAAGAACCTGTGAATGAGTCCTTGTGCAGTTCTGCTAAAGAGAAGAATTCTTCCCAGGAGATTCAGAGGATCGGTTGTTTCCTGTGACAGCTAGAGCTCTCCTTTCCTGCTGTAACTGTAACTGAGCTTTTCAGATATGGCAGCACTCGATCCCAAACTCCAATCGCTGCTTTAAAATTCTTTTGAGGGGGCAGCTGTGCTTGTGATTGCTTGTTACCAGTTCTCTCCATGCTTGGTTTAGTTTCTGTGGGCTGCAACTGCAGTACAACTGTAAAAATTCACAAGTCTCCAAGGTGAGTTTAAAATAAAATCGGAGTTTAAAAATGTGCTCTTTGACTCTGTGATAATTAGGACACAGGAGATGTATCTTTGCACTAGCTAGAGGAGCTTAGGGAAAACCCCCACATCTCACCCTGAATCAGATTTCAAAATGTTATATTTGTGCTTGGGAGTGACTGTAGTGCTTTCGGGTGCTAGAAAAGTAGAAGTACCCAGGGGAGACAGGTTCTTGGACATCAGCATAACCATGACCACAGCCATGGCAGAATGACTCTCATACAACATTCCACAACACAGAGATAGAAAGCTGTTGCAAAGAAAGCAGAGGTCATTATATGGTAATAGATGCCTCCAGTCAGAGCACCACCGTCTTTAGATGCCTCCAGTCAGAGCATCACCAGTTCTGTAAAATGGGAACCATTAGGGGCACTGAGTTCCCCCCTAAACAAGGCATTATAATATCATGTGGTACCAGCTCTCCACAAGATTGCAAGAAATCTTCAGTTCTCCAGGCAGCAACTGACAGAATGAGAGGACACAGTCTTAAGCTGCGTCAAGGGAAATATAGGTTGGATATTAGGAAGAAATTTTTCACTGAAGGAGTGATTAAATACTGGAATTATCTGCCCAGGGAGGTGCCGGAGTCACCATCCCTGGATGTGTTTAAAAGAAAACTGGATGGCACTTGATACCATGACCTAGTTGAGGTGTTAGGGCTGGGTTGGACTCGATGATCTTGAAGGTCTCTTCCAACCTACACATTCTGTGATTCTGTGATTCAGATTCTTCTATATTCAAAATGACAAGACTCTAACAATAAACAGTAAACCAACAAGTTATATACTGAAATGCATCACGATACCTGGCATATTCTGATTGCTTGGTCCAGCACCGTCTTTGTATCAGTTGCATAATCTGGACAAGGCAGCATGGCATGACTGAAGTGGGCTTGCAGCAAGAGATGTGTTTTCGTGTGTGAACTGTCAAATGAATGGGGATTGACTTCAATTGGAAGGTGTTTGGCCAGTTCACTGTTCATCTGATCCTCATTGTGTCTCACAGGCAAATCTGTGTACTCGTCAGCATTCTTTAAAAAAAAAAATTAAAAAATAATTAATCATTGTAATTAACTTCAGAACAACTATTACTGCATAGAGGCATTAAAAGTATACACATTTAATTTACTACAGTTAGATTTCAACACAAAAATAGCAGCATTTAAATGTATAGAAAGTGTACTTATTTATCAAAATCACACATGGGAAAACAATAACTAATATAATATTCTCAAATATTGACACACTTATAGATTTTAAACTCTTTTTCTTCCACATAGCTGATACTAACATTAGAGAAGAGGAAAATAAATGCAATGAAGTAAATATGTTCATTGGATGGATTCATGTAGTAGAAGATGACCCACAAGTATCCTACATCATTGGCTCATAAAAACATTGTGAAGGTTAGCTATAAAGTAGTCAAAACCTCATATTTTCAGTTTTCAGGTTTTAAGTTTTTCTCTTGGCATTCAAAACCCAGTAGCTTTGAAATAGCTCTGATACGGTTCTTTTCAAATATTTTTTCAATATTCTGAGCAGTCAGTGTCTAAGCAACTGATGATGAGTGATCAAAACAAAGTGCAAACTTTTAAGTAGGTGGTGAAAACATTCTCTGTGTTCCAGAGTGGGACTAATGCTATTCATGCCAAAATGAAAACTGGGTAAAAACTTTCTCACTATTGCAAAAAGGAGCTGCCCACCAACATGTAATCTAAATGTAGTTATACATTTATAACATCACAGTGGCTGAGAGGAGCAAGTACAACTGTTTTGGTATCCCAGGCAAAGATGCCAATTCTCCTGCTTGGGAAATCCACTGTCTTTGAAAAAAATGTTCAACAGCAACATCCTAGGAACTATAATTTAGGCTAAAGAGTCAGTTTTGTGACTTAATTGGGAATTTTTCCCTCCATTGTGCATGTACATGTGTACATATCGTTTGGAGTGAGAATGATCTTTCTAAATTATAAAACTTGCAAGTAAGGTAAGTTTTGTAATATGTGATATCTTTTCCATCTGTAATTTAAGAGAGTGTATTTCTTTCGTCATAAAGTAAAAAGTCATTTGAGGAGCCTGAAGGGTAATGTCTTTGAAACTACAGGTTTAGCAAAGACCATTAAATTAAAGTGTTCAGGGTTTTATATTCCTCTTAAACTTGCATTTTAGTCTTCAATTTTGTCAGACTTCCTGCAAATCCATATTAATGAAAAATTCACAATACTAACCAGTGAAGAGTGAGGTAAAGAAAAATGGCAATTTTAAGACACCTAATTGAACTACCTAATTGACTTACAAAGACCCATATCCCCTCATTAATATCCTAAGACATAGAGCCTTTTCTGACAGTTCCTAAAAGCAGTTAGATAGCTGGTTTTTTTTTACCTCCTTGAAAACTGACAGCACAAAATTTTCTTTAATGGTGCAAGGAAACTATGTCTAAACCATGATATCAATGTAAAAGGAATGGTGGTCATCAGAAAATTTAAGGTTTGGAAAGAAAATCAAAATGTCATTAATTTATTTCATATCTCAACTGCAGATTAGAAGAGAAGACTGAATAAAGACAACTGCTGCTTAATCCTGGATGTCTCTCCTAGATCTCTTGTGAAAACTGTGGTCATTTATTCTCTGAACCTAAGGTCACAATCTTTTTAAGCCCTATAGAAGGCTGCATGTTTGCTTCACTCTTTTTATTTAACTGGCTTCTCCTTCAAAGATATTTTAAAGAATATTTACCAAGGAGATTTTTTACTTAGTTTTGCTTTGCAGTTTAAAGTAGCAGAAAGAAGGAGGATCAGCCAAGTCAGTCCAGACCAATTGGTACCCCTGAAAATGCATTTTCCCTAATTCTTCTCCAGCACATGTTTTATTTACACCCAAAACAGTCCTCTTATTTTAAACAACTTGCCTACTTAATTTCCTGTTTGTGATCATTGACTGTAAGTAAGTGAGGTTCATTTTCTTATCTGCATCATGTAGGTAATTAAAGGAAATTGAGAATGGGTAGTGAAGCTTTTATACAACTGAGAATGAAGCTGAATGGAGGGCACTGAGGTCAGCAGAGTCCATTATATTTTTATGTGAGAGGCCGGTATGTCTGCCCTGTTCTTGTTTGCTTAGTGTAGCTGGACAGACTACTAACTGCAAATCTGTTTCTCTGATTTGCCCAGCTGTCCTTGAATAAAGACATCTTCCATTGCAAAACGTTAAATGACAGTGATTGACAACTTTGTGATGAACTCTGCTTGTAACCCCCTGCTACTGTTTTCAGGTTGCATAAGAAAAGACAGAATAAAGAAACATCCTTTGTAATCACCTCAAATGGGCCCTGCTGTTCACTCAATATTTTTTCATTTTAGTTTTCCTTTTCATTGCAAATCTCAATCTGTTCTGTAAAGGCTGTAGCTTCAACTATTCCACCCAATATATAATATATATTGTTTTAGTACATCATATCCGAACACCGTTCTAACTTCCATGGGCGAGGGAACAGATCAAACTATGTATCAATCATTAATCTTCATTCTAATGTCAAGAAACTTAATACAAGCTATATAGTTAAACCACAAAGCGCTGCTGTGCATTTTTCACTTTCTCTTTTTCTCCTCTTAAATCAGAGCTGTTGCAGCCCATGTACAAATAATAGGTTTACAAGCACCTACACAGTTCAACACAACTTGGTGTATGCCAGGAGATAACCAGGAATTTTAGCTACAGGTTCTGCAACTGTGCATTTGGTAGTCATGTCACGTCTCTCTCTCCTACATTTCTGTGATGGACTTTCCCAATAATGTCTCCTTTTGGGCATTAGAGACTGCTGCATCATTTCAAGGGTGTAGGAGTCATCTCAGACTTACATTTCAACCTGCATGCGATACAGGGTGGTCATATAGGAGACAGTAACTTGCACTGCCAGTGAGAAATGTCACACACAGACCTGCATAAACTCGACAGTTACATTTTACAAGGCCAAAGGGCTATTCTGGTAATTGAATTCTGTTTCCTGCATAATAGCAGCCACAGAATCATCTTAAAGTCCTGTCTACAACATCATGCTCCAAATATGCAGCTTACCATCACCCTTTATTTGAACTGTTAGAATAGTCCTAAAAGGAAACAACCCATACTATTTTAAAATATATCTTTTGCAGTTTTGTGGTACTATCAGGCATTTGAGGAGTCAAACCAAACTAAAACTTAAATAAGGTATCCAACATAGTGAGTACTGTGGTCCGCAGAGTCCACAGGGTTAAACCATCCCCAAGATTTTCAAAAATCTTGCACAAAAAGTGCAAGTTTGGCTGAAATTACTGATTTATAGTGAGAGCTGGGCTATAAACTTGTATCACATTTAGATCTCCTAAAATATTTTAAATCTGGAGTGAATACATCTTGCCACTTTCTCTACAGGAGAGAAGAGGATACTTGTGGACCACAGAGAGAAATGGAATCAAGGTGAGCTACTAAAGCAAACTTGAATATTTTAAGTCAAGTTCAGTCATGGGAACAGTCAAACTTTTAAAGTTAATGAGTTCTAGACTTTAAAGAGCAGTTGATTAATTTGTAACAATGAGGGTCTAAACCAAACCAAAAATAGTTTCTCACATTCCAGAGTTGAACCAGTAGTCTTTTCTTTAGCAACATCATTGAAACTGCCTTAGAATTCACTGGGTGTCTGTATGTTCCTTTCCTTAATATAGATACTATGAACCCAATCACATCATATTTTCAACTTTATTAAACCTGCAACATATTTTGCTCTCTTTCAAGTTTGTGATGTTGAAAGAAACAAGGGAAAAGCATTCTTACAACACTTTACTATAAAAATAAACACTTTTTAAACTAAAGTATAAAAAAATCTTGCAGCAGACTAGTACTAAAATTAAATACTAACATAAAAAAGGAGAAAAGCCGAGGATCATTTTTAACTAGTACAGTAATTTCATTCTCCTTACCTCAAACCTGAAACTAAATTACATAAGATTCTCTAATAGTGTAAGTAGATGCTGAAGGACTGAAAAAAATCACACATCTGTGAATAGGATGAATAGGCTACAATAAATAAATAAATGTGGGTGGTTTTTACAGCTGTTCTGCCATTAACACTTATAATGCATGATGAATTTTAGTTCTCTGCTACCAGAAGTACAATGGTATGCCAACTTATTTTCCCAGGTGAAAACAGCATATTTTTGATCTTTGGAAAACTGGATAGCTGAATATAAGCTCAACAGTAATATTATCATATAATTGGCTTTTGTCTTTTTCCATTGTACTAAGTGATACAGAGTACTCTCGTGCAGCATCCAGACCTGCCACATTGTGCCACAATGTATAGGAAGCAGCTGGAATATAAAATTTGAAGCAACCTGTACTTGTCCTCATTTAGGTGATACCTACTTACGGCTAATAAAGGATAGAGAAAAGGAACATGGTCAAAATAGAGAAATAACAAGGACTAATAGTTTGTGAGTAGCTAGGTAACATCTGACTTACAACATATTCACAAATTTTAAATTTTTCTTTGACAATATTTGAGGTTCTGTACTTAAAATCATTTGGAATTATGTCCAATTATATATATATACATGTATATCTCCATTCCTGTGCTGACAGAAATCTCATTTGATCCTATTACCTATATCATACAGAAAATTTTAAAAATTGGTTAACTAAAGCTCCCAAGCTATCTTCCTTTGCCCATGATTTTCCCAAGAGAAAAAGACCAAATTATGCGACAAAGGAATGGCAGAAGTGTATACTATGAACATTATTTAAATTAACCAACATATCTATACTCTATTTTATTGTCACACTTTCAAGTGTGAGTTTGATTGATAAGGAAAGACATTACACTTACACAGACATATTCTGACAGGCAGCTAGAAGATAATTAAGCTTACATTTATATTCAGAAAACTAATAAAGGTCAGGAAAGATGTGCTTTAAAAGAGGGAGAAAAACTAAAAAAAAACCCCCAAACTAAACCTAACTTAAAAGTGTTTTTTCAGCACATACCAAAAAGTAATGTAGATTGAGAAACAGAAGTGGAGAAGTACTTTCTAGTACTGCCCTGAAAATTTTATATATGTTAGTGATTCCATTATAAACTCCTATTTTAAGGAATTTATTGGTATCCTCTAAATGTTGTGTTTTGGTCTCAGTTTTATGAGACATAATTTAAACTTCCAAATGCTTGGGTGTTTTTTTTTACTCATAGATATAAAAGGTCTATGACAATATTCTAGTTAAAAGACACTTACAAACATATGTTACTAGTTATAAGTTTTAAGAACAAACATGATGTGTTTTCAAAATTCATATTATAGACTAAAAGGGAAAAAATAATTTCTGCAAGTTCACTCTGTTTTACCCATGTAAAAATAAACTTTTAAGTCAAACTTTGCAGAAGAAATGCTCCAGATATTCAGGGCAGGTTGGCAGACTCTGCTAAACCACAGAGCAGCCTGAGGCTTTGTAGAGATCTTAAAAAAATGGCTAACATGGTTCAAAAGAAGACAAACACACTTTTCAGGCAAGATTAAAATATATTTGCTACATGATAGTGTCATTCATCACAGACACCATGTTTACAAATAAACCCCTTGTCTGCGCAACATCTCCCCATCAGCTGCACGTGTATGTGGCAGTGCCATCAAACTGCACCCAGCATACCAGAGCCAACCCTGCAGGGCAGTTCCTTCCTCTCAGAGGCCTTCCCATGATTTCCTTTCCAGGGATGGTGGCTCTCAGGGGGAAAGGCAGAAAGCAGAGCCCAGTGCCAGCCCTGAGTCACAGAGGAGTCAGACCCACAGCCTCCAGGCTGCAGCTGTCCCTGGCTGTGGGAAAGGGGGTCCCCTCTCAGGCACTGGGGACTTTCACTGGAGACTCTCTGCCCTAACCCTCCACTCCAGCTTAGCTTATAGGAAAATGCCCCAGTCCCTTTTTTTTACATCCCATCAGGCCGCTCTTCACCCTCTGGAAAAGGAGGGAAACAGATGCATGCATATGATGGAGAGCATTGTCCAAGGAAAAAGACTGCTCAGTATCTTCTAAAACTAAAAATAGAAACTTTTTGTATTTTTTATCTATTTAATGTTTAATGCACTTTTAGAGATAATAGATATATATTAAGAAAAACAAGGAAGCATGACTTCAAAGTGTAACATTAACCCAATTAACTGGGTAAGAGCAAAACAGTGAGGCTGGGCTACCCTGGGCTCTGTCTCCAGATTTAAGACTCAAGAGCAAACACTGGAAATTTCCAGTTGGACACGAGAAGTTGAAGAGAGAAAGTTGTAAAGCCCATCAACATGCAATTATGCAAATCTATTAAGTTTTAAACATTAATTCGTAACTATTGTTCAGGATTTAAAATGGGCCCATTTCTGCCATAGGACCCACATAGTTTATAAGAACATACAAGTTAAAAGTTCTTAAAATTCTTAGTTCTCATGGTAGTGATCATAGAAATTAATTATTAATTAATATATTATGTTAATATGCAATATATTAATTGTATTCTCACACTTTTAACTTTAAATAGAAAAGTGCTTGGTTTTTGCTTTTAAATAGCTGCATATAATAAACACCACAAATTTTACAATTACAGACATCACAAAAAGCACAGCCTAGGGCAATGAAACAGTTGAGTGATCACTTAAAAACACCCTAAAGGGTTTAGATTTCACAAGTTCACCTCTTACTTAAAACATCCAAGCTACAAACTACTGATGACATTCCTGATGACCAGGGGTCAGGAGTCTGAAGGACCTTTGCCACTGCTCACAGAGCAATAGGAGGTCAGCCAATATTAGCTACCAGTAGCAGAGAGTGACCTAGCAGATCTGGGAACTTCTAAACTACAAAGTTAAATTACAGACCTCTGCCTCAGCATGGAGTTGATAAGAGAATATGCAAGCATGCTAGCATACAGGAGGGGCAGGATTATTATAAAGCAGCAATGATTTGACGTGGGAAAGAAGTACTTAGGACTTCTATACTAACTTGAAAGATGATTTTCCTTTTTTTTTCTCTAGTTTCCTAAGCATGTTAGAGAAGCTGAGTTTCAGTGCAGGGAAAGATACAGCAATAGATAATACAACCACTGTAATTGTTTTCCTAAATGTTAAAAAATATACTTATTCTATTTCAGGAAATTTTCCTATTTAAATTACATACTTTACTAAAACATTACAACAAGGAATGAATTCATGATTTTAAGTCCTACATCTCACATTCCATATTTCATAAAGGTTATGATCACAGTCATAATTCAGTGCTACTTTTTCTGGCCAGTCCTTATAAAACCATTTCTAAAAATAAATTTTCCCTGAATGTATAGGTACTTTCATAATATTGAGCCTGTACAACTTTCATAGATGTGTCTTTAGTTTGCTCTTAGGTTTTTAAGTTAAATTACTGCTTGTAAGTATTCCTGTAATACTTGCACAGTTTACAAAATAATAAATGCAAAAGAAGACTAAATTAGCACAAAAATAAGAGCAAACATCTGTTACTGAACACACGTTATTCACCTAGAATAAGATACTTTGACCACAGCAAATAAATATAAATGGAATGGAACAAATTCCATTTATAAAGTGAATTTTCATAATGTGATAAAATCACTATATTTTATTGCTGGAAATGGGATATTAGAGTTTTTGCCCCTCCAAAATGCCTGACTTTTCCGATTACTTCTCATGAGAATGCTTTGAACCTGCACATTTTGAGTATCTTATCATCATTCCATTTTTTAAATCTTAAAACCTAGATGTGGCAGTGACCCACAGCTTACTTTCCCTGTAATCTCAAGTCATATTATAGAAAAGATTTAAAATTGACTGGTTTGGGCTGTACTGAAACTAATTGTATTGCAATACTACAGAAAAGCTTTTCAGTGCATGAACTCCGTAATCTGCTCACACAAAACTGGGAAAATCTCTCCAAGTATACATTCAAAAGTCTCATTGTCACGAGAACTCTACTTCAGTTCCATTTGGAAATCTGTGTTTTGAAATTGAGCTTGGCTGAATCAGCTGGCCAAACTACTGACTGAGATGATGATAGCATTAAAAACTGGAATAACAAATCCTGGCACACAGCTTTCCCTGGGAAAGTGATCAGTCATTTTCCATCTTTGGCTTTGATCCTCCATTGGGATCTTCCTGTGCAGAGCCCAGACCCAGGGAAGAAGTTAACAGATCTCTGCATTAAGTTAATGCCACTCTGCATGGAGACAGGAGTAAGCACTACTAATTCTTTATGTGAAATGGGGCCCCTACGTACTGTATATGTTAATGGCAAGCCGTAAAAGCTCTGTGTGCTGAAAACCACATTTCAAATCTGCTGACCTGTGGCAGGTCCCCTAGTGGGGGAGCCACAAATGCACACTGCTGCATTTTTGTACTGGATTAAATTCCGGATCTAGACTACTATGTGACCAGAGACAAAAGGGAATAAAAAGTTCACAGGCGTGAATACCTGTCATCATGTGGTGAAATGAGTAGCAGCCGGTGTTCAAGAGAGGCTCAAGCCCAGAGCAGCAGAAGAACAATACAAGCTGGCAGAAATATATGGGAAACTTGGAAGGTGCCTACATGCACAATGTCTTTTCAGCAAGCCAATGCTACTTGTCTCACTCTGAGCACTTTTAAATGAATATAGTTTAATATAATAATACAAAACCACGACTCTAAGAGGAAATGACAGCTGTTGCAAGTAAATTTCAATAAGGGTAGTTCTCTGCTGATAAAAACTGGCACATCTCCATTCATTTCAGTGTAACTATGTGGATTAACATTGCCTGAAAATCTAACCCGATGTTTTGAACAACTCAAGAGCTACAAGGAAATACACAGATGGAAGACACTGGTAATAACAAGGCTGAGAAAGAAGGGTAATTACTGAGGAAACAAAAAAGTCAGTAAAGGAAAAATATGCGAATTCTATTATACAAATAGACAACTTGTGAGTGTTTTACGACGCTTGATTTGAGTTCTATCAACATATCTGTTAGAAATGACAACACGTCTGAAACCAAGAAAAACAGGGAAAAATGCCCTTGTACCACAATAGACTTTAACAGGACATGCCATTACCAAAATAGGATGTACCATGCATTACTAAGGCAAATCTAACCCTTTTTCGATGGCAAGTGGTAATTTTTCTTGGTGATTGTCACTGCACACAAATTTGCAAGAACACTGTAAACTCAGTGTTCCTACATAGACATGTACCATGTCTTGCCTACATGTAAATAAAGACATTCATCTAAAATACCCTGTAAGATCTGTATTAAAAAAAAACCCCAAAAAGAATGATAACTGATGATCAAGAGAGTTGAAGTTATTTTGCCTCTGGCATAAAGTTTTAAGAACTTCTTTTAAAAGACAAAGAAAACAGAGATTTTCAGGACCAGATGTCTAGGAAGATCCCATTTGGATTTGAGCTACTTAAATTTGCAATCATGTATTTATACATCTAACAGAGCTTCTGTTTCCCCTAGAATCTGAAAATTAACTAGCTTTGTAGCATCTTCCTTGATCTGCCACCCGTGCCCTGAGGATTAGAGACTCCACCTGAGCTTGTTTTACAAGCATAACAGAAAAAATTAATCTCTGCTGGCAGCGATCCCACTGGGATACTGATGAATAATGATATCCCTCTCTTGCTGCCCTCTCAGTCCACTAGAAAAGCCACTCTAACCCAGCAACGTGGAAACCGCTGAAACCATTCCAGCTGTGGATTAGCAGGCAGTCAAGCATCCATCTGTTCTGTGTGAATCAAGAGAAAGCAAACATGCATTCTTATAGCTAAAGAAGTATTAAAAATTAGCATCTTATATGACTGCATATAGTAAGTATTAAGACAATCATATACAAAAGAAAAAATAATCTATTATCTACACCTCATGTTGTTTACAATTGCTTGCTGCCTTAAGCAAATGATAAACCCGTTGAAATTAATCTCCTTAACCTATGAAACACTGTGCATTCAATGGTATATGTTTAAGATAAAAATTTCCTAATACTGTGTGCATTAGCTGTACCTAAAAATCTTTTGTCAAGAGACATGTAGGCACCCACTTTGTAAGCAAGCATGGTGACATCCTGCCAGGAGAAACATTTAAGAGACCTGTTGTTGTGAGAGGAATTTTAGCATTTTCTCACCCCATAAGGTCAGAGGAATAGACCTGAGATATTTTCTTTTTCTGAAAACAAGTAGTTTGGGTAACATCTGCTGGCTTGCTACTCTTTTCCACTGGAAGACAGAAAGGAAAGGTGGTGGAAGTGGAAATTGGAATGTGGGCAACCCAACCGAACTGGTGATGTCGGATTTGACTCTTCCATGGAAAGAGGACAGTTGCCTACTAGAAACCATTGAAAGCTGAATTTTAGCAATACCCCAGAAAAAAATACTTATAAAAGTGCATACTTTGACAGTTTTCTCATGCATCAATTCTAATACTTTGCTTGATGCCTGGCTTACATTTATTAAGTTGCAGAGGTGAAGAAAATGTGCAACTGCTTGTTCTCTAAAAGCAACCTCCCTATCATACAAGACATTTCCAAATATATAAATATATATGTCTTTTCAAGTGCTTTCAAATTTTTTCAAATGCTAAGTAGCAAATGCTTTCAAATGCTTTTGTAGCAAAAATCCCTCTGCAATTTCTTCTAACAGTATAGGTAGCATACGTAAGTAGCTGTGAAATAAAACATCTTGTAAATATTAGGCAACAGGAGAGGCCTATTTCTCAAATATTTCTAAATAGGAGAGGCTGATTTCTTAAAAGTTTATCTCTGATAATACATAACATCAACATTTAAAGTAAAATTCAAATTCTGAAGCTAGACAGGCCCCCATCAAGAAAAAAAAAAAGAAAATGAGACAAAGAAAGAATCTAAATGCAAATAGGAAAATACAAGTGTCAGATACTTCATTAATGACTGACCAGTAATCCTCTTATGATTTTTTTTTTTTTATTTAACTACTATGCTAAAGGAACAATGTATGCTGGATATCAATCTTGTATGATGTAATCATTTCAGCCAAACCAATCCTTATCCTGAAGTTTCTGTTCCAATCAGAGAACAAGCTCCAATGTCATCCTCTTTCTTAACAGTTTTAAAAGCAGTATCTTCTTTGCTGACAGAGAAGAGTATTTTTGTGCCTTTAAACAGCAGTCTGTATAGCCCAGTTGGTGTCACTAAGTGAGCTGTATTCTATGAAAACAAAGTCATCAATATGATTGTTAACTGTTATAACTTATAGTACAATTGTATAAATCTATCAAAGGCAAAGGCATTATCTAGAAGCCAGTGAAGACAAAACATCTGCAGGGTGCATAACGCCTAAATTTGCTTATCCTGCTTCAACTACACATTGGGAGGAATAAAGCAGGTAGAATTTGAACTGACGTGCTAAAGACATACTGATCTAGTAAGACTTCCTGCTGGAGCATTTGGGACATGAGAACACACAGCCATTTATCAAAGCAGCCTTACAGATTATAAAACATTCAGTTTTACCATAATAAAGATGCTGTTGAGAACTTTGGTTCTGTTTTGGCAAATGCAAACATAATTTCAACAAATATATTGTATATTTGAAATATACAGCCATGTGACAAGACTGCTGAAAAATGCCATTTAATTTCCTGTATGAATACTTTGCCAAGTAGTGGCTGCATGCACACAACTATGCATAATTTGAAATCTTGCATGATGATGGCTACAATTCTAACTGTCAAGCAGTAAGCAAAAGGCGTTTGTGCTAAAATAGAAAAAACAAATAAGTGGTCCATGGTTGAACTGCATGCAGCTTTGAGCAGTCAGCTAAACCAAGCTTGCTGTCACTGAACTTGCTCCTACCATGGGCAAACACTGATTTGCCACAGATGGCAGCCAATGTTCACCTTTGCAAGTACCAAACCAGGACAATACTTCTGTCTACCTGGCTCTCAGAATACTTTCCATTGGTATACATGAGTGTTTTGCTACTATAACTGCTTCCTGTTAAAGGAATTTATTTCCTCATTTTTTCTGACAGAAACGGTTACTAAAGCAGGTGTCTGAAATGGGGATGTAGCCTGAGGCTACTGCTTTCTGCTACCACAGCTATATACACTTTCAAAAGTTTTTCCCTTGAACACTGCACTGCAATCAAAGCAAATTAAAAAAAAAACAATGAACCTCCCCTATTATATCCAAGATAACAGTTCTTGTTTTATGGCCTTTGTCGTGGCAAATGTTTGTCAGAACAATTCTCTGTTTAGCTACAACTTTAAAATAGGTTTTAATTTAGCTTTCATGAGTATTGATTCAGTTAGGTTATTTTCTTTTTTTTTCTTTCTTTTTTTTTATCTGGCATATAATGACAGAAATTAAATAAGAAGACTGGATGGGGAAAAAAGGAGACCTGTAAATTGGAGGTTAGAAATTCATGTATACTGGAGATAGAAAGGATTTGTATTTTCTGGTTTTGACTGTAATTCTTTCTTATTGACGCCATAAAAATGGAAGACTTATGCCATGTTGAGTTAGCTGTCACTGGTGGACATTGTTACCTTGATTTACTAATGGACTGTGCTTTCCTGGAAAAGCAGCCAGCATATTATCCCTTCAAAGTAAAACTCAAACAATCATTTGGAAAAAGAAGACCAGGAAACAGTTGTGTCACGATGTTAGAAAAAAATTACTAAATTCAAGTACTACAGCAACATTAAAAACTGCTCCATCTACTGGGACTAGAGAAAAATCAAGACTAATTAAATGTGTGAGTATCCATATAAATACTTTTTCCATTAAGTACAAGGTATTTTTGACTATACCGGATATAGATGATGAAATTTGGATGCTATTGAAAGGCATTGTAGCATTTTGTTTTATTTTCATGAACCCCCAACATAATTTTCAAATTTAAACTATTAAACACACTGTGATACCATCTAGATGATTCAAGTGGGAACTGAAGCACAAATGTTTTAATATGTTAAAATCCAGAGAATATGGACTATACAAAGATTAAGTAAATTATCCAGGAAATGCCTGTATTTAGGATGAAATTTATGCATTGAACAGTCCTTGGTCCAGATTTATTGTAAAGAAAAGATTTAATTGTAAGACGTAACAGTTTTCTTCTGTTAAAAATATACAAAAAATATTTCTTCCATTACTAAAATATGAATAATGGCTGAGGTCAGAGCCCTGATGTTCATACTATTGAGAGTGTACCATAGATGTGAAATCAGGCATGGAAGTTCTTTAAAGGCAAGCATGCAACAAATTGCTTTCCATCCGATACAAATTTGACATTATAAAATACTTTTATTCTTGACACTGAAGTGCCATATTCAAAAAGAAGAACTTAATGAATACAGTTTTGCTGTGCTTTTATGCTTGGAAGAAAATCATAGAAGCACCTTCATTTTCTTCTAAATTAAATGCAAATGTAATTTTATACTAATTGTAAACACTGACTGACTTGGGAAAAGTGATCTGATTTTTTTTTTGAAATGACTAAAGAACAGAGACCCAGTCTTATATAATATCTGAAAAATTCGTAAAAGCAATGTTTCTGCCATGGCTTGCAGGGAAGATATTAAATGAAACAGATCACTTTAGCTTCTTTTTTGACAGTATTTTTGAAAGGCATTAATTCCTCCTTCCCTGGTGTTTAACTGGAGACCTGTTGAAAAGATGGTTTATATGGAGTCAAAGACCTCTGCAGCCCCTTCATGGGAGATCAAATCAGCAACAGAATCCCCATACAGAAATAAAATTATTTTAGACTGAGAGTGTAAATAGTCACAAAGAATTGCATATTTCCCTGGCTGGAACATGAATTGCCAACAATGATGAAGAGGAAATAAAGCTACAGGTTAATTGAGTTATCTAGGTTCTCATAGTACAAATATCTACCAGGTAATGAAAGACAGATAAGGCATTAATAACTCTACTCATTTGCTATCTATGTATCTTGAATGGAGAATGCCTGTTTCATGAACCTCCTCCTTGCACCTTCCAAGTCTGGGACTCCAACAATGACAGATTTTCTGCCGAGTTCCAAATTAGCCTAATACAAGCCAGTGTCACCACATCAAATTTCAGAAAGAAATATAGGGAACAGAGAGGCACGTGGATACCAAACTCCTATGTCCATGTTTGTATCACAGAAAGACAGACAGGTACACCCCACTATAACAAAAATACCATGTTCTCTCTCTAAGCTCTCTTTTCTAAGAAAAAACCCTCTCTCTTATAAACCGTTTACATGAAAGACAGCAGTAGGCACATGAAAACCAACCAGTTCTCTTTTGTAGGCAGAATTTAACAAAAAGAAATCAGGGACAACATGGAGATAAAACAAGGGATGAAAAATGGGAATGATGTTCTCCCCTTCACTGTCTGGTATGGACAGACATGACAAATTTTTTTCTCTGTAAATAGGAATATTAACCAGATAACAAAATAAGTTAAAAATCACCAAGAATCATGAAACTAGTGGACCTAGGTGTCACAGCCCTGATCAATCAGAAAGACAGACTTTCTTTCCTCAAGGTACAAGAAATCACTATTTGATTTTAAAAACATTTGTGCAGAAAAAGACAAGAATTTCCCTAAAGTATCTATCATTGTTTTTTACCTAGACCTCTTTTTTAATCTCTGCACCTAACTATCAGAATTAGAGGAAACAGTCTTTAGGCACCTCAGGGAAATCCAGCCTGTCAGTAATAATTCATGAACACTTTCTCATCAATAATACTTAATGCAAGAAGCACCATAACTCAACAGTGATTAAGCTCATTTGGATTACTACTGTCTGAGCATGGTTAGGAAAGGTTTAAAGAAAGCTCTATGGAAAAACATCAAACATTTTCTCTCAAAAAATTTACCAGTCCACTTAGCACGAGCCAGTGACAAAAATAACTGGATGTGAAGTTCCACCTGCTAACTGCAAACCCAAGACAGCTCAAACATCTCAGCTACAGATTTACCGAGAGGAGCAGGGAAACCATGAGGGGATTTTCACCCACCTATTTGAATCACTTACTACTATTTCCAACATGACTGTTGGGCTGTTCCCATGTGCCATGCTTCTGGCCATGTTATGAATACTCCACCCCTACACCAGATTGGGGAAAAAAATTCATTTGATCTTATAAAATGCTGGCAGATGATCAAAGTGAAAAGGTAAAATAAAAGCAGAGAAAAAGAACAGATACTGGAGAAGACTATGAGTGGTCTTCCACTAAGTGAAAACAAATCCCGTTATTATGTGACTTTTTTTAGAGATCCACCAACACTAGAAACTGGATGACTCACAACCGCTTTTTCATGAGAGTTGTAAATATTTGATAATCCACTGGTGATCAATCCTGAATTTTGAACACTTCCATTCAGCATGCAAAAATATCAATCTGAAACTCAAAATCTCTTATCAAACTCAGATTTAACCCCCTTAATACAATCCTAAATTTCTGAATTCTTGAACAAAATCTTGCTTTATTCCACATTTTGTTTTAAACAAACTTTTGCCCCTCTCCAAGTTACTTATATATTTGGCATATATATCCCATTTAAAAAATCAAAATCAGGATTTTCTTTCTTTAAATTGTTCATGCCTGCCTTCCTTATATACATTAGAAACTTGTAAATATCTAAAGGTTTGCAAGCTTAGGTAAAACTCCAACAAATAATTAGTGTTACATCCATGAAATCCTGCAACTGCATGAGAAATGCCTGGATGGTTATTCTTACAAAACACAGTGCAAAATTTGAAACTTTAAAACTGAGTGATTAGCAGAATAATCACAATTATAATTATTTTTGTAATGGTAACAGGCCTTTTTGTACTACAGCTACAGCCTTCAGTTTCAGCATCATTAAGAGATTCTTCAAATTACTTTTTAAACATCCTTTTCCCTCAGGATTTTCACTTATACCTAATTAGACTACTTACCCCATGCCATGTAATTCCCTACTGCCAAAACTGCTAAATGCTTCAATAAGAAGGAGGAGGGCAACAGTGGAGTGAGGCAGATGTAATGTCATTGGTTAACAATAGAGGTGTGAAGCAACTGCTGTAATTATAAAACTCATTAATGTGCAGTGTTTAGGGGGAAGAAAATGTCCTTGGCAATAACTGTTGAAATGGCACTTCTTTTCAACACTACATCAGATTGAAAAAAACCTTTCATTTTACACCTTCAAGAAGACAATAGTAGTTCCACTAGTAATTATGAGAATCAATATCCACATAAAAAGTAAGCAAGAATTGTCAGCTCTAATGGCATCCAGCACTCCTAAATCCTTTTCATCTTTAAAACTGATATATGTAACGCATTTTGACCCCTAAGCAATTTTATTTTTAGTTTCATTCCTCTTGAGATTGTAAATTGATAACTTACAAAACTGTATTATCAGGAAAAGAAAAACTAGACAAAAATTAAGGCAAGATTAATGAACTTAAGATTTTACAATCTCTACCCAACATTAGGATCCTAAGTTTCATCAACAATAGAAATATTTGCCAGTTACTTTCGCAATTCATGAATGCACACAGTTCAAATAGGCAAATTCAAACAGGCAGTTCTAGGTTCTTCTTCTATCATCCCTCTTCCATATCCTGCTCATCAGCTAAGGCAGTGTTATGAAATGCCATCTCTGCTAATTCTCAAACTTTCCTTGCCCAAATTTGTCTGAAAAAAAATGTCCTGACATTTCTAGGTGCAGAAAATTTTCACTAGAGAGGAAATTTTAAAGAGACAGCAGCTGGAGTAAAGCACTCTTCTTGAATACTCAGCATTGCATTATTTAACATTTGTTCACATGTGGGTATTTCCTCTTAAAATTCCAGTTATTTTGCATACAGCATATCTAGGTATTGTGGATGATTACCATTTTGAATTCACTCAAATACTCTGAATTTCATTTCATGTAATTGCAATGTTTTCTGACAGCAGAACAACAGATACTGCAGGGTCAGTGACAGCAATTCCCCTATTTAGGCTGTCTAACAGTTTCCATTACAAAAGATTATTGTGGCCTTTATTTCTGAGCTGCAACACTCCGAATGTTTGCAGCAGGTGCTTTAAATTTATCTGGAAGAAAAGTCTCTGTACTAGGAAAGTGGTTTTCCTAGTGTCATAAAATGCTGATCAGGTTTTGTTCAGTTGCAAACTGTTGAATAGCACTATTTTAACTTCTTGTGCTTCTCCTGAGAGAAGTTTTGGCAGCATGCTGAAACAATAATGAATACAAAACTAAGATACATAACTACTGTAAGACAGGTCTTTAAATTTTGAAGCTAACACTTAGAAATCAGAATATTACTGAATTTGGGCCACTTGTACAACGTATTTAATGTAACAGAGACTATAATTGTATAGGGGTAGAAGTAAGTTTGCCTGGATAATATTCAGGCACTTCTCGCTTTGAAATATATTTGTACAAGTAGAGTTACACCATGCTGAAAAAGGATGTAAGTACTTAAGAAGGAAAATGGAGTAAACCCCGATTCTTTTATGGTGAGAATGCATCATACAGGGTGTCTTTGGCCTTGCATTGCACTGTGCTGTTAAAGAGTCTCTAGACTAACTGTGGGAGATGCTGTTATTGCAGGTCATGACCTCAAGGATTGGGAGGTGGCTGGGAAAAGGAAAAGCAGACATTTTAGGAAAGAGGTGTTTCCCATATGTTTCCCTTACTTCTTAAAGCTGCTGTATTTTCCAGACTGTCTCAGGACAAAGTGATGGTCCTGGTAGAGATTTAGTGAAAGCAGTCATTCCTATTGCATTTCAGTGACATACTCAACTTAGAAAAGATAAATATCAGGTTTTGTGTAGATCCTGCGCATCATAAAGGGATGCAAGAAGAGAAAGAAGTATAAAGTAATTTTGATGTACTGATAAGGTGAAACACTTGAAACATCAAAAATGATTCAGCTGCATTTCTCAAAACAGTTAAAAAAATAAATTAGAGATCACGGCAGAAAGGCTTTTTTTATTTTGTGTGTTTTTTTCATATACTTGTGTTTTGAAGAGTAAAAAAAATGTATTTTTAAGAAATATCAGCACTTACTGTCAGAATTAAGAGCAATTCTTCAATATTGCTTTCAGGTTTCAACTGATCTTTGAACATCCCGATAGTTGGATGCTTCAGATAGTAATAGGAGGCAATACGGCCGTACGTCAGCGGCTCAATGCTGCGATTATCCTGTCAGAAGAAGACCAAACACACAGAGTTCCCAAGTGGTTCAGTATAATGTGTTCCTACATAACTGTGAAACATGTCCAGTCTACTTTTAAGAGAGAACAACAAAAACAATGAGCATCATAATTTAGCCACAACAGTTTTCAACGCAAGCCTTACAAAGAGCTCCGCACACAAACTCTAACATCTCACATCAAGGAGTACGTATCTTGCTGTTCACAGTTTCTAGGAGGGTGTATCTTAATGAATCTTGTAAGGCACAGATTAGTCTTACCTCCCCAACTTCAATACAGTAGGAGCCTTCCAAATCAAAGAGGGATTTCTCAACAAGGCTTGAGAGGTACTTATTCATAGTGTCATGGCTCACATCATCCAAGTTATAGTAACTAGATAAAATGAGAGCAGATGCATTACATGAATATTTTTTACAGTCTGAAGATTTTTAACAGTATCTAGGAAAACTTACAAGGCTTCTACAATATACACATGGAACAGCAAATATCCACATTAAACAAATAAACACAGTCCTTTATAAAGGTTAACGAGAAATCCACGATTCCTAAATGTTTTTTGGGAGTAACCAACAGAAGACAAACATGTACATATCGAAAGATGGCTATTTGTCCATCTATTAATAGAAAGGTTGACACAAACAGAACTGGACTGGCTCTATTTTTGTTAGTGGGAAAATTTTCCTGCTTTCTTAGGCACCCTTTGCTGCTAAGTGTGAAAGTGAACAAGCAATGCTAACACAAGTAACAGTATTTTAACTTCAAGACAAAGGAAGAACACCCACCCAGGAGAGCAACTGTCCTTACATCCTGCAACTCTGAAAGTAAAACTAGGCATATGGTGACATCTCTTGAAATAGTAAACTTATACCAATCCAAATGTTGGTGTTTGTTGCTATATTTCTGCTATATTTCTTTCCATTTTATTCTCAAAGTTAGAATTGCTAAAAAAAGGAATGGGGTATTTGTTAATGTGGTTACTTTACATGTTCATCGTCAGACAAAATGTTTAGGTAAACTGTATCATCACAATGGCTTAGTTCTCTGTAGGAAGAAAAAATATTTATAAAGTGGGTGAAAATATATTTTCTTTTTATGTTAGCATATAAAAAACCCAGAGTGACTGAAGTTTGCACTCCTTAACTATAGAGCTTGAGGTGTATAAGATTTTACTTATATAAACCAACATAACTTCAGTGAGAACTTTTACTCCAGATAAAAATGCAGTACAAACTTGTGTCCCTAGATTCAGCAAAGGCACCAGATCAGGAAGTAACAATTAAGTTCAATTAATAATAAGGAAAAACTGAGCATGCTTTGAAAGTTTTAAAATGTTGAATTTAAGCAGAGTAATTAAACCATGCAATTTCAAAGCAGAATTAAATCCAACTTAAAATCTGATGATTTGCTGAATTGTTAAAAAGCAGAATAAAAAAGGTAGTCCTTGTTAATTTAATTCTGTCAAATACCGTGGCAGAAACAGACTAGAAATAGAAATTGTGCAATGATGAAAGATGCTCCTTTGTTCTACCTGCCTTGCTTTACTAAAATTTACTACTGTTATGATGTACTCAGCCTTCCCACTTGAAGTAACCCCACTGTAATCGAGAGTAGGTTCTTTCAATGCTATTTTGTGCAGGTGAACAACAGGCTGCAAAAGAGTGCGCTGAGATTCATTTTAGTCAATTTTATGAAGTTACTGCTGCACCTGAGTTAGTTTTTTTAAACTCCTTTCACTGCCACTGGAAAGAAATATGCACTTGCAGAATGTGCTATTCATCTGAAGTATTTTAAATATCTGCTTCAGGATGAGGTGAAATGTATTCACTGATTTAAAAAAGAGAACTTTAGACTACCAGTTCAGTTGTGGGTGGTATATTTGGGCAGATGAATCCCATTCTCTGAGTTAAATTCTCTATCATTTACTATAAGGCTGCTGTTTCCAAATTTCAAAGGATAGAATTGAATTTTTGTAAGCTAAAAACATCCTTATATAACTGCTTAAAGAATCTTCTAAAGAAGATTTGAATTATCATTTTCTTAAACAAAGTTGATACCATGCGTCTCTTTAAATAGCAGTAGCATAACTTAAAAAACCTGAATGCTAAATAGGAGTATTGCAATGTCCAGATATTTTCCCTTTGCTATTAATTCCAAATTACAGAATTAATTCTCTGAAGCTTTGAATGTTCACTGATAATTGGGTAAAGTTTGAGTAAACTAGTACTACCATAAGAAAAAGATTTTAAAAATGTGTTCTGATACCAGCTACATAAGACAACAACAAAGCACAGATACACGGCAGTGGAGTATTCAACTCTGTGACACTTTATATGGGTTCATGCTGAGATGATCTGAAATACTTACAACACGTCTATTGTCCAAAACCAAACCAAACTAACAGAAATATTTGTATTGACTAGAATGTTTTATGTACTAGCCAGCCTCATGCAAAGAAAATTCATTTGTTGAAAATTACTCTAATTGTGTTTTTGATGCAACCAAAATTTCATGAGTGTCCTTTTAAATTAAGTGATATAGCGATAATACAAAATGGTCAAAATTTCTATCTGCCTGACATCACCAATCACATCTATTTTCTGGTTATTAGCAGAAATTATTTTGTTTACCTTATGAAAATAATTGAGGAAATTAGCTAAATAAGTTGTTTAAGGAGGTGAAAAAAATCCTATTTTATACTCTTAAACCACTAATGAATCATTATTATTTCTCTATATTGAATAGAATGCTTCTGAAATGCTTATAATTAGGGCACTTTGTTGTCATGGTATTCAGACTTTCACCATATAATTTCAGCCCCTTTAATTGCAGTACCATAACATTCATGATGAATACTGATAAGACCAAAAAAATGGAACATGGGCAGTACAGTGAAATTCTTTCCTGAGACTGTAATTTAAGATAGCAATTCAAACAGGTTTGTGCTTTTGTGCTCTGCCTAATTTCCAGTATTTTGCTGAAGTTAACTGAAGTTATCATCATAAAGGAATTTATAATATCTTCTAAATTTTTTTGTGAATTTTAAATTTGCTTTGTAATTTGTTGTCGAAGGAGTAAATATATAGTTGCCCAGTGGAAATAAAACAGTGTAAAGAAAAATCTTAAATGGTTTGTAATCTTGAGTGAAGTGGTACCAGTATGTTTTAACTACTGTCTGTAATGAGGCAGATATAATTTTGAGCACACCCACAGGAGCTTCTTGGTCATTCAGCACATTTCCCCCTAATAAAAATCAAAGCCATTCATCTTGAAAGACTGTGTTAAAACCATTAGTGAAAACAGAGGTATCATGACATTAGATTTCAATGCTCAGGAACAAATGCAAGTTGAATTCTGCATGTTGGTATGTTCCAAGTCTAAAAACTGCATAATATGTGAGTTCCTCTATGAAGCAATATTGCCTAACTATTTAATTACAGATAAAGAATAAAAACAATGCAGTTTCATGCTCACTGCATTGAATCATCTAGTCATTAGTTCCCCTTTGCTATAAACAGACAACCTACCTTTTTATCAGCACACCATTTCATTTATTTCACAGTGAAGCCCAGTTTCACAATAATTGACTTGTCAGAAGCTCTAATTTATGAGGCTGGGCTCTGTAAGCCTTCTCCTATATTGGACTCAACCTGCACACAAGCAGGGTTGAATATTTACAATGCTGTTAACAGGTGCTGAGTTGTTTAATGATTCTAATAGCCAGAAGCGTACTGAGAAAGCCAGCGGGATCACAATTACAGGCTGTTTGAACACAACAATTACTCGTCCCCTGAGAGGTGTGAAAGTCAAAGGCAGTTTTATCCTAACAGCATCTAGCACATGGGCTAGACAGGCTAACTTCCATTAGTAGTCCATAGGGAAAAAGCAGTAACAAACCCCTAGGTGTCATAAAAATTTACAAAGTATGTAAAATTTAAACAATCAAAAGCTGAAGGAACTTTTTATTGTCTATTAAATAACATATTTAAAATCCCAAAACCTTGTAGAGCTTAGCAAGAACAACAAACTGTGAAACATGAACTTATTTCTCTAATCTAAGGAAGTGTGGAATTTCATCAGCTGAGAGAGACACAGAGACATGCAGGAACATAAAATGCAGATGAAGTTACACAAAACATTTAGGATTTAATGTGAAGGGTGGCAATCATTTCCTGTTTAGCTTATGTAAACCTGACCTGAGATCTCTCTGGGAAATTTTTCATCAGCCTTGAAATGGTCCTGCTATAACTGTCAGTGCTGTGGAGTCATTTGTTACAGCACCATGTTTTTTATGTTCAGATTATACGGTGCTAATAGTGACACACATAATGAAAATCAGTGACAAGAGTCAGCCAAAAATATTAAAGAAGAAACTTGCTAGTCAGTAGGTCTTTTGAAACAAATGCACGAAACAGCAAATTCACAGCATTCACTGGATAGCAAGAAAGTGTGCTTTCTGAGATTTTACAGTTCTGAAAGCCGAATTTTGTAGTGAACAAGTATGGGGGAGCATAGACGGTAATTTTTTCTAGGTCCCTTTACTGCAGTCATCATTTATATTTACTTCCTCAGCTTCAGCAGCTGCCATCTTCAAATAGCACCATGGAAATGGTACAGAGTATATGGCACAACTGATGAACCTTCATAGCCAGAGAGAGATATGACCCAAAGTACCAACTCGCTTCTGTTGTTAAGGCATTACTGACTGACTCTGGAGTCCGTGACTGGCTTGCAAAAAGGCATTACAGAGTGCACAAATGCTGCAGACAATAATGTCACCCTGCATTTTACCTCTAACATGACTTCTTGCATCCATATATTCGCGTATGCCAGGTAGGCAAACAGATACATTGCTATCTTTAATCAGCTTTTAGTATACTGTACATTGTAGTCATTTAAGAAGAACAAAACCAAGTTTAATTTTTCTGACATCAGCAAAGTGTTTACCCCCACATCAGTGCTTCTAATTATAACATTTGCAAGACAGTTTATCTCTCAAGATGTGTTCGTGAGAAATGAAAGGTAATAGGCACACACAAATTTGCTCACATATTGGTAAGATTTTTCTTTTTCCTATCATATATTTCAATAGATAATTTGTCCAGGTAAACCATATCCAAGAGTAGGAAGTCAATTATGTGAATTTTCTTTCTGGATGGGGAGATGTGGAGTCTTCAGCTCTGTATTCTCACCTAAGACTGCAGCAGACTGGGAAGCAAGAAGCTGTTCAAATACTAAGCAGCCCAGGGCTTCTCTGTCGGACAGACTCAGAGAATCTTGATTTGTCTGAATATTTGGTAAAACTACACTGTGAACTACATTCCTGTACTTTTCACATCACTGTCATCCTAATAATTCCAAAGAACAAACTCTGGTTATGAAATTCATAATAATGCTCTGAGCTGTGATCTATTAAATATATATATATGCATATATGCATATGTATCTGTAGATGCATACAGGCCTAAGTGTCATTGTAAAAGGAAGAGTCCTTTTGTGAGGTCCTTTGTGAAATACCTGTTTACCAACTCAAAATATGGATATTAATAATCATAATTAGTAATCATAATTAGTATATTGCAGCGCAACATACTTGTACTTTTTAACTTCTGTTAGTGTAGCTACTGTCAAAATTCTCAATTTTATCTCTTAATCTTAGCTAATTTAACTTTCTTCAGTAATCCCCCTTCTGACAATTCCAAATTAACCCTAAAATTCTGAATAACTGTGATTTTGCCACCGAAAGGCACAGGTATTCCATTCTGACTGACTTCTACCATGATATTACCTGTCATCATAATAGCAGAAAATATATTGGACAGTATCTAACCATAATTTGTATTCATATGTTTTATTCACATGCTCAGCTAATCATAATGAGAAAATGAAATTTAAAATAAAACATAAGTGTATGATAAGGGTATCATCAATCTGAGATTATAAGTAATGCTGTTTTATTAATTCACTCCAAAAAACTTTGTAAAACTGATATTAAGTGAAAAAAACCCCTTAATAATAATTCTTGGAAAGAAATAACAAAATATCTTTTTTCAGGTCTTCACAAGGAATTTACATAGAAAACTGGTTTTGTAAGTGTGCACATGTACACAGACGCAGTCTCATAATAAATACATAAATAGCCATGCACATTTTAATAGTGATGTGATATGTGCTCTCAGGATATCTAAAAATTAACTTTCCAAATGAAAACTGATTCTGGTTAACTTTACATATGTTGTAAATTTCTGTTTCTCTTTTACTGCACATGTATCTGGAAAATATCCCAACCTGATTTACAAAAAATGTTTCTCATAACCATTTCTCTTTTACAGAAAGTCGCAATTATAATCCTTTATAAGGGTAAAAAACTAAATAACCAAGGCATGTCAGCCAAGGAATGGAGATAGATGAGCCTGTCAAAGCAGCCCCTTGCAAAGAACAGGGCCCTTTGCTGATCTGTGTGATATGACCTTGACTTAGTAAAGAACACAGTGACTACAGCTCTGTGTGGAAAGGAGTACATGTTGTACTACTTGACTGAAGTAGTACAGAAACTGTGACTTAACAAGCAAATTTGAAAAGCTCTGCATTTAGGATTAACTGTTTTGAGGGAAGAGAAGAACAGGAAAGAAACTCTGGATATGGAGACAGAAACACTTTGATAAACATTTCATTTGGACCACCCCTGTCATTCACGTGTCATCTCCTGAACAGGATGAGTGTGACTATTTGTCATGCATCTGAACAAAATCAGCACTCAGGTACTCTCCTTCCCCAAAGCAACAGCTCAATTACACCTCTCATCCAGACAGTTAAAACCCACTCCACTGAGTTTGAGATGCAGGGGTTCATCAAACATGAAAATTAAAATGGTTTGATGAAAAGGAGTATTTTATTTCCACACCATTAGAACAACCATCATCACAAGTTTAACAAATTAACTCAAGTTTGCCAGGAAAACTTTCATGATGATTTCATGTTTAGAAGAAACCTGGATACTTAGAGGAAAAACATACTTGAATCTCTATCTCACAACAAAGGTAGCTTACCATTACTTCAATAGTACAAATTGTAGGCATTCAGTAGGGCATTTTATGATACTGGATGGCAATAGGATGATCCTACATTTGTTTATGCAGCTTTAATACACAAGTTAGCTAAAACTGGCAATAAACGAGAATATAAATCTTCTGCATATTAGCTAAGCCCATTATTTTGGGGATTTACAGCATCACATGCAATGACTTTTATGCCAATGAATCCCAAGGCAATTTCCTAATCATGCATGTGGGAATTACTTATTCACCACTAAGGTACAATCACCTGCTGTCTGGAAAATAGTTCTTGTTTCACAGTGGAGAGGAAGTCAACAAAACTGCTTTGGGGCAGGACACAATAAAGAACACTTCTGTCAAGTGACAAGGAATGGGTATTGCATAACCATCTAAACTAAAACCCAGCAATTTTGCTCCTATTCTTTTGAAAAAAAACCAACCTAAACCCTAAAATCTTTGGATTTTTAAGGGCCACAAATAGTTTTTGTCTGATAATATCAATCATTTCACATGCTCTTTTATGGCACAGTAAACTCAATTACCATAATGCAACTTATTCAGAGTTATCTCAACAATCACTGACTTGTGTTTGTTAAACTCTTGCCTTCCTTGGATGTATCTCATTCAAACACTGACCACGCTGGAACTGCTTGCTTGGCTTTCAGGAGGTCTGAAAATACCATAGATAGTAGGTCCAGGAAAACTAAGTAAGTTTAGTAACTTTGGATGAAACTTGATACTGTTATCATATCAAAGAATGGAATGCATGCACATCCGTTACATTTGTGCTTGACATCTAGAAATGATTTGACAAACTCTTTGACCGAGTAAATAACATCCTTAATTTTTCTCCCTGCATGACTAAATACAGAAGGAATGCTGGGCAGCCATGTGGATAAAGAGCTCAACTTGTCAACTGTTCCAACCTGTGTGTGTGGTGTTCCAATGCAAGTCTCCAATTTCATTAGAAACTTCAATATTCCTTCCTATCCAGCCATTATGGGCATGACTAGTCAAGATCTGTTCATCTTGGTTATCACTACAAAGACTCTACATCTCATTACGAAGTGCTTTTTTTTTCTTCTCCCCCACCCCCAACTTTCTTCCCACCTCAGAATAGCAGAATCTTTGCTTTGAAGTTGAAATTGTGATAACTTCAGATTAAGCTGTCCACGACAATAAAGAAACTGCAGAGAAAAAATGACCAGCAGTCAACGTGCCAACTTCATACTCAAGTGGAAATCTTCTTTTATATTGGGAAGAGATTGCCTATTAAATCAAACAATATTTCTATATTCTACACTTACCTTTGGCCTATATGTTGTGTCTTAAAAAAATATATCTACCACAGATACCACACGATCAAAGCTTACCAAAATCAGGTAACCTACAGTACTCTCAGAGGAGAAATACTGTCCCCATAACTGTATGCATTGTGTTAGTTATGAAGTGAGAAAATTGAAAATGCTTTCTTTAGTTTACAGTTCTAATACTCTGCGTTTTTTTATTTGTCAAGAAGACTAGATGGAAATTCTGTTTGTTTTGTAGGAGCTCCTCAGCATAGGACTAGATACAGAATTAAAAACTAATAAAGACTTAAAAAGAGTTAAAGGAAATTATTTTATCACATGCAGGCTCCCAGCAGCACTTGCCCATAAAGCACCCAGCAGAAAATCTGGCCAAATGCTACGGACATTAACACGATTTCAGAAATGCAACACGCTGGAGTACATAAAGAAATACTTAGTAATCTAAATGGCTAATTCTTTATTTGCCACATTATTCTAGTGGGTGAATGATCACACGACAGGTAACATTCCATTTACCCAAAACAGTGCTGTGGCAAAGGCAGGCTATATTGGTGGAACAGCTCAGAATGATCTGCATACCAGCTGGAGCTAGGCAGGATGATAGCAATCATGGAAAATTCTGCACACATGGTTTCACCAGGATACCCTAATGAAAGCAAACGTTATCACAGAGAAACAGCTGATAGTTATTCTCTCATTTATTAGGAAAGTCCAAGTCTCAATAAATTTTCTAAACAAAATGGGCAGAACATATCAATGTGGTAGCTAAAAAAACCGTATTGCATTATAAATACAATATCTGAAGGCATGTGACAATCTGGAATTTTATTTTAGGGATGCTGATGTAGCCCTCTCAATAAGATTATTTTTTTGCTGTAACTAAGTTGTAAAGTCATCTGCCAAAAAATGCATTTCTATTTAGAGAAAAAAATTATAAAAAATATGTGCACATGAGTTTTAATTCACATGTGGGCCAGTAATGTTCCTATGCTGGAGACTGCTAAGGCTCCAACAGCAGATGGATCACCTTTGGATCAACTCTAACCTCAAGTTACCTTGAGATTAAATTGCATTTATATTGTATACTCACGTTGGGTTCATTATAAGTCGACGGAAGAAGTAGGTCCAGGTGATGTAATCCATTGCATCCTGCTTAGATGTAATAGTTCCAGCAGCAATTTCAGCATTCAAGTGGTCAGCCAGCACCTCTAACAAGCTGAAGAACAGGAAACAAAAGGATTTAGCTGACTTTATAATCACAAAGACAGGTAATATATTTTGTAGAGTTGTCCATTAAAAGGTTTATTACTTTTAATCTGAAAATATTATATATTTATCTTCCAGTAAAAGAGAAAAGGGGAAGAAGGGGGAATGTAATTGCAAGGTCAGTCATCTTCTTTACATGATAGTGGAATGAAGCTCAAATTATGTTTTGATTGGACCAGGAATGCCCAAATTTAAGTCATTCATGGAACATACTCAGATGGAGCTACTCAGTGGTAACTTCTGAATATTGTATGTTGACCATATGATCATGCTGATTTAATCCAATAGAGAATCATATGGAAAGACAAACAGGAAATGAAACAGTGGCAATAGCTTAGCTAATACTTGACAAATACTTCAGGGCTATTAAAAATACATCAAAACTGCTTCCCCCAGATTTTGCCTCATCTTCATCCAATGTTAAAAAAAAAAAATAAAAGAAAACAAGAGCAGCTACTTTTACCCAGAAAGATTTAAACTCAGAATAATAAAAACAGCTTAAAATGATTCTTAAAAAATAAAATACTCAGTCATTAAACAGAACAAAGACCTCCATTAGGGTATCTAATGAGATCATGCCTGGCTAGAGTTCAGAGAATAGCAAATATCCTCAAGGTTCAATCTAATTTTTCTTGTATTACATCCTTTTTCTTCTCCCAATGTTCTTTTCCTGTTGCTAAAAGTAAAGAACAATCTGGCATGAGTAGCTGTTTTACTGCTCTGCACTGGTGACAGCATGCTTCTAAGGGTCAGAACTGCAGAGATTCTACATGGACTGTCCAACAGAAACTGGACAGACTATTCAATATCTATTCCAGAATAATGGATTTCTGTATTTTCTTTTGTTTCTAATGTGCTGTGTTTCAGGCCCATGATCAGTGAGAGCACAAGGACTGTTACGAGTTGAGTACTCAAGTCTTACAACTAATAAGTAAACAATGGCTTTTAGAAAAAAAATTAATTAAAAAAATGTGAAGTTTACTTTTACAAATTGGAAATACTTCACAAAACTGGTAAATCTGCTCTGTGGTAAAACAAATGGGGAAGCATTCCAAAACTAACCCCCCCCCCCCCNCCCCCCCAAACCCCAACCCAGTATCTCTTTGAAGAGATGAAATACTCGATCACAAAAGAGACCAAGACAAACCTAATTTACATGGCTCACAACCTACAGAGGATTTAACAAGATTGTCATTAATACGCAACTCTTCATCTGCATACTTATAAAATATTCTTTTTTTATAATAAAAGATGGACTATAACAGAACTACAAAATAAATATAAACACACAAATGGAGCTACTAGTAACATAGAATATTTATAGTCTTCCAGACATGAACAAAGGTGTGCTTACTACTTTTATATTGATGGTGTGATTTCTTTCTTTAGAAACACCACTTCCCAAGGAATAGAGATATTTTTTAGTTTCTGCTAATGCCATGCAGTCTGGATATATCAACATATTATACCACTCTTTTTACTTATTAGCTATCATTTTGAAGAAGTTCAACTCTTAGACTTTTGTACTAAGTGCAATTTATATTTTTCAAAAAAGTGTGGTTTCCTAAGGAAATGAAGTGTCTATTTCCACATTCTTTGTTTGCAAAAATTGCATGTCTGTCTGTGCACCACAGAAATTAACTTTCAAATACACCAGCCCATTTCAACTACATTTCAAAGGTAGATTGCACTCTCAAACTCCAACAAGTTTCCTGAGCAGATAAAGGTCCCATTATCACTTATGTTGAGGGATAAAGTTTCCTTAGGAGAACAATGCTGTGAATTCTTTGCCACTGAGAAAAGCTTTCAGTAATGTTCATGCTGTATTAGATGTCTAACCATTGCTCCATGAAACATTCCTCTACAGGAGACTGATGTAACTAGTTTGGCTTCTCATTAAATAACTAAATATATTGAAAATATCAAAACCAAGGCACAAATTACATTATGCTAGACAGCAAATTATGCATCAACTAGGTTCCAAGAGGCCGCGAAACGGTGCTGTTTCTACACTTCTCATAAAAATCCCGCCATTTTATAGGGAAAAACATGTTGTAATTGTATTAGTAAGAGTTTACACCATGTCAACTTGAACTTTTTGAACTTATGAGATTTTCAAAAATTATATCTGTATGTTACCTAAATGATATCTATAATGATACAAATATTCTAGGTAGAAAGTGCTAGAAACTCACCTTGTTTTTCCTATTTTTAACTTGTCACAAAAGTTCAAAGAGGGTTTTGAGGATCATGGATAGTTGTCCTAAACACTGCCCTTGAAGAACAGTTTGTGCTTTCACAGGTCTGAGACAGTTCCCCAAAATTGAGAGGCATTTGTGGTATTTTTTGGGAGTGGACTGACAAGCTCAGCAGTGCTTCAAAACCCATGGAATAAATAATTTTTCTACAAAAGATGAGTAATTTCTTTTTTTAAACTGTCTTCCTCTTGACACCAGTGTTTAGGATTTACCCAGTACAGGAATTTTGTTTCTCTTTCCTCTATCCCTGGTTTATAGTATCATTTATAGTTGGATCAGCTTTTCTGATTGGCTTATCTTTACCTTGATTCCACTGGGAAAGGTTCATAAAGGAATTTTTTGTAGAAGTCTTTCTTAATATCATGAACTAGAATGACAGCTTTTCCTTGGTCATCGAACTGTGGTCTGCCAGCACGCCCCATCATCTGAAGCACATCTGCCAAAGAGACAATAATGTACAAACCAAATATTTGTTTGGATGTATAAATAATGTAATGTATAATGTACGATATAGGTTTTCTGCATGACTTTGGCCTTGTATGCCCTATTGGCGTCGACGCTTCTAAGGTTTTTTCCATCTCAGATAAAGTTATGATGGTCTTCTTTCTGTCAGAGAAAATCTTCTTGTATACTTCGAAGATCACCCATTGCAACAGAATCTAGGCTTATATCTAATATAAATTGCCTTTACTCTCCTTCCATTCCACATCCATCCCTCATTAAAGATGATGTGTGAGAGAACTCATGAAGGCTACAATGACAGTCGTCAATCATTTCCTAATTTTCAAATACTTGACTTCACACTTACACAAGTTCCTCATGTAGGCTTTTCTGCTAGATATGATTTCCTAAGTTTCGAGCATTTCAGAGGTAAACTGGTACAGGCAATTTATAATTACTGAGCACTATGATATTTACCACTCAAACAAGTTATATTAGTTATTAGCACTGGAGTAGAGATGGTTTCATACTGTATGCTGTCCCCACATCACAATTAGCTGATTTAAAAGCTGGTTCAGTCACGCTACCTACACACCATTATTTCAAAATACTAATTAATGACTTCTATAAACATTGAAAATACTAGTTTGTGCAAAACATGCTCAACTTGCTGCCTGCCCCCAAAGATACGCATGCTTATCATCTATTTGTTTGTCTTCTCTTCATTTGAGAAGTGCATCTGCATGGGTTGTTTTGTGTCTCATTCACCAGGGCCCTGAATCATTTCTGGTATCTCCAACTGCTGTCTAACTTAGAAGAAACAATGGAAAGCAATTCATAAGTTTTGCATCTTTATTTTTAAAGTTTTAATGTTTTGTGTATTCCATATGAGCCCTATCAAACCTGCCCAGGATGTGGCTTGAAGCACCTGGCATTTTGAAGAGATTTATTTGAGTTAAGAATCAGTAAGCTTTTGGCCCAAAGCTCAGTTGAGGAAGAAAAATCCAGAAAGTAAAGAATGGGATACAGCAACGGACCATAACAGGAGAAACAGACATCACAATTGTGAGTTTTTAGTAACACATTTTCACTTCTGTACCGACCTGTGTATAGAAAGCAATGTTTTTTATCGGTTTATTCCTTTTGTTAGCTTAGGAGTGACATTAAGAAGTAACACTGAAAGTAGTTCAAATCTGCTGCTTCTGAATAGGTATGTGCACAGGAGGGTGATGAGACAACTTCTTGCTATTCCATGTGGTGAATTAAATTGTGCATCATACCATATAGGAAATGGATTTACCAAAAAGCGTCAGGAAATTATTTTTGCCAATATCCACTATGTAATTATCCAAACTCAATATTTTCTTTACTTGGCTTATATGTTGCTTGGCTGCTCCTAATCACTGGACTAAATTCCTGAAATATTAAAAATGATCCAAACTGGCTGACTAAATAAATGACTATTAACTGAGAAAAAGTCCTCCCCCAAACCTCTGACTTCACTCAAAGAAGCACTCTTGCTTATTTTGAAACTACTGAACACTCCAAAGTGATTAATTCTGCCCTCAGCTGCTTCCTTGGAGCCAAATGCATTCCTGACACAGAAAGGTAACTTCAGTAGGGAGAAACCAAGTAATACCATGATGGAACATTGAAGGCATAACTTGAGGGCAGCATTAAAGACAGTATTGTGAAACTTTTGGAAGTATTTCAGAAAGAAATTAATTACATTTTCATTTTATTGCTGCAGCAAAACTGGACTACCTATCCACAGAAGTTCCAGATGCATAAAATTTCTCTAGAAAGTTAAAAATAAAAATGCTTTAGGGAAACCACACCACATGTTTCTTCATAAAATAAGGAATCTGCATTTTCTGTTGCAGTGCAGACAACAAAATCTGAATGCTTCCGTCACAGATGGTGGTATTCCATCCACCCCTTCCCCAAGTCTTACTGAAAATTCAGGAATTGAACAACACCCAGTGTTGAATTTACCTGAATTAAAAAAAGAGAATAAAGAGTGAAAGTATCAGCATTCCCTAAAGCCTTTGTGCGAACTTGTACAACAGATTTCTAAAACAGCACAGTAAGTCTGCACTGTATTCTGAGTCTCTGATTTCTTTTAAATATATTATTTTCTCTATTACTGATTTCTGACAGTGCCATGGATTCAACATAAAACTTCTGTTGATTTCTTTCCTCGCCACTTTTCCCCGTTCAGTAATAAAGCCAATCAACAGCGCTCTTCCAGCCGGCACGAGCGCGATACGACTTCGCTGCAGAGACTGTTCTCACTAAGTTTACGTCAGCCAAAATCTGTCACAAAATACAGTGTGCATGGCTAAGATCCCAGGTCAGACCAGAACCTTTGAACAAGAGAGCTGGTCTGGAAATTGATCCCAAGTTTCCTGCAGAGCACTAACCACTAAATTAAGCTCTATGATGGGTAACTTGAAGAAGTAACCCCTGTAGTATTTTCAGTTTCAGCTTTTTTTACATTACTAAATTTCTCTTGCTGAAAAGACCCGTGCGTGGCTAAAAAGATGTAAGCTCTGTATTTACCTAACAAATACCATTTAGATTGTCCTTAGCTGTACACATCGCTAGTGTAGTATAGGAACCTTTAATAATAAACTTTCTCTTCGGAAAAGAGAAAGGGAAAACAGAACAGGAAGCCTGGAATAAATTTAGCTTGTCCTCATTCTTCAAACTTAGTACCATCCACACAAATATTCTCCCTGTCTGAACTCTGAAAAAAGATCTTCCATGGTTCACTTTCTTCAGCTTATTGAAAAGACAGCAGAACAGCTTATGAAAACTGGAGTTTACCGGAGCCAGAAAGCATCAAAAGTCTGTATCAAGCCAGAAATTCAAAAATTTAATTTAGCTGCTTATTTCTCAAGTATCCCTTATATCACTGAAGATACCAGGCCAGTTAAGGTTTTTCGTTTACTATCAAGTGGCTATGTATACATTTTATTTCCTATTACATGTGTGATTCAACTGTTGCATCTCAAACCATGGCTAAGTTCACTCTTAAAAATTCGTTTCTGTTTAGAAGAGGTTTAAGAAATGAAAAAAAAAATTGCATGCTTGAAAAGTTCCTTTTATACAATTACCTAATTAACTAGGCTTTATATTGGCCCCTTAATTGTTTAATGTCTATTTTGGGTGATACACATTAAAGGAATTTAGCATGAAAAAAGATTTGCAAAACAGAAACATTTTTATTATTGCATAAACTCTTAACAGTACTCTTACAACTCACATTAAACAAAGAAAAAACCTTCACCTCATCTCTCCTAGTCTTTATCCAAATTCAGTTACTAAATAATTCAGGTAATTTGCATATGCTTGAAATTCATTTCAGCATATGAACATTTCCATAATTTATGTGAGTACCTGTAATGGGATAATCCACGTAACGCCTTGTTTTTCCATCGTAGTATTCTGTTCCTTTAACAATAACTAAATGAGCTGGAAAATTTACACCCCAAGCTAATGTGCTTGTGGCAATAAGAACCTAAGACAAAAAGAAAGATTAATGAGGTATATGTAACAAAAAGCCAACTTTTAAAATTTCATGTAAAACTCATTACGGCAAGATTCAAAAAGAACACACGTACCTGGATTTTGCAGTTCACAAACAATTCTTCCACAGTTTTCCTGTCCCTTTCATGCAGGCCCGCATGGTGCATGCCTATTCCAAAAGCAAGTGTCAGCTTCAGATTTGAATCTCTAACTGTGACTATAATGTCATTCATCTGTAACAGAAAGAATAATTGCATGCTTTGAAACAGATTATTGAGAAATTTTAAATTTTAAGTTTCTTATCTTTATTTTTTTGTTTTTGTAGCAATGATCATTTGCTCAATGCTGTTTATACAAGTAGAAAATCAGAGCCTTCTTCAGTCTCTGAAAAGACTGGTTTTGTCTAAAAAAAATACTATATTAACAATGGGGGTGGAATACAAAATGCACATGACTTTATTGACATGCTAAGTAACACAGACGAGGAAATGAAAACGCTGAAAATATCTTGACAGGTCTGGCAAATACTGTGCATTCTGTTCTGTGTTTGTTTAATGCAATCCCTAGTATCAAAGGGGTTAGAACTAGTATAAAAACATAGCAAATCCCTGCAACCAGTAACATAATAACAGTCATGAAAAATAAATTTGGCTCTCTCTAATGCCTTTGAACAGATAGACTGTTCCTCAGTTTGCTAATTTTGCAATTATTATTCATCAAGAAAGCTTCCCACTCACATGCTGAAATGCAAATTAATTTGAAATTTTTTTTGGAGTGTGAGTTTGTAATTTATAGACTCAAACTCAGTAGTGAAATCCAACATCTATTAAGTGTGTGTTCATTTAAAATTTTCTGAAATCCAGATAAAAAGCTGTTTTTATTACTATTACTAATTCTTTCAAATCTGATGTCAATGACTCTTGTAGTCATTTTCACTATTATGATTTTAACTATCTTTCTTGCCTATGTTTTCAAGTCATAAATTTGATAATAAGCTTATTATTTTTGTAGATGCCCTCAGTGAAAATTCTCTTAGTGAATTTAATGAATAAAACTGTCTTGTTAAGTGATTCTACCCTTCAAACTTATTTTTATTGTTTTATTTCTAAGGTAATTTTTTATTTTATGTGATTTTAATACAATTATAGCCAGGAACTTTAAAATTTTTGCTCTTTATTAGTGGTTTCCTGGTGCCACCAGCAGTGGCATCACGATATTGCATACTCAGGGCAGAATCATTCATGCTCATGGGAGGTATAGCCAAGGTTAGAGAAAAAATAGTTGGGGCAGAACAAATTAGTCAGGGTAACTGAATAATTTGGACATAGTGTTCAGCCTCATCTCAGACTGAGTTCTCCAAAGTACCGAGGTATGATAGCTGCATGACCACACTGATATCTTCATTTCTGTTTAGGACTCTGAGGTGCTTCACTTCTGATGTTCAAGATTATAAACTATGTAAATATTTCCTGTGTTTTATAATGCTCAGACCTTAATGTGAATAAAATGATTCACACATCTAAACTCAAGTAATATGCTATTATTATAAAATGAATCTTTAAAAGGCACTAAATAATCCAGAGAATATGATACTAAATTTATGGTACTAAAAAATTCCAGAGAATCCAGAACACAGTCCGTGTTGAAGATTTTAAACCAAACAAACTAACAAACAATATAGATTTTGTAAATCAATCTGTTTTTTCAGGAAGAGTAAATTGCAAAGCATTTTAAAAGTCTATTTGTTGAAGCAATCTTGAATAACGGAACCAAAACTGATGGCAGAAACAGAGAAATTGATTAAAAAAAAAGAATTGTTCAATTTTTGACAGATCAATCAATTTCATCTGTCAATGGAAGCTCCTAAATTTTATTTTGCCTCACAATGCAGTTGCCTGGATGTCCTGAGAGTTTCCTGTACTATAAGACATGGAAGGTTTGTCGTATAAACTGATCCAGCACATATTAAAGAAAAGGGTGCTTACAGAAGGAAAGAGTGAAAGGGTCCATAAAACACTGAAAAGAAAGGGAGCAGAAAGGAAAAAACCCAACGAATTGAAAAGTGAAGAGAGGATAAGTCCATTTAGGAAAGGGATGCAAGAAGAGGGGTAGATAAGTCGAAGAGAGTAAAGAGATGAATGAAAGGAGGATATGTTAAAGGATAAAGTTTATCTGTCTAGATACAATCAGCAAACCTTTGATTTCCCTAGTCAACATGCAGACATGTGACTTCAGTGTAGACAACATGAATTATGACCCATCTTAAAGAGTTTTTCTTCTAAGACTAAAAAATGTCTGGATAAAATGGGCATGCATATACTGTTTTCGCTACAATTATGACAATCAATATACAATACTAAAAATATTGTCAAACCTATTAATGATTTTTTTGCTACAGGTTTATTAATTGGTACTAGTACAGCATAGGCTCCTTATGTCTATGTACACACTTTGAGAAATAATAACTGAATATTTTACAGGAAATTAAGATGAAAAAAGTAGAAAACAAAATTGGCAAATATGTGAAAAACAAAAAATGCATTTACATTTTAGTCAGTTTCTGCACTCAAGAATTGACAAAAGGTACTACATTGCTGAATTAATTTTTCTTCTCCCCACCAAGAATCAGTACATTACGATAGTTATGTCTTTAATGTAAGGGAACGAGCCAATTCCAAAGACTTTTTTTCATTATTCACATCAAAAGAACGTGATATCGGGAAAATAATGAATCTAAACCCTCTTTTCCTCTAGAACAGTACAGGGATCAAATTAGCTGATTGGGATTAGTCTGTAGTGATTAGACTGCTCCTTCAACACTCAGTGGTGTTACACTGGGAGCTTTTCCAGTACACAACCTGAGCTAAACCTTTCTGCCATAGAGTTGCCAGCACAAAAATATCCTAAATTCACACCGCTGGGAATTTATTCAAAGATGTTCTCCTTGCTTTTACAATCAGTGGTGGTTATTTTTTTTCCCCTCAGACTCGTATTACAGTGGTGGCCTGTGGTGCTGTTAGTCATACCTGCAAAGCAGTGTAATTTACCACAGGAAAACTAAAGAACCCTTAGCAGGAGCACTGGTGCATCCACTGCTATCCTGTCATTTTAGCAGCAGGGAATCCTAGTCATTTTTAGCTGACCCCTTACTTTCACATAAATCACTGTAATAAACATAACTGTTTTACCCATAGGCACAATGCAAGGCTTGATAGTCTCATGACAATTTATTTAAAAATGTAACTCCCTTATGTCAGTGAAGTTAGGAATATTATAACTTTCTATTAAGAAATAGTGGCACAATTAATAGGTTCATTAACCAGAAACAGACACAGCACTATGACTATAAAACAAATCTAACATTTCTGAATTGTTATGACTCAATGACTGTTTATCTTTCTGAAAACTACTGTAATGTAGTTTTACTCACAGAAGGATAAATGAAATATATCTTATCTTAAGAACAGAAAAATTATATTAAAATAATATAAGGAAATATACATCTTACTGGCACTAAAAAAAGCCAGTACACTACCAATGCAGGGAAGTTAATGCCAGGAAGAGATTTTTCCCTGGACTCACAGGATCAGGCCCATGCTGAAAAGTTTTGCTACCCTTTTTTTTTTCCTTTTTTTCCCCCCCTTTTTTTTCTTTTCTTTTCTTCTTCTGAACAAAGAAAAATATCTCCTGAAAACCAATTTGGGAACCTGGTAGCATTGCAAAATATTTATTCTAAAAAATAAACTTTATTTCTGTTTTCTATTCTAATTTCTAAACAAGCCAGATTTTTTTCAAGCTACTAAGTAGTCATTTTCTTTGTTCCTGCACATATGTAAACTGTTGAACCATTTACTTTAAGCTAATAGAACTTTTTTTTAATATTTTAAATTTATTATACTTAAAAAGCTTTTGTAGAAAGATAGGATTCCATTTAAGCAGATACATTACCCTGTGCCTGAAATACATTCCAGTCAGAGTATAATTCAGCAAGTTGATGACAATGCTGGCTCCAAAAGAAAGGAGGAGACCAGATTGGACAAGAATGAGCTAACAGATTGTGCAGCCCAATTCTGTCCCTTTGAGTGTGATATATTGTTTCAAGATGCTAAAACCCCATACTTTCTCAAAGCATATCTGTTGTGCTGGTTTTCCCATTTTCACAGAATCCTCATTATTAGTACTCTCTACTCTTTTCAAAGCACGTCAGACTCAGACCATATGCCACTGAATAATGCTTATCAATTGTCTAAAATGCCCAATAGAAGAAAGATCTGCCAAACAAAAGAATCGTGAAAGTTATGAAGTCTTTTACAAAAATAATTACATATTTCACATCTGCTACAGATGTTAAGTGAAATAAAAACATCTCCTTGTTATAACTAAATGTTAATTTTTATGACACACTTTTGTGTCATAAAACCAACATCTTGTAGAAGGAAGCTGAACTTCTATAATGACTGAAACACTTAGAAATCATTCTTGGGTACCCTCCTGATCTTTAAAGGCAGAATATAAAGAATCTTACAAAATTATTTTTCATGAAGAGTTGGCTTATACTTCAGAACTATCCCACACAGAACAAACTGCCTAAAAGAACTCAAATAAGATTCTTCAAGGAACATTTTCAAATGTGTTTTAAACAGTTGAGATATATTATTAAATCCTATTTAATAATACATAATAATACATCAAAGCATAATAATATAATAAAACATTTAACACTAAAAGACACATTTAAATGACAGCAATATGCCTGTCCATGACACATACCAGATTTTCTATTCCTGTTTTATAGCACAACTTTACCTCGAAACATTAACATGGAGATAATAGGTTGTTTGATTTAAAGGTTAGAGAAGGAAAAGCCATCTTTTGTCTTTCCAAGAATTTTTGGGATTTTTTTGGTTGGTTTTGGGTTCTTTTCTTTCCTTGTTTTTATTAACAATGCAAACCAACTATTGGTAAAATTTAATTCCCTTTCATGCATACGGCTATGTGAATATCACATACACAGTGTATAAACACACATGTACTAACCCATAATTAGTGCACATGTGTTTATACAGTCACATGTCTAAAATGGCAAAACCAGGATGGGTCTGATCTATTTTTTTGGAGTCAATGAATGTCCTTCATTCAAGGGCCCTTGAATTCAGTGGAAGCAAACTATTGCCTGATATGGATGCTATTAAATATTATTGCAGGTATGTTTGTGCTAAAGGATATTAGTTATTTCTAGAGGTTTCATAAAGAACAGTCTTAACAAGATGCAGATGGCCAAATGATGCACAAAGCAGAATGCAAAAACCATTGCGGTTAAAGTTAAAACTATGTACACTGGTAAATTTCTTCTCCCTCCTTGCACTGTAAATATAATAAAAAAATAAATCCAAGTATCTGGACAGGGAATAAATTTCTAACGAAACCCCACCAAACAAATAAGAAAACACCCTGCTTGTCTGCTGGTGAGAACTGCATTCTTACTTCAAACAATAAACCATAAATACTACTTTTGTACTTTTGTTTTAGGTTAAAAACAAAAAGCTGTAAAAACATTAGAGAAAAATAAATAAACTGAAAACTTGATTCTAATAAATTATGTTGTAAAAAGATTGCAACATTTTGTGCCACCACAGATGTAGATGCAATTTCTGACAGAGAAGGACTTGTTCCTCTCCAGTCAGCTCCTAATGTAGAACAGCATAACTGATTTTACCCAAGCTGACCATCCGAAACTGGTGGTACTGTCTGTTTTCAAAATGATAATCTGAGCTATTGTCCCTTTCAACAGGATAAGTAATGGGTCACAAACTTGAACATGACAGTCCTGGTTGACAAGTCCAAATTAGAATTTTAGCTAGGAAGGGTATATTTAAAATCTAATGATTATACAAAAAAACCCCCCGGGTAAGCATAACATTTTCTTTTACCACAGGCATGCTGGCACCAAAGAACAAGAAAAAAGGAAATGAAGAACCACTCTATTTACAGATGCAATCTTCTCTTTGAGATGCACTTCCCATTCACATCTCTGTCATGATGCACCTGTGCCTCAAAAGCATAACCAAGACAATCTTTACAGAGTGATGTCTAATGAAAAGTCCTTGCTACTATTGCAGATAACAAGGAAAACAGCTTCTGCTGCTGCTTCTTCACTCTTTGCTGAAAAATAAACTCAGTCTTGGGGCATATTAAAAGAGAGATAAATTTTTGAATGTGTATGGGCAATGCAACTTACAGAAAAATTATAAAAAACCTCTCTAAGGGTCTAAAGGGAACTATTCTTTTTTTCCTAGAGACAGCCCACTCATACTCTGGGTGAACTGTAGCAGTGCTCCTTAAATCCTGAAGAAAGTCTGCATGTGCAGTTGGAAAATGTAGCGGTGAGCTTTAAAGCATCAGCTACAAATCCCGGTAAGCGGGGCATTTCAAACAACATTGGAGTCTTCCTTGGTGAGACTAAAATATATATAATACATGAGGTCTTTGAGTGGCCATTTCTTCATAAAAAAGCATGCATATAGCCTGAAACTTAGTTAGATACAATCTATGAAAAAAATGTAACTGTTGTAGTGCAGCAACAGGTCCAGCAGAACTGCAAAACTGAGCAGTACTAGAAACAGCAATTTTCATTAAGTACTGGCCAGTTTTATGAAGATTGACTGCTATCTCAACTTTCTGAATACCTTTCAACTTTCTGAATACTGTAATGGGTATGACCCAAAACCTGCTTATCAGACATGAAGTTCAAGGAAAACGTTCAGGAAGAACCATTCCCAAAACCTAATGGACCTGCCTATAACATAATATATTTTTCAGTAGATGCCAGAATAAGAAAATTCCTTCTCGACTATAATTTAGTTGCACCTGTTAGGTAATGACTCCTTTGAGGGAAAGAACATCTTGTATGATTCTTCCAAGATCCAGGCACGCTGTTACGTACTTTGGTGGCAACAGTTGAAGGGTTGTCTCTGTATGCAACTTTTACATACAAATATGTATTCCAGAAGGTTCATGCAAGTCCATGTCATTTGAAATATAACTGATTGATTTATTGCCTGAATTTGATATTTGGAGCCGGGTGGCAAAAATGCAAGTGGATTTGTCTGTTATCTGAGAGTACTGTGAAAAGCAGTCTGGAAGTTTGTGAACAGAATCATGCATCACAAGCTTCAAACAAGAGCCTGATTTACCACCACAGGGAGGATCTCTGCAGAGAAGACGAGAGAAGCTAAGATGATGGCATAGCTGATAAACAAAGATCTAGTGCTGGTAACAACACATTAACAAAGATTCAGTGCTGGTCGCTGCTGTATTCCAGTCTCTTCCCCACAAGGCCTGAATCTCTCTGATACCATCAAAAAGAGGAACAAAGAAAAACCACTTTTAATGGCTGTAAGAATCTGTCTCTACCTCAACAGCAGTCCTTTAGAAGCTATTATGGATTGCGTTGTTTTAGAACATTTCAAGAAGCCTTAAGAAATCTACTGGGAAGCTAACATAAGCAGATGAACTTTTAGCTATCATGTAGCAAACCCAGTTACACCATTAAACAAACTTTACTAACGGGTTGTCAATGGAATCTTATGTCAGCCAAAATTAATATTATATAAATGAGGCTGACTGAAGAAAAATACCATGGTCTGCTGCACAGCTTGCTAACTTTGAATACACCCATGAAAAATGTCTTATATCTCAAAATACTTCCCAGTTAAGAATTACAACTATTTTGAAAATAATTTGTCTGTAAGTCCCCCTAAAGGAACAGTGGTTGGCAAAAAAAAACCCAAACCAAACAAATGTGAAAAACTGACAGGAAAAAAAAGTGTTGTTTAAAAGGCAGCAACAATTTAATTCTTCTAAGTGGTCCATTTTAATCCCATATGGTATTGAGAAACACTTGAAATTATGAACAAGGCTTTAAGACATGGAATACCTACTATAAAGTATTTGCTAGTTCTACTTTTCAAACTTAAAAATTTTATAGCGGTCTGGAGAGAAATTTGTCTATTTCACATCTAAGCCTGACTTTAATATTACTTGAGATTAAATTTTTTAAATTAAACCCCCCCTAAATTATGAATAGTTTTTATTATGATTAGATTATTATTAAAGAATTAGGCAGGATATACACTGTGCATGTAGCACTACTAGAGCTGTGTCCTTTGTTTCAATGTCAAATGAAACTCAGGTTAATCATGCTCATTTAAAACACAAAACTACAAACTAGTCCCATAACTGCCCAAAGAAATGTCCACTTGAAATTGTGGGTACTTCAAACAGAATTGTGTTCTGCATAATAGTGGTAAGATGTAACAACTTAGAACTTCATCCTCAGTCTTTTACATTTACGTAATCAGAACTGAGTAACTTGGTAGGTATCTCATGCTCCAAACATTCAGCTTATTAATTCAAATACAAATCATATGCAAATGTTATTAAACTAATAAATGCAAAGTCTGCTTGTCCTTGTTGGCTCCTATTTCAAAACCTTCAGAGGCTTATTCTGAAACATGAAATTCAAAGACGCCTAATAGAAAACCCTTTTCCAGCAAGTGAAGAAGCTTCAGTTACAGTTCTTTTTGGAATAGCAGTGGCTCCCAGGACATAGGGAAAGTATTCATATTAATGCAAGTCATTTAGGGCAAGCTGCCCAGTGCATATTCTAATTGTAGGTGTGATTACTACAGTAAACCAGCACAAGGTACTGTACTTAGTAGAGTACTCTACTAAGTAATAATAACTTGGATACGAAATGTTTCTATTAGGTTCAAGGAAACATTAAATAGAGGTTATACAGCTAGAAAAACATCATCAAGTTGAGATATGCTTTAGTAAGAGTGTTTTATCAGCCAAGACAGCCATTTTTTATTTTAAAATCCATTCAAAACAGGAAGGATAAAGATGTTATGCTTTATCTCTGAAAAATCCCATTTTATATTTTGGCAAAGAGTGAACAAACACAAACAATATAATCTAGAAGCCTATACTTTTTGGTATATAATATCTATAATTGTATAACCGTTGATAAAACTGTTGATATATAAATACTCATACAGTATTCAACTTGGATTTTATATTTATGATTCCTGCATTTTACTGTGTTTTGACCCTAAATTATCACAGAAATTCCAAGTACAAGATTTGCAATAATTAGAAAAAGCTAGCCTCCAAAATCTAGAAAATCTGAATACCGAGCAGAAAAGCCTGTTTTGCAGCAATGATATACTATGATCAGGACCACTAGTGTAGACTGAAATAAATAATACTGCATTCAGAGCAGGTGCTGAATGGAGTGAATCAAATATAATCTGGTATACAGTTTGAAGAATGCAGATAAAAGAGAATATTGAATGGCTGTTTATTATTTAGCCATCATTCCAGTTTTGCAGTAAACAAAAGAAGATTAATAAATGGAAAAAATGTAATTAAAGATTATACTGCTTGAAAAAGAACAAAAAAATAAACCCTTCTGCTATCATTGTTTAACGTCTAAGTGTTTGACTTTGCGATCTTCATATTTTTAAAACGAAGATATTGGCAGAAGCTTTCTTTACTTTTTTAATATCATTGATTTATTTCATTGATATGCAAGACTGAACCATTGCTAAATGATTGGTTCTGCATTATTTCTATTTATCCAGGAATACAGATGGATGCATGCGTGTACATAGGGACATGTATTCACACAGACATATATGCATATACATATACATAATGCATCTTACGAGAAGTATGATTTTTCTCTTAAAACACAGAAAGAGATTTGGTTTTCAGCTCAACATCTATATGACACAGATGTCCAGCTGTAAACTTTAGAGAGCCCTAGCCCTCTTTCTTTTTATCTTATCTTGGTATCAAAGACTTGCACCATGTGATATATGTTGACTGAGACCATGGAACTAGCATTAATAAGATATGCAGGAAAAAACAAAGATAAAAGAGTTTGTGTTCTGAAGTTCAGCTCTTGCACAGACGTTTCTATAGCCTTAATGCTGTCACTACTTTTAATTCATAGCAAAATTTAGCATATGCACAACTCTTTCAAGATCTACCCTCAAATGACTCTTTTGTTTCAGATGAATTTTTTTTTTCAAACAAACATCAATAAGATAGAAGCAAAGCACAAATAAGGAAGGTAAAATGATTCTACCTCTCTTTCATCCATCTTCAGCCATTGTTTGGGATCATCCTCTGTGGCTAGGAAAGCGATGAGATCTAAGGCAGTAAGCCTTGTCTGTCGTCTAGATGACACAAAAATAAGAACAGGCTTGGCTGGAGAATGACTCCGAATTGCTGTTGAGCAAAACAGAATTTGAGAATTAGACTCTTTATGATAAAAATGAGTTTCTCTTTGCAATCCCAAGACAGCTGATATACCTCCCTGCAGAAGACACAGATATGTCTACTGAGCAGCTATTCTGCTGCATGGATACAACTGAGGTGACAATACACCACCTCTGCACCAAAGGCTGTAAAACTACGCTTAGCTGAGTCTCAATTTCCCTTCAGCTACTTCAGTGAATACTGTGAGCTAATTAAGAGAACCAGTTATGAGAAAAAAACCAAAAAAAACACCACAAAACCTGGACAAGCCTTCTAGCTTCAAGCTTGCCAACTTCTCTATCTCAGCCTCATAAGTATATTAATGTTTTTTATACACTTTTGGGATCTGTTGTCTCAGATTCTGTTCCATGAAGGTCTAAAATTTGTTTTCTGCCTGACCCAGAGCTCAAACTGCATAAACTCATGTCAGCCTACAGAAGATCACTTCAATCTACCAATATCAGAAAATGTAAAAAAAGTAGAAAGCAACTTTTCAATAGCTGCTGTGGAAGTGGGAATTACAGTACAAGAGAACTTTGTTTCTGTGCCAACTAACCAGTCTGATATATTTAAACCAATTATGATGTATTTAAACCAATTAGGTTTTGGGACTTTTTTTAAATAGCATTTTCTTGCTCAGCCCATCTTTGAAAAGTTTCAGGTTGCAGTGATATTTTAATGGTCTCAGGAATAAGTATTGCCATGAAAATGCTAAAATAACCTTGACTGTATCATGTCAAACAAGTTGGGAACAGCGTGTGCAATAAATCATTTTTATACATATTTTCTAACATCAACAAGCACTGGAAGTATAAACAGGTGTACCTAAAATTTCAAATACTCTCTCCAAACCACTTATAAATCCATCTGTGTGTTTTCTCATGTAATTCTCATTCAAGCAATTAAATTTATGTATTGTTAATTTCTGAAAACTATTTCATACTGCCCATCAGCACATATTATCCCACAGTTCATGAATACTACCCAGCATGTGCTCCTGCATATACACACGCAGTGCAGTTGTGAAATCACTGAAATAGGATAATTCATGTGTATTTATATCTTACATATGCCAATATATCTATATATTTTAAAAGCCCAACATCTAATGGATTTTTGTTGCTTCAGGAACAGGTGTGGCAGAACAGCCCAAGACAGATTTATTGTTCATTAGTGTTTTTGTACAATGCTCTTGTGGAGGTGTAAATAATCCGAGCTGTCAAGATTGGTCTCTAGTCCACAATCAATACTTTGCCTCTGTCATAAGGCTAATTAAAGCAGCTAAAAAGTCCCCTCACAAATGTCACCTCACAATCAACAGCAGTTCACATCACAAAATTTATTTTGCAGGTTATTTTTAATTGATATAATAAATATTCCTTATGTAACCTAAACAAAACATGTTCAAATAAAATACAAGAGAGCTTTTCTTAAATCTATACTGCTTGCCAGCTTGGTTAAGAATAAAAAATTGGAAACAGAAGCATATCTGGATGCACTACAAATTTTGAATTTTATGGTTATTGCTTTGAAACTAGAATTATAGGAGGTTAGCCTGACTTGCAACTTCTGTTCACAATTTTTTTAATGCTTACATGCAGTGGTCCATATGAAAATACCTCAGCAGATTAATAATATGAATGGTTTTATTGCTTTCTAAATTTTAAATATTTTTACACAAATATTTCTTTCTGGTGTCAAACGCTAAGAGAAAACACATTTTATTTCCCCTTCACTAACACTAATTTTATTCTTCTGTTCTAAATACATTACATTCCTCTGTTACATGTTGCATTTGCAGCACACTTTATGTTTCAGACAAATAGCTTTGGGCCATTAGCGGAGCAGATTCTCCCCATACATGCCAAGAGTACATACAGTAACACATGTTGCAAATGTGCTGCAAATGAACTGTGTAAAATCCCTTTTTCTTTTAGGGAAAGAAGAAAAAAAGAGTAGGAGCTTGCTGCTTACCCTGAAAAGCAGGTTTGTTCATGCTGGCCATGCGAGGACAGTAATGCTGGCCAGGGAAGCCCTGAATGTGCACCTCCAGAGGAACTGGGCGCACTGATGGTCGGAAGTTGAACAGACCCATCTACAAGAGAACATTTTTTTCAAGTTTAACCTTGAATTGTCCTACCAATTGCTATTTCGTTTTCTTCTGCGTGACAAATACATATCCATTTTCAAAAACTTTTTTCATACCTGATTAATGTTTAGCCAGTCAGCAAGGTCTCTGGCATTTGCTAAAGCAGTGGATAAACCAACTACTCTTACTGGCTTCTCAGTGTGAGATGAGATAAAGTTTGTTCGAGACACAATGACTTCCAATACTGGGCCTCTCTCATCCCCTGGTAAATGAAAAGTAAATGGAGAAACAGAGAAATAGGAAAGGTTCAGATGTCAAAAAGTACATTCACATCATAAGTAACAGAACACTTCTTCAAATTTAGCAGTGATTCTGGTCAAAAACAGCAAAACATGCTCACCTAGAAGATGGATCTCATCTATGATAAGAATGGCAACTTTCTGAACATAGCTTCTGTTCTGCCAGCTCCTGCTGACACCATCCCACTTCTCTGGGGTAGTAACAATCAGATCAGCTTGGGCAATAGCTCTCATATCAGGAGTCACATCTCCTGTCAATTCTACAACCCTGTAATCAAGGAGGACAGTGGCTTGGCTTTACAAAGCTTTAAAACATCTTAGCGTTAAAATATTTACTCCTTAACTTAAATTCCTAAAACAGGAAAGAAACAAAAATAAGCAAAGTAATTTTGCTTCTTGTCAAATACATTGAACAGGATTTTCAAAATTTTTTAAGTAAACAAACCTATCTTTTGTTTTCCTAGTAAATACCATATAAATACCAAATACCATAACTTAGCAAAATCATATAAAAAGAAGAGGACGAATATGAGTCCAAACCAACAGTTAGTCCTTCAAAATGAAGATAACATAATAATGGTATGATGTAATGTGAATCATAACATCCTGTCACAGACAGGATGAAAGCTTTCATGGAGGCTACCAAGTTGCTGCCTGCTGTTCTGCACGGATCTCTGGTTTGCATAATGAGGCTAAACTGCAGCGTGTATTGCATTTGTTGGTGAAGGTCCATTAAGACTGCTGCAGAGATTAGCCTGAGATTACTTTTTGAAGAAGATTAGCAGATTTTTTCCAGTTGTTCAAATTGTCATCGCAGCATTCGCGATGACCCATCATTTTAGAAGGATCCATTATAATGGGTTTTAGACATTTCAATGACACATTCTAAATCCAGCTGAACATCAAACAAAAATTCCTCAAAGCAATGGGTATATCCTGTTAAAGATTTTAATCACAAGTAATTGTAAATTTCAAAAAAATAAATATTTCTATGAAATATTTCATCTCATTGCTGTGATAACAATGGGAATATTACTGGTAATTTCATGTACACAGAGAGGCACCTCTTTCTCTTGTGGCATGCTTTGAGCTTAACTTAAGTAAAAGGTTATATTCAGAAAAGGTAAAAGCCCTAAATAATGCATCTTATGCAGAAAAATTTTAATTCAGGACACTATAATTTTGGAAAGCATCAACATGACTGGTATATCTCATAGATCATAATGTAATGGCTGAACTCCAACACCTGGGAAGATCAGCAGGAAATTGATGTTGCCAAGGAAGAAAATTATATTAATTTATACATGAAGGACATACTGTGACTACTACTGTACAGTTCATGCAAGTCCTGTATGTTCCTTAGAGCTGAAATTTCTAAGCAGAGCTTATTTTGACTTACATTTTCAATTTCCAAGGATATCGTGGAGTGAAACCTGAGCTTCATATTTTTTATACTGGCAAGCAATGACAACGAAAACAGCTGGGTATCAAAGTGTATCCCTTTCTTAGTTTTGATTTTGATGTATCATTTTTCATCTTAGTTTTGATCTATCAGTGACTATTGATAGAACTTTTCAAGTACTAGAAATCTGAAGGACAGTATAAAACCATAACCCTTTTTGAAATACTCGTAAGTATTTTGAGATTTTATTTATACTTGATGAGCTGTTCTTTTGCTTCTCAGTTCTCTTATTAGGTAAGGAGGAACATACTTTTTACCAAGCTTTTCTTCAATCCTAACTTTCCAGTCGTCAATCCTCTCACGGACGAGTGCTTTTAAGGGTGCAATATACACGGCCTGCAAAAGAAAATGCATGAAACCAGAAGTCTAAAGAGACACCTTTATTAAAATGTACCTACACCACATGGTATTTGTGAGATTTGAACATATTCATAATCTATAAAATAAATAAGGTCTGAGCTCCTGAAATGACCTACAACAGGATTATATTTAAAACAGACATAATGCCTGAAAATATTGCTTTTTTTCATGAGCAATTAATAAGCAAATAAATTCAGATAAAGAATAGTTTCTTGAAATTGACGTATCTATCACACCTTTTAAAATCAAAACCCACTTATGTGAATAATGGGTTTTTTTTGCCATGACTATAAAATCTGCACGTCAACATTCTGGAACAGAAATAATCTGAATTTCTAGCAAGCCATATCTTACCCAATTTCTAGTTATGTCATTAAATTATTAAAACATTACCAATTAAATAAAAAAGCTGATTATCTTAAGCAAAATGTCACAATATTTTTCCCAAAAAAGCCTGCAGTGAAGAAGGGAATATGCTCAGATGTACAAAACGTATTTACTTATAGATTTATGGTTAAAAATTCTAAAGCTCTTGGACATGAAGAAACTGCTACATGAAGAGTTCACATATATTCTTTGAAATATATAGCTAAGGTCCCAGCTTTATCAAAACCTAAAGGATATATTCCTTTAAGAACTGGCTATTTTTTATGTCTCACAGAAAAGTTGAAAGTGTACGAGTGACTTGTTTACCTCACCTGAACTAACAAATTACATGAAGGTATTTAAATTCAAAGATGATTAAGGAATTTATGTACACAATATCTGCTAATAGAAAGTTTATACTTTTTTTAAATCTACCAATCAGATACAGAGATCATTTTGAAAGACTTTAAAGCTAAAATGTGGTTAACTACATGGCTAAGTTGAGAAGCAGATATATATTCACTTTGAAAACAAAACTCCAAAAGGTGAGTTGTTCAGTTTTTAGGCAGTTTAAAACATGGGGGGGAGCGGGAAGAGAAAATTGGCTTGTAGTAATTAATTGAAATTTATTTGTTTAAATAATAGAGAGACTGGGCTAGGTGTATTCACACGGAAGGAACTAATAGCTACAAAACAGTACCACTGCTAGTAGATGGAAATTAAAGCAGGAAATGCTGTTAAGTAAGGAAGAAAAGGAAATCCAGCGCACCTGCATGTCATTTTTGTAGATTTAACTCTAGCTGTCAACCGATTAAAATAAATAGTTGAAATAAAAGCATACTGTACATAATGCACTGCCATTTTGTATCCACACACATATAGATTGGAGAAAGTAAAATTCAGTTCCCCATTGTCTCCTTCTGGGCTTTTTTATTACTGCAGAAATGCTCATAACAAAATGATTCTAGTAAACCTATTTTACAAACCTTTGATGTGGGATACTTGTTAAAAACTCTAAAGATGGCTAATTCAGCTGCTACCGTTTTTCCAGAACCTGTAGGAGCTCCAAGAAGAACATTGCAGTCTGTGTGATAAAGGGTATGGAAGATCTGTGTCTGAATAGGGTTGAAGTGTGTGAATTTGTACAGGACTTCATATTCACGATGTCCCAAGGCTGTGATAGGCAAAGGCTGAAGATCCAGAAGCTCTAAAACCACAAAACAATCGTAAGTGCATTACAAGAGTCGCCATGACATGACATAGCTTGTTATGAAGACAAATATATTAATCAGTAATTTAGTGGGAAACAACTTACATTGAAAAATGTTTCACTTAGTATCTCACATGAAAGAGAGTACACATTCGGGTAATTGTTCACTTTGATGAAGAAAAATGAAAAGTTGTTTTTACAGCTCTGAAATATTTCTGCAAGCAATTTTTTAAGTACTCTGATAGCTGTGAGCCAGCTATTCACATATATTAATCTTTTTCTGATACCTGTTTTCTTTTTATGCACTTATAGTAAGTTCTAAACTCACTGTATTAGATCATATGTATGTCCAGCTTCTTATGAGAACAGAATGTGGAGTGTATCAAGTTCAAGGGAAAAGATCTATTTAAGAAGGAAGGATTCTTTGGAGTCTTCGAGTTGATGGAATAATACAAATCAGATGAGTACAGCTGAATTTTGCATCCTATCCTTTAAATGTATAATTAAAGACATAATCTTAATAAATAAACAGCTTTTCAATATATGATTCTCAATATATCTTGAGGGCATCTGCTATCCAAACAATTAGAGATTGTGGAATTTGGAAGATGATATATATAACCAGATTGGATTTGGAATCCTACCAAATTAAGGAGACTGCAGTGATTCTGCTATGCAGATGCTTGCTTTGAAGTTTGGGTTGTTGGGTTTTTTTTTGTGGCTGGAGGTCTTCTTGTCTTTTCAGGGTGCTTCACATTAAGGTAAGATATGGGAGTCATAAAATCTACTGAGGCAATGATGCCTAATATTCTTCACATGCTTTTCACTGATACCTTATGGCTGTTTTATCACTCCCACTGAAACAGTGATTTCTTGGGCTCTGTTGAGGAGAAAGAAGGTTTTTTTTTTTTGCCTAGCAGAGCCTCTACGTACTTCATTGTTGAGTGGGAAACAGATGGGAATTGAAATCAATTACCATAAATCCTGGAGTCTCCATAACTGGTGATTTGTAAATATCTTTCTGTTTCTTCTGAATAGTAGTCAGTGATCAGTCAATTAGATAAAAAGGTTACACATGCTTTTCCAGACAGCGTAGGTACAGTATAACAATAGCTAAACACTTCACAAACACATGTGAATTTATGCATGCCAAAGGACGACACCGTATGAGAACTCTGCATTTCTGAAGGCACTCAGCAGACGGCTGGATGAGCCAAATGTAATTACAGAGGAAAGGTTTTACAATGACATCAGGCCCAACGAATGCATAAAGCAATTTATGTATCCAGAAAAAAAGAAGCAAAACACAAACATACACTTCTGTGCCAAGTGTTGAAAAAGGAGGGGGAGGGGAAGGCCACAACTTGATGAGATGAAATGTTATGTTCAATGCTGTAATAGTAGTATGATAAACATATCTTAGCAAAAATAGTAAAACTTTTCTTAAATTCAGAATTTTAGCATTGTTTGTTCTTTGCTGAATGCCATTTATTAGACTGAGGTTATTTTTAGCCAGTCCAGAAGAAAGGTAATGCTTGCAAGCACTAAGCTAAGACATACTTGTAAGTAACACAGAGATTTGCTTCATTTTATATGACAGGTTCAGTTTTCTTACAGTTTATAGAGAATCTGGAGTAACTAAAAGGCTGATACTGTATTGAGATGAAACCAAAATTCCTGCATTTTGTTCAGGAATTGAAAAGCTTAGAAAGCTGGAGAAGAAATATCACAAAGTGAAATTCCATAAATTTCTCTCCAGTGCCGCAGAAGAGTTTTATTGCACTACCATAAAAAAAACCCCAACCAAACAATATGAGCAATATCATTTGAAGCAAAATGATCAAATTTGACGTTACCTGTGTGGGGCGGATGTCTCTCTGGAAGAATCAAATGTTGAAAATTTATGATACATACAGCCTCTGCTCCTAACCATCTATCGGACACAGCTCGAATGTAATATTGAGAAGGAAGAGGTTCAAAAATTGGGATTGTGAACACCAGCAGCTGAGGTTCTTTAGTAATGACCTAGTGCAAACATGTAGAGAAGGCTTACTGCACAGAAAAATCAGTAACTTGAAAAATCATAGTTTGCTTCACTTCCATAAGCATTGCTAACACAAAACAATAAAGTATGTGTGCAAATGTTTACATCTTTATAAAATATTTTACTGCCTGGAATGATTTTTTTTTTCCATAGTCTTCAAAAGATAAAAATAAGGCTGGCTCTTCATCTTGTTTTTTAACAGACAAAACCATTACAGTCTTTCTATATCACATGAAAATAACTGTGCCAGCAAAGAAGGAAAAGAAAAAGGGATATTTGAGCTTAGAAAACATCATTGTGGAAATCCAAGCTGACTAAGTAGATCTGAATTTGAAACCTGTACTGCTGATTTGAAAATCTGCTTAGGTCAAAATACAGTTTGACCTGACAAATCCACATCACACTAACTTTGTTTCTGTCTTGCTATAAGATTATGAATGAAGTCCATTACCTGCTTCTTTTGAATAATGAAGTACTCTGAATGATAAATGTGATCATTAGTAGGGTCTTCTACCCAAATCCACCAGGGCTCTCCAACACTGCCATGTACCTTTATGGGTAGAAGAGATATCTTTTAGTTCTAACAAGATTCTCTAGGTTTGCTAGAAATAGTGGATGTATTTCGGAATGACATGGGTTCATAAAGGAATACAGGAGTACAGAAATCAGAGGTAACAGAAAAATAACATTTTTAATCAGATCAGTCTGCCTAAAGATTATGCTTCAATAAGGGTTTGCTTAAGGTACATAAAATATAAATGGACATGATACAAACGCAACTGAAAGTAGTGCCTCAGCTGTTTATAAATTTGCTTAACCCCAAGGGTTCCCTCTAGGCTCCTAGGAAAGAACATGCTCTCTTTATTCTTCCTTGTGCTTTTGCCTTTGTGTTCTGTATAGAGGATTGTCGTTTGCAACTGTCTGCTCATTTTTCAGTCAAAAACATTCTGTAAGGAAAAAACTGGACACCGAATTGTGATATTCCCCATCTCTCTCTCATCCCCTCTCCTCTAGAATGATACATTTAGTGCATTCAGAAGGCTGTAGATGTAGCCACTGTTACAGGTGAGTGAGAAGAACATAAATAAAGCCGTCACTTGATGATTTCCCTGCCATCTGGCAATGTGTCTTTTGAAACCTAGATTTTTGTTTGCTTTGTTGTGCACCTTACTTTGCAATGGCAGCCATGCCAGAAATCATAGCTAGGTATGATGCCAAATTAAGATTTTTCTGTTTCTTTATCAGAACAAATAATCTTTGCCAATGTACAAACATTTTACTTAAATACCTTGAAAAACTACTAAATGAATGCAGATTTCTGATGTTTCTGATAAGGACTGTGATAAGTTGAAAAACCAGGAGAAGAAAAAAAAAGCTGGAATTTTTTCCTAAACTTAACAAAAAAGAAGACAAAGTGCATAGTTGTTTCTAATGGCAATTTTAATGCTCCAGGAATCTGGTATTGATTCACACAGCACACATTATTTTCAGCATAATTCGTTTCTGTGTCTGTGTCAGAAAACAGTCTGTACTGGTTTGTGAAGACAAAACTATGCACAAAGAATAAAACTAAGGTGCTTTTCTTTCTTTTTTACCACAGTTACACAATGGACAAATAGATGGACAGTCATGCATTTTTATTACATTTGAATTTCACTTCCAGCTTCATTGAGAACTGAAGCAGTGAAACTGAAATGACATGCAGGTGATATCTTGAAAAGTGACAGTGAGACTATTATGTCATCAGGGTTTAGGAGCAACTAAGAGAGATAAAAATTAAAGAAGGCAATTAAGTTCAAAGCTCAGAAATTTTATTATTAACTGTAATAGCAACCTAATTTTGAAAAGTCCCATGAAAAAATTGCATAGGGTAAGTAAGATAATCTGGGAACAGGAAACGCAACATCTTCTCCAGTAATGATTTTTAAGAACTCTGGAGAGCTCTTAAGAACTGGCACATATCTGTAATTTGAGCAACCATCACCCTAAAACTACATGTCTGATATATGACTCAGCTAATTAATACAACTTGCATTATTCTGCATTTCTGCTGGACTCCTCCTGGACGCATTAAAGCTTGATTGCTCTGTCTAGGTATGTTTATGGTCCTTTGCTTCTAACAATAGAATAAAAATCTGGGATTTGGCTCACATCCTTTTACTGAACTTAAGGGCTCCCTGTACTGAAAACTAATGATCAAGTTGATGTCATATCTCACGACTACAGAAACGTCTGTTCTTTCTCTTGTAACATCAAGTGCAAAGTTTGTAATGAGATCATTATAGAATTAATTATCCAGGTAAAGGAACAATCTTAAAAGCATGAAATGTTAGTTAAGCATGGTATTTAAAGTTTTCAAAGCTGGTTTTATTTGATTACTGCAATTCTTTAGAGGGAATTTTTTAGCAACTAACTTTTGTATGGATTACAGGTATACTGGTAAGTTTCTATAGCAATCTTCTGAGAAGCTTGTTAAAATAATGTGATGATAGAGAAGCAGTTTTAGAGTATCTATGCTTGAATTTGAGACAGTTATTAATTTTCAGAGACTATTAAAATTTAACAGCTTTAGTTATTTACTGTGATAGAAGCTACATTTACTGAAGAAAGAGGAAAATCTCCACCACATTACTGAAATAAAAAAAGAAAAAAAAAAAAAACTTTTCCAAGTTTTTATGATTACCAGTAAAAAATTTCACATACAAACATCTCCATAAACTTAATTGATAAAACAATCATAATGTTTCCAAAGAAATCATCAAAAAAACTATTTAAAGGGGTAAAGGCAGAAAATAGACCTGTGACAAAATTTTCCTCTAAATTTAATAGTTCAGAATCAAAACAACCATATAATTTTGTGTGGACCCCTCTTCAAACTGTAAAGATATAGAACCTAGGTTTTTTAGAAAAATCTGACAATGGATTGAGAAATTACTTTGTATTAAGATAAAGCTGAATATGAAGAACAGTAATTTTTTTTGTCTTTAGCAGATTATAAGTAAAGTGGATGAAAGACTGAACAATAAAAACTTGTTTCAATCCAAAAAAAGTAATGCTTTATTTTCCTTCTGAAGTGTTGCACATAAATAAGGCAAAAAAAGATATCCATGTTATAATTCATGTTAGGAATCCATTCAAATATGTCCTCAATAAATCTAGGTGGCAAGCAAAATCAAACTTTCTATATTTTGATTGCTAATCTCCCATTTACAAGATAACTTGGTGAAACTCCTACAAGAAAATAAAACATCTTTCATCAGGGAAAATAAATGCTAAAGCAATTTAAATATTCGTGGAACAAAAGTCTCATTTTATTATGATTAAGGAAAAATGGTAATCTAAGGGATTTTAAAATTATTTTTTAATAAAAGAACAGATACTTAATATCCACATTTCAAAATAATTTATCTTAAGCATAAATCTCATAAGTCTAAAAGAAGAAAATTATGTTTGCCCACGGAGGTATCTTTTTTTCCTGTAGCAAGTTTCAAAAGTATCAGCAACAATACAATGCCCCCATGTGGACATTTATGTTTCATTTAGATTTATTTTAAATGTATTTCTAATGAACAGATTCTGAATCAAAGGACGTGCATGTAGCTAAATGTGCAACTGGTACAACTCCTTTCATATCAATTTCCACTATAAAACACAGATGGAACGTAATTCCAAATATATCTCAGTTCTTTTTCTTCAGACAAGGCCCAGCAGAGAAAGGCACTGATACTGAGAATATGTATTTGTGAAGCCAGGAGGAACAGGAGAACCTGGCATACATGAACCACATTTCAAGGCTTTTCTGTGTTTGACATCCTCAGAGAGCCATGCACATCTCCCTTTCTCTTGCTTCTCCCTTCTGGGAAGAGAACTTTAATCTGTATGTGACTACTGTGAATATTCAGTATTAAGCAATTGCCTCAACATGTTGTACACAGCCCAATCTTACAAGGATTAACAGAAATGAGAAGATGATCTTTGCCTGCTTTCTTCAACAAAAGTCAAAAAGGTCATCCCATTCCTATGATCAGATTTGCTTTTTAGCTAAAATAAATGTTTTTTTTAAACCCAAACAGCTATGAATTCCCAGTGACCATCTCCTTTACTGAAGCTAAACTAATGCTTCTCGTCTTGCCTCCTCCTCCCTCCTCTTTTACCTGGTCATTCCACGTGAAGTCGGGCGCGATGTTCAGCCGAACTCGGAGCACAGTACGGGTGATTGGCTGGATCGTTGCTTCCATTACGATGGAGGGTATTTGATGGACACACTGTTTTACCTTTAACCCTATTTTCACATGATGCAGCATATGACCTGCCAAGAAAACATTAGGTGTAACGAATTTGCATTTCCAGGAAAAAGCATACAACTCTGACTTTTAAATAAGCTTCTAGAGAGAAGTATTATTGCTTGCTTGTTTTGCTCCTGGGTACGTAAATGTCTGACTCTCTTGACCTGGCATGTCTGAATATTTTGTAATACTTAACTTGAATTAGCGATTTAGAGCATTGAAAAATCAGTATTAACCCCCTTGATGGCTATAACTAAAGGGTTAAAATAACTATTAAGAATTCACACTGAAAACATTATGTCAAACTCGTTCCCTCTCCTTCACTGACTTTTTGGCCAGGTTCTTACCAAAGTGCATAATTGTTTTTCAAAGCACAAATACCAACTTTTTACTTAGTTCGAACTTCTACAATTTCTATTTAGTGATTCAAAGCAGAGAGAATGCTTTTCATAAAACTGAACAAAGGTACTTAAAAGGTTAAAAATGCACATAAGTAAACATCTCACAGCAGCTCTGATCTGTCAGAATATACCAGTGTGTACCTGAGACCAAGGAAAAATTATATGTTGCAACTTTTTTTATTTTCTATTGTAAACATGGTAACTAAGGCAATTAAGTGATTCTACTTATTTAGAAAAAAATCCTACTTGTATTTTAGAGCTCGAATCTCTGTTCCCTTGCTATTCATTTTGAATATAAAACAAAGTATGTAGCAGTAATTTCTTTTTGTACTGAAATTATTCCACCTTCTGGATTTTTAAGGAAAATATGGCTTATTTACTACATTTTCACTGAAACTGTTAATGCAATTATGTGAAGCATATTTTAGATTTTAATTGTGCTGGTCATAAATACTTCCTGTTAAAATCTGCCTTACCAATTGCTACTGATATTTCTGGTATCATTATGCAGTTCTGTGCATACTTACCCATTTAAACAAAATATTATTTTTTTTTAATGGAGAAGTCCAATTATTTGCATTATGTGCAAAGTGAAAAGGTGATACAAAGCTTTTCTTGCAATTTCAAGACATTTATGAGCATAGCATCTTGAAACTGCTACGTTTTTTTAATTGATACTGACTTTCCCTTTTCAGTTCTTCTTATTTAACAAATTGGCAGAGACATTTGTCTCACACAGGTGTTTACACTCTGAAGTAATGAATGGTGACCCTGCTTAAGAATCAACCCCCTAACCAAAAGTTTTGATACATATTTAATCAGTTTAATTTGCAGTCGGTAAAATAATTGCACCTCCAACAAGTGGGTTATTAAAAACCAAACCCCTTATGTTGGTACACTTTGATGATAGATGCAGTGTTACAGCATACTTGCACAGCAACTAACTTTTGCAATTAGAGGTGAAACTTCAGAAATCATGTCAAATAAAGGCAGCTGATAAATATTCAAAGATATGACTCAAAAACCCTGTGTAGGCAAGTATACTTTTCATGGCAAAAATCACTTTCTTTATCACAATGGGTGAGGTGAAGTATGTTTGTACAGAACAGCACTGAAGTTCTTTTACAATTATGTGTCAGGGGAAAATAAGGCTCCTCTCCCATCTTGTACAAAATATGATAAAACTCTCTCCCCGTAAGCCCGCTCTTTTTTTTTTTTTTTTTTTTNCAGGAAATACCAAAACCCTCTGAACAAAAGCTAAGAAAATAAGCATGTCTTAAAAAAAAAAAAAAAAAGTTTGTTATCTGCATTCTGAAAAAAAAAAGGACTGTTTATCTCAGCTAACACAGTGATTTCCTGGCTTTCTGGAAACTCCATGTCTACATTGCAATAGCTCAGAGATTGCTGTTGATCAATTCATGGTACTCTGGAATCCAGATCTGTGTACACAACATGCTCTCCACCCATCTGATGCTTTCACCTCCCCCTAAGCCATGGGCTGAGTCAGCCAGCTAGCTCCTGTCTTTGTTACTCTGTCTCCTAGGTCTCACTAACATTTAAAAAGCAAGAAACACTAAGGCTGAAACTAGTCCTGTGGAGTAAGAAAACAAGGCAGTCCCCGGAAATTGCGCCTTTTCTCATTTCAACACGGCTCAGAATTCAAAATAAAAATAAGGTGGCTTCCTTCCCATGCCTCAGAAAGAGATGCCAGACAGGAGGAAGTGTGCCAAGTAACTACTTCACAGAGATACACAGATCAGCTTTCTTTGATATTTATAAGGCTGAAGAACATGAAATACCATTATTCACAGACAGCAGTGACCTATTCTCATAGTCAAATCCCATGCCTCATCTACTTTCAAACTACATTAATATCAACTAAAACTAGACACATTGCTGGTATATATAGATACATTTCCATCTTGTCAATACTGGTTCCAATACACTGAAGGAAGCAAAACTGGTTATGCATTTTTACACTAAAGTTCGTGCTTCTCAAGTGAGGGTATGGGAAGAAAGAACAATTAAAAAAACAACAACCCAAACAAACACAAAACAAAACAAAACCAAGCAAATTAAAAACCCCACTAATACAATCAACGGAAAAGAGCACTAAGCACTAAAAGACATCACAAATACACAAAAAATTAAAATATGTGAACTAAAAAGTGCTATATAACACTTCCAAATAAAAAATTATAATGCTAGCACCTCAAATAAAACACAATGCTTTTAATACATTTAATATAACTATATTAAAATGCAGTTAAAGTAAGCATCTAGAATTTTGCCACTTTTAGTTTAACTTAAATGAAAATACAGCCACTAATTCTGCAAACTTTTGCATATTTATTTAACTTTTTCCAGCCTAGATTAGGCACATAACAAAGTTTTCTAAGCTAGGAATGTAGCTCTCCTGCAAATGAAAGAAATGTTAAGTTAGACGTGACAGTTTCTAAGGAGTGAGTATGAATGGTATTTTTACTCTAAAATTAGATTTTTCAAAAAATGGCAGTTTGTTTGTCAACAGGTTGACAATAGCAGGTGCAAATGAAGTCCAAATAAAAACCTAACACACTAAGGAAAAAGAAATGCATTACAAGTGAATCTTATTTTTGGCTTCAACCAGCTGGTGGGCAGTTTATACACAACAGTTTGTACAGACTTACTAGAAATTGTCATTACATCTATCAGTAGGCTTGTGGATTTTCTCATTACTGGGCTGTCAAATCCTTTAAAAAATTCCATTAAGGTTTTGTTGCAGTGACACCAGTGACAATGAATTCTCCATGTTCAATGTAAATTAATGCAGTCTTTCAGAAGAAGGCCATTTATTGATAGCATACCTGGATATAATAATCTGGTTTTATTCTTTTTCACGTTAATAGTTAAAAAAAAAGGCCATATTGTGCTAACTGGCAAAAGTAAACAGATGCCTTTTATAGTAGTGTGTTATGTAAGGTGGGCAGAAAGGGAAGCACACAGGTCAACATAAATATGTATATATACACATATATACGTAAATACTTATCAACAGACATCTGTGTTCTGTGACTAGCAGGGCATGAGCTGGCCTTGTCCTCAGAGCTGTGCCACTTTACAAGCTGTGGAGACTGGAAAAATCCCTCTTTATTGGACAAGCCATATTAATGTGTGATACTTGGCTGTATGGCTCCAGACCAGAGTGGGAACACTGATGCATGGCTCAGATTTAGCTCTAACTTGCCCATTGGTTTCCAACAGTTTAAGCAGACCAGCCTCGCTGGTTTCTCACCTATTTCATCTTTTCTCATGTCCTTCAGCTTGTCTATGGTGAGATTCTTCTCTTCCAGCTTGGAGAGGACAGATGGTGGCAACACTGAGAACTGCCTGAGAGGGCTGACCCAGCCCCAGAGCCGCTTGTCAATGACTTTGCTGAGGTTCAGTAGTCGATACGTCATGGCAGGCCAGCGCTTCCGCAGGGCAATCTCAAAAAGAGCCCGGACTATACGAGCTGCATTCTGGAAAGTGAGAAGGAAAAAAGAAAAAAAGCAAAACTGTTTAATTCTCTCAATATTCTTTGTAAAATGAAAAGGATGCCATAGACTCATCTCCGACAAACTGTAACAACAGATTTTTCAAACTGATTTCAAACATTTCTGAAAACTATTTTTTCCTATCACTGTCTAGTGGCAGAACTACCTCATGGCTGCATTCTGAAATTATGAAAAGCATCATGTGCAACAAATTAAAATTGTAGTGTCAGGTCTGCCATAGAACTTTGATCACAGTTACGCTAACATTATGGAGTTCTAAATTTATTGTGTATCAATCACTTCTGAAGCAAATTCACTTAATGTACCCCCCATATAACAGACATCTGCAAATTCACTTAATATGGAAATTGCAGTTTTGTTTTTTTCCAGTTTATGCTTCCATAATACCATCCTATTTCACACTGGATTTCACAACATTTGCACAGAAGCTTAACAGTAGTGACTTTTTAAAAACATTTTACTATATTCCGAGAATAGCGTATAATGAAACTGTACAAATATGCTTTGGACTTGGAAAAATAATTATCAACATAAGTTTGAATGAGGTCAGTCTTATCCTGAAAACCTAAGTTATGATATTCCTTTCACAAACTTTTCAAGCTGTATCATGAAGCTATGCTTTTTTTTTTTTCCTACCAGTACTATGTCTGGATTAGGAATTATGTTCTTGATTCATTGAATAGAATATAATCATTCCCTACTGGCTCTGCTATGCCAACAGGAATAAAAAATAGAAAATTATTTGGTTGTGATAGGAAGCATATGTTACTAGAGAAGCACATTCCTCTTATTAGAAAAGATGAATAATTTTCTTAATAGTCACTACCCAAGTTAAAAAAAAATAAAATAAAAAAAAAATCACACTTTGTAGCACTGGTTCCACAAGTACAGTTTAGGAAGATCTGAGAAGACGACCATGCTGCCTCACTAAACACGCTATAAACGAGACAGACAAATAAAAGCAATTGTCTTGAAAGCAGAGATTAAAAGGATCGTACTGAAAATGATTTTGCTGTGCAAGCACCACAATTTGCATGATGTGCAAAATCAATTCAGCATTTTCTCATTTATATCCATATGTGCTACAAAATACAAACAGTTCTGACGAAAGTTATGTCACTATGAAAATGCTGCTAAAGACTATGTATAATTTTGAATATTTGAATCTTGTCTTTAGTACCAACTAAATGCAGCTTTTGGATTAACTCTTTCCAAAGCAGTTTTGTAAGGATGAGACAAAAATAATTCCATGCAACATTTTTGCTGACTGTTAAAAAAAAGGAAGAGTGAGAGGCAGACGGGCTAAAAGGTACAACTTTTGGGGGTCACAGTTGTCTAAATAGATCTCCATGTCCTGTCCCTCTTTGTACATGCCTGTGTGGTAACTAAACACGCTGTGTCACAATCATTTAGATGTCAAATGAAGCCAACAAACAAATACATAGACTCGTATGTAAATCTGCACATTTTTTGCCAGATTACATCTAGCAACAGAATTACAACAGCACATCTTTCGTGAGTAAACCAAGGTATGTGAATCAAACATAAATTATGTTTTGCAGAATGAAGTATAAAAACCCACAAAGCATAAAAATAGATTACAACAGTTTTTCACATTTAGAAGAAAACACTGAAATTCAGAGAATATAATTTCTGTGCAATCACAGGGCAACTAAATATAGTAAGACTACAGGGGTACTATAAACAAAACATAACTAACAAACACTGCAATAGTCTCCCAAGGTAGCCTTTTGCAAAACTTTTCTACTCAAGTGTTATAGCTCATATGCATGCACAAGCACAAGGCTCTGATTTTCAAATAAACTTGTACAAAAATGTACAAAAAAGATGCAGATCAGGGCCTACTTGTATAATTGTAAATATTTGGGAGAACTAAAACAGCAGAAAACAGCAACAAATATGTAGAAAATACTATTTTTACCTGTGCAACATATGCAGAATCTGAAATAAGGGAGAAGCTGTCCATCTCCCCTCTGCTAATGTATGTTTGAAGGAGGATATTAATTTTTCCATAATTGTTTTCCACACCTCCTGGAGCAGGAAGTTCACAGAAATCATTCAGTAAGGTATCTAGCTCTTCTATTTCTTCTTCTCTTACCTAAAACACAATTATGCATTATGAAGAGGCTGAAGCAATTAGATAAAAAAAATTATATTGAAATCAAATTTTCCTTATAACATAGTTGTATTACTTTTAAATGGAGTCTCTAGTTTAAAGCAGAAAAAAAAGAAGAAAAAAAGCAGTAAACCCACATCTTCCACAATGTAACTAATAGACCATAATTGAAACTATCTTAATAGGGACACAATTACATTTTGTTATTCATCACCATCTATTAAGGTTGTCATTGACATACAAAAATTTGATATGCCACAGAAATTGAATCCTGTGACCTTACCATCCTTCATCTGATGAGATTTTATTTTTTATTTGACCAGAGTAAAACTTCTGTCCATCTGGATTAGGGCAATCTTGAATTAACATTAAATGTACTCATTATGGTTACACAGTTTGCATGTGGTATAATACATTTTTAAACTCAAAACTGTGAAGTACTATGATTCATCATATTAAAAATTTCACTGTTAATAAGATTAAATCTTAATATGAGTAAAGAAATATTAATACCTATGGTTTGAATAATGCATAACATTTCACAATCTAACTGATGACCCTTACATGGCAAAACTAGCATAAATCTACATATTCTTTGACTTACTGATAGTCTGTTAGTGTAAAACTTATTTAAAGAGGGTAAATGTTTGGTCCCTGCAGGGAACCATCTGAAAGCAATTTTCATTTGGACCTGACTACCTGACATACAAAAGACCCTAAGACAATTGGGTTAAAATCTCCAACTTTCTAGGCACTAGTCTCACAGGAAAGAAAGACATGAAGTACAGAGCCATCATTGACGACTCCACTTTCAGGGGACTACTATGCTCTGCTCACAACAGCATTTTTGATTTTTTTTCCTGCTCTTGCACAGCACAGTACAGGTCTAATCCAGATCCGTATTTCAGCTACTAGTGCATTACATACCTCAAAATGCAGAGTTTTTAAAGGCATTATGGAAACGATTCATTTATCAAAAGTCACGATTTCTGTCACACAGAGGGGCAAATCCTGAGTTACTCTTGTGAAAACCAGTTACTAATTTTAACATTCAGAGCTGCCCAGCAAATGAATCACAAAAATGTGGAAATGAGGGTGCACTGATACCACACCATATATATCTGAGAAAGTAAACTAGAAAAACTGTGTTTTAGTCAAGAAGCATCACTACTAACTTTATTACAAATATAGAAACATATCACATCATGTTTTCCATATGCTTTCCTTTTAAATATTAAATTACGCTAAATTTAGACCTAGTCGAGCAATATCACTATCATAAAAAAACCCTTTAGCTTGGAAAATGTTCCATGTATGACTGTGAAACCTCACTGCTTATTATCTTCTATAATAGAAGAGATTACAGCAAAATAGAATTTCTCCATTAGATAAAGAGACGGTAATACCCAGACAATGTGTGCAAATATGTAAATATGTAGATGGTGAGGGATTCACAGTGCCAGCTCGCAGAGCCAGGTGCATGAGAGCCAGCTCTGATCTGCAAGCTTTATAATTGTGGTAAAATGGCAATGAGCCCAAGCTAACAAACCCTGCGGAGTCTGGCTCGTACCTCTGTGAGATGGAAGCATGGGCAAACAAGCTCATGCCAGCTTGGAATGTATTGCCTTGTGTCCTACCCACACGGGAGCCAAAAAGGGAGGTGGGAATTGAACTCAGTACAATAGAACAGTAATCTTCTAGCCCACATAAAATCTGTTATGACAACTTTCTAGATTACAGATTTGAATTTATGAGAATTTATCATTCTGCCAATCTAATATTGTTCCCTGCAGAAAATATATCAGAGTTCACTTCAGTGAGTCCTGATAAAGCAAACTGTTCAGGGAGACATCCAATAATGCTTTAAACTTCAAACAGAAAAACGATCTCATCCCCAGGCACGCTATTCAAATGGACCCTTAGCTTCACCTGTTAATAATTGAAGCGCTGAAAAGTTCTGAAAAGCATTTAAAAGAATTAATAAAAGATCCATAACTAGTTATTAAATGTGCACTACAGTTCAAGCTGAACTGTGTATAAATTTGAGTGAGAGCATACTATGTTTACTTAGAAAACATTTTACAATGGTGCTTAGCATTTAACAAAACTTGTATCTGTAGACAATATTTATGGAGTAAGTACTGCAGAAGTGTCTAGTTTCAAGACATTCTTTACCTTTATCTGTTCAAACTCTTCAGCTTTTGATACTATAGCAAGAATATCGCCTTCGGTTTTATGAGCATCAAACAATTCATTGAAAGTCTATTAAAAATAAAAGGAATGGATTTGTCACTGAAAAAAAAATACACATATAGCAGGCAACAAAGAAACCTTAGCCAAGAGTTTAAAAGGTATATAAGGCTAAAATATAAGTTATTGGAAAACCAGGGTGATGCAATTTAAACAAGAACAAATTCCATAACAACATTTCAGCAGTTTCAGAAAAACAGTCCCTCACAGTGCTTTGGCCACCCCAAAATCAAGAGACATGCAATATGGCCATTTAAAAAACGTCTAGGACATATATGACTGAATAAATATGTGAGACTAATTATACACAGTGATAGTAAACAGTTAAAAATCATTAATGCTGAGTCTTTAGCTTTTATTCAAGAAAAAAACTTAATTTGCTAAAAAACAAAATGTTTCAAGATGAATAGGTATGTCAAAGCAAGTTTCCAATACTACAAAATTTTGTATGCGTTTACAACACAATCTGATTACGGGACCAAAAGTTGTTCAAGGTTGTCAACATGGTAAGACTTTCTCCCAGAGAAGGTCATCTGTTATCAGACACTACACTGCAATGTGCTATCATGTACTAATGGCTGCATACACCACGAATACCAAAATGTTTCTTATAATTCTCCTAAAAGAAGTCAAAAAGACTACAGAAGTTTCAAATCTCACTTTACACTGAGTCTAATTTTTCAGTATTACTTGATATTTAGTTTCTTTTTTCTATGTCGTCTCTCCCCATTTCAATAAATATGATTTGAAAATACAGTGAATAAATCAGCCACATATTCTGTAATATCTTACAATTATTTTAGGTATACATTAAAAAAGAAGGAAAAAACACCTCCAGAAACAGGAGATCATCTTTTACCTCTATGGTATTGTATTTAATATAGTAGTGGCTGGCAGTTCTGCCTAAATCTGTTGAAGAAAAAAAGCCAGTCCGTTCTTCAAAGCGAATCATCCGGGCTTTGTCCAGTTTTCTGCCAACTTCAATAACCAATTGTTCTCTGTGCTTTTCTAGACCTGGATCCATCTAGACATGAAACATACACATTTATTTGCATAAAAGAAGTGTTAAATAGATAATTTTCTTGAGATAACCCAGTCACACAAAGTCAAAAATCTGATAAAAGGAAGGTACAGTTATTAAGTCATGATTTTCTTGAGATCTCACAAATAACAGTTACACTGTCATTACTGACCAAAACCTGTATTTACAGGACAAAATAGTCAGAGTAAAATTTCTTTTACAATTATTTGGGAGTATCAATACAGTGGAGAACAATGTTACTTATGAAACAGTAGCAGGATTATGAAGTATTTCCATTTAAATTTTTGAAAGATGTTTTAATGATAACATATTCTTCATTAAATTATCATTACTGTATCACTTCACAAAAACATGTCATCTTATGGCACCTTCTTTATGAAAATGGCTGAAGATATACCTTCCTGTATAGCTGACATGAGGATAGCTGTAATTGCACTGATAGCAGTTTAAGCTTCAAATCGCATGGCTTAAATATTTCCTAGCAAAAAAAACTTTACCACCCCCAAAAGCCTTTGGTATGTTAATTGGAATATTCTAATTAGTGAGTTACAGATGTACAGTAACATTCATGTTAAAAGCACACCAAGGAGTTTCCTGTGCCCAACACCACTTCTTTTCATTTCAAAGTTCAGGAACTTGGACATTTTGTCCAACTAATAATACACATTACCTCATTAGTACATAAAAGGCTGGGCAAAACTCTCATCTGAGTAGGACTGCTGTATAATTGTGTGTTTCCACATCAGCCACCTGGGATACCCACACTGACAGGGATGAGTGAAAAGGGATTCATAGTTATGTTAACCTTCTCGTATATGTGCACCTGAGATGTGTCTAATTAGACAAGCAATAATTAGTTGAAAAGACTAAAACCGTGTTCTAGTCCAGAGGCAGTATTCTTATTTCAGCGCTTGTGTATAGTTCAGATTTCCTGACAGAATAAGTCATACCAGCCCTCTTGGTAAAGCTGAAACAGAGATACATGACCAAGATAGCAAAAAGAAGCAAGCTCTAGTAATTGTTATGCCCTGGTTTGTTCTGGTTTTCCCTGGGCCAGGATTCGGTTTCACCTTTGTGCAGAAGTACATCATCTCATGGTTGGTGAAGCTGCAGACAAACGTAGTCATCTCCACAAAGCAGCTGCAAGACTAGTTCCTAATATTCTGTGTTTGCCAGTTACCCTGAAGCTGTTTCTCCTTAGTTATGGCTTGCCTTAGTTTCAAATCAAAAGCTGAGATGGCAAAGGTCTAGACTTCTTTTCTCAATAGTAAGTCATGCATTGAGGTCAGATTTCAGAGCAGAGTTGGTAAAAAAAAAAGTGATCTAGATGCCAGATGTTCAACATTTAAAACTATTGTGGGGGAAAAAATTAAAAAAATATCAAAATGACTCTTCTCCTTTGGCAGTCCAAAGTACCTGCCCATCTTTTGCCTTACATAAAAGCTAAAGCTGCAACAGCACACGAACATTTTTTACAAAGTTTTAACTTTATAGGAAAGGTCACCAACTTGAAAAAGCTGTGAAACAATATTTGACTTTAGAGAATCCATGGTTAGAACCCTGCTTGTTGAACTTGCATAATTAGAAATCCTCAGAATAAAGGATCCAGCCTAGAACAGCTTTAAGCCATTCTGTTTAAAATGAGCTTTGGCATGTCCACAGTTAGAAACTGAGCAGGTCTGGCGTATGCATATGGAAATTTAAGAATGCATGAAAAAGTACATTACTATTCATGATAAAGTACATTATTATCCAGACTTTTTTCTCTAACTTACTCAGAGAAATGTTGGGCACAAGCTACTCTAATCTTTATACCTAAACATAAGTTTTATGGTGATAAAAAACTCTGCTTAACTGTGGGAACACCAAAGAGTGGAACCAAAAGGAGGAGAAAATAGACAAAGGGGTTTAAATAATCCAGGCACCTTTTCGTTGCAACCCCAGAAGTATGAGAAAATGCCTGTAATTCATACTACAGGCTTCACTAATACAACATTTGCAATTGCTCCACTTTCTCCTTCCACTCTGTTTTCTCTTGCTGCTCATCATTAATTTTGGCCATTTTCATAAATCAGTAAGAGGCATCGTTGGCATTTTTTGCAAACAATTTGAAAAATCACAAAGCAGTGGACCCGCTGTAAGTAGCCTGCTCCTGGGTGCACCCCAGAAAGATCCTGGAGACAACATGTGGGGTATCAAAGATGTGCACCCTATTGTGTGGGTGCCCTAAAGTAATTACTGGATGTGGTGAGCACCAGTGGAAAGGGAATGGGGAATGATTTTGCATCATCTCAGTCTCATCAAACAGCTAGGAAGTGTGATCCATGAGGGATATGGGGATTCTGAATGGATAACACTGACTGTCAGTAAAAACAAAGATAGAAATTGGCATACTGCAACATTACTAAAAAAACACCAAGACAGCAGTTATGAAAATTGGATACCTATACCCAGAATGGTCTAACTGACCAAAGCTTTGGTTATACCTGCATCTGGCACTACAGCATCCATATAGTCTCTATCACACGTAAGCCTAGACATTTAAAACTGGTTTATCTAGAAAACAAGGGGATTTGCATTGGCTTTGTTCCTATGTGAATGGGTAACACTTCACATTGATATAATTTGTTACTGCCTTAATTCAAAAATAGGAATGTCTAGTATTAGCCCATCAAATCAAAAGGAGTAGAAAGAAGGTTAGTGAAAGAATATAACAAATGCTGGCAATCCTTACTTTGTCAGCAGCTAAACAGAAACACTAGAGCAGGGGAAAGGGGAGAAACTCCTGTTCATTTTTTAAAAAATAAATCAAAAATATTTCTCTTAGTGTTTTATTGCTTTTTGCACCACTTATTATCACCATGGTTACATTTCTTTTAATCTAGAATTTGATAGTGAAACAAAAAAAGGAATTTATATTAATGGGACAACAACATTCTTCTCACTAGCAAATCAATTTTTGCTTCTTATTTACCTATTACTTTGTGGTCTGTGTTATCTACTGTTACATTAACATATGGTAATGTACTATATGGCTTTTAATAGAAAAGAAATTCGAGATGACCACAGGTCTAAAGGTGTCAGCAGAAGCTTCCTTAAGCAATAGCACACCTATTTCCATTGCAGTTTCCACTATCAGAGACAGAAAATATCAAAAATCTGTCTGCTGACATCTATCTCTGAATGTCACCATGACCTAACAAACTGCTGCTCACAATGTCAAAATAAATTACAAAGTCACAAAGCAGATTCTTGACATGAAATAAACTGCAGTTACCATACAGTTGTGAGTTTGAGCTGCATTAGGCTCAATTAACTGTCTATGTTAACATTAAATGCTTATAAACAGCTGTAGAAAGAAAAGTAATAATAATATTTAGATAATCTGTAAGCTATTAATCTTCCTAAAAATTACAGATAATGGAAAAAACTTGGAAAAATACCTTTATGTAAATGTGTTCAGATTCATATCACAGCATGGAATGTTTGTAAATAAACAAAAAAAATTACAAACAAATTAAAAAAACCCCTTATGATTAATAAATCATATGAAAGAAAATATCACCCAACTAAAAATCTTATTTTATAGTTTGTAAATATTATGCCATGAAAAATTCTAAAACAAAAGCTGACAGGGATGAGGGGGAATCAAGCAACTCAAAAATGCTTCCTTTTATCATTTCCTCTACAAAACTGAAACACTGAAAACAGCCTAAGTTACAGTAACTGTGTGATAAGAATGAATGGTGTTCTTTGGAGCATAACTTGACCAGTTAAAACGTATTTTTATGTGAACAGAAGGGGCCTCATAATTCAGTGTTAAAAACACTCTGCTACAGAAAATATCTTCCTTTTTCTAAGCACTTTAAAAGAATTGCTGATGTCAGGTTAAGTAGAAATAGCAAATATTTATCCTCACATCAGGGAAGGATTAGAGACTCAGAACAAGTTACAGATTTTTTTTAAAATGCATTTCATACCTGATAAGCTTTGTGACTGATGCCATATACTAATGGATTTGCTCTCATCCGTACATAAAGATATGTGTAACTTATCCACTTTACTGCTTCTTCCACGTTAGTTACCGTGCCAAGAGCAATCTGGAAATGGGAGAAGAGACAAAATTAAACATATATGTTACAGCTGTATGCAAGTACTTGGCTGGAAACACACGGAATTCAGAGTATTAGCACGAGATTAAAGAAAGTGTCAGGATATTTCCAACTTAAATAATTTTGAAATAATCCTAAAACAATAACTTGACCAATTTACACATCTTTATCTTGTGAACATGTAATAACACTGGCTGCTTTGACACAACACTATAGATGCAGTGACCATAAATGATCTTTCCTATACCACTTATGATTTTTACAATTAAAAGATGTTATTGACCAAGCTTGTTATAAAAATAAAAGGACAAACAAACCTAAATAATTCTGTAGTGGATATGGCCAAGGTAATTTAAAGAAGAATACTTGAAAAGAAAAGTATTTACATTTAGAAGATTAATTTCATCATGCCAATGTGAAAGCACTATTAGGTCCTAAACAAAATGGTACCAAGAATCTCTAGGCTTTTTCGTCCCCATATTTGGCAATCTCTTTATGTAAAATCTTTATAAATAGTTTTCTCCTTTTGTAGCTGCAAGTCAAACATAGAGGTACTTGCTACATTTTTGTTATATTGAAATATAACAAAATTGAAAGGTAACATTCACATATATATATATATATGAAAACATGATTATTTATATTTCAAGGCCAAATCCAGTATACCAAACCATTTTTTGTACTAAGTGACTTTTTTTCCTGAAAATTCAATACTTTTATCACCAAATTGTTGACCACACACATATTTTTATTGGATAACTTCAGTTCTCTTTTGTACTGGTTATATGAACGAGAAGCATTTTACCGCTTAATTCCAGTTAACCTGATTCTACCAGAAGAATTTAATATTTCCTGTATGTCCCATGAAGGGGGATTGCTGGTTGTTGCTGGTTGTTAAAACAAGTAAAAATCCCTCTTACCAAAGTTCTGTGATCCATTACTGCATTTTTAAAGCTATTTTTGTTTTATTGGTGTTTGGATTTCATATAAATCTTCCACGTGACTTGGCAGAAATAATAATTTTAAAAAGCTATAGAACTAAGTACATATGCATGTTCAGACTGAAGTATCTAGCCCTTAATAACAATAGTAATGCTCTTTTTCAAATTACATAAATAAACGTTGTTTATATCAATGTCTAATAGCATGGAGTAACTCTAAGCTTTGCTTAACACATTTTTCAAGTAGTATTTTGTTCTTCAAAAGCGTAAGCAGGTTGGGGGAAGTCCCATTGTATTGCTTTTCAAAGCATATATCCACATAACGCACTGAAGTAGCTACAAAAGCATTCAGTTCTTCAGAGTGCTACAGGGAGAACATGGAATAGAGTCTACAGGTTACTCTTACTCCATTTGTACACAGGTGATTTGGAGCATTTGGTTTCTTTTTATGACTCAAATATCTTCCAGTGTACAACCTGAAATAGCTTAACAACATAGTCCACTAGTAGCATTTTCAACAATCACTTTCACAATCGTGAAAACATACTATTCTTGTTACTGAGGGCCACGAAGTCTGACAAAAAACAAAACATCCCTCACTTTTTGTTTGCCTCATTTGTTCAAATATCTTATTCTATTCTATTCTATTCTATTCTATTCTATTCTATTCTNTTCTATTCTATTCTATTCTAATTAATTATTACAATAAGTTAAAAGCAAAACCGAAAAAAACCGCAATTGTAAAATACAGTTGAGTTTCAGATACAGTACTGAAATCTAATGCACTTTCCTTCTTCCCCCAACTTCAATAATATTATGCAGTCAAAAAACCCCAGAGTAATTTCTAAATATTTGCTGCCATCTAGTGTTCAAGTAAAGTTCCAATGGACTGAAAATTTATCCTACATTAAAACAGTGAATGATACAAGTTTGCAGCATTTTATCAGCCGTGTGTTAGGTATTTAGTTACAGATGGAATGATTGGTGAGTAGAAATATTTATTATCTTGACATTGTATTGTCCAGTTGCACCAGTTGTCATAAAACACTTTCGATTTTTCACAGCTCAAATGTAAACAATGGTCTTCCATCACTCACAGAATACAATTCTGAGTACTATATTTATCCAACTCACTGTGCCATTTGAAATTACAGAAATAATCAGCATCACACAATTTGAACTAATTTTGCAGTGACTGACATTGCCATCATTGAGCAACGTGCTTAGCATCATTTATTGTCATTTATTTTCTTTTTGTCCTCATTTTTTTTCTTAAATGCTATACCACAAACTATCAAGCTGAAGGATATTTCAGAGGAGGTGGTTTTGATTTTCAAAGTAGCATGGCTTTTGTGGGGCAGTTTTTGCAAAATGAGTTTTTTTCCCTGATATTTCTGTAGATTAGAAAATGGCATAAAAATATCACCAATAATATAAACGAAACTTATTACATAGCATAATACATTCTTTTTTACATATATGTGCTTTTTAAACAAATATAATGTCTGTTACTGTTGTACAATTGGGTCAGATTATATAAAGAATAATTTCTATATATGAATCAAATATTTGTTGTTAAGGTAAGAGAGCAAGGAACCTTTCTTACAACCTAATAAGCAATTTTCTGTGCCCATTGGAAACCAGTGGATTTTAAATTACTATTTCAGCACCATATGATCTTATTGCTGTGAAGCTTTTGAAATAATTGATGCTATTAAAATTGTCCCAAGTCAGACAGAATCTCCTGTGCTTGGCCCCATACCCAAATCAGCCATTTAGTTACCCAGATCCTGAGTAATTTTTTTAAGGTAGGACTCTGAAGGAATTTTTCATCTCTTCTGAGAATCCTTTCTTTCAAGGCAAAAGATTAAGAGGTTTGTCCAGACTAAAAAAGTCACCACATTCTACATTCCTGGCTTCAGAGGAAAATCGCAAGCACATGCAAGTAAAGGCACACACCCTGGGGAAGGTATACCCGCTGTCCAGCACCGCAAATCATTCCCTAAGCTCTCTGGGGAAAGGAGTCATCCCAGCAACAAGCTGGAGTCCAGCTGTGGTTGTCAGGGAGGGCTCTCTCAGGTGGAAACCATTAGGGAAGGAATGGTGACCTGCATCGTATAAGCTATTGATGATAGTTCCCAGATAAGTTAAAGTTTATGGTCTAATTAAACCACATCCCCTGCATCTTATCTTTCTTCCTGTACTTCCAGAAAAGACAGCCGTAGGTATTTTCTGTTTGCCAGCTGGTCAACTACCCGAGGACTTGCTCCTCTCAACTAAGGACCTTAACCAGCTATTTTATTCTCTTTTACATTCTATTATGCCCACTGGCAAAATTTCAGCAAAAAAAGAAAAAGGGCATCTCCATGCCTTCATTGATCATAATTTTGCTAATTTTTAGGAGAAAAAAACCCCACAAAATCAAACCAAACCTCAGATGTGCAGGAGAGAATTCACAGTGGACTGACATGCTTAAATACACACTCAAAGTCTTACTTTTGGCACCAACTCAATGAAGTTGGATATATTTCAGGTTTTCCCACTCTGTAGTTCTCCTAAGAACAAAATCACTGAAGCATCAAGATCAGCTGTCTCTGAGGACAAGTAACAGCAAGTGTTGAAGGGCAAAATGTGGCAATGAGGAAGAAGCATCATATAAATTTTTCCCAAATTCTACAACTATTTCATCTCAAGGCCTTTATTAAGGGTATTGGCTTTGCACTTGGTATCTTTAAATGAATTTTTATTTCATTTTTGTACAGTGCTCAAAGTACTTTTCTGGTTAGAAACAGCTTCCTGTAGAGAGTTCCACTGTCTAACCACCCAGCTGACATAATTTTTTCACAGCTCAAATGTAAACAATGGTATTCCATCACTCACAGAATACCTGTCTAAACCTGCCACTGGCTCATTGCAGTCAAAACATCCTGGTTCTTGTCCCAGGAGAGGTATAATCTTTTGTCATATTACTTCATTTATTACTTCACAAAACTCTGTCGTATAATCTTTGTTCTCTCCTGAAGAATACAGAATTGGTGGGTTTCTTTCACAGAAACTGACTTATTCTTTTGCCCACCCTCTCTGAAAAATTTCTGCTTCTAGAAAATTATTTTTTATATGGGGATTAGAAATACTGCAATTTTTTTTGCACTATTGCCTAAATTTTCTCTCCTGTACCACATAAGTCTAGGTACAAAATTCAGAGCCCTGGATTCCACTTAGCAGCTGCGTGGCTAGGATTATATGCTCTATCACCCCAAAAATCTGAATCCTTCTTACCATCTACCCAATTCTGCCAAGAGACATAAAAGCAATTTCATATTCTTGTGGAAAAACGAAGTCTTCCCATACCTCCAACTGGTGCCTTCATCTTATCAGCCCTTCTTTCAGCTACTGGTGTGTCCATAACAAATTAAGAATTTAAACAATTCAGCAGTGCTTCTGGCCTTTAATTTACTTCTCTTTACAACTAGAGAATAAGCATTCGGATTTCCTGAACAACTTGTAATAAAAGCAGATTCTGCTCCTACAATATGTTGTTTTATTATCCATCAGCACAGATTTCCTGGTGCTAACAACAGGCTCTGTTAAGGAGAAGATGACAGTGGTCATCAACACACTTGTCTTGATTTCTATAACAAATCAGTCAAACCCCATATATTTTGTATCCATTCAGTGCTTTGTTACTACCAAAGGGCAGAAGATGACTAAAATTGAATGTGTTTCCTAAGACTATATACTGATTCATATGATGGCATATCTTTTAAAACATGATTTTCTTCCAGAATGGTGCAGCCTATTGGAATAGTCATCTCCAGATAAACTTAACAATTTCTTCTAAACCACCTGTAGCTTTCTCAGAGAATTCCACTACCTTAGATCAAAACAGCATACAAAGAAGTTTAGACTGACTCCAATTATAAGGAAATGATAAAGTTACTTTCCAAAAAACCTTCCAAAACTCCTTGTCAGTGCTCATAGTATTGGTTACCTGTAATCTGGCAGGTTTTAATTTTTGTTGCATGTTATGACAGGAGGATAAGTAGTATCCAATATGTTACTTTCATGCCCTTGCCATACTACTTTACTCCATTGCTATTTCTACTAACAATCGTTTCTCATAGTGATCAACAAAATTCTGACTGTATCTTCAGCTTCTGTAACTGTATCACTTTATGGAATCTGGGGTAATTTTAAAGCCATGAGTACACTGTTCTTTTCAGATTACTACCATTACATAAGATCCAAAAAAGGCTAACTTGCTAATATTTAAAAAAAGTAGCAAACTCCTCTGCTGTGAAGGAAAGCCTACCCAGTTCTTGTTTCACTTTTTACTTCATGTATCTCAAAAAACCCCCCAAAGCTCTTCTGTGAAATCCGGCTGGACGTTTTCCTAGCAAAAAGACACACATATCCCAATACCAGATAACTCTCACCTGACTTACTGGGCTGCTGAACAACAGCCACAGATAATCCTGACCTACACAACCAACTTTAGGATGTAAATTTTTACTGCTAATGCTTAAGTTGCTATTATGCAATTTTAAATAACTAAAATTCCACCCAGTTCCACTTAGAGAATATTCAGAGGTGTCTATCTCCAGGATCAATAAGCATTGTCAAAAGGAAATGGTTGAGAGCACTCTATCTGCCTGCTGCAAGTATGCCTTCCATTTACTTTTCCACCTTTTTTTTTTTCTGGTAAAAAGAGAGATGAGTAAATTGCAAAAGTGATGAAAAGTTAAAATAAATAAATAAATATGTAAGAATTGTGTAGACAAAATAACAAACATCTTTAAAAGACTATTTTTAATAGACCAAATAAACCACCTATCTTTCAAAATGATAAGCAGTTTTATGTCACTGGACATTTCAGTTTAGCTAAACTGCTTGACTTAACTGAAAAAATGTCCAGTTGCTCTAAAAAAAAAGTTAAAGCCAAGTCCATTGTTCTTCCTATACTGCAGTGAAATATGTGAATTTGGTTACATATAGAAAGACAGGATTTAATTTTTTTTGTGGATTTTACTTTTCAGTTCTGCAGAACACTTACTAAATTCTGAAAAAACCACTTCTGATTAAAAGCCAAATGCTGCGTTGCTACAGTTTTATCTTAATGGTATTTTGACCCTCCATCCTACTTTGAATACCTATCTTTTGTAAAAGACTCCCCATTTTCACATATGTAGCAGTTCACTTAAACATACACACCTACACAGTAACAGTAGTATGTACAACGAAAATTATATTAAGTGTGACAATATTGCATTTTTTTTTCAAATGATGTCAATCCTTTAAAGTTCGCTAGTTTCTCTAAACAAATCAAAGGTTACCTCTGCATTTAAGTTGTCTGCAAGGCTTTCAAGAAACTGGCTTTCAATTGGGTTCTGCTGCGTAAGAAGAGTCAGGTAATGGCTGAGTTTATCATGAGTTGTAATAATGATGCCTTCTCCGAATTTGTCAAACTGAGGCCGTCCAGCTCGGCCAAATATCTGCATGACATCTAAAATTCCAAGGTCAACAAAGGAGCCTCTTTTTGCAGCATATATTTGTGTTCCCTGGTTGAGGAAAAGTTAATAAAAATTAACATAAATACACATGAATATAATCCTGATGAGCTGAATACTGAAATTAGGCAAATATAGCATGATTTCAGAAGTGTACTTTAACTAATCCTTTCATAATCTTTGATATATTTAAATCTTTACTATACAAACTAAACTCCCACTGGAGAGAATCAGTTTAATGAGATATAAATAACATTTCAAGTCAATCAGACATTTCCCCTCCAGGCCCAAAACTCACAAGAGATCTCGCTATCTATACTTTACAGGTTTCTTTTGAGACAGATAACCCCTGGCAGAGTAGGGAAGCTCTTACCTTAATAACAACAGCATGAGCAGGCAGATTGACACCCCAAGCGAGTGTAGCTGTACAAACCAAGACTTTGATATGTCCATTAGAAAACAAGTTCTCAACCAAACTTCTGTCTTGCCGCAGCATTCCTGCATGATGGATACTAAACCCGTCTGGAAACAGCTCACGCAGCTGCTTATTTCTGGATCTCTGTACCTAGAATGGACAAGAATAACAATTAAATTCATTTCTAATTACAGCACAAGAAGTACTGTATTAAAAAAATACAGGAAAAAAATTGAATATTATTATGAGTCATAAGAAATAAGTTATTTCTATTAAGATTGGCTGTGATGAAGATTTCTATTAAGCAGGGTATGAGGTCTGTGAGCATTATTTCTGGGTGCTGGCTTTATCATGCTTCATCTAGACTGAAGACTAAGCTATGAAAAACTAATATACTTCCCTAATTTGCCACAAACATTCTGATTTTCTGCCTGTCTCTTCCACATTCCTACCTGCTGCACTAACTGCCTTCCAAAATCAATTGCTGCTAACTATGACACCGAAAGGGTTGTGGCAATGATGATTCTAATCTTTCTCTAAACCAGATTTCTTTATCTTTGTCCACGGAGAATGTCTGCTTTACCATAAACCACATGAAGGTTAAGTACTATTTGACTCACTGTATTTTCAGCTGTGCATATTATAGTGAATTAATTCTAGATAAAATTAGATAATTATTGTTGTCATTGTTTATGTTGTTATATCTTCACATTTAACATTTCCTGACACACAGCCACCGAAAAGCTGATTTATGGGATACAGAGTGGGTAAAGCAAAGCAAAACATGGTTCACAGTACTGGCAAACTGCCAAACATGAACAATCTCTGCAAACACAGAAATAAATAGGGAGATGGGAATGCAATTATAAAAGGAGGACATGAAAAGAAAAATATTGTAGGAAAAACACATTTCTCAGTTTCTCAATTATCCAGCTTCTCAATATCTGATCTTTCCCGCTTTAGCAGTAATTATTTACTATTCATTTAAAGGAAATCAAACTCAGATTTTAAACTACACATGACTTTTTGGCAAATTTAATTAACTGCTGTAGTGCTTAAAAATGAATAAATGATAAATTGATAAAGTGGCCCTGCAGTTCATGAAGCTTATTCTCCATGAGCTAACAAATGGAAACAAATATTTCATAAAGAGCACAGATGCACCAAGGTTTGCATTTATTGATTTCAACAACAAAATTCACAGAGGGTTGTGGAAACTTCAGCTCCATACCTAACTGCAACACAAAAATTTGGATTGATCTTGATTAGATCTGGAACTTGGTGTAAGCATTTAACTATGAAGGAGCTGTTTCCTTAAATAAGTGATTAAACAACCATCAAAAATTCATTTTTTTAGTAAAACTTCTTGTACTGGTGTCACATGCCTATTTTACATGTATTAAAGTATCTACTTTTCAAAATCCAGTTATTCAATATAAAAAAAATACACTTTAAATATTATAATCCTAATTAAAAAAAAGCAGAATCTTGCTCTCAAATCTTCACCATTTAAAAATTGCATACCCTTGTTTGTAACTTGATTGCTTATGCTGTTTAATGTATTGAAAGACAGGGCAATATACAAATGGAAATTAGGAATAATAGAATCGTGTACTACATATAGAAAAAAATTGTTTATCGTTTTAGGAAGTGCAATTTCATCAATTTAAGAGAAAGGAACTTGTGAATACAGTAAAAGGAAAGAGGAAAGAGAAAGGTTTGTGACAGAAAATATATAAAGATGGCAATGCTAATCTGACTGTAATTCAATACTTAAAAGTTTAAGCTTAATCAACTGTTCAAAAATACATAGGTACACTTACATACATCCACCTTGTTGCATTTAGAGAGAATAAAAACCTAGTTCTAAAACCCAACACATATTCTAAACCAACATCTTTGTAATATTTAATATGTACAGATTCATTTATTGAATCTGTGAAGGGCTAGACTTCCAGGTTACACAGCTAACAGGTTAGAAATACATGATTTTTTTCTCCAAGACTGAAGATGATGAACTTTTTTAAATGAAAAAAATCACAGCTCACTTTTGACATAGGAAAAAACCAAATGCTGAGGAAATAAAATTCCTATTTATTCTGGATGATTTATTAACTGCACAGAAATTGAATTATTTTCTTCCCATAAATTTGTGTTCACTCTAGATTACAAAGATACAAGGCAAGTTAGTTCAAGAATAATGATATAATCCAATTTTATAAACTTCACTTGAGAAAATAAAATAAAATAAAAAACCCAACTCCCATAGCTCAGTGATGCCTTGAAAGATTGCTGACACAATGCATCATTTAATGGCACCATATCTGCTTTTAAACAAACCGTTTAAACTCCTGTGATAATGAACTGCACGACCATTGTATTTAATCTGGATTTTAAGGGTTACAGAGACAACAAAACCAAGAACTCCTAAATAAAGGAAGTAAAACTATAAAAAGTTATATTGCTTCCACACAGTTCTATTACAGCGTAAAACTAAGAGGTTTTGCTTAAAATTTATACAAAATGTTACTAAGTGCCTCAGGTGTATGGAGAAGTTGTTATTATGAGGTAAAGCACTGGTCTCCTGATTAGAATTGATTTTCTTTTCCCTCCCTTATTGCTCAAGAGGGCTGTAGATTTATGACCTTTGCTTACATGTGTGTGTGCATCTAAAACAGTATGTGTTAAATAAATTCCCAGTTTAGCTTGCTGCCACCTATATTTCTCCTTTAAATGCCTTGAATTTCATGCAATTCTTGATTAAGACACATTAAACATGTCACAATTAAGACACAGAAGAATGTCCTGCTTAATTTTAATGAGAAATGATGCATAAATAGCAGGAGGGGAAAAAAAAAATCCAACTTTTCTACTAAAGACTTATGAAAGATAAAACTCTTCCTTACCCTTTTCATGCATCTGGTATCACAAAAGTATCATCATTCATAACAACTATAAGGTGTACACTCTTTGAAATACTCATAGGTGAACCAAAGAATGAAATTTTTAACAGGCCTATAGACACCTTTTTCTTATTTTATGTAAAAAAGAAGGTAAAAAGAGCAATATAGCTTGATTATGAGAAGAAGCTGCCACTAAATTGCTTCTTGGTAAGCGAAACATGGATTTATGGTGGGGTTTTTTGGTGGTTTTTTTTGTTTGTTTGTTTTTTTAATCTTCAATCTCCATCCTCATCTAGGACAAACAAAGTAGATTATCACTACTTGCGATGATAATTTTTTTTCTTTCTGTGGATTACTCATTTTTCTTTTATGCTTGCTCATTTTAAGATACTGCTTGAAATTCTGAATTTAGGTGTTTTTTCTCACTAATAGTGCAGTCTTTGACTCATGTATTTTCTTTCAATAACAAAAATGGCACAGGCCATTCTAGCATTTTTCGCATGATCTCCTTACTATAGCAAACTTCATGCTCATGACCATATGACTCAATCATTGTAATTTCCTTTCTGTGGAGTTCACTATAGGGCAGCACTTGCAGTTTGTTCAGAATTCACCATTATATTTGTTCACTGGTTTGAGCAATTCTGAGCAATTTATTCCCATCCTCCATTCTCTGCATTTTCCTGACACGCTGCAAAGTAGCAGCTCTTAATTTTGAGGCATCATTAGCCTCACTTGATGAGTGTTGGAGCTCAGACAGCGCAGACATCACAGATACCTACACCAAACAAAGTAAGGAATCTTTTGCTGCAGCCTTCAATGAACAGCAGTTGTAATTAGTATGACTACTGTGTGATGAATACAGTTCAAGTATATCCAAGTAACTATTTTGTAACTTTGCTCAAGACATCAGAAAACGATTTGTAGGCTGATCTAAATTGTTTTAAGACCCAAAAAGACAAAAGCCTCCTCTACCTCATTCATATTACTAAAACTGCTGAATCTGCTCTGTCTGGTTCATTTTAAGAATACTGACTGTCTTTCAGAATTTATGAGATCAGAGTAGGATGGAAAAAGTGAGCCTCTACTCCAGAAGTAAAGGTCAGCTGACAGAAGCAGAACAAAAAAAGGGAAGTTGAAGAGTCCATCCATGGGCTTATTCCTGTTCCATAAATATAAAAGAACTAAGTATGAGAGAAACAGAAAGAGGTGACCAAAGGATTGCATGATCACTCACCATTTTTGCTCTTCAGAATTTACTACATTCATATTACATACTAATTTTCCTGTATATGTAAAAGTTTTATTCTTTTATTTCACCTTCTGTTTCAAAGGGGAGAGATCAAAACTTGGATGGTGTAAATAAAACTGTAAGAGGTTTTCTTTTAAAATATGAGGTCAAACTATAGTCAATTTTTGTTACAGTGAAAAAATATGAGACTCCTTTATATGCAGTTAGAGAAGTACATGAAACCTAGATAAAATACTAACCATGGAAGATAAGCAATAACATTATCTGACAGTTTATGACAACAATCATGTGGAGAAATACAGATTTGATTCTAAAGGGAGAAAAAAGGTATGCATTTGAGGTACAATGATTTTACTTGAAGAGTGTCCCTTTATGAATTAGAACTGTTATTTGTATTATTCCACTTGTATTGTCTGCATAATAATTAAGCTATCAGCAGCTGTTTCTAGGACAAGGATAAAGCAGTATTTTTTGGGGTAGCAGTACAATTACTTTCCTTGGTCTTTCCTGGGAACAGAGGCATTAGCTTCACTCTGCAACTGTGTCCTCTGAAGAACCCAAAACTATTGAGAGCCCTCCTCACCAAGATGACATACATGACCTAGCAGATCATTTCTGGAAGGATGCAGGCTGCCCAATGTGCTATTCTACTTAATGAATGTGCATGCTCATTCTCTACATCTTCACTTAATGTATCTAACTATTCACTTTGTATCGTTATCCTGAAGTAGTATTTCTGTTCAATACTTATTCTTTTACTGGGATATAATTAGTTGGTACCTGGCAAGACATTATTTGAAGATGGTAATTCTAACAAACAAATGTGAATCAGTTTGAATTTCTCCTGGAAGAGTCAATAATCTAATTGTCTCCCTCTGGCAATTTAAGTTCACTGTATTAAAGTTAGAAGTTTTTAAACCTATGAGTTACTGTCTGATCAATTTACTGATATCATCTCAGTTAGTTCTGTAAAGTGTTTTAAAAACGCCTCTCAAGGAGAAAGAAAGGAGAGTAGTGGGACTGTTCCAACAGTTACTTTAATTCTTTTTAAACAGTTACTTTCCTGGTTTAAGACAAGGTTCAGCTTTTCATGGATAGAATTAAAGAACAGTTTAAAAAGAATTCCTATAAATTATACTTTGCTTCTCTTTTTGATTCACAAAGGAAGGAGGTGTAAGGCAGAATTTCTGGCACATTTTTTCTATTGGCCTGGCCTTACCACTCTTCTAACTTACTGCATCAGGTTGCATTTCATCCAGTTGGTACCTTAGGGAGTGATGACTACCAGTTAAAGAAGGGATTGGCATGGTGTCCAGAAATGTCTTGCCTTTTTCAGTGTGTTCCTTTTACAGTACACTGCTACATCATAGCAGCCTCATCTTTTTTTCATTGGAAAAGTTACACGGTACATAGAGAATGAATTAATCTATGGGAAAACGAGGAACAGCCTTCAGATTTAAAAATTGAGCAAGAGGTAAATGTTTAATGCAATCTTTGATTCCTCAGGTCTATAATCTATAATGCATTAGATAGAAGTGTTTACGGACCTCACGGATCAGAGAAGCTAAGGAAATGTAGTATAATGTTTAAAATGTTGCATGTTTGAGCCAGCCAGACAAGCCAAGAATGAAAGAAGTGTGGATGCAAGTCTGACCATGCACAAATCATGGATTTGTAATGTCACTGAGGATGTAGGCATATTTTCCAATAACCTCACTTATTGCCTAGCAAAAAATGCCTATGAACCAGAAAAAGTCTATTTGTATAGACAATACACTACCCCAACCTGAGACAGAATTTTATAACATGGACCAAAGTAACCTAACATTTTACTTCAAGCCAGACTGCAATGCCTGTCTTAAAAGTGAATAAATTAGTGATTCTCAGATAAAACAGTTTAAGAACTTGGATTGAAAAATAATTCCAGCAATACGTTTAGACAGAAAGGAAATGTTCCTTATAATCACCCAGCTTAAGCACCACCTCTCAGTGAAAATAACAATATTTTTCATATATTGTACAATGATAAGCATATTTCTCTTGTTTATAGCAAGTGAAATAGAAATTATACTGAGAAATTTTTGTACTGCTTCAGTATGCTGAAAATCTGGACTTCTCCAGATCTGTGACTAAATAATCTCAAATCTTTTTAAGACAAGGGTCAAAATAGTTTAACAACAACGTGAAAATGCACATCAATTAAGATGAAATTAATTGTATAACATTGCAATTTTAAATTGCATACAAAATCATGTTACCCAAATTCTTTCTTTCTCATCAATGTAGAACACTGCAATTTTAAATTGCATACAAAATCATGTTAGCAAAATTCTTTCTTTCTCATCAATGTAGAATTCAACCACTCTCATTCTGGGAACAGATGCATGAAACACGTAAAATACAGCAAAGTATCCATTTGTCTCCAGCTTTTGAGACAGTAAGTCCTGTTGTCATATTTGTTAACCACTTGGTGTACACAGATGAAAAAAACATCAATCTTGGTCTGTTTTGCTGACAGCAGAAGGTTTCAGTACGGTGTTATAAAACTAGCTGGTAGGGAAGATACACAGCACGGAAATAAACTGATAGAGAGAGGGTCTGATGACATGCAAGGATGAATTTTTACTGGTTTCACTTTGAACACTGACAACCTCTGGAGACCTAAGGACCTAACAAAATCTTTTGTTACTGTGCTTAACAGTGCAAAGATTTCAATATTTCTGCCTCAACAGGAAAATGATACTGCATGGTGTCTATAAAAATATTTGTTATATTTGAGAATACATCTTTTGCTTTGTAATACTCAAAATTGCCACTCTGCTGAGCCATGACAAGACTGAATGTATTTTTAGCAAGAAACTATGAAAGCAGGAAGTCTTTTAAAGTTCTTTCCAATACTTTTGCACCTTACTTAATACACATCATAACTATTTTTACTGCAACTCCTCCTCAAAGGCTATACTGACTGAGACATTATTAAATGTGCAAGAAAAATATTTTGTGAACATTAAACGTATTTCTCATTTCATAATAAACCACAAATGTCCACTAAACTTCACAGCTATGCAAAGCGACAGACTGAGGATTCTCCAGAAGAATGGATTTTTCCCCACAATTCTTACAGGTAATGGGAAATATGCAGTATGAATTAACAGTTTACATGGCACTCAAATAGTTGTAGACTGGCATCATTATGCATGACCATGAAAAGCTGAACCTTGTCTTAAACCAGGAAAGTAATTTTTGGAGAGATGATCACTATTAAGTATTAAATGTCTTTTGATTAGGTATTGTGGCTTGGTTTCTTCACTCTTTTAACTTCTGTCTGACACAACATGGAAGATAAGCATAACAATACTATGAAGAGAAAAAAACCCAGCAGCGTGTAGAAGTGACAGAAATTCCCAAAGTAAAAAATGTCACAGTTATATCTGCCACTCATTAACTAACTTGAACTATGTAACTTGAATTTTAACAAGAAAAAAAAAACATAAACAAGAAAAAACCAGAAACAAACTGGAACATCAGACCATCTGCAGCACTGTAAACCCAAGCTTTTTTCACTGATACCAGTGTAATATGAAGACCCATAAGAAAATGCATGATGTAACTAGCATCACTTAAAGGTTTTGCTGTATTGGTAGGCTAATAAAGACATTTTATTCCTCCTGTCCCTTGGCTATTACAGAAGAATTTCAGGGATTCCTTAGTAACCTTTGTAGTTCAGAGTTGCTGAATGTTAAATCTCACAAGACAAGCAGTTTTCAGAACTCTCTAAAGGATATGCAGGATGATACATGTTTATGTATTTTGATACTGCAATGTTTATACAGTAACATCTGATTAATTAAGTGGTAATTATTTACTTTATTTGATATAGAACTAACGAAAAAATCTATTAAGAAAATAATAGACCTTTAAGGGGTGAGACCAGTAAAATCTAATTTCCAATGAATTTTAAATTCCTTGTGCCTCTAGCCCAACTCAAAAGCTTGCTCCATCTGGTTTCCCTAACTTCATTTCTCCCAGAATTATTTCACTGCTTTACTGTTTCATAAACTTCTCCACTGCACCCTCGGGACAAAAAAGTACATCTTTAAAATGGTATCGGTAAGGTTTAGGCTGATTTTCAACACAGCTATCCAGTTATTACTAACACCTTTGACAATGCTGTTGTCTTTTTTTGCTAGTTTTATTCCAAATTATTTGCAGCCACTCTCAAGTCCGGCAAATTCAGTGCACAACTGCGAAGAGCGGGGACTACCAAACACCATTCAAAATCAGTTTTAAAGGTAACATGATGTCTTTAGGCATCTGAAAGGGCACAAAAGTAGCACCTAATAAGTGACAGAACAAAAATGTTTCTATTACTATGCTCTTATGGCCAGCAGAGTTGGGGATTTGGAGTCAGTTTGTCAGCTAAACTAAGGCAGCTATTAGGCTTACTGCCAGAGGAAACCAGCAGATGCAAGAAACAAGCACTGTGCAGTCACCTCCAAACAGCTTAATTTTACCCCCAGATCATGTTCAAATGCAGGCTATTTTCCCATAGATCTCTGCTAAAATACAAGATCCCTTGTAGTTTCAAACTCTATTAAAAAAAAAATCAGTTTTTTAAATTCTGCTCTCTTAAAAACCCCCTCCCCCAAAATTCAGCCCTTAAAGTACCAATATTTTATCCTACTAACATTTTGTTTGATATTGAAGCCTGCAAGATAACTTCTTTGTAAAGTTTAGAAATCACAGAGATGAACATATTTATGTATAATTAAATATGGCTTTGAAAGACTGTTTTCTACATCTACAGTTCTTTAAGCATTTACATAACTCAGCACGTATACCTCCCACCCAAGTCTGACATTTTGAGCAAAGGAATGCTTCATTTTCTTGTTCAAGTAATTCTTATAACATATTTACAAAGATTTGAGAAAAAAAAATTTCTGCATTAATGTTAATTTATCCATCTGCCTTGGGGTTTATAAACAAGATTAGAAACCCTCTGCAAAACTGAGGAGCTTGCTGTTGTTAAGCTATTGTAATGCATATGCTGCTATTTTAAAGCAGGATATACAGTTTCTTCATCAAGCAAACTTTAATTGTCTTACATAGCAGGTAAATCTCAGGGGAAACGTAAGAAAATATCTCACATATCAAAAACACCATGGAGACCAAATTATCTGGTATGGGGAGAGGTAAGTAGATTGTTACCTTCTCACTTAACACGGTACATAGCACCACAAAACAGGTGAGAGGAGAGCTGCTGTGCTGATCGCTCGCACAGTCCCTCTCCAGCCCTCATTAATTTCAATTTTTCACACTCTGTTTACTTATCTTGCATACATTAGTGCTAATGACTGTTCAAAAGTGTCAGATGCCACACTATGAGCTTCATTTTCTTTTTTAATTATATTAACATTTCTCTGTACAATCAGTAGTCATATCTGTTAAAATCATTACATCCTTCATGCATTTAGTCTCCTTAAAAGAGTTTTTCATTTCACAACTCTACCCTCTCTTAAGAGCCCGTGAGAGACTGAAATGTTAAAGGTTAGTGATTCAAAGCACCTGGCCATTTGTGGAGCTGGCAGGGTGCTTTGCTCAGGCCAAGTTTGCATCCCCGCTCCACCAAACAAGGGCAGGAGCATTTTTGTATGCATGGTGGTGAAACCTCTGATCCCCACAAGGCAAACAGTAAACAATGCCAACCCTTGCATTAGTGTTATGTACATATTTATTAGTTACATATATTAGTCCACATAATTTACCACTTGAAGTAATAACATTTTAGAACAGAGTATCTTTTTATTGTTTTAAGTAGAAAAAAAAATGAGGCTGAAGTAAAAACACAAAAATAAAAATGCAATTTCCCTACTTTAAGACTGAACACTAATACTATCTACATAAAATAGTTCTATAACTATCACTGCAAACACATTCAAAACATACCAGTAGCTTTCCTAGATAAACACAACCACTTGATCTGTACAGAACTGAACCACACATCATGGTTCAGTGCCAAGGCAAATATCATGTTTGCAGCATTATGGAACACATGCACACTACAGGGTTATCACCAGGATATCAGTCTTCAGTGGTTTCAAGATAGTAATACTGAATTATGAATTAAAATCAGAATAAAAGGAGTGAAGATTCTTTGACTCTTGCACTCTGAACAAACTTTTAATTAGAATCAGCATGACACATAGTTTTAAAACTTTTAGTTGCACTTGATTTTCTCATTTTGCACTTTGAAAACTCACATAAAAGATGCTATATTGTATATAAAATGAACGTAAACAACATAAGGTATAAGTAACAATATAAAATACAGAGTCAAAGAGGATGAAGACTTCCAAGATCATCAAGTAACCTTTGACCTAATACCACCGTGCCCACTAAACCACACAGTGAAGTGCCACATCCAATTCTTTTTTCAATGATTCCAGGGACGGTAAGACTACCATTTCTCTGGGCAGCCTGTTCCAATGCTTGAAAACCTTTTTTGGTGAAGAAATTTTTATGCCTATCCAACCTGAACCTCCCAAGGTACAACTTATGGCCATTTTCCCTTGTGCTATCACTGGTTGCCTGGCAGAAGAGGCTGACTTTCACCTAGCCATAACCTCCTTTCACAGGAGTATTCAGGAATAATGTCCCCCCAGGCCTCCATTCCTCCAGACTGAACAACTCCAGCTCCCTTGCCTGCTCCTTACAGGACTTGTGCTCCAGACCCTTCACCAAGACTGCTGCCCTTCTCTGGACTTGCTCCAGCACTTCAATGTCCTTCCTGTAATGAGGGGCCCAAAATTGAACACAGATCCGAGGTGTGGCCACACCAGTGCTGAGTACAGGGGTACTGCCCTGGTCCTGCTGGCCACACTATTGCTGACACAGGGCAGGATGCCTTCTTGGCCACCTGGGCACACTGCAGGCTCATATTCACACTGCAAAGCAAAGCTGGATATAATATCATATCATATATCATATCATATCATATCATATCATAACATCACTTACCTTTAGGAATTGGTTTACATATCTAAAAATATTTTACTTTGCAAATTCCAGTCTAAATGTCAGAAGTTATTCAACAAAGGTATCTCCTGTTAATTTTACGTTTGGATATCAGGTATTTTTTTAATTGATTTTGGAGCTCCAAATATGGAATTGCCAATTCTGTTGTCAAATTTTACATGGAACGAAGAGAGGGGCTATGCTTACCTGTAACACTGGTTGTATCTCTGCTAACCCCAGTGACCACTTGCTAAAGAGAAACCTACTGAGCCTGTTTTCTATATTATTATCAGTCTTTCTGATACTACCTATAGAAATGGACTGATGACTTTAAATTCTTGGCATAATCTTTTCATTCTTGAGATCAACCTAGAGCATACTCCCTACTCTTCTTTGAGAAGGCATCATTTACGATAAGCAGTTAGTTCCATCATACTTATTTAGTCTGCAGGCTGCTAGTATGGAAGGTAAGAGGGCTGGCTAATGCTGTCTGGTGCAGAGAAATATCTCTAAGTAAAAGCCAAGTAAGTAAGTGTGTGACCATTTGAGACAGGCGATTTGACATCAGCTTGATATGGCAGGGTTCAGTTTGAGATTAAAACTCCAGATTTTAAAAGCACCCTGCCAGCTCCACAGATGTCTACACAGAGATCTGCACATCTGCAGGAGCAGTCTGAGCACCCTGCACAGCCAGTGGGAATCAGGCAGCAGAGCTTCTGCTCTCCCCCATGTCTACTTGTGGATGAACTCAGGCATCATCTTGGCTCCACTGCCTGAAGTGCACTGAACTTCACCAAATACAAGAGCAGCTCAGACACATCACACATTTGTAGTTACCATGTGCAGTCTCCTAAAACCCATGTGCTATAATTTTAGCTGGAAAAGCACTCCATGTTTCAAATTTAGACTAATGAATAAGAATTATCCTGGAAAGAATAAAAGACAAATTAGACCCTCAAATAACTTTCCATTGCAACAAATTTCTATTGTAGCTGACTCAGGTGGCATTTTCCCAACACTCCCAGATGGCACATATCACTAATAGCACTTAATTATCACTCAATATTCCAAATAAACTGGAACTTAAATTATCTGCCTTCACACTAAACTCTGCTTATTCTGATACTCATACATTAAAATTAATCAGAGCATCCTACGTTTTAAATGCTGAACATAACAGAACTAATGAACATCATAGTAAAAATAAGACTAGAGACTTCATATTCTTTCTATTGATGACAATGGCAACTTAATCACGGGACACTATTTATTACAAACTCACTTCAGACTTGTAAGAACCCCCAAACGTAATTATGCAACCCCAAAATTACATTCCTATAGCCCTTCCTTTGCAATGGACAAACAGATGCATAAATTCAGTCTGGCATCACCAGACTCAGTACAGGTCATAGTGCTACTTGAAGTATGACAAAACCCAGTTTTTCTCCATGGGACAAAGCTAATAATAACATACTCCAACTGAAATGTTCCCAAACTGTGGTCACACAAATACTGGGATTAAATGCCTAGTTAATATCAATTTTTCCCTAAGAAGAAAAAGGGTAAGAGATGTTAAGTGATTTTTTTTTCTTATCGATGCAATTTTCTGCAGTTATTGGTTTAATTTCTAGTTTGAGACCAAAATTCTAGACTTTTTTGCGTTTGATAAACTGAGTTGATGGTGAAATCCCAAACTTGTCTGAAATTCCTGAGTATAAATTCAGTCATAAGGGAAAGGAGATTTCCAATAATACCAGAAGATAAACTTTATGAGGAATTTCACACCTAGGCCCCCAAAATCCCAAAAGAAAACTCTTTCTAGAGTATTGGCCCCCTTTCAACCTCCACCATTAAACACAGTACATAATTTATATTACAGAACAGAAAACTGAAGTCAAGGAAATCTAGATTTAACTGATTAACTCCCTTATTTACATCAGCCCCTTTACAGTCACAAAAAAAGCTGACATTCTCCCTCAGAAAAAGACAAACTCATAAAACCATTTGGCAAATCTGTGTTCAAGTCTAATCAATTAACCCTCATGCATTTTTTCCAACTAATTCCTGTTCTGATGACTAAAGCTAGTTTCGTACTTATATTTTATAAGGGTAAACACAAATTTGAAAGATATAGATATCGATTTTTCCTATTTACTATTAAGTGTTATTCTGGTAATTAAAACAATGACTAACAGGCATAGAGAGATAAATGCTTAAAACTTGCAATTGTTTAAGCTCTCAAAAATATCCATTGTTCAAGAAATTTTGTATCTTTTAAGAAAAAGTGAATGCCGTCCGCATTATATTACTACACATAAACACGTATGTGCATTATAAAATTAAATTATGAATTATAATTATTACACTAGTATTTAACCTGTCCTGCATTTTATAACATAATCTATTAATGGCTGCAAAAAGAGAAAAAGGAAAGACTAAAGAAGTGAATAAGAAAAACAATTATCTTACAAATTTCATACAAATGTAAAGAACCCATCTTTCAGGCAGAAGAGAACTGCACCTGAGGCAAATGACTGGAAGTTGAACATATTTTAATTCTCAGTCATCAAAATGCTCAGAAGTGAAACGAGGATCAAGGGCCTTTACCGACCATAAAATCAGCGTCACTCATGTGCATTAAAACGTATGGCCACAAGGTGGCGCTCAATACTCAGGATTGAAAACTATGGCTCAAAAAATGAAATAAAAGTCTCGATTTCCATTGTTTTCTTAAAATTTTAACTGATATGTTTCACCTCCATTATTTTAGGACACATTTATTTCCACACTAGGAAAATACTTTGAAGATATTTTAAATCCCAACAAAGAAGCTTCTAGGCTCAATCTATAACAGCATCATTTTCTCCCAAAACGGAAGCCTTTTTGACAGTTGGAATTCATAAATACGCAACGGAAATAGCCTTATATACTGCTTTTGATTAAATTAGTTCTCAACTATTTACCAATACTAGTTCTATTTCATGATGAAAACCATGAAGCTTCTACCTAGAACACAAATTTGTACATGGACAGCGTATTTTTTTTGGAGCTTGTTTTTTTCTGATATGATCTAGCTATATTCTTTAGGTTATTAACTATCACTTTATTTTTCTTTTTACAGGCTCATTAGTAGTTGTGGATTTTTCTGGCAATCTTTCACCCTTTAATTGTGTTATGAAAATATCTGTTTTTATTCAATATCTGATTTCCTCACCAGTGTGAAAATCTGAAATGTAAAGAAACCAGAACAGGTAGGAAAAATTAATAAATAGGGCTACGACTGCCAACTCAGTAAATCCGACAGTATTCAGTAAATACGTGATGCTGAATGAAAGAATTGTAGACCTGTATAGCACTCTGAAAAGTACAGGAGTCTCTTAGGACAATCATCTTGGATATTTTCCTTAGACAAGAAATCTTGGTTGTTACTTCAAGGAATATGCCCCCTCAGAGGAACGAAACCTAAGGGAATACCTGAAAATAACTATTACAGCTGTTTTGTAACTACAGGCCAATGGAGGAAAAAACTGGGTACATTTTCAATGTTACAAGGCAATGCAAACATTTTTAACTAAGCCATAACAATCGAACAAAAGCCCAGAAAATAATTTCTGAGTGTAAGGGATCTTTAAAAGAATTATAAGCAATACTAGTGTATCTATATAAGTGTTTTAAATCCCTGATTCACTGGACAAATTTGCATTTTCTTATTGCTTTCAGTTCCAGAAGCTTGCAGAATATCCACATCTGCAAAAAGTTAAACACTGTGCTGTGTTTTCTCTACGAAACACTATTTTGTGCTGTATTAAGTTGTGTCCTCAGGGCTTACTCCAAAGCCAACAGACTATTTTCCATTAGTTTTAGTATGTTTTCCAATGAGATCCTTCAACTGTAAACCAGATAGGACTCTGTTCAATTATTCAGCAATACTACAGTTTAAATGAAAGCAGGGAAATACAGTATTAACAGTTTCAAACACTTCAGATTTCTGATTGTTGTCCTTGATAAACATACAGAGCGCAATACTTGGAAAAAGTGATCACTAGAATCAAAGACTTTGCCCTAGAATTCCGCATTTGATTACAAATTTCATGCATATCAAAGCCCGAGGTACCTTTACAGAAACAAAATGTGCAGCAATTTTTGTCCTTGATATAATGGCCTTTGATTCCCCAGCTTTTATTACTATTATTACTCAGAGGTTTGAAATGCTTTTGCAATACTTTTGGTACTCCAAATTCAAGAATCTCAGGGTTTTCCCTCCTGTACTTTGTTTTTAGCATTTTGTCAGCAGTTCTCAACTTCCAAATGTGCAAGTCACAGTTTTGGTCTAAGAAAAAAAAGACCCCTAGCACATTAATTACTAAGTAGATGTCATAACCTTAAACACAGCAGTGACAGCAAAATCAAGTTTCATCTTGTAGTGTTAGCACTCACAGATCATACAACATCTGCAACAGAAAAGGACAGATCCTCCAAGTAGTTAGCAGAAATCAACATGGCTTCTTAAAAAATGCTGGTCAAGATCTTTATTCAAATAGATAAGATCTTGCATTTCCTTATTTGGGAAAAAAACAACCCACTAGAAGTGAAAACTGAGCAGCAACCAGCAAACATCACCCCTCAAAAAACCAAGATGCTGCAAGATCTTCTGGTCACAAGTATCTTGCTGGTGTGCAGGGAGGATTATTTCAGGTCTCACTGAGTTCAGGCAATCAGAGGCTGTACATGTAACAACTTTCCCCAGGTAACAAGTATTTATTTTTCTTGTGTGAAGATATTTTTTGATTGTTAGGGAAAAGTATATATATATATATAGATATTTTAAACTTGGTTTTAGCTATGAAAACTTCATCTTGGTTTTAGTCTTGTTGTATCTCCTGGGAAACATGAACAAATTGCTAATTTTTTTTTTAGAATCCTTGCAAAGCTTCATCAAAATCTTCCCCTATTTAAGGAATTTGCTGGCTGGCCTATGTTCACATCCATTTCAGTGACTCACATCTTCACAACTTCTGCCTCCTGTCACTGAAAAAACTCACCAATGAATGGTGCAAAAAATCTTGAAATCTCTTCTGTATTTTTTTTCCCAGAGGCAGCAAACCATCACAATATAGGAAAACTTACATACAAATAACTATTTTCAGTAATGCTTCAAACATGTTTCAATGTTCTAATGTTTCTCAAGTTCTAAAAATTTGAAGATTTTTCATTTTTTAGCCTTGCTGGCTAAAATTAATTATCTGCTTGCACTGTTATTGTCCAGAGATGAAGGTCTGATAGGTGGAATTGAGAACATTAATTTTTTTAAGAATTCATAGTTCAGCACTGAAATTCACAAGTCTCCTAATACTGTCATCTTCCTATATGGACTCTTCCAGCATCTTCTCGCAAACTATATACTTCCAAATCTGCCTTCCATATTTTAGCAATTTTATTTTCATTTCACAATACACAGTAAGCTTATTTTGTCAACCACCAGTTTTCATTATAGTTCATGCCCAGCTTGTGTATACTCTACACTTGTCAAAAACATGATGCTGTTAGTCTAGTTCCCATTAGCATAATACATAATTTCTAGTTCTAGTTTTTTACTGAAATAAGCCAAAAATTACAACATGGTACACACAGAAAGACGTATCCAAATGCATATTTATATGATGTTCATTCAAAAAATCTCAGTTGTGGGATCAAAATACTGGTTTTCAGATTTTTATGTTTTTGCTCTATAATCAGTTTCTCTTGTTTTTGATGCAACAATAAAAAAGTCTCTGAAATAACTGAGTTGTTTAAGAGAGATTTGGCAAATTTTGGCAAAATTCTAACTTTATTTTGATAAATCTGACATGCAATGGTATCTGTACTTTCTAAATAAAGAGTTGCAGTTTGTGGCTCTATACAACAAAATGCTTTCCTGCAAGACAATGTTTCCCAGCAAGCAGGGACTCTTAAGATTCTTGTCTGACTTTTGAAATTCCAGTTCAAAGAATCTTAAGATGAATTCAAAACAACCAAGATAAAAGAAAGTACAACTAATCTTGTAGGTATCAAGGCTTCCATAAAAGATATAAAAACCAGAGACTGACCATACATGCAATAAAACTTAGACTACAGAATGAAATCTATGGCAATAAATATTTGGCAGTTCTCTAAAAATAGATCTCCACAACTTTCCAGAAGTATGCTTAATTACTTTTTTTACTAATTTTGTTCTCTTCAAAGCACCTCTGGCTCTCAATATGTGGAATCACTGGAATGTGGATCCAATTGAAATCACTCCCTCTTTATTTTTTCTTCTACTTACTCTTTCATTTAAAAATCTTAAAATGTGTGCCCATTTTACTCATTATTTCCCAGTTCATCTTAATGAGATGTCATTGCCAGCTTCAGTGCAAAAACACTTTTGTCCAGTTCTGATCAACTCTGTATCTTGTGCAAATAAACTAAAGGAATAGTTTAAAAGCCCAATGAAATCTGCCTACATTAAGGTATTTGGAGGAGTTGGAAGTAGAAAGTGGATGACAACTGAAACAGTCAACACACATAGCTAAACAATTCCATCAAACCATAACAAAACTAATATTTGAAAAGCTTTATTATTTTGAAAATAAACGAAATCAAAAATATGAACTGAAATTTAATATTTTTCAATTTTTTCATAAAATCATATTTTTAAAATTAAAAACTGAATCAAGCATTTAAATGTACCTTGGTGAATCTATGTACTTGCACTGATTCTAATCATGTTTTTAAAGTGAGTGTGAGTTTCCAAAATTGCAGTGATGTTTTCTGTCAACTTAGATGTTTATGAACATGTATTTTTCAATTATAATGGGTCAAACCCTTAAATTTTTTTAAAAAGTGCAGTTCAAAGGAATCCCATACATTCACTGTTTTACAATATAAAAAAAAGTTACATGAATCCTCAGGGAGCAAAAGGGACACAGTCAGTTAACAGTGATACTCTGAAGGAAAAACATCAAGTAATTCTAGAAGAAAGAACATATATTTATTCTACAGGATAACTGTGAACTACACGTTTTGTTCTGAATTTTTTTTCAGTAAAGACAACTACAAAGGGTGTTATCTGATGACCTGAGTCTTTAAAGCAGTCACCAACATTTAAAAAAAACCAACACACTGCATCCTTCATTTACAACCCTGAAGAACAGTACTTTGTGATGAACCTTTATAAGTCAAATGTGATGCAAGAAAAAAAACTAAAATCAAATACAATTCACCAGACCTTGCAGAATTTACTTTCTTTATTTACTCTAGAAGAAATCACACATGTTTTCTAAAAGAATATCAATCACTGAACAGCATCAAGCCTGTTGGAGGACAATATAATCACCATGAAATGCAAAGTACAACTGATCAACAAGCAGCATTGACTGTCAGCGTACAACCCAGAAACCCTTCAAATTGTTATTAACTTTTCAATCATTACTTTTCGTCACTAATAGCTACTGTAGCTACACTATTTCCTGACAAATGAATTTCTAAGTAGATAGGATCTCTTTAAACACTATTTTCTAGTCAGCATATGATTTCCACACAAAGGTACTAAAACTGCATGTGATCAGGATCATTTGTCAGTACGGTTTGGTGCATCTTATACAGAAAAGGTGCCTGAAAACTTGTCCACAGTCTCACTGTGAACATATTGCATAAGGTTACACACTGCAAACTAGAACTAATTGGGCACATTTTGGAAAAGGAAGCAAGACCTAGGGGTCAGCAGTAAATCGAGGTGCTTTTTTTTCTTTCCCTCTAGAACAATCCCTAGGGATTGAAAGCAGCTGCAAACTGGTGAACCAACCAAGCTCTTTGGGCTGAAAAGGGGCTAGGACAGAGAGGACTTAGGCTGACTTGATTATTAAATATAATTTCTTCTTGCCAGAGTGCTCACCATTAACCAGAAATTGCCTGCTTTTGAACCTGTTAAACGACAGAACAAAATGAAGAAAAGGGAGCTTTATCCTCTCAAGATACTTCACATATTTTGAATATATACCTGAACTTGATTACACATGGTAAAAACAAGCGCTGGCAAAAATGAAAAGCGAGTAGTAGGCTGTGCTGCTGAAGTACAAAGAGTGCAGTCCTGAACCCCAAACTTCTGAATATTAAAACACTCATACTGGTTTTGTTTTTGTTTTTCCCTCCCAAATGTCTCAGAAGTTTGCAATTTGTTTCTTTACCATTAGCACACCTATTTGATATCCAAATATACTTGATACAATGAATGAGATTTCAAGTTGAAATCCTCTAATCCAGGGAAGATATCAATCAATAACTACTGGGAAAAGACATAGCAAACTTTTGGGTCTGGATTACATGTTAAAGCATCCTAGCAGCTAACTGAAGGAGATTTTTCACAGCCAAAGGAAAATGAAATCTTGCATGGCTTTTCTCTCTCAGTCCCAAAATGAAGTTAAAATTTCAGTAAAGACAAAGAGATCACAAATGCTTATGTAAGAATAAGAAATAGCTAAGAATGCATAGGGAAGCAGGAAAAAGTATTAAACCTTTAATACATTTGCTTATTTAAATCAGTTTGTTTTATAGTAATACCAACATTTATGCTGATTTTAAAAGAAAAGATACACGTATGTCGCTACTGACTGTGCAAACCCCTGTAACTGCAGCAGTAACCAAATAACTTGTTAGAACTACTCATTACAGTAAGCAATGTCAGAGCCTGACATCAAGGAACCTCTGTTGGCCTAATATTCCTCCCATACCCCACAGAGAAAGAAATTTCAGTATATTTTAATCAATCATTTAAAAGAAGTCTTAGATTTAAAGAGAATTACCTATTAACGACATTGTTTTAAACAGTACAACTTTGAATTTCAGTTTCTATATTTTGAAGCAGTAATAAGACATTTAAACAAATTTTTTTATCTCAAAGTCTGAATTTACTGAATGCAAAGACTGCACTACCTTGCAGAAATCTGTGGTAGATTTCATTTAAGGAGAGAAGTTTAATCATGTTATAAATATGACAACAGTTTCAAATGATCTTACTAAACACATTTAGTATTTAATAGGAAATTCTGTCAACAATGAAAGGGGATGCTATAGGCAACACATTATCCCAGAGTTTATCAGAGCATTTCCATGGAGGATTAGTAAGAAAAGGCATTAAATCTTATATTTACAGTGGTTAAATCCATTACTGATTTTAACCTGAATAACTCTGAAATAACTGAGAAGTTCTGTACAAAAGCATAAAATGTCTTTTAGTAGTTCCTTGAAGAAAAACATCAGCACCCCTGTCAGCTGTATTTGCAACCTCTGAGATCATTCTAGAAAAAGGTTTGCTAACCCATTTTTCTTCTAGGAGATCCATTACTAATGAGGTGCAGCTTCTGGAAGTAGAACAAATATGCATGAGGTGGCTTTCCAGTGATAAACAGGATGAAACTAAGCACTGTTGCACATCAAGTTGACACTCATGATAGATAAAACAGAATATACGATCAAGCCCATAGATTAGGGGGGAAAAAAGATGTCCATTTTATTTTTTCACAGGGTAGCAGAAACCTGTTACTTGTTACATCAGTGCTGTAACTATCAGAGCCTGAGAGACAAGACAAGTCTGAAATCCTTGGATAAGAGACTGATTTTCAGAAATACAGTTGATAACAGAATTCAGTCTATACCATATATTTTTTACCTTCTGATTCATAATAAAAACACTAGAAAATTCCAGCAGACTGTAAACAATATACACAGGATTACACAGAGCATCAAACTAAAAATAAAACTACAAACTTAAAGCTGTGAAAATACAATTTCTAGAATGATATGTAAAAAAGTAGCTATTATAATAACAGAAACATACATCAAACTTCAAGTGATTTTCCTTTTTAAAGGTCAGGAAAAGCAAAAGCAAGAAGAAATCTCTTGTTCATGTTGACTTTTTATTTCAGTTTACAACAGTTAACTTTAATATCCTAGAAATACTGCTAAAAAACCTGAGCAATATTTTTCTATTGCTCACAACACATCCCTCTGTACAAAGGCCTTCCCAAAACTGAGCATCCATCTGAGTAACTTTGCTAAATTCCACAGCTCAGGATTCATTAAAACAGTGGAATCACTCTATACAGAACACATTTTTCTGTAACTTGTGAATTGTTAGGAGGACATCTTATCACAAATTTTTCTCTGACCTTCGAGCAGCACTACTGAATAAAATATCCTATGAAAGAAATACAGAGCTTCATTCCCTTCTCTGAGAGATAATTAGCAAATATTTTTCAAAAGTAAAAAAGCTTAGTAATTATAAAACAAATAGGAAACTTCAATATATGTTTGACATTTATTATAGCCTAATGTATTTGAATACATATCCTCATTTTATTTTTATAGTTTTTTTAATGGCATATCAAACATTAGATATGTTATTAGTAAAACAAAAATAAAATGAGGATTGCTCTGAAATAATTAAATGTCAGACAAATGATTACACATTAAATATTTGATGAATGCTCTCTAAAAATTAATTTCTAATAGTTTAAAAATGTCTGACAGATAATTAAGAGGATTAGTAATTGCTTTCAGATTTTTAAGGCCAGTAAAGAATACAATGCTTTTAACTTCTCTATTTTTACTCCATCCTGTGAAGTAGCCTTCACTTGCATTTGCTGTGTCTAGACTAGAACATGCTTGATTTGAGTATTACTCATTCTTATAAGTCATACACTGGATTTCAGATTATTGTAAGTATGTTATTCATCCATTACAGTGAAAACTGCACACAGAATACAAAATAAGGACTGTATTACTTTATCAAGATTATTCTCTGCCAGGTATTGCTAAATTTCATGTCAAATGAAATGGCAAGACAGAATGGCCTGTAGTCTGCTAAATTTGGGAACGGTGCCAATAAACATCCATTTATACAAGATAGCTCTTGTCAGACAAACATGATATTATCATTATGAAGCTTAGATTAATCACTCTGCATCACACAGCATTGACATAATACAGTTAGGCTTCTGTCAGAAATTTCATTTATAATATGCGGTGTTGGGAATTAGGTACTATATAAAACTAATTTCGTTTATTAAAGAGATTAAAATCAGGCAATGATGATCAAAGAGATTAATTGTATACAGGAACTTTCATATGACAGAATGTCAGTGAGGTTCTTCAGAGATCCAGTTTGACGTATGGATATTTAATATCTGTACCAGTGATCAAAAATTTAAAACATGAACATGCTGATTAAAGGTACAGTTTGTAAATCAGAAACTGAAAGAATGATAAGTGCTTGCAAGGACAGATGAGTTCCACACTGCCCGTTGCTCACCTTACAGATGAGCTTCACAGTATGAGGAACAAAGAAACCAGGTCATGTTTGGAGAAAGGATTTTAAAAAGAACCCAGAAAAGCTCTTAGAAGTCATGTTTTATTGTGTTAATAAACTCAACTTATTGCATAAGATGTATCTGATTTACAGTATAAGGTACAAGAACTGCTGTGCCAAGTCAGACACACAGTTTGTCTAGAGCAACAGTTTCTCTGAACAGCAAATGCCTAAGAAAGAGGAGTGTGAATTCTCTTCCCAGTATAATCTCTTTGCCACTGTAAGTTTGCCACTGAAAGACTTTGAGTAGCTTGATCTACCTCTAACAACAGTAATTTGCAATTTAAATGAATAAAAACTTTCTCAGGGAAAAAAAAAAACAACATTGAAGAGAACTAGCATAAGATCCTGGGTCTAGAGCACTAGGCAGACCAATTCAGACATGAAGAATTACACATGTCAAAGCAATAAATATTTTAGAAATTGTTACTGGAGCTCAAACAGAATTTTGTGCCTTGTTCAATTCCCTATATCACATTATAAACATTTCACAACAGCTGGTCCTTCTTGTACAAAAAAACTATGAATCCATTAGTGTGTCCCTGCAGCATGTCTACAACTCTGACTTGTTCTGTTTAGAACCACAGTTGTCTGCAATAACACTTTCTTTTCTTTCTAACAGTAATGGTAGAAAAGTGTACAGATACAATTCTTGATGGCAGTCACTGAAGCCTGTAAATGTAGGCTCTCTGTGTACACCTGTGTGGGACTCAAGTTTGTAAACTTTAGCCAGTAAAACTCTCCAGCATTTCAACTACCACTGAAGGAGAAAACTTCTACACTTCCAGGCTACCTGAATGTAGATGTGCATTGTACTGGATTCAGAGCTATTCCAGCCTCTGATGTTTGATTCCAGGATGGGTTTTATCGGAAAGAAAGCAGAAAGTTAAGGAAAATAACCAACTTCTTTATACCCAGCTTGACTTCACTGTGCCTTGTGTCTTTATCTGTTACACTTTGAAATCTTTGAAAACATTGGTGCTGAAAGTTCCTATGACAAAATACATGATGGTAAAGCCCTTTGGTAAGATGCACATACATTACCTGCTCTTAATAAAGCTACTTTTGTTGAAAATATTTACTGCTAACAAAGAAAAAGAAAATTCAGATTGAACAGTAATAATTTTAATAACATCCCACCACATGCTCTAATCACTGAAATCTTTGGTGTACTCATAAGTCTTCATATGTAAGAGCCTTAATTGCTCAGCAAAATGTTACTAGCATATTACTCATTTTATGATTATTGATGGCTGTTTATGCACAGTTGCTGCCTTGGCAGACTAAATATCTTATTTGATTAGTATCTTTATTGTGCTAAATAAAAATATGCCTCAAAAACACATGCTATGACATAATTGTTTCAATACAGTATATTCACGTTAGTTTAAACAGCAAGTTTCTGATGAACAGAGAACACATACTCCCTCAATATCTTGAAAACTCCTTTTCTAGACAATAGGTATTAGGCAGCAGAGTCAGAATCAACACAATACTTAATTTTTATTGTAAATAAAACTAATGTAATTTAGCTTTGTTTGTTGAATGGATCCTGAAAGAGGACAAATGGAACTGTGTTGGGAAAAGTTACTGAGTGTGTTTTGCTACTGATTTCAGTATGATTAGGCTTTCACTTTAGTATTCCCATTATTGATTTATTTACGTGTGTCAGTGAAGGATTCCTAAGTATACTGCAATATCTAATTTGTATAAAATAATAACAAAAGTAATAAAAATTAGATTTTCCCCAATATCTAGATCGTACTTACATGCACAAGAAGTAAAATAATCTGAAATTATACTCATGTAATATGTGCATATGACATATACTGATCACTGGAAGAATTTAATGAGTTCTGTCTCTTCATAGCCATTGCAAGACTCAAGACAGACACAAGAAGGTTACGTGATCCTTGTTTGAGAACACAATTCCCTCTCATTCACTGCTATATGTCATGGTTTAGGGGTGATGCTCCCCAGTTTACTGCTCCTCACTGAGAGTCTCCAAACCATGCACTTCTTGCTTGCTTCTCCTCTTCCCACAGGAGAATTGGAGGGACAAAAGGTGAAGATCATGGGTTGAGATAAGAACAATTTACTGGAAACAGCAATAAGAGAAGAAAACAAACTAAAAGCAGCAACACTAATGACACAAGGTACAAGGAAAAGGGGAAAAATTCCCCTGTGATTGCTGGAACTGGTGTTACCACACTATTCAGCTGTACATACATGACTAGAAGGAACCCCTTCTCCCCAGAAGACACTCCGTTGCTGCTGCCCCCAGCAATGATGTGAGTTGGTATAGAATAACCTCCAGGTCCCCTCTTGGCCACTGAAAAAATTAACTCAGGCCTGGGTGGAACCAGGACACTGATCTTCACACCTCCTCCTTCTTCTCTGCTTACGAATTTGATCTGTTATTAAGAGGCACACTTCTTGTTCTTCCTTTCCCAGACAATCACCACCAGCTTGGTTTGTAAGTGCATTTTGCCTCATCTTCCACACTCCTCCGAGGTACCGAATTATAAAAAAATTCAAAATTCTACTGGGAAAGATTCCATAATTTCACACATTACATTTTCATGCCTCAAGTTTCTCTGTAAGAACACTTGGAAGTGTGTACCATTAGTACTGATCTTGTCTACAGCTTGTCCTGAAAAAGGATGATGCTTGCATTTTCATATTAAAAGAGCAGTATTCCCACATAAGAATTCAAATTCTCTTGGGAATTTGCTTAGAATAACAAGTACATTTCACACGAACCTATATAGTGAAAATATTTTACTAGCATTTTTATGAATAGCATTAAAGTTTACAACTTAGGTTTTCATTTACCTCTCGCTTTACCAGTTTCTTCCTCACTTCCTGAATCATGATGCCAAGTCATCACTGCTTTCAGTGAAGATGAACACCTCCCTATTCAAACCATTTCTTCAGTGTAAAAGCAGAGAGATTTGTCTGCTGCATGGAAGCTTCCCAGCAGATTCTACTGTGTAATTCTTTAAATAAGCCAAAGACTGGTCTCCCAAAGACCACAGTCCTAAGTCTCACTGTTTACCATCACAGCCTTCCTCTGAATATCGAGCTCAACCTCTACAATGAAATTTGCCATTCATGGAAATGGTTGTCACCAATTCTTGCACCGCAAAGTAGGGGCCTGGTTGGACTCAAAAGTGGTCGCTAAGTGTAGCTTATAAACCTCATGGGTGGCCTGAATTATGCCAGATAATAGTTGAAAATTAAGTGGGGAGACTTCTGCCAGTATCTGTTGCAGCAGCTCTCTTGGTAGAGGGGTAGAAATGAGCCAAGACACAGACTTCTTGTTTATCACAGCATGAAAAGGGTCTTGGTTTATTCCTCTTTACAGCTCAGCCATCCTGACTCCAGCTATTTACTGACCCTGGCTGCAGCAAGCTCTTCCTGTAGGTTTCCCTTGCAGCCTCTGACTGCTGGTTATTTCCTGCTAAACTATGCCTGCATGTATTAGTTTGCAGACTCTGACTGCAGGCTTTTACCTGGCTAGACTACGGCTGCAGGTTTTAACAACAGACTAATTTCACAGCAGTGATTCTCTCTCTCTAGGATCTTTCCTCTTTATGATCTTGTGTTATCCTCCTCAAGGTTCCTCTTCTTTTACGATCTTCCTCCTCCATGGTTTCTCTTCACCAGCTAACCCACTCATTTTTATCACACTTATCTTTATTGGCTATAGCTGTGACTCCTCAGGGGTGATGCTGCATTGGGTAATTAACACAGCTGTTACTTATCAGGGGCAAGGTCACCTGTGTTCTCTTACTCTACAAGTATCCACCAGTAAGTCCTAACTACTACCTCTGCCTGGACCGATAGTCCACAACAGATCTCAACCAGAACCTCTGTGTCCCTTCCTTCCTGCTCTAACCTTGAACCAGACAGGAGCTGCACATGTCCAGTTTCACTGTGGGGCTCTGCACAGCCAAAGATCAACCTAACAGAGAACACAACTCTCTCTCCTCCACTTCCCCGTCTGTGCTTTCCAGTACGGAGCATATGATCCATTGCCTCAGAGATGAAATCTACTGCTATACCCACAAGTAGTAAGCATTATAGCACATCAAAACACATTTGTATTACATATATTCCAAACGGGTTTAGGACTTTTCTCTGTGACAGTTTTGTGGTTTCCATTGACACAGGAATATGCTTTCAAATTAATTTAATCTAATTTGATTAATTAATGAAAAGTAAAATTAAAGATACACAAGTTGTTTTCACTGACATACACAGTGAGCTGGATGAATACTTCTTCGACAGATATCTCACAAAATATGCACTGTTGAAATATTTATGCTGAAAATATTTATGCTGAAATAAGCATAAAATTTTTCTTAATTTCTTTAGCAATAATTTTGATTTCTAAATAAGCACTAATATTTTCAATAGCTTAATTTTTTTCTTGTATTATCATTAAAAACTAACATTGTTTTTAATAAATGAAGAGTTTCAGATTTTGTTCTAAGAAATCTAATAAAAAAAAGTTCAGCATTAATTAGTGGAGACATGGGGTCTCCAGGTTTGATGTTATCTTTATAATGCGGCAGATACTAGCATCTACTAGAAAAAGAGGGGCTTTTAAATATGCTATTTTATGAAATATAATGACATCAACTTATAAGAGTTTTAAAATATTTATTATAGCTGTCAGAAGCCTCTTGCCAAAAAGAACATGATTTATCCTGATTTCTCTGCGTTTCAGAAATCTGATTCTACCGACTGTAACATGTATGCTCCATTCATAATTGCTAAGACTGAATGAATCTTTTCACATTCTCAGAGGTATATAATAAAGTAACATATTTATTACAACTAATGACAGACACAAGAACCCAAAACCCTCAGAAGATTCTAATTCACTGGTACAAAACATTGAAGAGTTTATCAATATATTTACCAGTGCAAGAAGGTATTTCACATATATATTAAACTTTTACAGTAAGTATCTCCTCTATGTTCAAGAGGAGAAACCAATCGTGGGAAGAGAAAGAATCTTATTTTTCAAGGGATCTTAAAAAGACACTGCTAACTCTAATCTTTAGACTTCAGTTGATATCACCAAATATAAATGCCACACAGGGTACAGAATTAAGAATTGTTACAGAACTAATTTTTCAGCAGATATACTGGCATATTCCTTGAAACTGGTGATTTAGGGACTTCCTGAGCTGCAAACATGAAGGTTACTGTCAAGTAGCACAAGTTGCACAAAACACAACAATTATCAGCTTTATCTTAACAAACTGAAAGTAACACGACTTTGCTCTTCCTTTACTATTACTCTTTCTGTTTCCCCTTTCAATTCAGCAACTTCACATGACTTTTCAAAGCAAAATCTTCCCAGAAGCTCAAAAATGCTGCATCTATTCCCATGCTGCACTGTCCTGTAAAAAAAAAATCAATTCCAAGACTGAACAGACTACCAGTGTAAATTATTCACTTACTTGTTTTTCAGCTTGTCCATATTCTGATCCTTGGGGTGACAAGAAGTGACAAATATGACCATTGTTTTTTGCTTTTTCTCGAAGAGCCATAGCAGTTCGTACCGTAGCATTTCTAGCATGAACAAACACCATCACCTTTAGACAGAAAGAAACAGGGCCAATGAGAAATTTAAAAAAAAAAAAAAAGGTATCATCAAATAATGAAAGCACTTTAATTACAAAATATTCCCTATGGGAATGACAAAAACTAATTAATACACGGCATACTGATGAAAACTAATGCCACTTGAGGGTAATTAAAGGATGATCCTGCCTACATTGTATTTAATATTTTCAAAGAGCTTTTGAGAAGGTTGTATTTTTTTTTTTTTTAAATTCTAAAGTCTTTAAAAATAGGGAACAATGTTTGGCCATAAATAGTTCATCTTCAGAAAGTACTGATATTAACATTGATGTAAAGAGTTGTGTTATTTGACACATCCTAAATGATCTAGAAACAAATAGTGGGCTGATAAACATTCTGATGCTACAACTTGGCTATGTGAGGAAAGAGCAACCAGACAGAAGAGAACTACTGTGCAATGCTCACAGCTAAAAGCCCACAAGAATGTTACAACTGTTAACAGCAGGACTACTAATACAATATTCAAAAGCCATGAAAAAACTAATCAAAGCGTTTGAGAGAAATGTTTTTACTTTTTTTTATGGCATTAAGAATGTCAAGAAATCTCAAAAAAGAGTTGGAGTCTTTTACCTAAAAACAACTAAAATATTCCTTTCTGATTGCTGCCTGCCATAATATACATCTAGAAACAATATTGTGAGCTTTAGAAACTTTGACAGTCAGAGGCACTCTAACTCACATCAATATACAAGCTTCAAGAACTGGAATGGAACGGATGGATTGGGACCACATTGCATTTTATGCTCTGAGTTCCCTTTCTCTTTGGCCTATTATACTCAATAAATTTCAATCAATTCAGCAAGAATAAACAAGAAAAAGCACATGTTTCTGCTTTTAGTTAGCAGAGGATTGGTACAGACTTGATAAAGCTTCAGTTATGACTTCTAAAGCTTCTGCCTTAGACATGTATGACAACATCTGACACCATAGCAATCACTCATTCAGAAAGACCTAAGGCTTTAGTATGCAGACAATAACAAAAAAGCATTGTGTAACTGTCCTCTACTCAGAAGCCTTACTACAGTTCTTATAGCCACCTAATTTTCAGATGTGGAGCACTTTTTTTTTATATTTATCTGATACTGTTTTAAAAGTAATAATTCACATCTGAATTGACTTTTATGTATTAAATGATCACATATAAACACCTGAAAAAATTTAAAGTGATTGCAAAATTGTTGACCATAAAAAAAAGAACTCCTCAGACAGACAACAATCTCTGTACATCACCACATGTTTTTTAAGAACCAGCCCTAGCTAAAAACTGACATACAACACCTTGTTGGATGTTTTTTCCCCAATGAAGTCAGTAAACATTTAATCAAATATACTTTAAGACAGCAATGTAGTCTTAGGAGGGTTAATTTAGCCTGTCCTAACTGTGTCAGAGAATATTATATTTCAGTGGCAAAATCTCTGTGCATTACATTATGCAAATAAGTTAGGAAAAGTAATTTAGAATAGAGAGAAGTGGTTCCACAGTTACAAGCTGTGTAATTAGATCTGTACTTTGCAGTTCAAAGCCAGCTCTGGTGTATATAGCCTTAGTGCTGAAAGTCTCTGCTGCTGCTCTCCCGAAACCAAAGCTTTTAAATAGTAAAAAATACACAAGAAAGGAGAAAGCAAATGTCTCTAGCTAGGTTACCTCAGAATTTTTGCAAAGTAAAAAACAAATGAAACCTTCTCACTGAAAAGTCTGCTTAAAATTCACAGCAGGAACTGCTTGCATTCCCCAAAGAGTTGCATATTCCAGGTTTTAATCTTTATGCAACATGTTAGTGCATCACCACAGCACAGATAAGTGTGCTATTATTACTAAAAATGTATAATCAGGTACTTGAAGTACCCTGAAATACATTTCTTCTGCCTTGGACAGAAATGATGCTTGGATTAACTTTTGCTACCAGAAAATACATATCTCAAACTGCTATTCTCTATGACAGCCTTAAAATGCTGCATCGTTTTTCTAGGGAAACATGCTGACTCTTTCAGTTATCTTTCCATCTTCTTATTAAAAGTGCTAGTCACTTGAATGCTTGAGTTCAGCAATTCTCTTACTGAACACCTCTTTTCGATGAGAGAAGGCCTAGGTTTTGCCACTCACTTTGCATCATACCTTTCAAAGAAACTAAGATGAAAGAATGAATTTATTTAATTCAATGTTGATATCAATTATGTGGTAAAGAAACAAGCATCTATATTTTAGCCTCAAGACACTGTTTGGCTTCACACAGCTAAATCCTTATAACATGTTCTTTTATGTGGTTCTTGATCTGGGTATTACTTCTACTGGAAATCAACAGTTAGGGATGTTGAGCAACAGATTAATCTCTCCAAACATTTTCTCCCTTAAGGATAGTACGAAAACTCCTCCAAGTACTTTACAAAACTCAGTTCCTAATAAGGTTTCAACACTTTTCCCCAAGGACTGCTAATGGCACCTATTTGTGTTGAAAACATCTCCCTCCACATCATTAAATGGAACCACCTCACAGACTAAGTAAAACTCAGTAACATGTACCCTATTTCTAAAGAGTAGTAAAACTGTTTTCCTCTCGTGCTGTGATTTCTCCCGAACTGCCAAGATACAGTTCAAAATTGCAATGCCCAACATTTACAGAATGAAAAGTATATTACATCCAAAATATACATGAAAACAACACACACAGCTCACTAATGGCTCTTGATCAGAACTATGCTAAATCAGGATATTTTAGATTACCAGATCTAACTGATAGCATAGCAGTGTATAAATGTGATTTCCCATTCCTCTCACTAAATCTGGTAACTCACGAAGAACTATCCAGAACTAGTAATTAAAAGAAGAGATATAAAATAAGCAATTTTGTAAGTTGACCTACACTAAAGCTTAAAAAGTTTTAACATAGAGATCTTATTTTTGCTTTAGCAGATTTTTGTATTTTGCATATTAAAGTCTTTCTGCATATTAAACAACACCATGGGAATGGAAAAAGCTGAACAGGCTGTCACTTACTAAGGCAACGAGAGAATTTGAATTTACTTTTTAATTATTTTAATTAATGTTAGTACATCTTGTATTTAAAAGAAATATTGATATAATTTGCATGTGTGCTAAGATCTTTTACTACAGAAAACTGAAAGATTGCTAAGCTGCCTACAAACTAGTGCTAATGAGACATTTTTTATATCCTTCCTTTTCTACAAAAAATTCTTCACAATTTAAAGGCAGACTGCATTTACTCAACTCATAACATTAAATAATGTGGATTGGAATACATGAGTTTTCATTGAAGGCTGAGAAGTCAAAAATGCCCCAAAAATTTCAGCAACACTCACCATTAAAACATCTGTACATTCAAGAAAAATATTTAGGAAACTGTGCTGAAGAACAAAGCTGCACAATACCATACAATATTTTAACAGAAAATATTAACTAACAACAAAGAAATATATAATGTTTCATCAGCTAATCAAGATAGTAAGGTAATATATTTTGAACTCTTGATGGATTGCCATTAATCACTCTCAATTTTGATTTATTCACTCAAGTAAGTTATTTCTGATCATCCCTGTTTAAACAAAACCTGGGATTTTTCAAAACACTCTATATAATCTCATAAAAAATCAATTTAACATCACTATTTATCTAATTATCCTTCTATTTCCATATACTTGGTTTTAAGGGGTAGTAAGTCCATTGTGCAGATATTTTTCCTGTTGCAATGTGCACTTGCTAATTTATTTACCTGTAATAATACTACTTTTTAAAGACATGTGCCCTATAATTTCAATTTCTGTATTTCTTTCATTGTGGAAATGTATATTTATTTAAAATGTGACTACCCTAATGAATGTTTTATTGTACAGTCCCATATAATTTTTTTTATTGCTTATAAATCACAGAATCTTTTGAGATGAAAGAGAACTACAAGGATTATCAAAGTCCTACTCCTGGCCGTGAGCAGGACAATGCCAAGAATCCCACCATGTGCCTGAGAGCACTGTTCAAACACTTCTTGAACTCTGTCAGGCTGGTGCTGTGACCAGTCCCCTGGGGAGCCTGTTCCAGTGCCTAACCACTCTCTGGGTGAAAAACCTTTTTCTAATATTCCACCTAAATATCCCCCAAGTTTTCTTCATGCCACTCATGAAACTATGTAAAGGGTTCTGGTAGGGACCTTATATTGGAAATTCTTTATTTTCTTCCTATTTGCCCTTCCTTCATTTTGCCTTGTGTGTTCTAAATCTATCCATTAAAAAATGCTTTATTACACAAATTTTGAAATACTATCGTATTTCTTATTCTTAATTTTCATTTCTCTTGCAGTAAGGGTAGAAAGTCTTTGTTATGTTCTCTCCCATTTGCCTCAGGGACTCTGGGATTCCTAGGTAAATCTTAGTAGCAAAACCAAAGCAAAGAAGACATGGAATAACTCAGTGTTACAGATGTTTTATGTCACAAGGTTTGTTGCCCCATTCAGTAAAGAGCCATCATTTTTCTGAGCTTCCTGCTGCTGTACTTGTGGAAGCCCTTCTTACTGCCCTTAAGACACCTTTCCAGATTCACCTTCAGAGTTAGGCTTTCCTAATCCTATTTCTGCATGCTTGGACAGTGGCTTTATATTACTCCTGGGTCTTCTGTCCCTGCTTTACCCTCTTCTCTCTGCTTCCTTATCATGTTTGCCAGGAGTTTCCTTCTTATCCACACCTGGACCATTTTGCTTGATTTCCTGCACATCAGGATAGATTGTTCTTGAGCTTGGAAGATCTCATTCCTGCAAATCCCTTAGGTCTTCCAGACTCCCTTTCACAGGATTCTTCCAAGATTTCTCAAAAGGACAAAGTGTTCTCTTGCAGTTCAGGACAGTGCAGCTTTTTGCCTTGTTCCCTCCATTAGAACCTTGAACTCCACCATCTCATGGTCACTGCAGCCAGAACATTTCCCAGCATTCAAATCCTCAACCTGTCTTTCACTTTTTATAAGTACAAGGTATAGCAGAGCATCAACCTTCATCAGCTCCTCAATCGTTGGGAAATTGTCACCAATGCACTCCAGAAAGTTACTGGATTGCTTTTGCTCTGCTGTGTTGTCGCCAGCAGATATTGTGCAAAAGCCTCCCTGGAAGACCAGAAACTACAAACATGAGGCTTCTTCTAGTTGTCTGAAGAAGGCTTCATTTACTTTATTCCTGATCAGTGTCTGTAGCAAAATCCCACAACAACATTGCTTTTGTCTACTGGCTAATCTTCCTCCTAAACTCTCAGCTGGCTCATCATCCATCCCTAGGCAGAGCTCCAGGTATCCCTGCTGTGCTCTCACACACAAGCAAGTTCCTTGCTGCCCTAACCTTGAACTTGCTCAAGGTTCTGCTTCCACCCAGTGCAGCACCAAGTCATGTGAGGCATCACACCACATCTCTGATCTCAATACCATCTTAGCTCAATAATTAGGGATGCAGATTTCAGAAAGGCACTCAGCTATGCCCATGTAAAATGGGACATTTTGTCCTCTGCCACTATGTAAAATGGAAAGATATAGGGGTTTGGTGTCATTTCCATTCAAGGCTGTGGATAAAACAGTTATGATTTTAAATGACACTGAGCCTCTGGCATTAAAATTGCAGACTCCCATGACATCAAACCTTTACACTGAAGAACAGCCAGTGCTCATGCAGCAGCACTTACCGGAGGATGCTTCCAGTGAAAAGTACTTGCCCACATGAAACTTCATGACTCTGCTTTTATATAACAAATACACATTTTCCACTAAAGAAAACCTGTTTCAGGACACTATAATAGGATCTGTGCTATCTTCCATTTGCATTAGCCAAATATATTACAAATTGCAGAGGAAAAATGAATAGAGTGAAAATTAAAGCAGAGGGCGAATTAAAAATAAGACAAACAAACAATACTGACTTCTACAGGTAGTAGAAATTATTCTGAATTTTAATTGACAGGATAGAAATAGAAATAGCAATAACTATTCTTGTATAGAAAATTAAACAAGAACAGCTAGCCTATTACTATGCAAATATATGTCATTAGGCAGTTAACAATTGCATTTTTGCAGATGCCAATGGACTTGAATGACAATTATTATTCAAAATTATAAGCAGCTTTTCACTGTATCTTTTTTTAGAAAAACAAGATCATGCAATAATTTGTTTCAAGCATTTCCCTTTGTCCTGTTTTGACACAAGGTATTTTGACTTTGTATAATAAAGTATGTTTCTATGGTATATTAAATTATACTTTCAACAAATATCACTGTAGATTAAGAGTTGCCATATTTACTGTGCATCTTCTTATGTTTTCACATTTATTTATATTCACATATATAACATTCACAATACACAAAAATGGCCCAGGAGTCAGTAGTGATAAGCAGATTCAATTCAGCTTTAATAAAGGAAAAGGACATAGAAGATACTGGAAAAATCTTTATATCTATTCCCATTACTTAAGCAAAAAAAGATTAAGAAAGTTGCCATGTCAATCTCTCTATCTTCTGGTTTCAGTAACATAAACCTACTAAACAAGTAAAAGAACACTCATGACTTCTAATTTATTTTTTATCAGTACTGATTTAAAGACAGACCTTTATCCAGATTTTTGCTCCTAATCAACAAGTTTTCTATATCATCAGAAAAATAAAGAACTGCTTTCAAGGACAAGCAGTGTTTTTAATATGGAACTTAATAAGTAATGAAGAACTTAAATGATGCACTTATTGTTAATGGGAGTAAACTGTGCTAGAACAAATAGAATCTCCCTTCTAAACCCACAAGCTGCACACCTAGTCCTTCTCAAAATATCCTAGCCTAAATAAGTGTATCATAAATACCTCATGATTAAAAGGCATGCAATTAACCAAATGTAATATATTCTGGAATCACCTTTTCAGGAGCCACAAAGAAAACTCTCAACATCCCAGAATTACATAAATGAGAAACTCCAAAGTCTGGAAAGTGATTAGAAGTCAAAAGGAAGTTTGTGATGCATCTTAGTGAAAACTTATTTTCCATCCTCATGGATTCCTCAAAATACCTTATTTTCTACAGCAACCTGTGTTTCTGTGTATTTCTAATTGGAACTCACCAATGACATTACCATCGTCTCAGGTGACGCCTGTTAGAAGCCTGTGACAGGCATAAAGGTCGTGGCAGACCTCAGCTGCCTCAGTAATAACGTACAGATCCTTCTGACAAAAATCAGGTAGTTAATTTATATAGTTGATACCATCATGATAAATTAAGCACAGATCTATTCCTTTCAGAGCTACAGGGCAAGAATTTTCAAAAGCTTTGAACCACTGATAATGCTTAACGTATCTTTTGCAGTACCATTTAACCTTGTCATTGAATTCTTACTGAAAAATAACATGGAGCTGATAGAAATCCACAGACTTAACTTCCCACAATCTTCTAGACTGCTAGTGGCCTGCAGTGTCTTATCTGAAAAACAGCTTTTAACATAGAGCTACTAAAACTCATCACACATGGTGCAAGACTGGTCAAGCTGCCTCTGTCACACTTGCAAGCAGTAAATCTGCAACTTAACACTTAGGTCATCCACAAGAGGCCAACTGGCTCAGGATGTAACTGTCTACCTCTTACTTCATTTAAATAAAATTTCAGGCATGAGAAATTGCTCATCTGGAATTAAATTTGATTTTTATATAATATCAGAAGAAGACATTCTAAATAGTAGCACTTGCTACCATTAAACAGCTGTAATTATCAATACTGACAACACCGTGTAGCTGTGCAAGACTGCAGACATAAACTGAACATCTCATGTACTCATAGTTATTGAGAAGATATTAAATTGTTGTTTCTGGTCTACATAAATTCATTACGAACACCTGAGTACACATATACAGACAAACTACTATATAAATACAAGCATACATGCAAAAATCAGCATAGCGCATAGAAACATTGCACACAAACATTGAGAAGGCTCTCTAATTGAAGAGTTATGGGGCTTTATAAACATAAGTTGCTATGGCATCCATTTCCAGAAATTTCCTCAGCTGTTCATAAATGCAGCCGACAAGGTGTATGTTGAAAATCAAACGAATTTGACCAGAAAATATAGAGGAAAATAGTACACACTTATCATTTGACAATAATATGAAACATCTGGAATAAAACACTTTTTAAAGTGCACAGCACATCAATATACTATTTCAATTAAAGTAAGAAACAAAATTTCATTTATACAGGCATAAGATTATATTAACTATTATATCCTTAAACTTGAAAAGGCAGTTATTGCAGAAATGAAAAGCATAAATAAATGATGAAGAGGCAGAATGTAAAAACAGTGCATCATCACTGAATTACTTTGTGATTTTGTTAAAGAAACCACACATAGAAATGGGCCCTAATTGTTCAAAAACTGCAAAAGAAAACGATCCAAAACCTCAATTCTTCATTTACTCAGCTGACAGAGTAATAACATTTAAAATCATCAGTCATAATTCAGTGATCCTGCCAGGTCACTTTACCTTCTGTATTTGTGTATTTTTATTCATATGTGCACACACATATAAATGTAGAAGCAATATATACACATATATATGCAAATAAGCTACACCAGAAGATGAAAGAGAAACATCTGTACAGATACAGAGGTACGAAAACTCAGGCTGAAATAAACTCTTTAAGATCTAAAATGAAAATCTAAAAAAAAAACCCCAATCTAGTTGAAGAATACTTGTTAATAAATTCTGTAACTTCTCAGACTTACTTGTCCAAAGCATGCTATAATCACTATTTCACCCATGAAAAAAATACTAGGACAAGCTTAATTCTCAAGGTACTAAGTCCCAGAGAGACCTCTAAAGAAAATACTGTTTTATTAAATCTTATCTCAAGACATGGCTATAAAAGCATTGTCAACAGCTCCAGTAACTAAGCTTATTAAACTTTTATCTTCACACGGCTTTTGCAGCCAAATAACAGCTGGAAAACTGATAATAAAGAAATTTAATCCATCATTTTTACAGATGAAATTAATACCTGTCAAATTCACTGCTGACAATTGAATGTAATAGATTTAAATTAACTGCTCTGTTTCTTTTTTAGTTTAAGATAGCTCAGAAAAACAAGATGACGCTTCTCAGCACTGCAAAGTTCAAGTCAATTACTGTACACAGAGAACAATTACAGACAAAGTGAATGGTTTACATGCAATATGCATCACAGAACCAGTTCTGACTATATAAGTTTAAGTTTGTTTCTCATCTGAGACAAAAAAATCCTGATTTTAAAGAGTAAAGTACTAAATATCTGTAGAAGGTGACACCTAGAAATTATTCAAACATTTTTTAAAAATGTATCGCACCTTGAAATTATTTCTAATGAACTAAATATGGACCAGTAGTGTAAGACAACATTTTAATTAACAGCATAAATTCTAATTAATAAAGCAATCTTGATCTCCAGAAAACTGCACAGTAACCACCCAATGCATAAACTAATTAAAAATGTTACAACTATACATGGCTCTATTCTGCACATTCATTTAATTTTAAAAGATAGAAGGTAAAAGCTTGTGATAGGTAAATCAGATGCAGTTGAGACAATACTGCAAAAGCAGAAGAGAACACAATCCAGCCAAACCAAAAAAACGAGCTCAAATGAGAAGAGTAAAAGCTCAGAAACTAACGAGGTCCTTGAAAAAGCACTTTCTTCAAAAGGTTAAAAAAACTGAACTGAAATAAGCACAAAATGGGCAATTTGAAATCACCACTTGCAGTGCATCAACAAGAACAGATGGTTTGTATAAAGCTGTTCATTGTTACTTTTCATCCTCATTTTTCATCCCAGTAGTGAGATTTCTAACGTTAATTCAAAAAAGGGTTGTTGCATCTCCACTGGTTTGCAGTTATTAGCTTTAGTTAAGTGAAGTTGTTGCTAATTTTGTACAATTACTACCACTGCATTCCCTTTGTGATGTTGTGTTGAGGCTTTCAATATCATACATTATTTCAAAAATCCAAGTTCTTTGCAACAGACAACTTGGCATCTTTAGCCACTAGAAAAGCTGTTCCTTGCATAGTGAAACCACTTCTTATAAAGCCATGATGTCTCCCCAGTATTTATGTACTGACACCTTGAACCATAAACAGCACGGGCAGTAAGAACCACAGAAAGGTGTCAGAAGTTCCACAGGACAGCCAGTTTTTGCTGTGAACTGAAAACATCAAGCTCAGTGAGAAAATGAACTTTCAAGGAATCACAGAATAAGCTGAGCCAGAAGGGACACTCATGGATTGTCAAATCCAACTCCTAGAGTTTCCCTGGGTACCAGACCTTGTGAAAGAAAAGATAGTGTCATGTCAGACTTACACAGAAAGCTCTCAAAAGCAATGGGAAAAAAGGAATTGTCTTTAAAATGGAAAGAGGTTTCAGAAGATAAGAGAATTCAAAAGGCACTCCAAGTTAAAAACTGTCGTAAACAGACAAAATGGCAAAGGAGCAAAGTGCATTGGATATGGAACCAGGACTGAAACTTAGACACCTGTGACTGAAGACCAGTAACAGAGTCTTAGAAGCCAGCAAAAAAGCCATACAGGAAAATAAGGTACAGAGAGGAAATGTAAAAGACCTGCTGAAAGAACACCAAGGGCAAAAAAACACAGGACTTCTTTTGAAGGTGCAAGTAATATCAAAGAGAATCACTTATAAGAAAAAAATAACAAGAAAATGGAGAACCACAAGAGGTGTGTAGTCTGGCAAGAGTGGCAAAAGAAGAGTTTTATGACTGCAGTTTGAGGAATAACCTCAAGGACTTCAGCAACAATTCTGCTGATAATACAAGAAATTTATGGGATTTTTTGTTTGAGTACATTTCAGACTGAAAAAAAAAGAAAAAAAAGAAAAGATAGCAAAGAGTAAGGTCCTGACAAACTCAAACCAGCAAAAATATCCAAGAGGTGATGAGGACAATGGAGAAACGTGAGATCATCTCCTGGTAACTGAGCTACAGAGATAAACCAGCAAAAGGTCAGTAACACCAGGAGACATAATGGGTGTGAATTTATGAGTCAGAGTGAAAAATAGTTAACTCCTTAGGATACTAACTTAAACAACTGAACCTTGACAAAGAGAACAGCAGTTCCAATATATTAGATAAAGGAATTTAACATGAAATCAAAATTAACATATGATATGTTTCAGAGGAACAACCAAAACCTTAAATATACTATGTTATTTCTCAGAACTCCTAAAAATACTGGTATTTCTTAAATCATAACATGTTATGATAAATTGTTAAGGTAACAGCATGATATGTTAAGATATCATATTGTTAAGATAACAGCATGATATGCATTGTCCTAAACTGGTTATTGGAAGGAAAAGATTAAAAGCAGAAGAATGGTAGATTTGCTCAAGTGACCTTGCAGCTGGGATTGCCTACGCCTAGAGATAAACAATATGGGAAATTCCATATATTATGTCTACTGCTGTTTATCCTCTGTCTGATTTGAGAAGTAGAATATCTGTGTTGAGATAACACAGACATTCACGGAGACTTGGAGGCACTTTCATGGACAAGCCTGGGATTGCTGTCCTGAGAGAGAGAGATCCAAGCTCAGGAATAGTAAAAAGCACATGGGGGACCACAGCACGGTGGAACAATGTGTGGGTCCCTGGTAAATCGGTGCAAACAGCAGCCCCACTGCCCATCAGGATGGGCTGAGCCTGGCAGTGCCTGCGCTGTCCCTTGTGTGTCTCTGCTACCCAGGTGCTGCTCCAGGGTCCTCCAGTTAGCAAGGTAATGAAAAAAATAAACTCTTTGCATTTCAGCCTGGGCCTGTGATTGTTCTGGCCACCTGCCTGTATCAGCACACACCTGGCCAGTAATGTAATGTTTCATTTTATTATAAAAACGATGCTGACATGTGCAGTCTTCAGTCACTGTCTGCTGATCTCAAGAGGTTCTCTACAGGCTGTCTCAGAAAGGTCCTACTTGCACTCCAGAACTCGTTGCCATTAGATGCCCTACTCACAGGGCTGTAAAACGTTAATTTTTTTTTCAGCTTTGTATCTGAAATAAACCTTTTGGTTGATGTGGCCCACTACTGGTGACTGTCTGAAAAAAAACCAATTGTAATAAGACTGAGGGAACGATAATTTTCAGTCACTTAGCCTTCACATAGTCTTCAAATGAAGAGTATCCCGGAAGAGAAATGCCAGAAAAATACTCCACCTGCAACTGAGCATGGAATCATATTTTCTGACAAATGGTGCACAATTTTTTTCTTTCTTCATTTAAAGAATCCTTGGTTTATTAAGAGGTAGAAATAAAACTCTGAAAGTGCAAATTAGTCCAGGAAGATCTAACATCTTTTTAGATTATATCAGAGCATAGCAAATTCAAAGTATGACATGAAAACAAATATTCACCAACTAATATCAAGCACAGAAGGACAGTCCCAGAAAAGCAGCACTAGAGGTTCTCACTTAAAGCTGTCTTAGGAGGGAGGATCTGCCAGAGAAAACTTCCAATAGATTTCTACATTGTTAGCAATCCTTCCAAATGAACACACTGATTTAAAAAGTACTTGGAAACCTTTGGGACGTTTTCTGATCTTTTTTAGTCATGACAGGAAGTTTCTATAACAAAACCCCCAGAAAAGTCAGTAGGGCAAGCCGTCTATCAAATTTCCTCAAGTTAAACAAGAGGAGAATTGTGCTGTAAGACAAATATTATCGTTTCAGTTGCATTTGGTAATTCAAAGTGAAGCCTACAAATGAGATATCTCATTAGTTTGAGCAGATGGATCAAAATTAAAGACTGAATCACCAATTCTTGATTTCCCAGTAGCCAGGAAGATCTTGAAGTCTTGCAGAGGATGAATGTTGAAAAATCAACCTAAAAAGCTTCTCTCCATCTGTCAAAACACATGCCTATAGAATGCAACTACTCCTACCAACCTTAGCCTTAAAAAATGAAAATATACATATATCTAATAAAAACACAGGGACTTGTAACTGTAGCCAAACCTCACACTGCAACCTACAATATGACAGTGACACATCAGCATGAATTCCATAAGAATAAATTATTTAGTTCTGCTACAGTAGAATTCTTTGAGAATGAGTTAACAGAACACTAGATAAACAATGCTGAATTTAATTCATTAAGACATTCCAAAGACTCCGGTCAAAAATCTTAGAATAGAAAACAACATTGTGAAAGCTTGATGGCCACAGGAAGATCTACACTAACTCAAGCAAATTTAGTGAGGAAAAGTGTTTTTCTCTGGTTCTGGTATTTCTTTCTTGCATCTCAGTGTAAAACAGAACAGAGGTTTTAGGCTCTCTGGAGCATTGCTAATGAGATCCGTGTCTGTCACACATTATTGCCTGAATAGATATAAAATCTCAACTACGTCCTGAATGTCATACAGATACGCAACAGCTATGGAAATTTTTTCTTAAGTATTTGGGGGAAAGAGATGAATACATTTTTTTAAGAAATATATTTGGAAGCAACCACAGCTTTGTTAAAAAGCATATGACGTTTGCACATATATAATTTTAATAAATACAAGTTTTCCAGATAACACAAGCTAAAAAAGGTAACAGAGCACAATGATAACAGCCTATGGTGAATGTGGACACAAAGTAATGGGTTTCTGGAAAGTTAGAAAATCAAAGGGCGTTCTTAAATTGTGAAAAGGCACTGAAGGAAGCCTTTCTAGTCCAATATTACTCATATTTGCTCACAATATTAAGCTTACACTATGGGGCAGGCATTTCAGTGTAGATATATCTACATGACCTCTTTTTTCTGCCACTTTTTCAACATCTGCAGTTGTTCTAATGATTAGACAGATCATTTATCATAGCACACAGATTAAAAGGAAAGCTCCAATTTTTCATGTGGTACGGCACTACACATTATAATTAGACAATGAGTTGATATGCATGATTCTTCATTGTTAAAGCCTGTATACTGGTACTTGTATATAATTCATTTCATGACACTTTTCAGGTCATGACACTTTGTGTAATAAATATCAAGACCAATATGAATTAAATAGTCCAAAGAAAAGTCCAGTGTAACTGGTGGATATTTAGATGTTCTAAATGGGAGTTCTGCAACATAGCAGAATGAACACTTTCAAACAAAGAAAACTTACAATCATATGAATCAAATTAACCAAAGCGTTCTGAAATCAAAGCAAGGGAAACCACACTTCTGTTGTGTCCAAAATTACACTTCTATGGCTGTTGGTTTGAAATACAATTTTCAGCAACTGAGATCAGCAGCAGTGGCCTTTGCTGAAACTGTAACATTAAGTAGACTACAGTTCTTCTCTTCACCTTTTAAAACTGTAGCTCATGCCTTAAAACAAAACACTCATGCATTCAGATGTTAGCACGGGAACTAAAACTATTCTCAAGAAAAACTACAAAAACATCTCCTACTAGACCTGAACAACTTACTGCACTTGAGTCTTTTCAAATAATATCATATATGTTTGCTTTTTCCCTCAGTGTGAAGAAAAGAGAGGGAAGAAAGGTGCAGTAAATATGCCAAAATAGCATACAGACTCCCTGCTGGGAATCCAAGATACATTACTTAGATACTACTGATTTAAAGACTCTGCCACTTGCACTTCAGCAAGTGAAAATAAACAGAATCAAAAAAGAAATGAAAGATAAGAAACTAAATGCACTTCAGCGTTATGAATGTGGTAATGTTTGCGCATAATTGACAATGAGGAGAAAACAAACAAAAGTTCCCTTGGTACTGCTAAAAAATTTCATTAACAGTCTTCACTCAGGAAAATAACAGTATTTCCATAAGTAATCTGCATGAAAGTTCTCTGAATATAACAACAATAACTGATATCAACAAGAGAAGATAAGTGGAAGAATGGAGCAAGAATAAAGCAAGGCAGTGGGGGCAGGAGGACTAGCAGGCTGTTGCTGAAATGTTTTTTTCTTTCCCAAGTCATAAACCAACTGTTCATCTTTCAAAAAACACAATGAATTTTTTCGTGGAAAGGAAAAATTGTGCAATTCTTAGTATGGACTGTACAGGACAGAGTTTCCCTCTTTTATATATATTTACTGAAAAGCCTCTTCAAGCACCACAGAACACTAGAATTTGTTCTTGAAGAGGTGCCATACCTGCTTTATGTGCAAAGTTCTAGCAGACATTGTGTGGCAGTAATTCAGGACCACAATCACAACAGAATGAGAAACTATTCAGCAAATGAGTTAGGCCCATATTCTTAGTTGAGGGGAACATCAGACTTGACAATTGACTGCAGAAGCCTCTATTGTAAAGCAACATGAAGGATTACTTCCTTTAAAAAGAAAACAAAACACAACCCCCAGGATATTTCAAATGACTTATGCTGAGCCCTTACACACCATGTCTTGAACGCTGCATAATTCTTATCCCTCATCTCTAACACAAAAGACTAGAATGTGAGAGATATAGGAAAGGCTAAGAATCATAATTAAGTGTTTCATTTTTGCTTTTTTATGTACCTGTTGTAAGGTACATAACCTTCTTTGCCTTGTAATTTTTAAAGAAGTGACCTAAATACACGTTAATTACTTTATGGATATATAAAGTTCTGGGAATTTTGACCTCTGTTAGAAGCTAGCACTGTTTAGTCAGTTTACATTTCCTTGCATGGTGTTTCTATGAAGTGTTTGTAGGGTTAGAGGCTACCTCTGAAGTGACACATCATAGAATAATTCCTAAAATACATCACCGTGATGATTTAATTACTTTATGTATGTTCTGAATGGAAACTAAACTAAAAAATAAATACCTGGTGTCCAGCCATTATTTGCTTCAGCACGCTTTCATAACATACTTCATCCATATGATTCAGCTGCTGCACCTGAAAAACGAACATTACAATCCTTATTAAAATAATCTCTATCTTTACAGATTATCCACTACGTATCAAGCAACTTAGAGTGATCCATGAAAGACAAATTTGATTATGCAATTCAATTTATAGTATATCAATGCCCATTCCAACAACAGCATTTTGCTTTTAAATTCAAAAATAAAACATAAAAATACATAGATAAAATGTGAATAAAGGCAGTTAATAGAAAATTTATTATGCAACTTTGCTGGTGTTTTTTAATGACCAAAGAGAAGTAACCCAGTTCTTTAATTTATCTGTTTCATATTAAGGAAATATTCCTTAATATTATTCATATCTTAATTCTACAAGATATTGAGAAAATATCAATTTAATATATCTTATCTAGAATTAAGCCTTTCTATTTGGTATACAAAAATAGTTTTTACATTGCATACATATATACTTTTTTATCTCCAGGAAATTATGATAGTTTTTTTGCCACAGAGAACAGAGATTTCTTCATAGTTGAGTTATGCACAGAGAACATTGTGAGTACCATGCAGAGAGTTTTCAATTATAGGTAAATAAAATGTTTAAGAAAGATTCCAGCCAAAATAAAGAGTACTCTTCAACCCAATTTAAATTTCTTTTTCTATTTCTTTAACACGGTATAATATAAACAGCATGTATCTACTTGAATGCAACTCAGTATTAAGGTTGTGACAAATCAAAATAAATAAATAAATAAAGTCCAATATCATAGCAATCATTCCATTCTTCATTTGTGCATTTATGTCTTATAACCAAATTGTTTTAGCACAAAGTAATGTTCTACAAAAGCAAAGCATGTATAAATTTCAAAATGGAAATTCAATACTTGGAGTTACCTAGAATAGACAAAAGTTGAAAAACACAGCTTTAAAACAGCTTTAGAGGAAAGAGAACATTTGTATTTGAAACTGTACTAATACAGTAATAAAATTATGAGAAAATATGGGCATGTGTGCTAGAGACAAGCACCCAGACTAACCATTCTTAAAATAAGAGGTTAGCATTTTATCAAATATGTTTTTTCAAATAATAATAATTATTATTAAGGAGGAATCATTAAGGATAAACTTACAAGAGCAGTGCATAGACACATGGACATACATATATATGTACACATATTACAAAATTAACTTTAGGCATTCTTTGCATTTATACCTAAAGAGAAAAACATAAACATGCATAAAGAAAGAAGACTGATATAAAAGAAAAATATCTGACATTAACAGACCTTGACTGAAGAAGCCAAACCTTAGTCTTGGTGTATTTCAACATACAGTTTTAAGAGCTTTTCTGGATAACTTATAGGCATAATAAATACATCATGCTGCCCTTGCCTTTGAAAGCTTGCCTACAGTTTGCAAGTGACTGTAAATTGCTAATCAGCTCCAAATTTCGGGTGAGTATTTTTGGATGCAGGAATTCAGCAAACTGTGGCAAAGCATCTACCAAAGGTAACCAAGAGCCTTCTATCTCCGTGCAACTCATTAGTGTGCATATAGACACAGCACTGACTGCACTTGCTGATGGTCTGCAACAACAGCTTTTGAGCCTGTGCTTTCTTACATTGCTTTCCTCCTCTCATGAAGACCACAAGGATGTTGATACTGGCAGTAATTAGGCAGTTTTACTATTACTATTATCCTGAATAGAATCCTTTTTCAAAGAGGCTTAATACTTCTACGTTTTGTTTGCTGTAAAGTGTATTATCTTGATTGTAAAATATATTTTGCTCTGTGAAATTGTAATGACAATCTTCTGCAAAATGAAAGAAGAACTCCTGGCTGTGGTATTACCAAAACAGTCTGCCAGGTATTCACATTTCAGAATAACTATTACCTCCTAATATTTCCTCATCTCCTTATGCTTCTTTAGAAAATTGTTGTTTTTTTCAATAATTTCAAATTTTACAAGATTTATTTATATCTTTGACTTTTTGAAACCTAAATGCATTCTAAAGTGAGTATGAAGAAAGGCAGTATTTTCTCTTTTCTTACTATATAATGAAAATAAATTAAATATTAGAATTAAGTAGCAGTGAAAGATGAATCGAAAGTAACAGCAAGTAAGAGTGAAGGTAGTAAAAGCAATTAATGAAGATTAAAATATGCAATTCATGCTAAGCACCGTATGGTAAACTATTCTTATAGTCGAAACATCTCCCTACAGTTGTAAAATAAGTTCCTCTCCTGCACTGCAGATGCAACGACTACTTAAATAACCTAGTAAGAAAGGAAAACCTTTTTTTTAACAAAAACTAAATAATATAATACGATTGGTTAAGCTAAAAAATTAACTTTTGATTGTAAATGTCTTGATTTTTATTAATTTAAGTCACAGGTGAACAATATTTTTTGAAAAGCTAAACTACATAAACCTTAATTATAAGCTAATGAGATGCATGGGAAATTGATGTAAAGTATATAAAGTCCTGTATTTAAAAAACTATAATTTACATATCAAGTGTCACTGCACTAATGATTTTTCATAAGAATATTATACCTGACCATTGTCTTAATGCTTCCCGAAATGAGCAATAGCACAAAGGAATTACTTTAAATACAATTTCTATCAAATACGTATATATAATAATTAATGACTTAGCATTCTAAGGTTCTCATCAGTAGCTTTAGTATTAATGCACACTGTGTTTATATCTCTCTCTCTCTATATATATACTGTCTCNATATATATATCTTTATCTCCAGATTAAAAATGTTAGTATTTTTCTTATGGCAATCGTCATGCACCCTTACAGCCAAACAAGATATACCACATGGAAACCTGAGATGAAAGAGGCAGAATAATCAGCTGCTAACGTGATTCTGCAGTTGAAGGTGGTGATTTCTTCTTCACCAAGGAAAATTTAGCAGTGAAGAAGAGGCAACGCAAAGCTAGGTAACTTTGTATCCAGCTGCAACAAGGCCTGCTTACAAGTATGGTAAACTGAAGAAAGAAGATTCTTAAAGCCCCTTTCAATTACATATATCTTAATACAAAAGAAAATATGGTTCAAAAAACACCTGTAGTATAATAAACAAGTATCCCATACCCACACATACATGAAGCACGATCAAAATAAATGGAGACCACAAACAGCAACCCTTTCTTTGACATGCATGATTTCTTACTTTATTGGTTGTCTTGATGCCTATGAAGGTTTGTCCCAGAGGTACAGGTCGGAAACGGCCATCAAAGTAGAACAATCCAATGTAGGGATTGACGTGTAGAAATGTAGCAACATCAAGATAATTGGGTAATGTAGCTGAAAGGCCCAAAATCCTAATCATACTTTGTGTAGATTCAACCTATTAAAAAAATCAGAAAAAATTTGAATTTTCCAAGTGTTGTAAGCCAAGGAATCATGCATGGAGTTTTAAAACATCCCTTATAAAACATTAATGTGAAAGAAACAGTTAATACTTTTTCTAAAAGGTGAACAATACATGTGAGTTAGTGATTATCCTGTATTGAAGAAACCAGTACATTCTGCAATTGCATCAAATCTTGCTTATTCACCTTTCTGTTTTATTGTACTTTTGCCCTCCAAAAGGCTAGCTAGTCATCAACTGACATGGAGGAAGAATAGCAGAAAACTGGCTTTGTCAAGAAGGGATAGTCCAATTTATGAGCAAAACTACGACACATGATTTGGCGTCTTTTCTTCCTCAGTCCAAATCAGACGAGTATTCTGGAAAGAAAAAGGAATCTAATTTGTGCCACTCCTCCGTCTTAGGTTATTGCTTCCACTACGCTCTTAGACAATGTATTCTAGTTCTCTGTAAATGGCATTTCCTTCTAATTTCTTCTTATTTTTAAAAATCTTTAATTCCTCAAATATTTGGTTTACATGCCTTCCCATAAGGGACAGCAATGGTGCTTTACAACTAAACATTTGGTTCCATGCGAAAGTTTGCATATTATACGTATTTTCAGGTGATTTTCAAAATGAATGAAAGCACACAGAAGACCTGAATGAACGAAGTACACAAGAATTTTCCCATTTCCTTCTGGAACATTAGGAGTTGTGTAGGCTGGCTCACAACTAGCATAATTATTTAAAACCAGAGTTCACAGTAATTTTATTTAAAAGGCTTTTTAGACACTGTAACTGAAGCCATATATAACGTTCTCAACTAGTCTCAAATGGGTGAATGTTTCAAGATGAGTAAGGCTGGTAAATTCCACCTGGCTTAATCCTATTTAAAAAAATATGAGGTTTTCCTTAGAATACAGATTTTCCTTAAAATACAGATACTCAGCTGTTTTGAGTTCAAGTGAAAGGAATGCAATTAAAATAATTAAATTAAAAGTTTTCAGAATAGATGATTAAAAAGTAAATGGAGAGCATTCACAAGGAAGACAAAATAACACCACATCATAACCCAGACCTGAAGAATAGGAAGCACACCAAAATATTAAACTAAATCTCAAAAGGAACCACGGCCCCAACCACCACAGACAACAGTAAACCACTGCACTGTCTGATAACAGACATGTTCTGTGGCAAAAATTTGGACACTAAAACTGTGGCTGCAAACAACTAAATGACACGGAAAAGCTGCAGAGCAATTCTGCACTTGCACAACAGCAGTTTTCGAAAGAAAAGCACCATGTACAATACAATCTGATATGTACATGCAAACTGGGACAAATGAGAGATTACATTTTCTGAAGTCTTCCATCTACGGAGAACAAAAGCAGTGCTCAAGAGAACAAAGAAGCTTTCTCACTTCTTACACATCTTTTAAAGGCTGGATTATGTGATGACCTAAGGGCTAAAGTCATCATCAACCACAGAGTTTTGAAGTGTTTGAGGTTTCTTTGAGAGGTGGGGGAGGTATGTAGGGTGGGTTTTTTCCTCTTTTGTCTGGTTGGATTATTCTGGTTTTGCCACGGTCCACTGGAGTACTACATCCTTCTGCACTGACCTTAATGTCTGTAGGGCTGTTTCTCATTTTTTTCCCTCACAACACTTCCTACACAGTGTTTTTACCCTTTCGTAAACGTGCTTTACCAGAGGCGCCACCACCTCTGTGTGGTCAGAGCCCGCTGTAAGTGGCCAAGTCCGGCTCATTCAGCCACAGCCATCCCTCACCAAGGCCACGCTGCAGCCCCTCAGCCAGCACCTGGGCATCAGTGGTGCAAAAGTTTTAATTTACTTAGTGTTAATACACCTTATTTTTAAGCTTCAACCCGTAAGCACAATTACCACTTGCTGATATATGTATCCTGTAGATTGTTCACAATTGCCTGATAATAAGTACAGCAATCTTAAAGTGCAGCTGAGCTCCCATCTGGAAAATATTACTTGATTTTGCTAAATTCAATAACAATATTTTTTTTTTTCAAATCTCCTAAGAGCCTGAAAGCACTAGTTTGAAAGTATGCTGGGTTCCATCTGAAGGCAAGAAAGCAGTTCAAGTATTTTAACAATTAACAGGAACACTGCTTAATAACCATGGACATATGCATTTTTACGGCAATTAAATGTAAGATGTTTTTTCAAAGATTTCTTTTAAAATAAAAACAGTGCCTAGAGAACAGTTACAATTTACTGAGTGTTGCCACTTCCAAAACATTAGTAAAACAAAGAAACCACTTAATGCCACTGACCTGGCCGTTGACCCTGGAGCTAAGGAATTTATTGAAAATTCCGGATTAACACTCCACATGATAACTGAAGCTGACAGTTAACACAAACAAGCATTTAGGATTACTAATACATTTAGACCACATTTTTTAAACTTCTTCAACTAGACCAGGTTGTTCATGGCCCCAGCACTTCAAGGGATAGGACATTCACAACTCTGGGAAACCTATTCCAGTGCCTCACCACCTTCACAGTCAAGATCACCTTCCTAATATCCAAACTAAACCTACTCTCAGTTTAAAGCCATTCCCCCTTGTCTTATCACTACACGCCCTTGTAAAAAGTCCTTCTTCAACTTTCTTGTAAGTGCCCTTCAGGTACTAAAAGGTAGTAGATGACCCAGGTGCCTTCATTTCTCCAGGCTGAACACTCCCAGTTGTCTCAGCCTTTCCCCAAGAGGAAGGTACTTCATCCTTCTACTCATCTTATTAAGACTCCAAGTCATTCCATCAATTTCCTTAAGTTCTTTTGAGGCCATGCAAACAAAAAAAAATAATTTTACCATCTACTTTTATATTTGCTCACCAAAAATATATATAATTTATGTACATATATAAAATAATGAAGATGTAAAAACACAGTAAAAACTTACACTTTTACACTTTACTTACACTAAAATAAAAAAGTATATCATAACAGCCCTTCCAATTATTTTATGTCCAGATCAAATTCAAACTGTAACCTAAACACCTATGTGTTTACTTTATGTATGATGATAGAGAATGAGGGGCTTTTATTCTTTTATACATGGCAATATAAAAACAGCAGTGACTAAAACTGTGGGAAAAAAATAATAAAAAAAGACTACCTGAATATGCAACCACAACACGATTTATTTTTTGCATTTTCTCTGTGACTATAATTCAGTTTCAACTATGTATCTATTATTCATCTATCCAAGTACTACGGAAACTTGATTTTCCATAATGGTTTTTAGAATTCAAACCCATTTTTATAACAGAGTTCTCTGCATACATTTTTCAACTACTTTTCTGACTTCCCATTGAAGAGCAAACACTAACATTTTTTATTCTCAGGTGCTTCTAAAGAACAGCAAGTCTTGAAAGTGTACAGATGCCTTTTTTAAAAACAGATCATTCAAAAATTAGTATTTTTCAACAACTGGATCACCTATTATTTGATCCTAGAAGTCCCAACTAGAGATTAAGCCTTCATATACAAGACACCATGAACCCACAGCCTTTTCCTGAACTGGCAGTAGAAATTACTGATAACACATTCAGAATGACAAAGTTTTCTGGTTACATTGCATATTGGTGGCTGGTGGTAGGCAGCTAAGTGCCTTTTCTTCACTACTGAAACACAGCCTCTAGAATTTCATTCTTTATATATGTTTAATTATCCCAGTAAAATAATAAGGACCATTTGAAACTTACAAGGCTTTCCTTGAAAACCTGAACTGAGACAGTATTTGCACATCAGGTTCTTTAAAAGCCTTACTGATTTTTATTGGTTGGATGTTACACTGGAAGTGAGAAGTAAAATTGCCATTGTTACATTTAATTGACGTATCTAATTAGTATATCTAATTCAGAAACATTCTTGATGACATGTGGAGAATTCACAGCATGTCCACCAGACACACTCACAGAACGTGATTACCACACCATGAAATTCCATGTATGAACAAAAAAATAATCAGAAGATAGCTATCCAGTATCGATTTCCACATAAGCATCGACTGCGTTTATGCTGTAAATGGATAAAGGATCAGGTATGGGAAGTGCCTCTCTGGATTGTAAATTGATCACAGCAGGATCATTTTCTTCCTAATAGGTTTTAAGATTTGCATATCATCTTGTTACATTACAGCCGCCACTTGAGAGCATACAGACTGTGCATAGAGATATTCTTTTATGTGACTTCTAAAGTTCTTCCTGAACTTTGTGATCTTGGCAGCCTTCCCATTTCCATGTATTAAAATATCACATTCACAGAATGAATTACAATCAAGCTGGAAAGCATATCTCTGATTGTTCAACTTGAGCACAGAATTAAGTGAAGCAGACAAGTTTACACATTTTAATCTTTGAAGAATTGTCTGCTGGTTAGAAATTAATCTGATATTCAGATGACCCAGGATCACTTCAACACACCCTCTACAGTCAGCCTTTATGCCCTTCAGATGTACACCAAAGACAAGAGACTCAGAAATTTAGACACAAGCATTTCTTAGATTTTAGTGCAGATGTGCAAGAAGATGAATTCTTAACTTAGGTTCCTGAGTCCCCTGTTCAGTGGTAGTAAGAATGAAGTGCTACATATGGGGATTCACATTAGTTATTAGTTGTACACTATCATATCCACAGAATGGCTCTATGCCTGACTCTTACACAGGATCTGTGCTATTTATCCAAAACAAAGGAGAAACAGAAATGGAAAAAGAATTGAGTAGGGCTCAGAGCATTAAAAGAAAAACAAAAAAAGAATTAAATGTTTCAAAATTGCTAAGCAGGAAGTTTGTCAGAATGTTTCATCAGTGTTTATTTGTTCATTACTACATTGTTGACTAGTAATGAAATAGTTAAATTGTCAATAAGTCCACATAGGTGCAGTTGTCTAGTTTTAAGGACAGAAATGGGAAAAACAGTGAAATTGCAAACCCAAAGTACATAGTAAAAATGCAATTACTAATACAGTTTTGAAGATTCTATATAGGACGTTATCTACAACTCACTCCGCACAGAATGCATTTGTTACTAGGCAACCATCTAGTTAAGTAATTTTATTAGTTTTACTCTGCATCCAATGAACCCTGAAAATACTGTGATCTCAGTCCTCCATTTAGAATATATTTAAAAATCTGGAGGTGCTGAAAAAATGTAACCATGCAGAAAGCACTATTAGAAGCCATATTATTCTTCCTTAGCTAAATATTAGGTGTGCATTACTTTGTCTTAAGCAATGACATTTTGCATATATCTGTTAAGAGATTTCTATACCTGGCACAGTGTCAGTTTTTCCTGACTGACAGAATGCCTTTTCATGCTATGCTTACTGTTTTGTTCCCAAACTAAGAAACAAAAATACCTCTGAACCTTTCTGCAAATTAGTTTCACTGCTTTACCATAACATGAAAGACCACAAAAAGTATGACAATCACTATTACATTTTAAACTCCACAGTTGTATCACTAAAATGGAAACACAGTCACCTATCAATACTAAAAAATGAGATGCAGAATGACTTCCTGATATCCCTTCCATGCACAGTAAGAGAAAAGCTTCTGAAGATTAATTTAAATGTCTGATACATAACACTTTCTAAACAACGGAGATTAGGTTTCCTTTTAAAAAAGTAGTTTTAAGAAAATAATTTTTACACAACTACAAGGCTGTGCAAAAGATAACAAGATAGACTTAGACTCATGTAAGACTCATTAGACATATGGCTGCACAACATACTGCCTAAAAATAACATCCAGAGTAGCAAGAAAACATGTATTAAATTTATCACAAGCTGATGAACTGACAGACTTTAAAAGAACACATAATTGAAAAGCAGCCATTAAAAAAGGGATTCCTCTAATTGCTTTCTAAGCCCAACTCTATTCAATATTTTTATTGATGATGATGATGATACGCAGTACAAAACAATTGATGATACACAGCACAAAACAAATGGTGTCAAGAAAGGCAGGTGATTGACAGAATTAATATAACAGATGTGTGTGTCAGCCATACAGATAAATCTAGGTTGATAGCCCCACTCAAACTAAATTTCTTTTCATTTAGCTCATTCTATAACAGGTTACAGCTGCAAAATGAGACACTATTCTCAGGAAACATTCTTATAGCAATGAGTTAATCCTGCAGCAACTATAAAGAGGTTTATTTGAGGATTTAACAAACAGGTGCCTGAATGCAAGCTCCGAAGAATATGTGTTAGCAAACTAATTACATGCAGTTCTTAAAGGTATAAAAGGGATAGAACTGCATAATTGAAGGGAATCATTCTATCTCTGGATCTGCCAGAACCACACTAACACAAAAGTTCTATCTATACCCAGTTTTGCTGACACATTTTACAAAGACAATTGTGAATATAGGAAGTCCAGTGAAAAAAAGCCCCACAACATTATTGTTTGAAAGGGAAAAATTATTGCAGAAGGCTTCAGTCACCTTGTTTGGTTTATCCTTTAATAAAAGGTGCTGAGTAACTTGATTAGTTTATATAAGGAATGTCAAAGAGACAAAAGACTAATAGAAGTCACTCAAGATGAGAGCTGAAGAACCAAATGAAATGCCACTATCATTCTAGTCCCAAAAGACCCATATGGGAACTACAGTGGGCTATCATTTGATACAAGATCTAAGCTGCTGGGTTTGTGTCATTAGCTATCAGTCCTGACTTTTTTTAAACTTATCAAATTACCAAAAATCAAGGTGCGATCCCAAGCATATAAAAATTCCTGATTTGATAACAATTAGACATTTGGCTTTGGGTGAGAAACATCTGAACTTGTTTGCCAATGATCTCTAGTTAGAGGTAAAAGAGAGAATGAAAGGGACAGAAAAAAATAGGTAGAGGAAATCATAAAGCACTACAGATATTGAAAATGCCAAGAATGAGCAAAGAAAACTACATTACAGCTGAAAGGAAAATCTCCTTAAATTAGGTAGCATGAGAAAAGAAAGGTCAGAAAGGAAACGTAAGAATTTTCAGGGGAAGAGGAACTCCAACATCTTGTGGTCACTGCAGTCAAAACTGCCTTTGATCTTCACTTCTCCAACAAGCCCCTCCTTTTTTGATGAGTAAAAGGTACAGCACAGCACCTCTCCTTGCTGAGTCCTCTATCACATGGAGGAGGCATTTCTCATCCATGTATTCCAGGAATCTCCTGCATTCCTTGTACTGATGTGTTATCCCACCTATAGTAATAGTAACTTTGTTGATCTAATAAAAAAACATAAAGCAACTGAAACTTAAACTTGAAGAATGAGGCAGTGAACAATATTTGTACATCTAAGATGGCAGCTTTGGTACCCCAAAATCTGAGAAAGCTTTAAATACGGATTTTCTTTTATTTCTTTTATTTATTTTATCATTCACATATTGAGAGTAGGTATCTTGTGTACAACTCAAGTATAGAATTCAGTATGCTTTCTTGTGAAAAAATACCCATAAGCAGCAAAGAAGTCATCAAAGATCTCTGAATAATTATAACAAAATACTTCTGTAGCCTCTAAAATTGTTCATTTTTTTCTTTCAAGCTAATAACCTTAGTATATTACAGTAGTGTGTAAAGTTTGATTAAAAAGTTTAAGCATTTCAGTTTTACATCTGCATTATGCTCTGGACTAAAACTTTAAACATCAAAGCTATAAATTGGATTCAAATAAGTTGTTTGATGTTATACCTACAGTATATAACAGTGCTCAGAGCAATTTTCCCACCAATATGTTTAGCAAAGTCAATTTAAATCACTTGCAAAAACATTCTCTAAAATTTGAAAAGTGCAACCATGCACAAATATGCCCTTCATTCTGCTATGAGTAAAACTGTCAGCAGTTCCAATATATATGCTCCTTCCAGGTTTAAATAAAACCCAATTCTAAAAAACGCCATAAGTTAAAAGGAGCGTGTTAAAGTCTTACAGTAAGTGCTGCGACTCAGTGTTCATCTGGGGGAAAGTACATCAATCATTCAAGTATTTTGAGGTACAAATTAGGACAGACCTCCTAATGCATCAGGATATTCCTGCTTTAAGAATGCATTTGGATAGCAGTATTTTTACCTCATATCAATATGGCTCTCAAAACATTCTTTTCTGACACAGTCGTAGGCCCAAGCATCTAGGTGAATACTAATTCTTAAAAAGACAAAAAAACCCCCACCCCAATCCACTGTCTTTTTTTTCTGTTGTACACCATCTAAACAAGACACCCCTCATACCTCCAACAAAACAAGAGTGATGCTTTTTCTCTAAGACAGACAAACCCCGCAAAAATGTAAAAGGCACTACTCTGTACATCCTGACCTGCACAGGAATCATCACATTGTCTCACATGCAAGCTAGGGAAGTATGATCCAGATGGAACTACAGGTACATGCATTATTAGAGTCACTGTTAGTGATTTATGGAAAAGGCTGAAGTAATATTCAAAGGAATTTATCACAGTTCTGTTCTAGAAGTGATACAAGAAATGGCTGTTCCAGGTCAGATCAAAAATTACACTTCTTGAATGCAGTCTCCTGCAGGAGCCAAAAGTGACAGTACAAAAAGTGGGAAAATGTTAATGATATTTACCAGAATAGGTCTCACTTACTACAGCCTCCAGTCTGGTCTAATGACTACTACTCTACAATGGATTTTTCCTTGAATTTCTTGTCCCTCTACTACAAATTAAGAAAAAATAGTCAATATTTTGGATGTCTTAAACCAGTATACAAATCAGGTAATTGATTTCAGCAATTTCTGCAGTGCTGTAATTGACATAAGGGTATTTCAGATTAATATTGTCCTTTTTTTTGTTTGTTTTCCAAGAAGTGAAAAATTATTCTTACTTCCTGTGTGCATAAATATTGAACAAGTATGATACTTCTGTAGATATCAATGAAAAGTAAGCTCTGTAACTACTTTCAGAAAGGCTGGAGAGGAGATTGAAATCACTGAAGACAGAAGGACATTCTCCAGGGATCGGCTGAACATTCTGGCTTTTTTTCATGCTCCAGGGACATTCATGAATTTGTATCAAAATACATAAAATGGAATTATAGGTAAGGAACAAAACCAAGGAAATACAACAGTATTTTTTTTTCCTCCTCACAAAGTAATATTAAAACATTAGATGTGATTTTTTTTACACATTGAGCATCTATAACAGTATTCTCACTAAACTCCAGGGATATTCTCCCGAAATCAGAAACATTACGCTGTCTTTTTTATTGACTGCATAAAAGTTTCGGTAACTTCATAGTTGTAGATGCATACTGCAAACTTCCCAGAACTATGCCTGCAAGCTCAGATGCTGAAGTATAACATTTCAGTGTAATTTTAAAAAGTAATCCTCTTATTATTTGTTTTCATATTAAAAACCAAAACAACTGGGCAAAACATCTCCTGTTTCTTTGTCCCCGGGCTCTCTGGGAGGCTTGTAATTTGAAATATTTTTGTCAGCAATTGTTTTCTACAGCACAATTCTAAAAAATTCCACAAGTATTTCTGCTTTCTTTTTAACTGTGGTTTTTTTAAGTGTACCTTTATACTGTAAATTTTCCCTCTCCTAAGCTACCTACTTGTGAAGATACATATGGGTCTCCATTACTGTCTATCTTATCAAATTAGAATAAATAAGGTAGTGAGACGGTCAGTTTCAAGATTTGTGTGTTGTTTTATTCTCCAACTGCTTCACTTAAGGAAGGGTTGCAACTGGGTAGCTTTAGCTCCAGATGAATTAAATTCCAACTGGGTAGGTAAAACAAACCTTGAAATCCTAGGAGATTAAAACACTCCGTTTTAAAAGAGCTGTTTTTTAAATGAGTGCTGAAGCAAGATACTGCTATATTACGACAAATGCACTAAAGATAGGATTCAGTACACAAGACATAATTGCCTAAGATTTTATATTCCTTAAGTTACCTGCACAGGCATGCCAGAAACAAAAGAGAAGGATCTATGGGAGATTTGTGAATCAGAAACGGAATGCCAAGCTCAGTAATGTAGGACAGATAAAATGGCTCTCACCATCTATTTTGGACAGATGAAGCCTACCTTACAAAATTTCATAGTAAGAAATGAGTAAGTCTTGCAATCTGACATGAAGAAAATGATTATCATGGTCACTGCTAAAACCTGAGATACTTTACTATAAAGACGCCTGAGGAAATAAAGGTTATCAAAACCATTTAAGAAAGAAAATACAACATCAAACAGCTACGATTTAGTGCATTTGAGGTAGTCTAAACGTAGCTTCTTCTAAAGAATTGTTACTTGTATTTTTCTTTATACAAGAACTTCTCACTTTTTCTCCTGGGTTAGAGCAGACATCCATTTCATTCTGTTCTTAGCAGAGTTAGAATCAGATGATTCAAAAACCTTTAATAAAGTTAGCGTAGTCTTACTAAGGAAAAAAAGCATCTTGAAAGCTAAAAGGCTTTAAACACTTAACATGCTACCAATACAGCCATAAAAATAACTGTTTCATTTTAATTTGTTACAGGTTACTTGTATGGATAGAGTTTTGCTCTTCACGACAAAAGAAAAAAAACCCAACAACCAAAAAAGCACTCTATCCTCCCTCTTCCCATTATTTATTTATCTTAAATCCTTCCTTTTTATCCACCCCCAAATTCCATGTTTTAGTTTACTTGTAAAAGCACATCTCGCCATTGAGACCAATCTTATTTATTGCCTAACTCTGAATTCTTCTTTTGTACAAGATTCAAGGAAAAAATCCCTTTTCTCCTTTTTTCCATTTCAAATCTTGGTATTTAGAAAATGCCACTAAATCATAGGGAAAAACAAAAGGACCATTTATGGTAGACTAAAAATTATGTAGTATTTTTCTAGCAGTGCTGAAAGTTTTACCCAGATTTAAGACACTACTCTTAATTAAAACAAAAAAGAAATTCTCTTAGGAAAACTGCTAATTGAAAATGAACAGTCCAGGCAAGAAAATAATTTCAATTTTGGTTATGTTAAAATGTTAGCCTGATTATTATTTACTTAAAAATGTTTAATTTTCCTGTTACTTTTACAGTAGAATAAATTAGGCAAATAAATTATAAGTAAGGAAACAGCACTGTAATAAACAAGGCATTTAGGAATTTGATAGTTGATATAACACAGAATGGAAGGTAGAAGACAAAGCAATTTCTGCATTCTTAATACACAGCTTTAAAACACAACAGTTATAAAATAAATTGTGAACTGCCTAAGCATTTCTATTTAATTGTCTAAGCATGTTATCCTTTACAGTGATATCTATCTATTCTTGACCAAAACAAAATTATTTTGAAGATTTTTTTCTCTCTTACCTGTCGTAAAGTACGTGCTACTATACTTTCGAGTACTGGTCCTCTGTCTTCATGCAGTAGGTGAACTTCATCAAGGATCAAGAGCTTTACCAGCTGAGAGAGGGCTACATCACCAACACTTTTCCTTGTCACTACATCCCATTTCTCTGGAGTAGTCACAAGCATCTATTAGAGCAGAAAAAATAGAAGAAATATTAAGCATATATAAATTTATAAAAATATAGTAATTTAACATACAGCAAAGTAAATGCAATGTAGAACTTAAAGTTATCCTAAGTTTTACCCACTTTATATATGAGGCACACAGTTTTCTGCATCTACATTTGCTGGATGGCCATTAGTAGGATTCAGTATGGAAAACCATATGGAAGTATCAACTAATAACTTCAAGCTCCTGTGACCCATTTTTATACATTTTCCGTAAGAAAACATTGAACCAGCTATCCAGAACAAACTACTTATATAATCATTTAATGGTTGCGTTTCACTAAAATCACCTGTGATAAAATATTTCTAACCACCTTCACAGCACAATAAACAACTAAGACCCTCCCCTCATACCTAAGCTTGACCTGATAGTTCCCAGCTTCCTATGAAATGCTTTCTCCCTTTCTCTTTCAAGTTGTACATTCTGATATCTTGATCCTTGTACTGGTAAAACAGATTGAACAACTTCCACCAGTCCTGGATATGTAACTTCCAAACTTCATTGTTTCATGTAGATTTGTCAGGCCATTTCTTCAGCCTGTCAGCATCCCTCTATACAGCAGCACAATCCTCTGGTGTATCAGCCTCTCCTCACTGTCTGCTCAGCAACCCATACATCAACAAGCTTCTTCGTGAGGATCTGATGGAAAACACCATCAAAGGCTTTACCAAAATCTAGGCAGACAATATCCACTGCTTTTCCCACATTTACTTGGCCAGCCATTTCTTGCTAGAAATTTATCAAGCTGGCCAAGCATGAGACTTCCCCTTGGCAAAGCCAAGAACACTACTCATGATGGGATTTTCTTGTCTTTCATGTATCTGGAAACCGTTTTAAGATTAGCTGTTCCATCACTTTCCCATATGAGGCTGACCAGCCATGGGTCCTACTTCTTGCCCTTGCTGAAGACAGGAGTGGCAGTTGCCTTTCTCCAGTCTTTGGTCACTTCTCCCAGTTATAACAGCTGATCAAAGATTATCAAGAGTGACATTGCAATGACAGGAGCCAGCTTCCTCAGCACTTGTGGGTGCAAATCAATTAGACTATGGACATATGTGTCCCCTGTTCTCTTAAGACTTGATCTTCTTCCACCAAGGGTCCACCTTAATTGCTCCACACTTTTCCCCAGTTCTTGGAACTCTGGATTTCTCAAGGCCAGCCTTGCTAGTAAAGACTGAGACAAAGGCTGCATTCATTACCTCAGCCTCCTCTTTGTCCTGTGCCATTCACAGGCCCCCTATCTCATTCAGCAATGGGCCCAGATTGTCCTTAGTCTTCCTTTCATTGCCTTTCTTGTTTTCTTTGATATTCATGAGCAGATTCAATTCTGTCTGGATTTCAGCTTTCCTAACTTCAATCCTGGATGGTCAGACAATGTCCCTGTATTCCTCCCAGACTTCATGTCCTTGGTCCCTCACTCTGCATGCATGCTTCTTTTTTGTGTATGACCTGGAATAACTCGTTCATTCATGCTGGCCAAGTTCCTATTCATTCATTTCTGCCCAAGTTCCTACTCACTGGGATGGACCACTCTTGAACTTGGAAGAATATTAACCAGCTTTCTTGGTTTCTTGAACTCTCTGTTCCCTCCTGGACCTTTATCACATGGCACTTTTCCAAGCAGATCTCTGAGGTGGTCAAACTCTGCTCTCCTGAAGCCCAGGGTTGTGAGCTTCTTTTCTGATCTGTTCCTCCTTGGGATGCTGAACTCCAACATCTCATTGTTGCTATGGTCAAGTCTGTCTTCAATCTTGATATCTCAAACAAGTTCCTCCTTGTTTATGAGGTACACCAAAGCACCTCTCCTCCAAGTCCTATCTACAGAGGAAGAAATTCTCATCAGTGCACTCCAGGACCCTCCTGGATTGCTTATGCTGATGTTTCTTTCAAAATATGAAAAAAAATGTTTCTTACAAAACACATTTATGAGCACTTCTATTCTCTTGGTCTTCTCCACAAGATATGTTCTGATAGTATTTATTTATTCTCAGAAAAATATTTTTCCCTGCACTGTCGCACAGTATTGTTCCAGTCCAATTATTTTACCATCAGAATATATCAGTTTTTACTAATTACAACTACTTCTGAAGACACTTTGTGATATTACAGAAAAAAGACGTTCATTTCCTGCAACATTTAAAACTTTACACATGAAAGACTCAGTGAGTCACTATTATCTCAGAGAGTGGTGATATCTGGGTGTAGTGGTGTGTTTTGGGGGTTTGACAGTTTTTTGTATGCATTTGTTCATTTTATGTTGTTTAACAATGGTTTTTCCCATGTACCCCATGTTTTACCCCATTATGGTTTATCCCAGTTATCGTTATTAATCAATCATCATTTATGGGACACCTGGGTCCTGTCTGTCATCACTTCGAGGCCTCACCCTGATGTCTAGAAAATTCTGGCGAGGGCTTTGAATGATTGATGGGGTCTAGGTTCCCCTTTCCCCTTTGTTCCTTGATTCGTTCTATGGGTTGTCACTTGGGTTCGGAGTCACTCCCTTCCCATTCTGGATTGGTTCCAAGCTGTAACCGCCCCATTCCCCCATCCCCAGATTTAAGGGGAGAATCAGCATGTTTGGCGGGCTTCAGCAGGCTGACTCCTGGGTGGAAGGAAGTCATGAGAATCTAATAAAACCCAGTTGAATTCTCCCATCAGAGTCTCATCCCTTTATTTCTCGCATTGTTCACGCTGCTGCTGAGACAAGGACCCACAGGATCAGAACTGTATTCCAGAATACTGGACTGTACCTTTTTGCGACGCCGGTGCCAGAGCTAGCCTGAAAGAGCGGGCAAAAGCCCCGGAAGAAGCACCGCACCACCGCATCCCGGAGGGTATTTTCATTATTTGCTTAAATATTACTTGGGTGCATTTTGTCAGCAAATAGAGATTTTTCAAATGCTTGTACAAAATAGTAGGTGTAAAAATGTACGTCCATAATTTATGAACTGAAATGTAACACTACTACAGATGCAGCTGTTAGCACTTTAAAATGAGTCATACCAACCACAAAATATTAGCAGCTGTACTTTCACAGAACATTAATTAGCAAACAGTGAGGAAATATATTTAGCAATGCATATTAAGGCTTTAAGGTGTGAAATACTACAAATGCAAGCTACTTAGCTAATTTGCTAAATCTAAATTGACAACATTCAGATCACAGCTTTTTTTTTAATGTCAGTCATGTTATCAAGATATACATTTAAAATTGTATCATTAATTCCTCTGTTTCTGAGTGATGACTAAATATCCTTTCTAATGGTGTTATACTTTGATCTTGTTTTAAAATAGCAATGCATGCAAAGCAATGACCTGAATTAAATGCTATACTAAATGAGACAGTATATTAAGTAAGAAAAGATATCTCCAGAGAATGTTTTTGCTAGAGAATATTACATTTATTTTTCAGACAGAAATTACAGCTGGGGAAAAAAATTCTCAAAAAGCCCACCCAAACAGATCAGCTTTGTAGTTGCAAATTATAAATTGAATTCAAATATATAGTATGCTATTTAGAAATATCAACTAAAAGAAATTGCTATCAGCAAAGACTAACAAAGGGGTTTTTTTCAATTAAAATAATATACTAAACAGCATTATAAGTCATCTCATTATTAATTTTAAATGCAGTAGTGGCATTTTTTTTTTAAATTAATTTTCAGTGACAATATATTTTATGCTTTAAGTTTTAAAATCAAAACTCTGATTCAGGAAAAGGAATCTGCTTTTTCTTAGGGGGCAAGAGAAGGACACAGAAACCAAATATTAAAAAAACTTTTTAATATTTTCTTCTATTACATGGACGTGAGTTCTCAGCACACTGAGAAGTGTGTTCATTTATATTGCTATTTCACCACTTCACCTCTTTCAGTATTGAAATAGCTAGAAAATAAAGTGTCACATTTGTTTAATGAACTGCAACTCATGCAAGATATTTCAATCTGGTTTTTGTATTAGGATATGGCTGAATAGAAATGGGTTAACTGTCAATATTTTTACTGCCAAGTTAAGTTTCTCCACGCACGCACACTTCTCTTTTCCCAATGTTTTTTTGATTATCACTTGTTGTTCCACACTGACTTTTTCTGTTAGGGAAACATGGGCTTTTCACGACGTCTTCTGTCTCAAGTAAGCATAGCCAATCAATTTCACTGTTACACCAAAAGAGTTACCTGTTTAAAGGACATAATCCGAACTCAAAATTATGTCATTTAGCTTTGCGGTTATTTAACATATCCCTAGATGGTTTTACATAATTTTCGCGTAAGAACTCCAAAAAAAGTTTCAGTATTTCACTTTGAAAAATTATGTCAAAAGGGACAACACTAGATGATAACTTCAACATCAATTTACAAAATTTCAAGAAGCAATGAAAACACATTTTTCTATAATTGCATTATTTGCTAATTATTTTTGTCAGGTTCTCTTCAGTCACCTTTGAAGCCAGATTTCATGGTAAAAGGAAGTTACATTTCCACCACCGTTTCAGAAGATCAACATGTTGAAAATCCTGGGGTTTGTCATTGTTTGGGGGTTTTCTGAATCTGAAAAGGCTTCCTGTCTTACTAAAATGAAATAATCTTCCATTAACTTCTACAGGGCCAACATTTGTTTGTAGCAGTTGGCACAGCCTTGAAGGTTTACATAGCTTACTCTCAATTCTTTGAATTTCTTTGCTACTTTTAAGTTCTCCCAAATACAGACACCATGACTAGTGTCTGTTTTCTGCTTGAATAATTAGGACACACACTCTGAGCCTAGAAAAACTATGGTAATCCCCTCAAATTTACACTCCCACAGGTATAAACCACATATGAAAATATTTCAGAACAAACTACATAAAAAACGTAGCTATAGCATGCCATACTGCAAAATTCACTGCTTTTAAGTTCTGCAACACCATTTTTGAGAAGTTTTTCTGTCTTTAGCCACTTCAGCGTTTGTCTGTCACTCATCTGACCTGTTGTCCCTTTCATATACACAACAATAAAACGAAACTCAGACACACACCCTACCTCACCCCCAACTTCCTGACTACTATAATTGGCATAAAACAATCAGAATACACCTGGATCACTTTTCTTATGCGCCAGAGATCATTAGATCAGGTACAAAGTACTGGTTGACTCTGATCTCAGCTTAAACATCAACTAGGATGACAGAAAAAAGCCCCATGCCCTGCGCTCGATGATGGTGTATTTTAATACATGGTTACACAGATTTCTGTAATATAAAAAGTAGAAAAGTACCTTGTACTGACACTGGGTAATCTGAGTATCACCACCATTCCAAAAAATAAACCTGCATGCTGCCATACTGAAAACAGAGCAGTAGCAGTGTAGTGCCTTTACTTTGCACAAGATGTAAATATGGGCTCCTTTATAACGGTACACACACACATACTTTCAAAAATTTGACATGTAAGTTTGAATTCATACATGCTGAGCATTAGAATCTATCATTCTTCCTAGAAAGAAACTGTAGAATAAACTCAAGATTATAATGAACAAATCCAGAGGCTTTTGCATCAAGAAAATAATGTGGATGTCAAATGATCACAATAATAAAGGTTGCATGTTATGGGAAGTTTCCAAAATGAAATTATCTTCCCAAAGCTGGATCAAGATCCAGAAACATGTCATAACCATATGCCATCTCACACCTGCAGCACATTGAGAGATTTTCATATTTAACACACCTATATAGAAGCACTTCTTCCTCTTTGAAACTATCAGAATTATGATAAATAAACAGCAAATATTCCACTTATTTTATATTTTGCTGTGAAGTTCACAACATTGCTTTTCAAAGCATTGATTAAATCTGCAAGAAATACGTTTCTACTGTAATTTCATCCTTTATTTGCTTTATCCTCTTAACAGCCACTTCTTTTTCATTTTGCATTAGCATTTCTTTGTACCTTTCCCACTTTCTATTAAGTAACTCGCAATATAACACTTTCCTTAGGAAAGAAAAAAGAAAACGGAATCTTATTATACAAAAAAACCACTCTGATGCCTGTGGCTATGTGAGCCTCTATTCTCTAAAGATTCCCTCCTGTGCTCCTCCTGCTCAGTGACCAATGATGCTGGAGTTACTCACTTCGTTATTAGCACAAAAAAGTCTCATTGAAGACATGACAGCCAAAACTAAAGGAACACAAAGAGACAGAAACAGCTAAAATATAACCTGGAATCAACTGAAATATTTATAATGCACTGGAAAATACATGTTAGTTATTTCAGGAATTTGCCTTTTAACAACATAAAAAAATGATTGGATACAAATGGAAAGAATTTTATCATTTGCAGATTAGAAGGAATTCTCTTACTAAAATTAAATGCGACAAAATCAAGCATCATTCAAAATAGGGGAATTCAGTAAACTTTCAAACAGAAGTGTTTTCTGAAGTGTCTCGATGCTGGAGAAGAAACAATTTTAATGTCCAATTTATTAGTATATACTGTTAAAGAAAAAAACATAGCATACGTACGAAATACAAGCCCTAAGGGTCTAATAGCCTTGGAAGGCATGGAACCAGCCCCTTTCTAAGTTCTGTAGTAAATCTGTCTCCACCACAGTGATTCACCATGAATGGTTAGCAATAAAGAATTCTGCTCTAGCCACTGCTGCTTTATTGTTACTATTCAACAACACTTACCCAAAGATCGACTTCTGCCAATTTCTATTAGTAGAACTTCCTTGTCTTTATTGTTTTCACCTTGCTACTGGTCTTCTCTACGCTCCTGCTCCTTTACACACATCTACAACCTCCCCATATCTCATCCTAGAGGAAGCTTTGCTCAGTCACAGCCAGCGCTCCTCATCTTCTGACAGCTTTTTGGCAAGGGGGCACAGGCAACCTACACAGTTTACTCAATTCATGCTGTAAGTATTTATCTTGGTGGTTTGTTCTGGCAGGAAACTCACTGCAAGATCTTAACTTTTGCAAAAATGGAGACACATAGAACCGTACACAGCTACACACATCTACCCAGAGCAGACACTCATTGGAATGCAGCATATTCTGCAATTCTGTAGGCAGGGGCTTCATACTATTTGAAAATATTTCCCTTCTAATAAGTGATACTTAGGGAGTTTCTCACAATTTGTAATATTAGATAGCTGATATCACACCCCATGAGGAACACATTACCAGTTTGGCACTCTTTGAGGTAAAACTCCATCAAAACATGTTACATGAGCAGCAACCTGCATTTCCATAATGCTGGTTTTATTCCTCTCTTTATGGCACTCTTACTCTGTGATTTATTCAAGCATTTAAAAAAACCTCATGTGAGCTGGAGCTCAGGCAGGGAGTGGAATAAACATACAGAAAGTAAAGCAGAGGGCAGCAATTCAAAATGAGAATCTGAGGTAGGAAGTAATAAATAATGAATGCAAGTATTTTGCTCTTCGTAGATCAGAAACAACCATCTGATGCTATGCTTAAAACAGTTAAAACAGAATTATGTTTCTAGTAATGCAGAATCCTTACCATACAAAGATATGCAGATGAGCAGTATGCCCATGTAGTTGAACAGATGATGTTCTAACAAATCTGAACATGTATTTGTGGTCTAAAGTAATGTCAATACAAGACCATATATACACACACATACATACACACATGCATATGCATCTCAGAAACACTTAATTATAAAACTACACTTACAAGAAGTATTAACATTAAAGAGTTTATCATGCTAGGAATACTTACAAAAGAGGTGCATTATATTGATGTATTGATGTTTGTTAGAAGCAATTAGTAAGTCAAAGTTAACAATTGTCCATCAACAACAGAAATCAACAAGGGATTGTAACAGCTGTCACTCAGAACTTAAAACATCCAATGACTTTTTAACTGAAGCAACATAACTCCGTTCAGAATATTTCATCTTATGAGTCCAGGAATGCACCATGGTTTAGCTCTTTTACAGAACCTAGCTATTCCACCTAATGAAAAGGCAATTGATTGACAAGGTACCAGCACATCGACTTAGCAGAGCAAGATACTTATGATGCATTCTGTTGAATTGATTCTCTTCAATATTACTTTATTTGTTGCATACTCAGTTTCATAATTATGACTAACAGATTTAAGGTTGTATGTGAAGTTTTAAAATTTTATGCTCTCAGCACAATCCTGGATGTCGCAGATATGACAAAATTCATTTAGAAGTTCCAGTACTGCTTTTAGACCTCAATACAACAGGCTCTGACACAGTAAAAATAAAATGAATAAGACAGTACAACTAGTAATATCCCTTTGTTGTTAATGTCAAAGCCCTTAAGTTTTTTATAGTCTTACTAAAAGAATATGGAATAGTTTTCATGTGGAGTAGTTACATTAACCTGAGACAAAACCACAGAAAACAATGTATATTAGAATCATGATAGTTATACTGAGTAATAGGATATGAGCACCTGCTCTCTGTATTCTTTCTTCCCATGACAAAACAGTCTGTTTAAAGTCAGTACAAACCTTATTTTAAAAACCACTGCAAGGAAGAACAGCTTGCATGACTGTGAAATTCATGTCTTCTGTTGTAAGATATATAATTAGCCACTCAGACTTCAATAATGATCTAAATGTTTTAAAGGAGCTTGATGCAAAACATTACCCTCTTTTCCTCTTTGCTGTTAATCAGTTCACCGATTACAGTTTTACTAACCTCTGATATACTACTGTCAGGTCTGATTGATGCCAAAAGCTCCCTTAATCAAATCTGACAACTTAGAGCAAGTGCTTATCTCTTGAGACACTGCATCCAGCCTGCTTGTTTTCACATCTTCCCAGTGTTATTTTGCATTTCCTTCTCCCCTAGCCCCTTTCTCATATCTAAGAGAGATACAACAGAATAACAACAAAACGTGACTGTAGAATACATTTGTTTGTATATATCATTATAGCAATACTTGGGGTAAGATTGTTAGTTTGTTTAAGAATTTACAAAGAAAAAGTAAGAACAAGGAGATTTTTGGGAAATTGAAGTTTCTGAGAAATTCAATATTGTTGCTTGCTTGGTGGTTTTATTTGACAATTGTGGGCTTGTAAGGAGTTTTTTTCCTTTTTCTTTTTTTTCTTTCATAGCTGCAAGGAAGAGGGTTTCAAAGTTGCTACTCCTCTGTTCTACAAGGAAACTTTAGGCTCTGGTTGCACAGCTTCAGGAGACAAAGATAAAAGACTACCTCAGCTCCCAGCTTTTTCAATTTATTTATACTGGTATGCTTTTAAGGCTCATCACAGGGGTCCTCTGTATCTCACTAACTGTAAATATTAAAAGGTTTGGGGTAACTTTTATTGACATAATGATAACCTTTGACTTATTTATTTATATTTTAAGATTAGCCAGATTTTTCCCTCTGTTCTGCTCCTGTCAAGCCTTAGCCCAAGATTAAGCCAATATTATGTGAAAAAGGACCAAAGGACAACAGTGGCATTTTGTTTAAAATATCCTTTTTCACACACCTTTACTCAACGGTTTTATTTTGTATCACAGATTTGTATGCAAGAGGGAGCAAGTTCGTGTTTTTGCCTCCAATCAGGTTTTTTTTAAGAATCAATCCGAATCACTGATATGGAGGCATACTAAGTGTAAGATGGAGAGAAAAAGGCCTTGGTTCAGCTGAGATGCTGATATTAAACAGATACTGCATTAGAAGTCAATTTTGTGACATCTGTTTACAAAACAACTCAAACAGCAATTCATTTGCTTGCGTGCAAATGCGATTTCACTAAATTTTTCTTTCAAGTTTACACTCCAGAGAAATTTATGTCTGCTAATATTAATGATCACCAGTGTTGAAGGTGATTGTAACAGACCTACAGCAAAATTGTCAGATTTATATTCTCTGGTTACATTAGCTAAGAACTAGCATGTCCTTTGGATTTCAGCAGGATTCTTCAAGCACCAAGAGGAAATATCAACAGTTTGCTGTTGTAATGAAAGGATCAAATCACACAGGAGTCTGTGCACCTCAATACCATTGCATGTTTTCATGAGTAATGCTAGTAATAGACTACACATTATATCCACTAAACATTACATTCATATTATGCTGGACAGAGCTGTAAACACATTGGAGGATGGAGTCAGAATTTTAAAACGTCTTAATAAATTAAAGAACAGTTGCATTAATGCATGAGTCAGTAATATAATTTCAATATTCTACACTGAGCATAGGATTCATCTTACCTATCATACCTGCTAATTTAGGAAATCACCCTCAAAATTAGATGTCTAGGCTCCCTATAGCTGGTTCAATTCATCCATCTAAGTATGAATCAGCCTTAGAAGTCTTTTCTCTGTTGTGTTCTCCTCAGGAGTCTGTGCAACCAGTTCAGACCAGTTGCCTAACTCTTACATAGCTAAAGCCAAATGATGCTAAAGCAAAGATGCATCTGACCCCTAGGAATAATTATCCAATAAATGCAGGATGTAAAACAACTGGCAAGGCAACAGCTGGACAGCAAAAAAAGAGAGAGCAGATCAGTCTGCACACAAACAAAAAATGCTCTGCTGATGCAAAAATTGAAACCTCGAAGCAGAAATGCTGCTATTTGGACATGCTAAATAAACCTTGCACGCTGCTCAGCAGCAGTATGATCTCGGGGCAATACATTATGTTCTGGGCAACTTATTTCAAGAAGCGCAGACCAACTGAGAGTCCAGAAGTGAAAAATGAGAATGACTAAACATAAATGAAGCATGACCTTTACAAAAAGTTTAAATAAACTGATGCTTAGGGTAAATAAACATGTCTAAACAGAGATAACTACAATTGCAAGAGACTTTGGAAAGCAAATAGTGGTGACTGGGGAAGACAGACATTCAGGTAAAAGTGATAATAAAATTTGATTAGGATTTATGTTGAAAATAGGTTTCCATTTAAAAAAAATAAATCTTTCAACAATGAAGACGAGTAAGCCCTAAAGGAGATTTACCAGGAAGTTTAGGAAAGCTTCATGATCAGGGTGTTGTAAAATGAAATTAGAGCAGTATTTCTCAACAGTGAAATATATATATATATTAGTTTTCTGAGAAAGACAAATTAGATTAATTCTCATACTATTTTGTATAGTTTTAAGATCAGCTTACAATGTGAATAAAAACACCTTTCAAATTTCAACTGTAGGTAGCTTAAGTAACTATGTATAACATATAGCCTAGATAATATATTCTACTCTGTATTAGTAATTTAATATGCTATTAATAAATACCCTGCTAGTATTGCATGCTATAATATAAAGCACTAGGCACTTCATGATATCAAAATGTTTTTTGTTATAATAAGAATCCTTTATACTAGTATTACATATATTCTAATTTTGTAGTAAATTAGACTACATTTTATTATAGTTATTGCATGTAAAGTGATTCTTCAGTGTCAGAGGTGCTTATTTTTTTTTTTAATGTAGTATAGAAAAAGGCATATTCTAAATGGAGTCAAATTTAGCATTATTAACTGCAATATTTGTAGGCATTAATTTGAAGTATAATGTCTGGGGTTTGTTTCACAAATAAATCGCAAAAAATGCCAGACAACCTAAGATACTCTGTTATGTACAAAATGACAACGTAGAGGATATAAACTCTCAATTCCCCCAATGCTATTTTGTAATTTACTTGTATTTTCAACTGACCAGAAGCAGTTAAATTTGAAAAAGATCCAAAAGAGGCAAACATTCCCTGAGCAACCTGTCCTCAACTCTGCTCAAATGAGCTATCTTTTTGCAGAGGAATAGTCACTCAGCAGGCACAGCTGTTATTCTGCAATTTTTACATCTAAATCAAAGATAATTGGACTTCTGAGTACATTTAAATTGTACTCTGGGAAAAGGGTCTAACTTAATGCATCATTTGCATTAACTATAAAAGACTGCGTTTTCATCCTGTAAAATTTACTGTGCTTAAAAAAGTATTTGGAAGTGCAAAACAGTTACTAAGTAATTTTAAAGACACGTAGACACCTTTTGCACAGAATCTTTTCAGCTATAAAAGACCATTAAATCAAATAGAAGTAAATCATTCTTCTAAATTCTTCATAGATAAAATATTAATTGTAATAGAGACTCCCAAAAATTACTTTCTTCCAACTTTTACTGAAGATCCTCAGTAACCAAAAAGACTGAAACAAAATCTATAATATTTTATTTGGTGTTTTTAGTAAGTTCATTAGTTAATCATATGCAGATGAGAAGTTAGTTCATACCACAAAGTACTTCAATTTCAGATTCTCTAATTCTAGTTTAAGAACTTAAATTGAGACATTCTTTATTGTTACTTATTGAAATTCATTGTGCTTCACAATTTAACATTCAGACAATGTATTTTAAGGATTTTTAGTCTTAATTTTACATATAAGAATATGAAAAGAAAAATGCTTATTAGCATTTCATCACTGGAAAAGAAAATCTGAACATTTTGTAACAAAATGTCACTTCAATGATTACACAGGAACATTCTAATAGGCAAAATAGTGTTTAAAACCTTCTTTGCTCATCTTTTACTGATACATGCAGTAAATATCAGATAGGCAATTCCATCAAAACAGACTAGCTTTGATTTTCACAGAATTAGAGCAAGGGTAAGATTGGAAGTCACCTCTGGAGATCTACCAATCCAATCCCATCCCATCCCATCCCACCCAATGCATTGCTCAAATCAGCATCACCTAGAGGAGTCTGCTGAACACTGCATACAGACGTATCCAGGATCTCTCAGGTGATAGTCAAAGTCTTTGAAGACTCCATAGCTTGTCTAGACGAACTTTCTGTGTCTGACCACCGCCACAGGAAAAAAAATAAAGTCTCACATTTACAGGGAATTTCCTGTATTGCAGCGTGTGCCCACTGCCTCTTTCGCACTCCCTGGAAACTGCTGAGGTCTGGCTCAGTCTTTTTTACACATAAATACACAACATGCTCAGATCACACCTCTGAGCTCTTTCATATCCAGACTGAGCAACCCCAGCTTGCTTTGCCTCTCCTCACGTGTCAGATGTTCTATCCCTCAATAACCTTCATGCCTTTTTGCCTTTAGTTCTTGTATGTTCTTCCCATAAAGGGGAGCCCAGAACTGGACCCAGAACCACAGATGTGTCTTATCAGGGTTGAGCAGAGAGGAACAGCCACCTCCTTTGAGCTGCTGGCAACACCCTTCTGAAATGCAGCCCAGACTGAATGGGATGTTGCTGGCTCACATTTCATTTGTTTTTCACCAGAATATCCGTTTTCTTTCCTGGGAAGCTGCTTTCCATCTGACCAGCCCTCCAGCCTAGATGGGTTAATAAAATTACTCCCCCACGTTTGTATAGGACATGGCATGAACTCTAGAACTTCATGAGATCTTTCTCGGCCCATTTCTCCAGCCTGTCAAAGGCACTGAATGACTGTGCAACCATCTGATCTATCAACCACTCCTCTCAGTTTTGTACCATCTGCAAAACTGCTTTGTTTCCTCACAGAAGACCAACATGACTTTTCAAAGGTAATCAAGAACAACCTCATGACAACTGGTCCCTCAGGACTTGGGGGAAAATATCATCAGATTGCATTAACCTGTATCACGCTCAGTTTGTCTGCACATTCCCATACCTGACTTTATTCCACCAAGTGTTGAATTTTCCTTCTCTAGATTTTCCTATTTGTCTCTGGGGCTTGGGATTGCTGAAAGTCAGGCCTAACAATTAAAGCCAAAGCAAAGAAAGCATTAAGTACCTCAGCCTTTTACAAGCCATTTGTCATCAGGTACCCTGTTCCAATTTTTCTTTTGCTGTGCACCTAAAGAAGCCTTTCTTGCTGCCCTTCACATATGCTCCTGGGCTTTTTCTTACCCAATCCTGTCCCTTCAAGCTCAACATGCACAACTACAATCCTTCCAGGTCAACTGCTCCTGCATCCACCTCTTGCATGCTTCCTTTTTATGTTTGTTTTCACCCTGTAGGTCTCCTGACAGTCTTGTCTAACTTGTTGATCATCAGCATGAGCCACTCCTGAGTTTGGAGGCATTGAGTAAGAATAGGAAGTACAAAGGATTGCTAGAGTTTTAAAGTCTGAAAGACTTTGAACTTCCATCTAGATTAAAAAAATACTGAAGTAGCTTATTGGACTCATTAGTATCACTTGCTAGGTCATTTACAATGGAGTGTAGAAAATATTGCTGTAATGTGCTACATTACATATAATACCCTTACACACAATGCAGTTTCTGAAGGACACTAAGTGAAGACTCCAACTCAAGAATCATGCTGCATGACACAAAGGTATTGAGCTCACTAAACATATTACAGCTATAAAACTCGATCTATAATTTTTGTATATCAGCACACAACTGAATTAAAAGTCTCTAAAACTTTCTACTAGACTAAATTCTTCCCTCTCTCCCCCACCCCAACATCAAGGTTGTTCAATCAGCATTACATTTATCTGTTTTCGAGAGATGTAGCAGTAAATACAACTTGGCAAGTATAAGATGGACTGTCTGAAACAGAGTAAAGCAAGACCAAGAAAGTGGAAGAAGCAGTAAAGAGATCTTGTGTTTAGAATTGTGCCTTTGACATGAAGAAGTAATATTTAGTTTTCACTGTCTTACATATTTTCTTAAATGACAAAAAGCCACAGTAAAACCAGCACACATCAAAACTGGTGCCTATGAAGGCACAAGAAACAGTCTCAAGTTTATTACTGAATCTTATGTAAGGTAACCACCTAACACTGGGATCTCTAAATGCAACAGCTGACTAGTCAACACAAAGCCATTCATATATCTATGTATCTATATATCTCCCCCACCTGAGGGGGATAAAAGGAAATAAATAATATAAAAGTAACAGAAAGAACAGAAAGCTCAAAGGAAGCTTCCCCTTAGGAGCTTCATCATTCTGTTGCAGAAGTGGGAGAAACTTAGCAGCTCCAGCCAGGCTTTCCTCTTCCCGTAGTCACACATCTCTATTGCACAGAAATCTCTCTGATAATGCCACTAGATTAAAATATGCCACTCACAATCTAGCATAAAACATTGCAAGTACTTTGCAACTCATGTGATTCAGTTGTCACTGGATGGTCACATCACCGCAGCAATACACCTAAAAATCTGTCACGTCAAATCCCAGTCATGCACAAGTGAAGAAGGACCTTTTAAAAAGTAATATTTTAATTACAAACAGGCAACAGAGAAAGAAAGATGCTTAAAAAAATACTAAAGAACAAGTCCTCTCTCTTAACATACACTAAGTTTGTATGTTCCATTTTCAGAAAAAACTTCAGCATCGTTAATATCCGTTGTATGGAGATAACCAATGCAACAATCTAAGAGCAATCTTTTACAGACAAAAGTTACAAAAATGTTTACTATTTTGATATTTTCAATGCAATATTGCTAACATTTTACTTCATACTCACTCCTGCAACATTCTGCCACAATGAATTGAGACGAAACATTGACAAACAATGAATTTTGACCTCTATAAAAAAAGACACTAAATGAATTTAATGTCATAAATCACACATATTTTCCGTGCAATTTGACTGTAAATAGCAAATAGGCAAAATATTACCAACAACCATTTCATACACATTAAAGAATTATTTCAGGTTTTTTTAGCTAGTACTGCTTACAAAAATATTTTGAATTATGTATTTGCACTTATTTCATAACAATAAGCAGCAAAATTGATTTAAGATATTAACTGGAAATCTATTCAATCAGATCTTCCCATTTTCAATAACTAATCTTGTGTGTCTGATATCTCCACTTAGCTGGAAAAACTAAGAAATCTACTCGATTCACCTGTAGGTGACACTGTTGTTCTTAGCCATACAACCAAAGAGCAACAGCATTCCCGCAGTCTGGAACAACGGTGTTTCTATACCACAAATCTTTTTTTGTTTGTTTGTTTTTATATTTGTACCCTAGTACTTTAAATTCCATTGTGTTGTGACTTAATTTCAGCCAACAACAGGGTCCCACACAGCCACTTGTGCAGTCCCCTCTGCTGGGATGGGGTAAAAGTGAGGGTTGAGATAAAGGGTTTAATAGGTAAAGCAAAATCTGTGCACACTGGGAATTCAGTCACCACTTCCCACTGGCAGTGGGTGATCAGGGGATCCATCATGCATAACAGTGACTTGGGAATACAAATGGTTCCTCCAAATGTCCCCCTTCCCTTCTCCAGCCCTAAGCCTTGTGGTTTGGGATATCCCTGTGGTCAGCTGGGATCAGCTGTGCCCCTTCCCAGTTCCCTGGGCACCCCCAGTCCCCTTGCTGGTGGGGTGGGGTAAGAGGCAGAAAAGGCCTTGACTCTCAAAGTGCTGCTCGGCAATAACAAAAACACCCTGTGTCATTTACAGTGTTCCCAGCAAAAATGCAAACCACAGCCCATACTAGCTGTTACAAAGAACATTAACTCTGTCTCAGCCAAAACCAGCACGAATTTTAATATCAAACCCCTTCAGAGACAGTGATTTATATAAGTGCATAAAGTACAGATATATTAAAACTGAATATGCTCTGATAAAGCCTAAAGTAATGAAAGAATGTGCCCACTGGAGAAGAAAAGGAGAAAAACAGGAATATATACTTCTAGCAAGGGCTATTCATCCAAATCGAGCATTCATATTTGTTCCTTTAAGTGCTGAAGTACAGTGCCAAATAGTTTATCTCTTATAGGGGGAAAAGAAAACCACTCAAAACTTCTGGTTTTAAAACAGTTTAAAAAAACTTCTAGTAGCCAAGTCAGGCATGAATATAATTATTTCCAATAAAAGGGAACACATTACCAAGAATGCAATTACAAAACAACCCACATTATATCCTTTAACTACAGGATACATAAACCAAATTTTTTCCTAAAGTTCAAAATGTCTGTAATTTTATCTGGCATTGTTTCATTTAGGTTTTTACTGCTAAACCAAAAATTAACTCCCACCTTTCCGCCCAAGCAAAATAAAGATTTTAGCCAAGTGAGTCATAGCAAAGAATGCCAGTCAATTACACACTTTATCATAGAATGAGACATTTGATTGCTAATCACGAAGTAGGTTAGTCAAAGCCTGAATTAATATTCTACAGATTATGCAATTACAACAAGCAAGCATGTTAGCAAAATAAACAACTATATCTATTTCAAAAGTAAATTATTTCAAATAAAATGTAAATGCATGTCTGAAGAGCAGTGATCCTAATTTCTGAAGCATAGAAGACTGATTTTAGTAAAATCTGTCATAAATACAGAAACTAATTTAGGTCACAGATAGCACCTTCAGTTCCTTATAAAGGACTACTATTTTTTATTCAAACTGCTACCGTTTGATGATGTATAAGTACTTTGCCCCACTGGCAAAATCTTAGCTGTCACAGGCACATATATTAATAGAAGAGTCATAAATCAGAAGGGCTTCCAACAACTTCACTAGGGGCCTGGAAGACTGAGGCCAAAAAAAAAAAGGAAGTACAGTGCTGAAAGCACAGAATGATAACATAAGCTTGAGAAAGCAAGGCAGTTGTTCCAGCAACAAAAACAACAGAAACAATGCAGACGACATTTCAACTAAGCAAAAAGCTTATTGACTGAACCCACTGGAAAAATATCCAGCAATCTCTTATACAAGCCAAACTTCATTTATTTCCTAATAGGTTTCATCATGAGAGACAATCAAGAATCCTACAGGCAATGTCGCAGCGTTTACTGCTTTTATTTCTGAGGGTTAAAGAGTTCAGTCGAACAATTAACATCACAGGCCAAAAGTTACCTCTCTACTGTTTAACATGAATATTTTTCACCTGCTTTACTATTTCCCCAAGTTGGTGTAAGGAAGTAAGAAAACTGGGAAAACCATAGCCTTCATAAAAGGGACACCCACAGAAAAACTCTCTTCTTGCCTTTAAAGGTCAGGAAATAACACTACAGTGCTAAAAAATTGAAAACTTGTTCCAGAGGTGAGCTAGATCTGCATATCAGCATTACATTAAAAATATTAAAAGCAAGACAGAAAAAAAAAGTAACAGTCTGTGGTGTGCCATCTAGACTCCTTGCCTCAAAGAGATCCTGGATAGTGGATTTATTAAACACAGTTTTCCCTGAAGATAGCATGATCAATGAAGCAGGTAGCAAAATTTCATTTTGCACACTATGAGAACTTCTGAAACAAAGGCAATTCATATGGAAACAACAGTGTGAAGTGGAGATGATTCTGCGACACAGAAATCCTACTGTATAAAAAAGATTTTGATCCTTCTTGACTCAGACCTCCACTTTAGCAAGGATTTCTGTTCTAAATATTTCAGTATATTTCTCTTATTTGAAAGGTAAGGCTTAACCTCATTTAGAGAAAGAAAGACTTCTTTTAGATTGTGCATAACTTTGAAAATTCAGAAGAAAGAAAGTTCTCTTTCAGCAAGGTTGTACTAAGGAATATTCAGGAAGTTCTCTCAGAGAGGCAAGTCCCTTCTTCTTTCTTTCTTTTAAATTAGATTTTGATATCTTCCTGTCCCAGTCCAAATTTTGATCAAAAGAAGATATTTTGCTATTGAAACCAAGGGTGTACATAGAATCCAGCACTACTTTACATTCTAGGCATACTGTAAGAGGAAATATTAACCAGGTTAAACTCTATTCTTGAAAAGAACAACTTGAAAAGCAGAGGATTTTTCAGTATCAGTGAGCTTTATAATCTCTGGATCACTTCTGAAGGCCACTTCATGAAAGTTTAACTCCTCATACCAAAAGAGATTTTTAGATTTTATTACATCTAACACATCCAAAGCACCATTTTGTTCCTGGAAGGAAATAGACTGGCATCTAAAGTCAACAGTAATACAAATGTTTGCAACAACTGCAAGTAAACAAACCAGTGGCATGCAATAGGAGATGAAGGCCACTTAGAGATGACTAGCATCAGAGTAAGTGCTTACAGGGATGGACAAAATATATTGGATAAGCAAAAAGGAGATTAGATAGGGACAAGAGACAAGAAAATAAAATAGTACTATCTTGCTTCAAAGACACTTTAGATTGTACATTCTATGCAAATTTTCAGTGTAAGTTCTTCATATAATTTTCACAAAATACTGCAGTAATACAAATGAGATAGCAATTGACAATAGCAACCTTAAAAAAAAAAGTGTACTACAGTAGTTTTCTGTTAAAATGCAGTACAATACAATATCCTGTGAATTACTGTTATGGGAGAAGAGCTGTCAATATTCTGAATTAAAAACATTCATAATTCTTTCTCACAAATTGAAGCCTTTTTGTATGAGTATGGTGATATGCATGGCAAGATGACATCATCTTTATTACTGTAAAGAATCACTATCTCATGTGCTTATTATATGAATAAGAAAAGTCACAGTATATGCATGTTCAGCCTCTAATAGTGGGCTTTGTATATTCATGAAGTGAGAAGCATATACATAGCAGAATATAATGCTCTGAAATTTAATAAAATGTACACAGGAAAAGTAGCAAGAATCAACCTCACTGTTTGCTTTTACTTAGAAGCATCTCTATACCCTATTAAAGTGCAGGAAATGAGAAACAAATGAGAAAAATAAAGCTGTAGATGTAACAGCAGGCACCTCAACTTTACAGCTCTTTTTTGCTTCCAATAGTTTTGGACTTGATTAGTTTTATATTGCAGTTAAGAACTTGAGAAAAAAGCATTATTCCATTTTATTAGTATCAGATTCCAACAGGGAATAAAGCCTTCATGACTTAATATCAGAGTCTATCAGCTGACAGAATCTATCAGAGTGATCATCCATACTACTCAGAGGTCCTGATGCCATTTGTCGCCCTCAAAACTACTTGCCCGATTCGGCTCTGATCCTTTGTGGTCTCTGCTTCACTTCTCACTTCTGTCTTGCCATCAAAAGTATAATTAATCAGCTAATCTTTGAGACGTCAAAATACATTCGGTCCTTCAGGCTATTTCCTCTCGTCAAGAAAAGCATTATATTTTCAGTAATCAGACAAATGTATTTGCCAATGCAAATGCAGCTTACACAAATTCCCTTTTCATTTATAACAGTACTGTTTACAAAGATACCACCAATACTGTTGTATTACTTATGCTCTTCAATAAGAATTGCCCTTTTGTTCTAAACTACTCTTATTTCAAGTATAAACAGCCAGGTAAAGTTAAATAGAAAAATAACCAGCTAATAAAATTTGCAATAAACTGAACAAAATTCACTTGGATTTTAAATACCGAAATTAAATTGTCAGTGAAAGCAGCAATTTAATTTCAAAAAAATTCCAAACTAAAACTAACTGAGCTAGAACTAACTGTGGAAGGTCAACCACTGCAGCTGGCAGAGGCCCACCCAACCAGTCTCCCTTCCTCTTACTTCCTGGACAGGGGAAGAAAATAAGATGGAAAAGCGCATGGGTCAAGATAAAAGACTGGGAGGTCATGTACCAGTTACTGTCATGGGCAAAACAGGCTTGTCTTGGAGAAAATGACTGCAAATTAAAAATAGAGTACAGTAGTGAGGAAACAAAGAGAAAACACAAAAACCTCTTCCTACTAGTCCCGCTTTTCCCCAGGCTCAACTTCACTGCTCATTCCCAAGTTCTCTGCCTCTCAGGGATGGGGGTTATAGTCAGTCCATAACATCATCTCAGACATTCCTTCTTCACACTTTTTCCCCACTCTGCTGTGGATTCCTACCACAGGATACACCTTCACAAACTGCTCCAACATGGGTCCTTTCCACAAGCACAATTCCTGCCAGGAGCCAGTTCCTGCATGAGCTCTCCATAGGCCACCTTTTCCTTTACTGCACCATTGACCTGTTGCAGTGTGGGGTCCTCCAAGGGCTGCAGTGTGGACATCAGCTCCACTGTGGCCTCTTCAACAGGCTGTGAGGGCATCTCCGCTCCAGCACCTAGAGCACCTCATCCCTTCCACCATGTGTGCCTGGATTCACATTTTTAAACTGCTCAACATGTTTGGCACTTGGCAAATTAAAGTGATACCTTTTCTAAATGTATGAAGGATCGTTTCTTAGCAAAATGTGAAGATAGTTTTCATCTAAACTGTGAGCAATGTTAAGAATCAACTCCGAAAGCAACATGACTTCAGTTTATACAGGTTAATGGGAAGAGAACAAATACGACAGCCAGCTGCCCATTTTCTAAATAACAGTGCAAGTCAGGTTTAGCAGGACTTTCTTCATTACCCAGACATGACAGCAAAAAATGTAAACTTTGAATTAGATTTCTTGAACGTCATGGAATTTTTTAAAGATCATAAAGAATGAAGGAGCGTTTTTTTTGTTTGTTTGCTTTTTTGTGTTTAGGTTTGTTTTAGTTGTTTTTTTTTTTTTAATGGGTGAATGCTCCTATAGTTTTCCCACTTCCTGCCTTCATTAAGGAGGAATGTTCAGCATTAGGTTGAAAGCAGACTAAGGTCAGATACAGCTTCTGATAACCTCCCCTTCTTTTATCAGACATGAGATTAATTTCTATCAAATCTGTGACAGAAAAAAGACAGTTACGTGGAGTCCAGCAGAAACCTAGCAGTTTTGGAGATGTCTGTTTCTGTGATGTCTTTCAGGCCCATGTTGACAGGTCCAGCCTTGCAGTTCAGTAAATGTGTACAACTCTTTCTGTGGGCCTTGAAGTACTTGAGTACTATGTAAACATTACAGAAAATCCAATAACATGTTTTAAATGAATAGCCTTGCTTTCTGTATAAATAATTTTTGATGAAGAATAACCATAACAAAAACAGAAATGCTTTTCTTTTAAGAAAAAATTGATATTCCTAAAGGGTTAAAAGAATATTCAATAGTTCAGAAGTGGCAGAATCAGGACTATTCATACAATTACAGTTTGATTCATCCTCTCATAATATTTATTTAAAAGATAGTAAATCTCCTTTTCCTGCTGTCTGAATCCCTTTAACTCCAACAACATGAGAATGAAGGAACAGAGACATGTAGAGATTTTTAGGCTGGAGAAATTAGCCTGCTTTCACAACTTGACCAGATTTGTTTCCAACTACCACGTAATTTTAGCAACACAGAAAGCACTTGTGATCTGGCCTTAACACTAACACACGTGTAGCAAGTAAGGCTCATGACAGTCTGACATGCCTCAAAGCAAAAGAAGAGATCTAAGACAAATAAAAGTAATTTCTCTTTGTAACTGCAGGTCTGAGGCACAAAAATGAAGCAAAAATATTACAGAAAACTCATTTCAACTTCAAAATGTCAGTCTCACTTATATGTACTTATTTGAATTAGAATGCAGGTTGTTGACAATGATTATACCAAAACACATCTAAAACAAAACTGCTGAGGTACAAGTCTAAGGGTGAGAAACATTCACACTAACTGAAGATGCAATAAAACATCCAAATAACTTTCCTTATATATATTACAGGATAATTTTCAAAAACTATTTTTAAAGTTTATAAAGGTGGAAGAAACTTTAATAAGCTTTTACTATGTTATGCCAAGGATCTTAACTTTGTTTCATGCTATATAGGCATAAAACATTAAAAAGATGTTCTTGCACATTTTTTGATGCCCACTAACTTTCTGTTAGGGCCAGAAGGCATTTCTGCACTCTGTAGGGGCTACCACTGTTTTGCACAAGGTAAGGTATGATGCCATTCATCCATCAGCTAACAACACACCATGCCCAGGGCAAGGCACTGCTTTCAGACCTGGTGATTACCTTATAAATCTATACTGCTCCAATTCCAGCTGTATCTTCCAAACTTTCAAAAGATAACTATAATTACATTGTATTTATTGCAAATGCAAGGTGAAACCTTCTATGTTTCTATGAAGGGAAATTGTCTCAGAGTTTTAACACACATCCCACACGTTAAACTTCTAACTGGCTTTCAATGCATAAGAGGTGGGGAGCAGGTTAGAAGATTGACTGAAGAGTCAATAAAATCTATTTTCATTTTTCTTTTTAAGGCAATTTCATTATTGGTAAAATCAGAAATAACATATTTTAAAAGCTTATGAAGTGTGTTGGAACCATAGTAATGTTAATGAATAGAAAATAATAGCATGGAGGTAAAACCGTATCATGTCTAATACCATAAGAGTATGGAGCAGCAAGAAACATGGCTACCTTCTGGATGAGTCAAAATGACAGCACAGAAAGCACAGAGTTATTGCTGGAAAAATGTACCATAGATCTTTTATTGGAATTTTTCAAAATTATTCAAAAACTTTTACTCCACCATAAAGGGAATGAAAATTTAAATTCTTCATTACCTTTTTTTGGCTAGTATTTATATCTTTAAAAATATTTGTAGAAAAAATAAGAGGTAGCTCCCACTGTACATTAAGGGTGCATTCCTGAGAAGGGAGACAGTTACCAATTTGTTAGATAAAGCTGTTTTTCCTCATCAGGATAAGCACAACAGCTACATGTAATAACTTGCAAAATACACATCTTTAAATATACACAGGCAAAGTATGAAGGATGAAGCAAGCAGAATGGAAAGGACGCAGAAAATTATCAGGATTGTCACTGAAGCACTACTTCTAACTAATACCTGACAATCACCTTGTTTTACATCTTTCACTGTGACTGATTTGATTCACCTGAGGACAAAAATAAAGATGGTGAAAACCCAGCTGCTCGGAAAACAGGCAGAAGACAACTGTCACAGGAGATAGATATCAGGCCTTCAGTTGCCTAGAAGTACCAGCTGAGATCTTTAGAAACAGTTACCCAGCCTGAAATACCAGCATCTACTTTGGTTGATGATCCTACTCTCTTTACCTTTTACTCTCCATATGATACATACTGTTCCTGTGTATATAAATTGTGTGCATGCATCTACCTGCTGTAGCATTGATTCCTACAGGAAAAACTGCTTTTCTGTTAAACAAAGGTACTTCATTACTTACACTACTGAAGGCTAGAAAACAGAGCAATGACTGGCAAAGCAAATCTGAAACTATAAATAAAGCAGCAACACCTATCAGAGTATCCCCTTCTGAGAAATGTATGCATTAGAGAAGCTGACAAGTAAAATGAAGTTTGGAATCAAGAATCAGTTTAATACAGGGTAAAAAATGGTGAAAGATACCTGCTTGGATGAAGTGGTTTTAAGTGCCTAGTTGAGCAAAGCAAGCTCACGAGTTTTCATAGAAAACAATATACATACAAAGCAATAAGCAAGACCCAGCACAATCAAGTGCTTTTCTCAGTTTATAACATGCTACATATTTGCTGTGCACTTTGTTATGCAGCAATAAAACATTGCACACTGTTGGGCTACAGAATCTTCAAGAAGAGTGGCAGCAATTACACTGGTAACTCTTGGATTGGCATCATCTCTCATCCTCACCTTCTACATTTCTGATTAATCATAAAACTGACCAGTTATGACAAACAAGAGAAAAAAAAAGTTATTTCACTGTCTCAGAATTATAGCCTCTATCTTTTTTTCCTTTTAACCTTCCCAATGTTTTGAAGACCAAAGACACAAAACCGACCAAAAGCAAAACTGAAATTAATCAACACTTTGACTATAGTTTCCTTGAAAATGTAGGAACTCAGTTTTGGGTCACTATAGTGGCTTCCAAATTTTGCCTGTTCTGGAGACCATTTCTCTTCCATCTCCGTTCTCCCCAAAGGTTTCAAAACTACAAGTACACTTCAGATTAGTGTTTCTACACTATGACATACGTAGAAAACTGTAGAAATCCCTTGAAGGTAAGTTTCGGGCAAAAAAAAAGGTCATTTCAAAGCAATGAGATGAGTCCATGGCAGGGGAAAAAAAAAAACTACCGACATCCTCACTTCTCTATTTCTTCTTGATTTTTATACTTCTGCTTTAGCCTCTTCATAACAGAATTAAGAATTGTGCTAGTAATGACATTCTGGACTGAAACAAAAGAACATGATGAAGCAGATAGTCTTCCTACACTGAAGTTACTAAGTAGTCTTCCTACACCGAAGTTACTAAGTTCCTCTAAGTTAATACTCTGTGTATATATAAATAAGTTCCCATTAGTAGAATAATAAATTTAAGCTTTGTAAACTATTTCTCATAGAAAGTTTTTAATAAAGCCTGAAATAATTTTTGTTTCTTTTGTTCCCTTACTTTTTTTTGCTGGATGTAAGCTGAGTACCAATAATGAAGTGAGATTGTAGGAATTATATTGCTAACTAGAAGAGCAAGTGTAAATAGCACTTTTCCATTCTACATTCATTCTGTTCATCCAGCTTTGTCCTTACATTCAGAGCAGGCTTTTCTACTGTCACTTTCAGTTTCAGCAGTGATTACACATTATCTCTCTCCATTAAAACCATGATCTACTTGATTATGTGCCCTAGCTGAAAAGTACTGTGAAAACAGGAAGCAATTTAAAATGGTAATTTGGTGTATCTAAATAATTTCAATTACTAAAAGTTCCTATCAAACTTTTTTTTTAATTTTGTAAACTCAGATTTTAGGTAGATGGCGTTGCAAAGTCACTCTGATAAAGCACCACTGATTTCACTGTCACTCATTAATATCAGTTTGTTATTTTTGGGTTACCATGGTATTGTGACTGTATCAATATGTATGCATGTGCATCTTCTAATTGTTATTCACAACTTCATACCAGATTACTACTGCAGTGGTCCTCCTCATTATTAATTACATACTGACATATATTCTTATGTGAAGGGTATTTCTCTCACTCCATTTAACATGAAAATGTTAAATACCTCAAAGCTAAGACTGCCAAAATATCACTCATCTGGATCAACAATTCCTACAAGTCACATTTATAAATGTTCATATTGATAATACAACCAGTTCTCTTTTCTGTTTCTTGGAGCAGGCAGAGGGGGAAAGGGAAATCACATGGAACTGTGAGGCAACAACAGGTGTAAAAGTATCTTCCAAGCTTTTGGAAAAATGGTATTTCACTGACACAAATAAGTATGACAAAAAGTATCTGCTAAAACAAAATAATCTCCATTTATGCAATCCTATTTAAAAGGCTAAACCCACAAATTGTATTCACTTCTGTGAATGTTCAAATGTTTAGCCTAGTAACATCTTATACTTTTTAAGGACAAATGAGGAACAGTAAGATCAGCTATTAACAGGAATCTACAGTTTTTGTTCGTTGTTTTGCTTTTTTTTAATAAAAAAAGAAGCAGGTGTTATTTTAACATATTTCCAACAATGTTGTTACAGCATTTCAGATTTATTTGGAACTCACCATTTGCAGACCAACCTTTAAACTTTTCAAAGATGCTTTTTACTGAAGAATTCTGAACTTATATCAGTATACATAATCACCGTAATTATAGATGAAGTAATAATGCTTCAGCTCAATACTGTTACAAGGAGTTTGAAGAGCAGTGTACCTATGAAAAGGTACAAATACACACAGAGAACAGTATTTTAAAAGATTAAGCATACCTGTGTTCGCAGAATTTCGCCTTTTGACAGTTGCATATCACCAGTCAACTCTTTCACAGTAATGCCAAGTGGTTCCAGACGCTTGCTGAAGTAATTTGTCATTTCGGCTGCCAAAGCCTTCATAGGAGCAACATACACAATCTGCACCAAAACAACACTCACTTGATAAATGAGCAAACCCCACAATGTCGTTTGTTTCATGGCAACCATTACAAACCACAATTTATTGTGAAATATGATGCCAGGCGCTTACAGTGAAAAATCTTAATAGTGATATATGAAAAGTAGTTATCTTTGTTGGATAAGTGTGCAGCTGTTTAAAGGACAATGGATTTTGTTTATACAGCCTCATCACTTTGAAAATTGGTTCTGCATGAAAGCTAAACACATTTTCATAGCTTTTTATTCACATAATAAGATTTTTAGAACACAAATAAGAATAGCTTTAACAATAATGAAGTAAATCAAAACTAGGCTTATCTTTAACTTGGAGAAGTCTAATATCTTTGAGAACTTCCTGATTTCATATTCCATGTGTAACATATAATAGATTTTACCTTACAAGTTAAAAAGCTGTTATTTGGTTCTTTTAACTCCTACCTTAAACTCATCCTTTTTGATAACACCATGCTGGACGTGCTGGCGAATCTCATGAAGGATTGTCAGCATGGCAATGTTAGTCTTCCCAGCTCCAGTGGGGGCACAGATCAGCATGTTCTCGTTTGTGTTGTAGGCAGTTTCAAAAACTATAGACTGGATTCGGTTTAGTCTTTTCATGCCTTTAAAAGCAAGTTGTCCAACCTGTTAAAACAAACAACACATCTCTTGGATTTTTCACAGATGTTTGTATCTATGCATATATGAACCATAAGAAAAAGAACACACGGAAACAAACCTTCAGATACCTGTTGTAATATATCTACTATTCCAAGGTTTTTTTAGTCTGAGGGTACCACTTCTACACAACCCTCAAATAGGGAATCAATAAAGAAAACAAATTATAGCACAGTAGCATCTGCTAAAATTAATCAAAATCTCTAGCCTCGTATTATTTCACCACCTATGTATTTTGAACTCAAGAGTGGGACCAAAATTAATATGCAGTAAAATATGGAACTATTAGTAATTAAACAGCATTAACAAGAAAAGAACAACATACACTTTAAAATCTAAGATGACAAACTGTGACTACTCTCTTGGAAGATGAGGCAGCAAAACAATGGAACTCAATAAAGTTCAATTTTGCAAACACAGGCACATAAATTCAGTAAAAACTTTCATTTCCTTCTGAGAAAATCTTCATCTTGCAATTGTTCATGTTCAGACCTTTCTTCAATTCACAACAAGCTGCAGTCACCAAAAGGAACATAAAACTTGTATGTGTAGTCCGAAACAAATTCAGAGAATGTTTTTTAAAAAAAAATTATAGTTGATACAGGAAATTATGCTTATTATAGTTGAATGCATTGTTAAATTTTATAAACTAAAAATCATCAATTACAGTAATACTTCGCACCTACTGGTCTCTCTGAAAAATTTTATTTTTACCAGGAAAGAACCACTGTACAGAGACAGTGGCAATTTCTGCATTTGAAGATTATAAAACCTTTGCAACTGAATAAAGCCCTTAAAATATAAAACTAATTTTCTAATAAACTCACTTTTTCTTAGTTACTTTTCACAGATGTTTAAAATAGACTGCAGAATATATAATTATTTTCTTTCTACATTTAATTACCTGCACTGCTCCTATTACAAAAAATGAAAAGTGTCTTACTAATATATTTGAGGATTGTAATTTTTGCTTTATTTGTAGGAAACAACAAAAATACAGCAAAGAACAGGCCTCAAAGAATCTTCTGAAGATCTCCTTTTCCATTATTCTGTGTGTTTTAGTTAATTTAAAGTGCTTTTCTACTGTAAAAGCCTCTCCAATACCAAATATTCTTCCCAATTCATTCCAATACTAAGCAAATTATTTGAGCAGGAGTTCTCCAAGTAATGGAAACTTAGGAATGAGGGATTCATCAGCTATTTACATCAAATACCTCACTTAATTTTGCAACAAACAGCACTGTCTTTCATTGTGCTGCAGCTTCCTTGTGATGATACAAATTACAAATTCAGATTAGTAAACCATTTTGACAAAAAATTAAAATTCTCTACCCTTAAATCTATAAGAATAGACCTACTATAGTTTTATTTTAGATGGCTTTGAACATGAAAAAACAACATCCACTGATATAGAAGTCAATGAAAATGCCATGCAATCAACACACTTCCTTTTGAAAAATGTAATTTTCAATTTAACAGTATCTTTGTCTTAGAGCTTCTGGATTGAAAACTTCCTATGCCCCATGGAAAAAGAACTATTCAAATCATGAAGTGGATTTGTATTTGTAGGATTGACAAATCTCAAATAAATCCAAATACCTATTTTAAACCATTGTCTTTGGTGAAGAAAACCGAAGAATCTAATGCAACTAATTCATGCACTTTTCATCAGGTTTCTTCAGTTTTCTACTGGCTAAATTTCAAGATTACAACAGTTTTCAGTGTCACTCTTCTTGCATAGTCTATTCCTCTTGCAACGCTACAGGAAGAAAACTTATTTCTTTTGCACTAAGATTTTATACATAATGTGTACCTGTGTGTCATCTTCGAAATTAATTTCATCTTGATGACCGAGACTCTTAAAAAGTATTAATGGTTTTCTTGGAGACCTGTAGAATATCTTGGTGCTATCAGAGTTCAATCAGCTATTTGTATGGCCTCCTTAGGCATTTTAGGTTTCTAACTTGCCTGTTATTTCATTTCGAGATTTCTTGACAGGTCTTTGCAATTGGTTATATTTTTCTTTTTCTCTCCCATTCCATTGAGCTGCTTTTAGAAGCTATTATAAACACTGCATAAAGCTCACACTGATGAACACCATTTATAGCATTTACAGCAAAGGATCTACAGAGAGAAACTCAAAAATAATTACAACTGGTAATTACAGAATTGAACTAATAAAACACTACATTACACAGTATTACATTATTTAAAGAAGCAGGTTTTAAACAATAGCAGAAACACTGCCGTCTAAATGAAGTCCAGCCTAAGTATCTTCAGAAATGGATGACAGGAATTTTTCAGAGTTACACAGTTGAATTTGTGTGGCTTTACACACACAGATCACCTTACAGTGGTGTGATTGTTAATACCCTCAAATATATCTTACATTTCCTTAAACTAGTGCCTGTAAAAATATGCCTTTCCAGCTTTTCTTTAAGCGTGCAGCATAAAACATCTTTTTCCTTTATATTTGGCAGAAATTACATATACTATAGGCCTAGGACACGCAATTGTAAGCAAAAACAAATACATATTTAGAAACATAAAAATAATTTCCTGTCTCTTTTCCTATCGGAAAATATTAACATCATGGATTAAGACTGACCTGATAAGCAGCAATAAAAACCCAGACATTTCAGAAAAATACAGAGGAAGCTGTATAGCAAGTTAAAAAAATTAACTTCAGCCTGCTTTCTGGAAAGATGCTAAGCCTATTGAAACAGGAAAATTAAGAGCAGAAGAAGGATTAACAAAAAAAAATCAACAAAAACCCAAAAACCCCCCAAAATATAAAAGCCTGGTTAAGAACCAGAAGTACTTCTTTATTTAATAATGGTATTCTGAATCAGAACCTAGTTTTTCACTCAACACACTAATTAATTTTCAAGCCAGCACTCACAAATCAATATACAACATTCAGAATCCCAAAACAGTCAATGAATAATCTTTGAAAGTTGACTCTGCAGGAGTATACCAAGTATACTCTGCAGGAGTATACCAAGGATTACATGAGAAAGGATATTTTTTTCCTCTGGAGATACTAAAGACATCTTCAAACCAACACCCCATTAATTGAAAAAATATTATCTTTCCTCTAAATTCCATTTTATTCCATGCAGTAAGTACAAGTGCATAATCAAAACCAGTAGTTTTGCCCTTATAATATAGTAAGGCAGCATACAGAAATGCAACAGTATGCACGGAAGTCCCTAGTTTGACAAGGTACTAGAAGATTTGGTTTTTTAAATTGTCATTTGCACATACTATTATTTTTAAAACGGAAAACAAGTTTTTCCCTCTGGCACATAAGCATCAGCCAAGTCTTCTACAGACCAACTCCTTTTCAAATAAACCACTGAAATCCCTTCTTGCTTAAAGGATTGGTAGCCACCGGATGGCAGGAAGTGTTTTTACTGCAAATGAATGAGATGCAATATTTTTAGCCTTCTATTCCACAGCTGATTTATCCCTAGAATTCGACACAAACCATAGGAAGTTTGAATAAAATACAATCTGAGTGTTCCTCTCAACTAACAGGATTTCAAGCCCAAGATGATGCCATTTTTACACAAGTATGAATCAATATGAAAAGCCACCGAGAAGCAACTCTTTCCACAAACCAGATGATACTCAAAGCAGCTGTGACATGAATGAATAAACCCCCTGATTTTACTTCAGTAAGCTTTCCAAATGTTTCCCATGGAATTTATTGTTACAACTAACGCATTTATGAATAAATGAGATTAGACTTAATCAAGATATTCTAAGTCAGGAATTTCCTCAGAAAGATATTTGTGTGTTGGCGCTCTGACAGCCACTTAAAAATAGGACAAATTTGTTTAAGTCATTAAAGTAATATATATGAACGAGTCCATACAGTTCAGTCTGAAGGCAAGCTTCAGCTCAGAAACACAACTGCTTCAGCAACACAGCAGTGGCAGTGTCTGCTCTAAATAGCACAGACCATCAGCACTTAAGACAGAGTTTTAGTCATGCAATTCACTACCAAGACCTTGTAGAAATGCTCTGTAATGATGACACGTTCTGTCATATTATAACAAAGTAATAAGATTACTACCCATTTTATCTTAGAGATGCCCATCTCTAAGATGGGTATCTCTATGATAAAATGAATTAGTGCATGAATTAGTTGCATTATCTTATTATACCCATTTATCTTAGAGATAATCCATTGCACCCATAAGCCAAGGCTGAGCTTTCAGCATTTTCCCTGCTTATTGGCTTCACTTTAATGTAGAACTATTTCATGCAAAGTATCTTATATATCTCAGGTGAAACAAATCCCATTCTGCAGTCAGCTGTTCTACTACACTTTCAGTCAAAAAGTTAATTGATCTAACTGGTAATAGTATGACTAATCCATGCTTTTTTACATAAACCCCATGAAAGTCAGGATACGAAGCTGTCATGTCCCTTGTTCTGACACATAAACAATCTCTAGGTCAACTCTCCCCTTTGCTGTCCTTTGGAATGTTGTTGGTTAAAACACATATCTATGCATATATACTCATATGCACACACAAACATATGTTTTTATATGTTTTTACACACACACATTTTAATAAATATTAGTAGTCCCCCCAACTTTCTAATTATGCATTTATACACTTAAAGCACTTTTGTGCCAGTGTAAATCCTATTTTGTTACTGAAGGTACACTCACAAATAAACAGAGATTATATCCAGGGATTTCCACAGCTTCCCTCTCCTGATGATACTTTTCATATTCTGCTACTTCCATAAAAAAGTCATAGCTCATGGGATTAAGGAACATAAATAAATAAAAATGTAACTATATAAATAGCATAGAAGTAAAATTATTTTTATATTATCTTAGGAGCACTATTTGAGAATGTCATTTCCTACCTGCCCCAAAGACTTAAATGTTGTCTTTCAAAGTGCGTATTTTAAGCAAAGGCTCATAACACGTAAAAGAAAAACTGCATGATGTTTGGATCTGCTCCATTTAGCACCAAATCATATCAGTGATATTTCATTGGACTTAGGGGAACAATTTTTGCAGGAACAACTAGCATACACAAAGATATGAAAATTATACAAGCGTACCAAATAGAGCTTACGACTGGCTTTGGGCCATAATCAGCATTACAATTTCTTCAAGTAAGTACAAACTATATCTCATCCAGAGTGTAGCACCTGAAGAGTTAAGTGCTATAAAAGCAGCTTGGAGTAAAACACCTTAGACAGATGCAAATTACAAAGGGCACCAGCAAACCAGCAGCTTATCTCAGCACCCTACCTGCTGCAAGTGACTAGCCTAGAAGTGAAAGCAATTCTTGCATGACATGGGCTATTTGGGTCACTATTAGCAGCAACCACAGATCAGAGAGTCGTATAACTTAGAAATCATCCAGTTCAGCCCCTCTGCTCAAAGCAGGATCATATATACCTATGCAGTTGTGTTCCAACTATCAACAAGGATGGAGGCTTCACCACCTTTCTCAGCAAGGTGTACCAGTATTTGACCACCTCACAGTTAAAAATTACTCTTCTATGTTCAGATGAAATTTCATGTGTCTTAATTTGTGCCCATTTCCTCTGGTGCTGCCACTGGGCACCACTGATGAGAGCCTGGCTCCCTCTTGGTTAATCATTCTCACATCGGGTATTTATACACACTTGTCAGATTCCCCCTGAGCCTCCTCTTCAGCTCTCTCACATTCTCCTCACACAAAAGATGCTCCAGTCCTTTAATTAAATTAAGAAGTCAGAAGAATTCCTAGAAGTGACAAATAACAAACCATAAGGGTAAAATTATACTCTGATGTCTTAGAACAGAGAATCACAGCCCATGTAAGACTTCTTTAAATATGTTCTTAATTGGAACTAAACATCATCTTTTAGAAAACTACAGAGGCTTTATTTTAAAATTATCACTATATTCACTGGTTAAGTACTTAATTAAGTATTTAAGTAGCAGCAACCATCAGAAACCAGGGAAATTTCCATACTTTCAAGTAATATTAGTATCCTTAAACTCAAATGAACACTGCAAAATTCTTCTGGATTTTGATGGAGTTCACTAGAGTAAAAGGAACTATCCTGAGAGGGAAAAAAAAGTGTATATTCAGTCTATATTAAAGGATCACCTCTGCTCAAAGTTACCACAGCACAAGAACTATGAAAATTATTATGATTTTGCTTTTTCTTTGGAATGCTGCCTCTAAATCATGATTAAACATTCCCTCTCCAGACCTTTTAGACTTTGCGTTTGCCAAACACTGAGAGTTTTACTGAATAACTCAATTCTCAGAAATGTCAAAATTCTGGACAGTTCATAACAGTGAGTGCTGTTCAAGAAACAAATTTCACTGAGGAAGATCCAGACCCCATCCAGAGAAGTCCAGAACAGTTCCATTAAAAAACAAACTGCAGCAAAATTTAGTAGTATAATATTTTCCTACCAACTATGGAAACATGGGGCCTCCTTGAAAAAAAGAGCCAGTGAAAACCAAAAAGAGTCAAGGAATAAAAAGCCTCTATCTCTGGTTTTATGTGTTTGTGGTTTTGTTTGGTTCGGTTTTTTGTTTTGTTGGGGTTTTTTTGTTTGTTTGTGGGGTTTTGTTGTTTGTTTTGTTTGTCATCCGTCCTGTCTTCCACACTCTTGAAGAAAGAAGAATGCTCTATTCAAAATCAAGAGGTTTTGGGGAAAATATTTACCTTCATATATGACAGCAAGCGTTTACATGCCTGAAGCAATTTCAACAAAAACCCTTGTAAGTCTACAGTTACATTGTCACCAACTTTATACATGAACTATTCTCTTGATGAGCCACACTATATAAACAACTGCAGCAGTCATATCTTTTCTACAGACTTCTGAATTATTCAAGCACTTACTCTTGTACTAAAAAGACAACATTGAGAAATCTTCTTGGGTTCGATGTATAGAATAAATCCAAAGAGATCTGCACGTATACACCCCAAATCAGTTTGAAGGAAATGACAGGACAGCACTATGGCACTATAAGGCTTTCACTGCTCAGAGTAAAAAAACTGAAACAGCTTGGGCAATCTCCTCCCCTCGCTGGGAGAACTGTGTTGTGTTCATCAACCTAGTTATAATATGACAAAAGATTATAGACAGAGTGATTATACCCTCTGGTGACTAGCTTTGAGGAAATGGATAACAAAGTATTTCAGACAGATTTTTCCAAAAAAGCAACTATTTCTACAGAAAATGTGCATAAGTTTTGGCATCCAAACAGACACACAGAGAGATTCTGATTTCAGTGACATTGCTGCAAACTCAAAAATATCCAATGTCAAGAGAATTATTCCAGATTATAGCAATGAAATGGAGATCAGCACACAGCCTCCTCTTGGAGCTTTCTGATGCCATTTGTGAATTACACACAAAAATTACCTTGAACTAATGCAGCTGAAGGAAAATTGGCAACAGTTGTGGCATTTTCTAACAACCTCAGAAGTTAAAATCTTATGAGGATAGAAGGATTTGGGTTTAATTTGATCACATTTCATCCATATTAAATGTAACCAAAAAACAGTTTTCTTCCTCATAAAATTAAAAAATATCTTAATGCTGTGCAAAACTAAAACTATGGAAGAGTGAAATACAAAAAATGTATACATTAAAAAATATTTAAAATCTACATTCAAAATATCTACAAAATTTTAAGAAACATTTTAGATATCCTTGCCTGTTATGTACTGACATCTTCACTATCTCCCTGACTTTTCTAGATGGAACAATGAGTAAGCTGATAATATTTATATGCTACAGTCAATTCCTCAGGTTTTGTTGGGGTTTTTTCCAATTCAGAGAACACTCTCATAATTTCTTATACTTAAATACAACTAAAAGAGACTCCTAGTTCTGTTGATGGCATACTGCTCTCATAATTTATTCCCTTGGGAAAACACCGTGCATCTGTAAGAGGGAAAAACCATCACTATTAGATGCACACAGACTCAAAAGCAACTACAATCAAAGACTTAATATAGAAATAACTTTCCTAGTTGTTCCATAATATAGACACCGCAAGGCAAAGGGAGAAACCCAACAAAAAATAAGGAAAGACAATAAGGGCATTGAGAAAGTAACTACATACATTCTGGCCATTGGTGAAAAAAAAGCTAGGCTACTAACATGGAACATAGAAACTGAAGTAGTTTTTTTATAACCAATATAAAATGGTTTCAGCTAACATTTCCCAAGTAAAGAGATTATGATATGTTATGAAACTACAAAAAAATTACTTTTTGAAATTGAATTCTTCTATTTAGGAACTAGCTGGAAGAATTTTGAAATAAGTGCATCATATCAAGAGAAAATTATTATTTTTCTTCCATATTCTTGTTGCAGTTTTAAAAGAATGTCACTACTAACTTAAAAAAAAATCTAAACAGGAAGTTGTGCTGAGGACGGCATACTGACCTCAAAAAAGGTGTGGCTACTCCAACTAGCCTGTAGAGATAACCGGAAAATGGAGAATACTGACAAAAACCAGCAGTTTTTGGCCAAACCTCAAATGTAGAGACAATAGGAAGAGACAATATATCAGACAAAAGGGATCAAAGTCCTAATTCTCTCATTCCAGACATACTTATGTGAATGACTGAGGTATGGATCAAGATAAAGACGAAAAAGTTTCTGAAGGACTGCATCCAGGCAAATTCAGCAATTCTCAGTAATTAATAATCTCAGTGTTAATGGAAGATTAATACACTGAAAATTACAGATTCACAAAACCTGAAATGCTGAGTAAGAAGCTACCTTGCAAACAGCACTACAGATTTAACAAAGCTTTCACAAGTACTGTAGGTTACACCTTAACCAGATTATTTTGTTTTCAAAGAATCACAGCAGCGTGAGCCAGGTTGGAAGGGACCACAGTAGGTCTGTGGTGTGGTCCAACCTCCCTGCTCAAGCAGGATCATCCAAGAGCACAGGGTGCAGGATTGTGTCCAGATGGTTCTTGAGTATTTCCAGCAAGGGACAATCCACAACCTCTCTGGACAACCTGTCCCAGTGCTCAGTCACCCCTACAGTAAAGAAGTTCTTCCTCGAATTCAGGGGGAACCTGTGCAACAATTTCTACCTGTTGCCTTTTGTCCTACTGATTGGCATCACCAAGCCAAGCCTGGCTCCATCATCTTGGCACCCTCCCTTCAGATACTGACAGACAGTGATGAGGTCTCCTCTCAGCTGTCTCTACAGTTTGCTGCTATAGTAGTTATTAATAGTTTTTTTCTCTTATGTAGTGAAATTATTGATGCAAAATTTGAGTGAGGTATTCATGTTTACCTTAGATGATGCATGTGACAACATGCTAAAAAGTCTCCATATAAGGAATACACACAGCAGGAAGACAGTCTCAAACTTAGAGGTCCAGAAGGACAAAGGTCCACAGGTGCCAAAAGCAAGTAGAAGTAGAATCAGGAACGCAGAAAATTATCTCCAACATAGTCTCAGATAACTCAGAGAAAAAAATGTCCATCCCTTTCAGATTCAGGGAACACAGGAGAGAAGAAGGAATATTTGCAAGTAAGTTTCCTTCTTTATATTACGTTTTATGATAAATAATTCCTATGAATGTCTATAATAAAATAATCTTCCTCTGTATTTTGTTTAGTGCAAATGAAAAGTTCTTAGTTCCCTTCTCCTTATTAATTTCCAACAAGCTTATATATGGCATATTTATTTATTTATTAATACAAAAACTAAAAATAACTCCAATCTTATTTGATGAAAGATTAGGTGGTAGAACAGAATTATGAAATAACTGCAAGATTAGGGGGTAGGATAATTTCAATTTTCAAATTAAAATTCAGAAAAATAATTTTTTTGTAAAAAGATACAAAACATACACACAAAATGTTTTCCACTTTAAGAGACTTTACATCATTTTTTGCTCCTTCTTTTTCTGTCGACTCAAACAATGGTCTTCTAAAAGTTTAAAAGTTTCACCATATTAGCATTTGTGTGATCTTGAGGTTAATGGAAACTGTAAGTCTGAGCTGAATAGCCCATCAGTTATAAAGGCAATCTTCCAGTCATATAACAAAACATTTTAAAAACATTTAAAATTATTTGGTGATTTCTAAGTGAATCCCTTGATGAATCATCTGAATCTCTTTTCTATCACTGAAAGATACAACCCGTTCCTACCTAAGATAAAAGATTAATTTCTTAAGGAGCATACAGAAATTTGTGCTAATTAAAGATAACATTAAAATCAGGCAAAATATAACCTGTCTAAAATATTTTGAGTGAAAGTTGATCTTTTAAATGTTGCAGCACTTTGGAATCAGCATATACCTCCCTTTGAAAATTCTCACTTTGAGATTACATTTCTTAAAAATTAAAACCAGTTTTGGTCTTTGGTATAAATTGAATGGGAATTTAAGATACTATCCTGTATTTCACTTTAAATGAAGACCTAATACTCCTAAGAATGAAAGTCTGCCTTTGGGGATACTATCAAAGTAAAGCAGACTACTGCATTCTTCCACACTCATACTATGAAATTCCACTGAGAAGTAGTTATTCCCTAAACAGGATGCAGCAGAAGCACATTATTCATTCTCCAGCCTTAATTACCAAAACAACTACAACTACTTTGAGTTGTTTTAATTAAAAATTTTACAGATTTCTGCATGTGCTTTACACTAATGTCCATATTCATGTAACTGACATATTTGTGCCCCCCTAAAGAATGAAAAATTAACACTTAAAAAGTTGCTTTCTCAATTTAAATATTTCACTTGTTATGATCATTTAATGAGAAAAAAAAAATAACAGCTGCAAAGTCACCAGGCAGACATAACTGGATTTCAAATATTACAGTGATTAAGTACAAGAGGAAAAGAATGCTGTGAACCAAAAATCTGCATTTCTTTTGAGCTACATGCAGCTGCACTGTGTAAGAACATGTCTACCTGAAATGCTTCTTGGATTTTTACTGGTCATTGGGTTTACTCTACAAAATTCAATACATGAAATCACCCAAATTACAGTCTGTTGAATTTCATAAATTGGAACATAAATATTATCTTCCTTGAAAGCAAGGAACTCTGTCCTTAAGAGCAGAGTAACAACATTTCATATTACTGTACGGTTTTGAAGTACAGATCTCTTTCAGTATTTTATTTTTAAATGACCCTTAATTAATTCAATACTATTTTATGCATGCAAAGGCATTAGTTCTAAATGTTCCTGTAGAAGTGAATATTTTATCTGTTAATGTAGAAGGCACTTCAGGATAATGTTTTCAAACTATTTACTTTAGCTTATGTTAACACGACAAACTATTTCTTCCTACAAAACCTAACAAAGACCAGAAAAACTATCAGAATGCTTTGGAAGGTAATTATAACTGAAATTAGTAATAATTTTAACACATCAAGTAAAAATGAAAGAATGGCAAACAAGAATATTCCCAGAAGATTAACTATTGCTGTCATAATCTTTCTACAGCTCAATTTTCTTCTCTATTTCACTTAAATTCATACTTCTGCTACCCTAGATGACAGCCCTGTTTTACAGTATAGCTATTACAAGACTTTTTTCCTAACTATAGAAGACTTTCTCCTAACTTTCCTAACTAAGAATAGTTAGTATTTTCTCCTACAAAAACACAGCCATTTTGTTTTCCTGAATCACAGCTAAACTAGCAGCATTCACAGTAGTTTTCCTACCACAGGAAAATTAAATAGGTGAGGGATGCTCACCTTGTGTGATAGGGTCACCAACATGTGGGAGCAATCAAAGTTGAAATACAAAAAGACAAAAAGTACAACAGTTTTAAAAGCCAGTTGGCAAATTTGTCTAATTACTTCTGATTGTAAAACTTATTTTTGTTTGTGCATTAACATCAACAGTGAATGAAATATGCTACAACAAAAAAAGGGAACGTATACTCTGACAAACCCCCGAAGACACATCTCTCTAACTAAACCAAACAAAAACTAAAAACTTCCTCTTTGGTAGCATAATCTCCTTCTGGCTGCATCCTTTAGTAGCACACTACACACAGCGTAGATGAGAACTTCTGGCTGCCAAATCTGATTTTGCATTTTATTAAAAGAAGAACTTAAACTAGTTACAAGAATGAGAAAGTCGCTCATAAGGGGTGCTCTTCTGCACAAAAAAAAAAAGCCTAACTTTTTTCTTTCTTTAAGTATTCAGAACCAGTTTTATTGGATGAATCTTTACACAAATTAAAATCCTGACAGGTAAAAGCAGATACTTTGCTAGATTACTTCTAGGTACAGGCAGATGCATCTACTCCCACAGTGGCTCAGCAGGTGTTTTCCAGCAGCTGGTGCCCTTTACTGGTTTGTCTTTGCAAGTGTTCCCATCAGATTTTCAACTATTTCAGAGGCAGCACTACACAATATACACACACTTGGCAGCTGTGTGGGAAATGAAACAGGCTTAACATTTTATTCAAATCAGATGCAGTCAATTTTATCTCATGTTAATATTAAAAAGTCCATTTCCTTATTCATATTTACTACTTGCATGAAAAGGAGCAACCTAAACAACTATTGTTGTTTGTAACTCTTACAAGACAGTATCTACTAAATATTTTAAAGCGATTTTTGCTTACTGTATTACACACAGCCATGCTAAAGAACAGACTAAAAGAAATGAAATTCTCTATATTCACCAATACAGATGTCCCTATTAGACTCTGACCCATATTACCAATTAATTGCTCTTGTATTTGAAATTCTCTGCCCAAGAAGAGATAACTCAAGATTTTACAGAACTCTTTTCAAAAAAAAATAAGGTTGCACATGGAATAAAAAAGTCTCTCTAAATGAGAAGATCTGTTAAAATTTCAATTACAACCTCACTAATGAAAGGACATTTGAAAACATCATTTTTTATTCACTTTTCACAAGAAAAAGGGTTTTTTCTTGCTTTACATAAACTTACTAGTGGGTTTTGCCTGCTGTCATTAATATCAAGCCCTTGAAAATAAAAATATACATAAAAACACAGCATAGACTGATACAACAAGGAACATATTTACCAGTTTTTCATAGCATCTTTGCCCTTCTCAACACCTCCAGTGTCTTAAATGTGGTTTGTTCATGAAACAACATCAAACTCACAAGATGCTAAAAGGCGTTAACAAGAGGTTATATACTCTTATTATGACTACAAAAATAAATAAGCTAACACCAAAAAAAAAAAAAGAATCAAAATCTATAATGTATTTGTTGGGACAAAAGGCTTCAAACTGGAAGATTTGACAAGGATGTAACAGTTTCATTCAAAGTGACCTTGCAGCTGGGACTGCTAGGAATGTTGGTGGGGGAAAACTCTATTTATTATGCCTAGTGTTGTTCATCCTCTGCCTGTTTTGAAAAGTATTCTGAGAAGATTCCTGTGTTAACACATTCTCAGAGAGATACTAGAGCCTCCTGCTGAGACAGAGATCATAAAGGCACAACCTTGTGATACACTGAAATGTGCGACACCCTGTGATATATTGGCCCTTGGTAGAGGGGCTGCCACCTCCCCTTCCCCCTGTGTCCACTAGGATAAGCTAAGCCTAAGGGAGTCTGTATTCCTGTGTGGCTCTGCCTGCGGGGATGAATTAAGTCTAAGGGTGCTTGTGTCTCTGCATGTTGCAGCAGCCCTCTTGTTAGAGGGTAGAAATGAGCAGAGACATAGACTTAACACAGCATGAAAAGGGTCCTGGTTTATTTTTCTTCACAGCTCAGCCATCCTGACTCCAACTATTCACTGACCCTGGCTCCAGCAAGCTCCTGCTGTAGGCTTCCCATGCAGCCTCTGACTGCTAGGATAAAAAAAAAGTTTATTTCCTGCTAAACTATGCCTGCATGTATTAGTTTGCAGACTCTGACTGCAGGCTTTTACCTGGCTAGACTGTGACTGCAGGTTCCCTTTTATCACACTTACCCTTATTGGCTATAGCTGTGACTCATCAGGGGTGAGGCTGTATTGGGTAATTAACACAGCTGTTACTTATCAGGGGCAAGGTCACCTGTATACCCTTCTACTGCATCTGCATGTGTCTGCCACCCAGCCTTGCTGGCAAGGTAACAAAATAAATCTACTCTTTGCATGGCAGCTGTGGTTTGGTGGTCACCTGTATGTGTCAATTCACACAGTATTATACAATCGACTAGATCCTAACAAGCACCTGGCAAACGATTTTTAAAGAAAAAAGATAAATGCCTTGGTAATCTTAAAAGGATTAAAAGCACAAGACTACAAAAGGTCTTGAACTAAACTGCACATGACACTAGGACAAATGCAAGTGAAAGAACAAATGATCAAATCATATTTTAAGCACTCCATTTTAAGAGACTATAAGGTAGGTAAGGGCATTATGTTACAGCTGAAAAGCAAGGAGAAGCCTATTGGCCAAAAAGAAAAGATAGTCTTTCATTGAAAAGTTCTCTTAAACATTTGTGTAGATGAGCTAAGACTGCACATGGTGCAAAGGAAACATTCATTCATCTGATTCCAAAAGGATCCAACTTGCCCACTGTCAAACCAAAGCAAATAAATCTGCTGTCAGTCTACCAAAAGATGGGTTTACGGCACAGGTAGAGAGAGCACACTGTTTTGTAACAGAAAACAGTTGCACTGCTAGCTGCTATGCTGGTTGCTTTTTTAAATCAGAGACATACTGTACAATCTGGAAAGACTTGCGGGTGCAAGTGGTTATCTATCAATTTCTCCAGTAATCCTGGTAAACCAAAATGATAAGAAAATATGTAATGTGACCATTCTTATGGGACAATAGTAAAAGCCTGTTTTAATTATACTTTTCTGGTGAAAATCCTCCCAATTTGTATAAATATAGTCTGTTTTTAAATGGTCACATTACAGTGATTTGATCCACATCATCATACCAAAAATAAAAGTCTTATCATATAAATAGGCCAAGGAGCCAAGGAGGATGTAGTTTAAGCAAATACAGGCTTACATCTGATCAATTATATAATGCTTACCTCCAAAACTCATGTGAGATGTGACGTATTTGCTTCCTTTACCTTCATTGCTCCCTATCCCAAAGGACGTGAACTGTTTATTACTTCTACAATGGTGGATAGACACATATTGTCCCAGTAAGTGCAGGCTGCTGCTCAGTGAAAGCAGTCTTTTGCTTTTCATAGAATCTGAAGATCATGCTTCAGTTCTCATCTACCTCCAATTATTCATCATTCCCTATTTTTTTGCATCCTACATACATCTCTTATAAAGACAGAGATTGGCTTGACTATCTTCTTTGCATACAGATCTTTCTTAAAAATAAAATAGTAGAAATCTGGCAAGCTGAGGGAGGCAAAGAGAAAGATATAAAAAACAGTGGTCTATTAAAAAGACTCTGTTACTTTAGTAATCAACTCTGCATTAATGGGAAATATATATATACACATATCCCATATACGTGTTGTACATATGTATTTTACATATATAGGCATAGTTTATAAAGGTATTTTTAACTATCTAAAATGCATAAATTACTGTCTTTTTTAGGTTTATGATAATGTTAGACTAAGAATGGATGACAGACCCCAGAGAAGTCATACCTGCCAAACACAGAGATGCTTCAGAGAAAATAGTTTCAATTTCTTATTCTGCATTAAGAAAGAGGTCCTCTCAAAGAGAGTAATAGTATCAAGCGTCTTTTTGGTGAGTCAAAAATCACAGTTTTCAAATTCTAAAGGTAAACCACAATCCTTACTGAAAAGTACTACTGGATTTCAAAGTATTATTTGAAAACAATAATTATAAAAATATAAGGCTATTCCATTTATTTTTGTCTTTTACTATCACTACTTTAAAAGAGAAAATCTTTATGCTCAGTCCAGATCTTTTGAGATAGTTCACTCTTTTCTCTCCTGCTTCAGCATTAGCTTGAGCTCTTATTCTGATATTCTAGGAAACCTGCTTTATATATTTTGATACAGACTTCAGATACGCAAAAACACTCTCCCTATTAGGAGAAAGTAGATATAATAGATAGTAGATATAATAATCTCAGATTATTGGGCAAAATTATCCATCTTTAAAGTATTTCTTAATCATATATTTATTCCTTTATATCTTTCTATTTCATTACTAATCTTCTCCATTGGTGTTTTCAACTTGTCAAACTCCTGGTTATTGGAGAGTGGTCATAACTGCTGATCCTCCCAAGCTGTGCTCCTAAGAACTCTGCCTCACAGGAGCTGACATCCACTTGCCATGTTAAATCAAGGAACCCAAACTTTCACATTTCATTATGCAATTAATTCAAAGTTGTACTACAACATTCATAAAGCCTTGCTATCCCTGCAATGTACTTGTACTTCAAGTACTATATCAAATCTATGTGACATGACTATATAAGGTATCTTTTTCTCTAAACTATTTAAATACTTTTTTTTGTTTTAAAGGTGTTACACAAAATAAATAAGGCTATCAATCTGGCACGCATTAAAATCAGTGATCCTACTGAACAAGAAATGCCATATTAATGGCAAAGCCATATTAGAATAGTAGAAAGGTTTTATGAATACAGAACATTGTTATAGTATCATTTCTAGTATTAAAGGCTATATCAATAAAGAAACACTTTTTTTTCAAAGTACTTTTTGATTTATCATAATGGGAAGATGTCCTCCATTGCTGAAAGAAAACAGAACTTAGCATTCAGGAAATCATATAGTCACATCTATCTGCAGTGAAAGCTGCAGTCAAGTGAGGTACATGTTTAAAAATACTACATTCAATGAATTATATTCAAGCACAGCAAGTGTCTTTCAAAGGTGAATTAGTAGCCAGCCACAGAGCACGTTTACATTTCTACAATGTGAGATTACAGGTAAATTTTAAAATCAGAATACCACTTTACAGCTCACACATCATAGCAACAGATCTTTTTGATGAAGAGTTAGTAAATTATTTCTGCTAAGAAACAGGATTGTCTTAATGGAAAATATGATAATTTTATACAAGACGGACAATGAACTTCTGGTTTGGCATGAAGCACATATTTTTGCTGGCTTTTAGCCAAAACAATATTATTTATTCCTAGAATTTTAATGAAACAATGCCTAAAAGCTTCATTTAATGGTAAGTGAAATAATCAAACAATTTGATGCAGAAATTTTGCATATAGCATCTAGAAATCTAAAATCATTATAAGATACAATTGATTTAACATTGAAGAAAATTAAGCCTGAACCTGTAGGCTTTTTTATCACCAGTGTAGAATCTTAACTCCAATATTTTCGTTCACCTGGTATTGCACATATTCAACCTTCTTTAAAACCCCCCCAGAAATACAAAGACAGACTGCAAACCCTAATATTCACACCAGCCATTAAAGCAATTGCACCATGACCTACATGGTTTTCCTTTTCTTAAATTGGGACTAACGATTACAGAACTTGTAGACTCTCCTCAGAGCAATTTCTGAGCATAATTCATTGGATAAATGGCAAGATTTCAACAAAAAGGAATGTTTTTTTATAAATTATTCCATACGGTTCAACTATCAATTGCTGTTTGGAAAATATGCAACTGAAATATGCACTAAGATCAACTTTAGAATTAATGATCCAATATTCTGGATGTGAAAAATGTAATTTATCCAAAAACATGTATACTTCTATTCAGTAGACTTACCTTGTACAATTCCAAAAACAAGAAAACATTACAGGAAAAGAGAGAATATTGATTTTGCAATAATTCCTTCACATAGTGCAGAGAGCAAAAAAATACCTTTCCTATTTAGATCATTAAGTAGTGCTAGTAAAAGGAAATGAAAATAACATGAAAAAAATAAATAAATCCTACCCTGAACACCCACTTTAGGTAAAAAGCTGAAGTAATTTTTCACCATCAGCAATTTTTTAGATAAAACCTGTTTTCACAATCTTGAAGAGTAACTTTCCCTGGCCTGAGTTTATGACTTTAAAGGTACATTTATTTGGCAAAAAGCCTAGCACAAAACTACCTTTATAGTAAACACAAAAAATATATTTCACTAATGGTCGAGCTGCATGTCAACTGAGCAAAGATAATAAAGCTAAGCTTGTGCTTTCCCATTTTTTTTAATTCTCATTATTGAAACAACCTAGCTGGCACATCACTTGTACAGACAGTAGAACCATAATACTTCAGATTGAACTGGAGTGACCAATCAGCCATTCTGAATCACCTGTGCTTGAACTGTGGTAAAACCTCAGTTCTCTGAGAAATAATAAATGTCAAGAAAAATAGGTATCTACAAAGGAGGCTGGGGGTGGGATTTGTTGCCTTTCTGTTAAGGTAAGACGCCTTTGCAACTCCTTCCATGGGACACAGTGCACCCCTCTACCTCTGAACACCAGCAACATTCTCGAGCAGCAGCACAGCTCCCTCCGTGCCACCAGCTCCTGCTCCCAACTTTCCAACAGGTAGAAAACAAAACAATGTGAGATGACACAGGTGGAGTGAGATTGTTGGAGGAGGTGACACTGCAGTTCAGATCATAATGGAGAAAGGTAGGAGACAAAGCTGAAAAAGGAACAACACAGAAAGCAGGAGAGTGCTGAAGCCAGCTGTTTATGATGTGCTATGGAATGTTTTTATGGCTGCTAAATTGTGCAAGGTTGGTCACTCCTGATCTCATATTTGCAGTGCATAATGGGATTATGTAGAAATGGTAGCTATAAAAATTTGGACCTTTGTCAGCTCATGTGAGTTTCATCTTAGCACCTGTGTTCTTTCAGGCAGTGATTTCGCTAATCATGAAGTCATAAACTTTTCAGGAAAGCTCTGACCCTTTGAAAGGAGGTCCTAACTAAACTAAGTACTTACTTTGAAAATACCAGCCATAAGATTTCAGATAATATAGTACTAAAACAAGTGTTATTTTTTTCACTCTGGAGTGCAGCGGCAGATGTATCCTGGCTACACTGCCAACCAATCCTATAAAAAACAACCCTGTGTTAATATCTGTCCTGGCATTGCTGATGCCTTTGGTGTTGGTATTCAGAATTTTTGCCATTTTGCCTTATACTTCCACATTAGAAACTATCAAAAAAGGAAGCATATACACATTTAAAATGTGGTTAATGTGTGGTTTGTTAGAATTAGTGTCTATAGGAATGCATTACTGTCATCTCTTCTCAACCTGCATTTACAGGAAATAAGAAAATCTAAATCTTTACTAATATTTTAATAATTTAAAATACAAGATTACATCGAACTTATATGATGTAGAGCTTTAACTTCTGGCTAACAATTCAAAATATAAATGAACTCCTTATGAACTCAGTTCTGACCTTAGGAGTTTTGAAGATGAAATGCAATGGTGTATTCTGCAGTAAATGTTACACAAATACTCTCCCCAAACTGCTGACAATGAGACCAAAATCACACAGCTCATGAGAAACAGATAGAGTTCTGAAAATAATTTTTGTGTAAATGAAAACATACAGACTAAAAAGAAGAAGAATATTTACAATTTTTAATACTACCAGGATTTCCCCAGAGAATAGCAATTGCTTGTAAAGCTCATTATATAATACTCAAAACCCCAGCCACAATAAATGGCTTGGTTGTTCTGTGCCTTTTTTCCCCTGTGGATTATGGGTTGCAGGTATATTGACTTGTTAAACAAGCTGAGTACCTTTATGTCTAGACTAAATGTCTTACATCAAAACCCTACCACTAATGGCACCTCATAATAGTCAACAGCAACAGAACTGTCAACTTCCTCATGATGCCTTTAGAAGTTCCTAGTTATGAAATATCTAGTTATATTTACTGTCATCTCTACTCCTTCCCCACCTACTCATATTTTAGATAATCCTGCAAACATAACCATGCAGAAATACAGTAGAGCTATTTTATGAACACCTATACATGCTAAGGAAACACCTGAAAACCATTTTTTTTCTGCTTTTGCTTACACTGGTTAATCAAAAATTAAACATATTGACAGAAAATCTTCATGCTCTCTAAACTGACTCCAGTTAATTGGCAAAAATTCGTACCACCAACCAAGGTGTTTCTGAGCTTTGAGATTTAAAACAAACATGCAGAGAAAACAACAACAAAAAAAGAATTTTGCCCTAACAAAGATACATCTTGACAAAGTATGTCTTAACTTATGCATTGACAATTCCAGCCTCTTTCAGCTCCTTGAAAAAAAAATTCTATTAAACAAATTTCAAATCTGTGAGTCTCATTATTGAAATCAAGAAGCTGAGAAGTCCTGCAGCTGGACAAGCTTCATAAATTTGTCATCTCTTGTCACAATACTAAACTTGGGGGCAGGAATTACATGCACGTTCAAACAATCACAACTGCGTTTGTTGTTGACACTTCTGTTTGATCTCATGTAATAAGAATCATATCAAAAAGTAAAGTTCTGAAGAAGATGGTTTCTCTTTCAAAATTTCACTGTAAAACTGAAAAGCAGACCTCGATGATACACAAACTACAAAAATAATTACTTATTAAATTTGTATAATTGATGCATTTTTTAACATTTATTTAAATATTATATCTGCAAAAATCTGCAAACTATTCATTTTAGATAGGTATTTTTCTATCTGAACTATATTTTTTCTGAAACCATGTACTACCTTTTGAAATATTGGTACTTCTTGCAAAAAGTTTACAGATTAGTAGGTAGTATTTAGCTTAGGATAAAGACATTTTATTGCAAAGAGATGTCATGCTGAATATTGTCATATAAAATGACAATAGCTGCAGTGGCTGTATTTTTCGGTCTGGTTAAGGGCTGTCAGTCAATTCATAAGCACAATATTAGGTACTGTCACCTAAGCAGAAAAGAACAGATTCAGATTCTAAAACTGTCTTCTGTTTTGAAAGAGTTAAATCTTTACATAAGACAGTCTCTACTCAGAATCCCAATAAAGTGCTCTGCCTATATTCTCATTTCCTGCTTTCCTTGAGAAAAAGGTGGAAAATATGTATCCATGTTATATGCTACAGAACTAAGAGACATGAAACCTTCTCTGTGCACAAAGCTTGCTTTTTATGTCTCTGTTCAAATCAATACCAAATCTTCCACTTTTCAATAGACTTGACATATACAACGAGGAGTAAAAAGGTACCTGTGATGGTGTACTGCCAAGTTCTAGACTGTAAATAACTAACAAAAAATTTAGTTCCCTTACCTCAGCTTTTTCACCATTTTAAATCACTAAAAGTTGAAATCTTAACATTTGTTTTACCCACATTTTTCCTCTCTGCTCCTTACTTTCTATCATCAAAGCACATTTGGAGATGACTTTGCAGCCCGTACAGTCTGTAACACCATATTCAACACCCCTGAACTGCATCAGACACTAAGAATGGTGCAGAATAGTGCTGTGCAGTCAGAAGCCAACCTGGACAGGGCAAGGTACAGAAGCTCAGGCTCACTTTCTCCTGTGATCTTCAGAAGAGAACAGAACAGAATCACTGTAATACTTTCATTTCAGTGATTCAGATCACAACTCAAAACCATAAATAACTGAAAATGTAATGCCAAAGGATTTAAGAACTGCAACTCATGAACAAGTAGTTCAGATCCGAAATTCCTTGAATCTGAGTCAACATGAAAGGGATTATATCACTTAAGTATGTTCCCCAATAAATATTCTTCAAATAAGTAGTGAAGAAATTAACTGTCTGCATTTACTTATCACATACCACTGGAAAAACTGGCAATACTTCCAGTTAAATTCTGGTAATACAAAATAAAAACTAATTTAATATCTTTGAAATGGTATACTCACCTCATCTAAGTCTTTAATATAAACAATTTTCTCCTCAATACCAATAGGCATTGGTTCACTATGGGGAATCTTCACCTCTTCATACATTTTATTGTTTTCTCGCTGAACTGACTCTGGTAAGAACACCTAAAAATGTATTACAGTAAAATTAATTAAAAGTATGAAAACAGAAAGTGTCATTATGTATAACTCACTTTGAACCATGCTTTATCACTTTCCTTCAAAAAATGAATCCTAACCAAAAGCAAATCTCACTCATTCATTTTATAGTTAGCACTGAACCCCTCAAATGGAAAAGAATCAGTTTTACTACTCAGAAAATAGTCCCAAAACCCCAAAAAAGATAACTCTGTTTTATTAAATTTCAGAATCCATTAGGTCTAGAATTTCATAAAGCATTTATTTTGTTAAAGTCAATTCAAAGGTATCCAGAAGACAGAAAAATATTATCTTAAGAATTTAAATGACCCCAGAAATAAAAGCAAATACATCAGTTGGAAATGAGATTATTTCTTCCAGAGTCAAAATAAAAATAGAATATATCAAAGTGTTTAAAACCCTCTGAAAAGAAGCACTGCTTCATACATGGGATTCTGGGAACCATGCTGCAAATTTCTCATTAGGAAAGACTTACTCTTCCAGAAGGGTCATGCACCAACATACCTTTGCACCCCCAATGAATGCCGATGTTCTCATAGCTTCAGCTCGGGAATCATAGACATGTGGATAACGAATTTGTTCAATGCTCCTCTCTCTCTGTCTACTTAGGACTGGCATACTTCGAGCATTCAGAAGTGCTAGTTCTCTGTGAGCAGAAAAATACCTGCAGTAATTCTGCCCATTCCAGGCTCCCATCACAAAAACTGAGCATGGTATATTAAAGTCAGAGCAGGAAATTAAAATTTAAAAAAATTTACCGTGTTATTCTATGGCACTAGTTAGACCAAAACCTTAAAACACATGTTTTAGATAAAATTCAGAAGGGCAATCCAATAAGTGCAAGGCTTTCCTGAAAGCAGTTTTGACTATTTTTAAGCAACACAGCAACATGATTTCACAGTTAGATACCAGTCTCACTATATTTTTCTCAATACAAAATACAATAGCTTATTTGCTCCTTATCCTCTCCCTCCTCTACTCCTCCCACTACCTTCTAGCTGACAACTTGGAAAATAGTACCCATTAATCTTGAGAGAGAAAAAGAAAGATAGTTCTGATAGATTTAGTATAGACTTCATAAATCCTAAGCAAGTAGTGTGCATACAGGAGCTAAGAAAGATAGCCTACCCCACTAATCTGAAATTCCAGCCCACACAGATGAGATCAAGAAGATTCTCATTAAGCGAATCACTGCTTTCTTTCCTGAAAAGTAGGTTTTCATATTAAAAAAAAATTCTACGCTTGCAATAAAACGTGACCTGAAGTCAGAATCACCTAATCACCAAAGCAAAATAGAACTAAATAAACTGTTATGATATCTTGAAGTAACAATTACAACAGAAACATTTCTCAACTTTTAGGATTTATTACCTTTGCATCCGCAGCTCTTTGGGATCAAAGCACATTTGTCCTTCTCCAGAAACTTCTCCATCTTCCCCAGCTTGTTTTTCTTTTCTGGCATTTCGTTTTTCTTCCCGACGATATTGTTTCATTAACAACTTTTCTTGTTCAGACTGGATTGTGACTTGACAACCATAATTTGGTTTAGCATTTTCTCCTATAAACTTCTTGCACTGTTCTGCAATATAACAGGCATGCATCTCCATAAGTACTGGATTCCATCTTTTTCCCCCAGTTTCATTCTAAAGGTTTGGGGTTTTGATGTTTGGTTTCACGCTTGTTTGGGGGGTTTGTGTGTGCGTGAGTGTATTGTGTGTTTAAAAATAGTTGAGCTTTATGTAGACTGTGCAGCAGTTGGCCTCAACACATCTAAAAGTACCACCAGGTCGTCTCCCAAAGACAGGCTATTTAAAATACACTTAATTCCAAAGCAAGGGGATGGAGTAGCAGCAAAAGAAAGGACATTTTTAGTTTTCTGTATTTATAATAACTTAATCTACAGTGGAAATGCCACTTTGCCTCTTATCACTGCTCTTACATACATGCACTGATAAGCAGGATGGTGTGACAACAGATTAAACAGGGTGTTTTGGTTTTTTTTAAACAGCTTCTTCACATAACAATTAGTGTATATATACTAGATAACGTGATTGTATTGAAAGCATAGTCACAATGCAATTTCCCTGAACAAGTGAGAAAATCTATCCTACTCTATACAATCACAGGGACTCCCTCCTTTTATACCGATAAGCAGCAGGATTATCAAGAAGAATCAGAACCACAGAACATTTACAGTACACAATAAATCTAGTGTAGCAGGGAATCCAAAAAAGCTCAGTTACATTCACCTTTCTGAGATCAGTACTGGCCAAAACTGAAGACCAAACCAAGTCTTTTATATACAACAGAGAGAGATTTATTTTGTTTTCATTTTAACAATATTGGTGGTTTAAAATGTCATTTTTCAAAATTCTGCAGATTATTATTATTATTATAGTTAAATAGGTTTGACTGAATATTAAATATTTAACTCAGTTATGCTTCATATGTACTTCTGCAGCCAAACTCTGAAGCAAAAAACCTGAAAACCTTTTTTCATCAAATAAACCCACTTGACTGAAATTTTGAACAATTTGTGCTGCTTAGTTTTCACCTACAGCAAGAGTGAAACTCCTACACCTCACAGCATGCATACTGGATAAGGCAATAATAACTTGTTAAAGAGCATTGAAAAAATTCTAATAAACTGTCAAAATGTCCACATTAATCCCATCATGTCTGCAGCTTTAAAACTCTCTCTCTCTCTCTCTCTCGTATTACAAAGGGACAAAAATGGATGCAATTTCCTGGCCAAATTTAATTCAGACTGCACACACCAGGGCAAAGAAATGTTACTTGATTTGTCTGATAAGCACAACAATCACCTTTATGGTCATGGAAGTAAATTACATAAGAAACAGTCAAATAGCACAGCATGGTACAAAAATGCAGTACCTGTACAGTTTCTTGACTTGTGCTTTTTTTAAGGCACAAATTACTCAAAGTTTACTAAATTTCTGCAGGGAGAAATTAGTCCCTTCCACAAGTGAAATTTTGAAAATATAAGACTTCCCCATTAGAAATACCATTTTGATCAATTTAAAAAGAAAAATAACCTTATTAAAATTAAAAGACTGAACTCAGGTGACGCTGTTGCACACCACAACGTCACAAAGACTCCGACTTCAGAAGGCTGAAAATGACTCCTCTACTCTTGGGACGTATCTCCCTTTTTCTACTATTCTACACAGACCAATTTGATTGGTGACAAGAAGACAAACCTCTTCAATCACATTGGTCAGACAAGAGGGACATCAAGAAGTCCCACCTAGAGAAAGAATGTAAACCATTTACCGTCACAAAAACATGTCTTTTGTTTACAGAAAATTTTCTGGGAAAGGAATTTCAGAAAACCAAAACATCTCAGGCACAAACCAGGGCTACACTCAGGGCCAAGAGAATCTTCAGTCTCAGAGAAGTTACCTTGAGTATCACTGACTTTTTTACCACAGTTACAAAAGGATTCCCTCACAAGTGAAAAAAAGCATAAAATCAGTTATGCTTTTCTATTGTCTGAAAAACATAACATTGAAAATATTCTTCCTCCACATTCTAGAAGAAATTACTGTGATAGATTTCACTGATGGCATAATGAAGAATAATTTCATAAAAGCTTCCAAAATACTAATTCTGCTAAGTGAGGAGAAAATACTCCTGTACCTAAACTATGTACATAGGAGAAAAATATATTAATTCTATTTCTACTGAATGTATTATAAATTTTTATTTGATTACCTAAGAAGGGAAAACTATCAGGACAGAAAGTCTTGTTATACAGCAAGACATTCATCTTTGAAATCATGAACAGGTAAAACTAACAGTTGTTCTGGTGAGTTTAGACTAACCATTAGCACAGCAAGAGATGAACTTCTAAACACTTGCTTATGTAACATTTCATTGAAGACAACCATTAAAAAGGGTCATTTGCATTTTAAAATTATTGTGGTGATATATAAATTCACCATTACTGGCTCTATTTGCATTTTTCTAAGTCCATATGCTGTGAACACACAATAGGCTGCATGGTGCTATGTCCATGTAAGATTTATCCCAAGTCACAACCCATATGCTATCAGATTTATTTTTGTCAGAGAAGAAAGTAATAAGACTTGTTTTAAAATAATGATTTGTAAAAATTATTTTAAAATAATTACTCGATGCAGACAAATTAACTTACAAAAGCAAAAATGACAGTACAAACCCTGAATCCCTTTTTTCCCCCTCTCACTTATATATGCTTTAGCTTGACTTTATTATTTTCAGAAGTGGTGTTACCATGCTTTTCTTCCCCCAAGGCCTACATTAGATGACAGTACAAAGTAGAGAGGAAGCAGGAAAGCAAATAATAATGGAAGATCAGATTATTTCCAGAGTAATCCATCAAAACAGGAAAAGTGCAACTGTTAATACATTCAAAATTTGCACATACCCATAGGCAGCTGAAAACTAAATAAATATATGCAATCTGTATTTGTTTCTTCTGTATAATCAGCCTTCCTTTGTTTAAGCCCAGAAATACATTCCCCCATTGTCTCCTGGGATTTTTTTTTTGCTTTTTTTTAATTACACATGGACAATACTACTGTTGCAAATAAAACAGAACAATTAGAAAACTACTTTTTTTCTGATTTGGAATGAAAAATTTTGTAGTCACTTACCTTGGAGAGCCTGGAACCTGTTATCATTTGCACAAGTCAAAGATCTTTCCAGAATCAGAGATCTGTTCTGTAGGAGTTTCTCTATGAGTTCAAAACCTTCAGGGCCTAGCAGTTCAAATAACTACAAAGAAAATAAAGTCATAAGTCATATCCAAATGTACATGAATTTATAAATGGGATTGCAATATTTCCATCCTTGGCAACATCGTATCTGCTGACAATATCTAACATAATGAATTTCAACTCCCAGTAATTCAAGACAAAGGATATAATTTCTAATGCCAGGTTCTCTATTACAAAAAGGGAGAATTACAGAAAGTTTTCAGAGGGAAATATTTAAAAATCTGTGAATTTTGTTTATTAAGTAAAACTCACTTTCTCTTGGGGATTCTTGTATAAAAGTTAACTCTTCTCAAGACTAAACTTTAAATGTCTTTATGGTTATTTACATATGCTGTAAATTTACTTTTCCATAATCTACACAGATGAATCAAGAGGACCAATGCTTTCTCATGAAAGCCAGCTATGTAGGAAGCTATTCCCTTTACAGTCAACAGAAGGTGTAGCCTACTGCATTTTCACAAGCTTATCCTAAAAAAAACCAAAAAAAAAAACCAAAAAAANAAAAACCAAAAACCCAAAACCAAAAAAACCCCACACAGATGTGGAGTACAGCAGAAATATGAAGAAAGTTAAGATGACACGAGTACTGACTTCAGTCTATAGTACTTGTACATTTAATCCTGTGTGTAATTCCAACACATACTGTAAGTGATGTGCACCAGAAGAGAATTCTGTGCTAGTAAGTGATATTTCGGCCCAGTGCTTTTCTTACTCAAATGATTCTCTTGTAGCAGGTTAGATACAGTTCCCTATTTAAAGTTCCATTTTCCACATAATAACTGGGTTTTAACGGAAAAAAACCCACCCAAAACATTAAAAGCACTTTCATCTCTATCTTATCTATAATTATTTTGTCAAAAATCAAAGCATTACAGTAAGCAATAAGTTACTCAAAACCCGTTCTTGATTTTTAACACTGCTCAAAACAATTTTTTTCTCCATTATTTTCAATTTCTAAAAAGGAAAACAAGGCAGTTTTTTCTTAGTGCTTTTTGAATTTGCTACTAATATTATCTATGTAACTTCAGGAATCTGGTAAGAATACAATGTATAATGTACTTTGATGCAATGTTCTATGAAAGAGTAAGACTTTGGCATGGTAGGATTGAAGTATTTCTGTTCTAACTACAAAAGGAGAGAGAGGTCTCTTACTGTCCTGTATTTAATTTGCAAACTCCATAAGAAAGAATTTTTCTGTGGCTCTCTATGACTATTTTCCTTGGGGAACACCTTGAAATAACTTTATGTTGCCTCTTCATGTATTTGCAAAATTCTGAACAGTGCCAATGGCATGAAATCAATGATCCTTTTTTTTTTCAGGCTAATCTGTACTTCGTAATACAAGCTGTCATTTAAAAATAAGGGAGGGGGAGAGCCAGAAAAAAGTGTTATTCCAGGCCCTCAGGGGTTTCTACAAAAACATAAGGTTTCTGCAAAGTGGTACAGTGATGGTGCAGTTTGCAGAGACCATGAACTAACAGCTGAAAGGTATAAAGTCTTGTATTTCTTTCATTAGAGCAACCAATGATGGCAAACTGGAGAAGCAGTCTCCAGAAAAAGTAAAAGAAGAGAATACAGTAAATGTGGACAAAGAAAAAGATTTTCAAAATTAACAAACTACAAAAATATAGAACAGGGAACTGCTGGTTAGACATCAATTCTGCTGTCAGGGATCTCAAGATATGGTGGATTATCCTTTATCCAGCCTTCACTAGCACTAATCATTAATTCTTCTATTTTGCATAGCTATTTACTGTCACTTTACAGCCACATTTTAATGAATATTATCTAAAGCTATAAGATGACTTTGTTTTACATTTCAAAAGAAAGTGGCAATTTAGAATGGGTAAATTTGAGTAGTACTTTCCAGGGGCAAATGCTTAAGACAGGGAGGGAAAAATAATCACTGAAGCAACAAGAAAAAAAATGTATTTGAAATAGTTTAATTGTATAAAGAACTGAACACAAACTTCTCTCAACTTAGCTAATGATCTGTTGACTGTGGAATACCAGCAACACACGGAAATGAAATTCTTTCAATTCAACCAGATCTGGGCTCAATCAAGGCAGCAGACCCAATGTAAGCACATTCAGATTTAGCATGTTGCTCCCCAAAAACCTCCAAACTCAATCTCACACCACCACCATCACCATCAGAAGACAAATAACACACTAGCCCTAAAACATCCAATGTAGATCTCTATCTCTGCACAGGACTCCAAAACACCTCTCTCTTTGGAAGTTGTTAAGAAAAATCTAGAAAAGTCAGAAAAGATAGGATTTGCTGAGGAGATAGATAACACCCTCTTTTTTGAATGGGGCAGTGTTTTCCCCCTCCTGTTTTCACAATATATTCTGAAACAAAACCCATCCATATCATACTCTTCACCCAGTTAGAACAGCAGAACCTCACAAAGAAGCAATGTTACACAATGCATTCTACTTTGTGGACAGAAATCATGGAGCAAAAACTCCTGTGTGACAAGGAGTCAACGGAAGAGCATCACGGTGAAACTGGACGTCTTGCTTTCCAGATATCTTACCAGTCAGAGAGAGCAAACCCCCCACAATACTACATGCCAGACTCTGCAACACCTGTCTGGAGAAAGGCACTCCATTTTGCCTTCTTGATGGCTGGACAGATATTCATTTGCTACCAGGAGTTTGAGAGCTGTCTTGGTCACCTAATTAATCTTACTGCTGCCTGAATACAAAGGAGACCTTCAGGACATTTTAAACAGCTAAGACAGACTAAGTTCATTGATCAAGAATGAGGGGAAAAAGCAAAAGAATACAGAAGATCAGAAGCAATGACCTGTTCTTATTGAGAAGATGTCTCCCACACTCACCAGAAGCCTGCCAGAGCTCCTGGGTGGAAAACAACCATTGAGAGCTACACCAAATAGAAGTACCGAGACTCAGAGAATGTTATGGAGCAAGATCTGTCACCACCTAACACTGATGGCACCAATAGTGACAATCCTAGAAAAAGTTTGTGAAGAACAGAAATAACTAAACTTGAGGACTTGAAAGACCAAAATATTATTAATATTCATATTTGTTCATACTGTAGGAGTAATCCATTGCTTTCTAATTAAGGTATTAATAACTATCACAGAATGCTGATGTTTCAAAGTACAATTCTTTACCTTATCATTTTTTGACACTTATGAAAACATGTCCATGCAGGAGGCTTATTACTATCAAAATCAGAGCAGGATCATGAGAAGTAAAATAAGCCCTTAAAAATATCTTCCCCCCACCCCTCTCTCCTTCCCAGCTCTACCTCCTCCCCCAGCGGTGCAGGGAGACAGGGAATGGGGGTTATGGTCAGTTCACCACAGGCAGTTTCTCCCACTGTGCAGGGAAATCAGTCCTTTTCCTACTGCACCATGAGGTCCCTCCAAGGGGAGACAGTTCTCCAAGACCTTCCCCTGTGTGAGTCCATCCCATGGGCAACAAAAACTCAAACTGCTGCAATGTGGGTCACTCTTCCATGAAGTGCAGTATTCGAAGGACAGGCTGCTCCAGCGTGGGTTCCCCACAGGGCCACAAGTCCTACCAAGAAACCTGCTCCAGCATGGGCTTCTCTCTCCACTGGTCTGCCAGGAGCCAACTGCATGATAACTTTTCATCTTAGATACATTATCACAGAGGCATTACCACCATTTCTGTCTGGTCCAGCCTTGATCCACAGCACATCCATCTTTGGCTCTGCCAGACATGGGAAAAGCTTCCAGCAGCTTCTCACAGGAGCCACCCTTGAAGCACCCTCCACTACCAAGGCTTAACCATGTAAACCCAGTCCAACTGGGTAGGTGCTAGCATTTCAGATTTGATATGTTATTATATATTCTGGCCTGAAAAATCAACACCCAAGACCTTGAGAGCAGGCAAAAAAATATGATGAATATTCATAGTTGACTTTCTATTAAGTTATAATGAGATAAACTAGACAGTGATCAACAGATGGAGAGGCTGTGTGTCAATCAGCAGGTTCTTGAATCCCTGCCAAATTATTACACTCCTTGAAATCAGGTAAAGCCAAAAGGTAACCCTGAGTGCCTTCACTAACAAAGGTCCCATATGATTTCAGCTACTACTCCATAACCATAAAGACATAGATGAGTGAGATATATGGTCACTCATATTTGTTTGAGTGATTTTTACATTTCATTTTATGTGCTTAATATCTGGAAGAAAGCATATTGAGTAATCAATGTCGGAACAAAAGGATCACATGTGTCATATTGCCTATTAGAAAGGCGAGGCAAGGTCCCCGTGCAAATAATTTCTCCTGAATATATGCTAGCTCTATGGAAAAGGCAAGGAGGTAGACAAAAGCCTCACATATAGACAGCAGTCTATCTGCTAGAGTTACCAGAAAGGAGCTGAACCCCATTGAGACACATGACATAGAAAAGTTTTTCAAGTAAGGCTCAGACATAAAAAAGTATATCTTTATGTTCAAGACTGGAACAAGATCTTACTCTGACTGCTAAATAGGCACTATTCTCTTTTCAATTCTATAAAGTATAATTTACAAGGAGCTTCAGAGGTCCTTAAATATGAGGCACAGAACTGTGAGTAATACTTTGACATCATAAACTATCTGCCATCACAAGGGCATGTTCTTGACTTCTACATTGTCCTTGAGGTGGGAAAAAGCCCTATAAATCTCAGAAAATATTTTGTTCTACAAGTGCACACAAAAATAGACTATGAACAGTCTTTGTACCTTGCTTGAGTCTTAGTACTGTTCCACAGCAATAAATGAAACAGAAACCCAATTTCAGCCAACCCATGGTTGTCCTCTGTACTTTTACATCCTAACTACAGGTCTTGGTTACAGAATCCCACCTACACAATTAATTGCTATCCCTGCATTTCGTGGTTTGTTTGCAGATGATATTGCTTTACAAGGCACAGTTTTCAAACAGCTGTGGAAGAATAATCACCATAGCAAGATCTCAAGTTTCTTCTGTCCTAGTAGCACTGAAGCAACTGAAATGATTGCTTCATTTAAAAAAAAAAATACAGGGTAAATAGAACATTTTTCTTGGGCTACAGGCTCATTGCAAAAGCTGTCTGCATATAGTACCTAGTATACTGCTTAAACAGATTCAGTAACAAAAACAAGGACATTGAAGATAGAGGGGTTTTTTTTTAATATGAAAAACTCGACACAAACTTCATGGATATAATATATAGGCTGATTGCTAATTACTACTGCTAATTACTACTGTGCTGAAAAGTAAGAGACTATCATCCCCTCTAACAGACTACAGAAGAACACTTTGTTTAAAACCAAATCTCAGATGTTTCATCTTTTCATGCTTCTTGCAAGTTGATTAAAATGAGACAAGCCAGATAAAGCATGATTTCTTACCATTCTTATTAATAACAGGTATTAGGTGTGTAAGAAAGTAATTCAGCTCTCAGATCTGCTTTTCTTTTTTTAAAGCCTGGCTTTTTTGAATAAAACACCCATTACACTTAGTCCATCTATACAGAAATGATCTTCCAACCCTACAAACCACCTAGGAGACTCAGCAGTCTAAGGAAGCTCAGCTGCACCAGTCTCACAACAAACAGAACAGAAACCAGACACTTCAAGCCCTCTTAAGACTTAAGTTGTTGATAACTTATGTGTTTGCACAATGCTTTTCTGATGGCTACTCCCCAACACAGAGGCTGAAGGACTCTCATACTGCAATCTCACTGAGCATAGGAATCCAATCAGGCAGAACAAGCAAATATTCTAAGGAACAAGGAGTGCCTGGTTCTCAGGCAGCATCCAGTGGGATAAAACATCAACTTTGGGAGGATGAATGAAGTTACTCCTTCTTATCAGAGAGGTCTTAAAGGTCTGTCTGTGATTTAGTTAGCTCGAAATTTTTGGATTTTACTATCAGTTGGCAATTAGAAGAAAATAATTAAATAAAAAAGAAAAAGGCATCCTTACTCAACATTCAACTTTTGTTTACTTTTCCTATTACTGCATTTGCAGTCCAACAAAAACTGATGAAAATTTGGCCTTCATTATGTGACACATTTTTAGTCCAGGAGTACAGGTACAACAAAGGCGTGGCCCATTACTGTTTTCATACCATCTCTCCACAGCATATTGGGATTATGTTATATTTTAATGTATTTCTGTATCCACAGATAACCATACAATTTTATTCCAACTAGTATTTACGCTAGTAAAAAATATATGAATCACAGCAAGGAAAACTTCAAAAATAGTATTAAAACATGAAAACAAATCTCTTAGAAGACTCAGCCTACAGGTACAAGGCCTCTTTTAAATCAAATTGAAATCTATAGTTAAAACACTGAAATTGATCAGTCACAGGAAGAAAAAGGTGGTTTTCTTACAACAAGGCTTAAAAAGTCAGACTATCAGATCGGAAGTGTATGTAAATATTGCTTAATAGGCCTAAACCTATTTATTTGATTATCAGTTTTGATTACATATAATTCTTTACTATTTTTCTTATAATTAAAAAATAGCACTATCTGTCACAGCATAATTTGAATTTGATGAAAATCTTCCTCCAGCTCTTTGTGCAAATCCATACCAAAACCGCCTACCATATGTGAAAAAGAGACAAGCACAAAATCACAAATCTTAGCAAATTTTCTCAGTATTTTTATGTGAAAACAAGTAGACAGGAGAGCTCCACCACCATCATCCATGTTTTAACAGTAATTAATTAGAAACTTAGATGGATGCACTTATTTTGAAAATTTCAAATACATAGCTACAAGGCAACTTCCCCCAGCTTATTTAGCCTGAAGACTTTGGCAATTAGAAATAATGTCAAACAGCAGCTACAAACAGCAGACTACTGACTTGCCTTATGAAAAGAAAACCCTGAAGACAAATTGAAATCCAGCAAACTTCACTGTTATATGATTCCTTAAACAAGTGTTTATCTTCAGAAGTATTCTGAGATAAGCTGTTAATGATTTTTGACATAAAAAAAGTCCTGAAACTAGATAACCACTGCACTTGCAACTTTTCTTACCTGTAGATACAAGGACAAGGAATTCTGGCATTAACAAGAATACACATATTTATGGAAGTGATTTCTGCATCAGAATCAGTTTGGGGTGTTTTTTTAGGGATGAGGATTTAAGAAACTTCTAAAATGGCAGTGGTTAGCACAGAATTCTATTCTGCAAAAGGCAAAAACCTGCAGGTTATCTCAAACAACAGCAATTCCCAAACCTGCCCATTTCAGGAGGAGGACTTGGCTGAGTACACTACCCCAATGTGTACTGACAGAGTAAAACAAAATACCAGCAAGCCAACTGGTTTATGTGGCTTAACAGAGGTGAATGATGAAGAGTAGCAAGGGACCCTACTACTGGAAGCCAGTTTTATCCTAATTAGGAGAGTCAAATCATAATTTTAATGTCCTCTGCTGGACCCAGCAGGGTTACCCAGCGAAATGGGCTGTCACTACCAACCCCTGGCTGTGAGCTCCAGTGCCCTGGGCAGACAGACACGAGTGGGTGAGAAGAAAACAAGGTAAGCTTTGGCCTGAGACAACATTTTATATTGTTTTAGGAGTGTGCAGGGAAAAAAAAAAGGGATTTCAGAAGATGGAAGATTATTTTAAAGCCTGACTTTCCAAGGAAACCAGGGCTACCACACCACTGTGCGTTCAGCAGTGTGTGAACTAACAAGTGTTAATCCTCCTCAGTAACTTCCAGTTTTGACAGAGAGACAGAAGTGTTCAGGACAAGTAGTGGAGACAGATTTGAAAGACTGCTCTTTGTGCCTCCTGCCCTTATTCCCTGGGAGGCTGCAGCAGAAGCACGGTGGCACTGGCAGGCACCAGTGAGCACCAGCACAAACTCTCACTCAGCCAGCAAAGCTGCAGCACTTGCTGCAAAAAAAACCTGGCCCTGCCACTTCCACAGACCAAGCAGCGCTGGGCTAGGGATATCTTTGTGGGTTTCCCCCTCCCTGCCTTCCATAAAATGATTTGGAGGGAAGTGATTTTGTGCCTGATTAATAAGAGACCCTTAATGTTTCATGTGCCATCTGACTGCATTTCTTGCAGAACTCCTATTTCCTTATGCCTCTGTGTGGATGTGAGAAGAACTCAGCATCAAAGAAAATAAAAAGGGAAAAGTTCCATCAGCTACAGACTGGCCTTCTCTAAAAAAAGATTGCACTAAGTTTAATAATACATTGAAACTGATTCAAAAGGTATCATTAATAGATCAAGCCTCATACTGGCTCAAAGATACAACATGCTTTCTCTCAGTACAAAACTGAAGAGTTGATAGGAAAGAGGAAAAGTTACTGACAAGAAGGACAGCAAACAGCTCTCAGCACCAGGATTAAGCCTACCATTTCTTGGCTCTCTCTGTGGCTTTCATCATTTCTTAAGTTCCATCCCTAAAAAACAGCACTCAAATGCCATTCAGTTGGGTTTTTTATGAAGGGAGACAGCATGGTTCTGTTTTCATACAAAGAAAAAGTTTCCTATCGTCTGTGGGGTTTCAACCGTCCTTGGACAACAACAAAGCTGTGTACTTCTGGATTTAAAAAAAGAAGTCCACAACTGAAAAAGGGGAAAAATGTATCCAAAATAAGGATTATTTTCTCTACATGAAAGGGGAGCAGATAAGCTCTATGGTCAAGAATAATGAGAACCAAGCTTTCTATTGTCTGTATATAAAACTCTTGGTAATGTTAATAATATTACAAAGAAAATATGAGCTTGAAAAGCCAGTCTCATGCCAAGTTAGAAGCTTTGATGATAAGATAAAGATAAAACACCACAGGGGTGATCCACATATGCTTGTACTTTCCCTAAATGGATACTGCTTTTATGAGCGAGGCAATGGGGAATAAGCTTTGTGATATGTTAATTTGTTAGGGCTAGAAAGTCATTATACTGAACAAAAGGAAATGCCACTTTGACACTTAAAACCAAACATGTTTTATGAGACAAGTTGCTTTGACATCAAAATATCATGTTATGCGAGGGTACACACACACGAAACTAAAAGCTAATGTCATAATTTCATGGTACATTAAGAAAAATGAAGATTAAGGTACATCAATATATTATAATTTGCAAAGTTTTCATGTGCTGTTGCATATACATAGCAATGAACATTTAAATAAGCTGGTTTTAAGTCAAAATGAATGTTAAACTGTAGCTTTTGGAAATGCTCTTCCAAAGGGGCCTCACAACAAGAGCTATTCCACTTCCTTATTGATTTTAACTAAGAAATAATTATAAGAACAGCTTGAATTTTCTACCGTGCATCAATTTCTATAGTAAACTTGTATGTGAAGAGTTATTAAGTGACAAACTTAACAAATTAGTAAACAGTTACATGAAAGGAATACAATTGCAACAGAAATTTAGTCTGATCTCAGGCAGGTTCCTTGGCAAAAATCTAAATTGTCCAAAGACAAAAGAGTAGCCACATTGCTTTCAGAGAGGTTTGGAGATGAAATTCTGGATAAGTTCAGGAAGAACAAAGACAAAAAATGACAAAATAGAAAGTATTAAAAATTACTTTTAAAAAAATTGACTTGGCTACGAGCACTTCCTTTTCCTCATTACATTTCAGATACTTAAAAAAAATACTGCATATTGTTCTTCCATGTTTTCTCATAAGCCTCTTATCTCTGATACCTAAGCTAAAGATTCATAACCACTTGTAGACATTCAGAGAAGGATCCTAGCTAGGTAAGTTTCCTAAACTTATAGCTAACTTTACCATCATGGGCAGATTAGTAACAACGACAATATAAGGGCTGGCTGAAGAATTCTTCTCCAGGAGCAAACGATGAACATTTCTGTAAATCAGGTAAGTACTTCCATTTCTTTCCAAAACAAGCCAGTTATAACTTTTGAAGTGCCTTATATGATTTTCAGCTAACATGTTAACTATCACTTCAGACTTCGTTCAATACTGTAAAAACAAGTTCCCAGTGAACAGTCGTTCAAAAATAATGAAAAAATAGTATCAGCAGCAGAAAGTATGTAACAAATACAGGGACATGTCAATATAACTTGTGAAAATTTCCATTTCCAAAGAGCACTAGTAGCCTAGCCATGGCCTACGTAAAACTGGCAATTGAACATTTATTGAAAAAATACTAATCAACTTGTGATTCTCAGTGGCTGCTTAAAGCCCTTACAGGCAACTGAACAGCCATGTCCAAATGGAGCAATTAGGTATCTTACAGCATCCTGAAGGACATCTCACAAGGAGTAGACAATTGCTTTTTGTTTAACAGTTCTGAGAGTTGATTCTCATGCACATTTTTCTGGTTACTGCAAGTTGTGCTGGAACTGGAAACCAACTTCCCCGGAATCTGAAAGTTAACTGAAACTCTTGGTGAGATTGTTCTTGCTAAGATGAACAGACAATATCAATATAATGTTTGTTTTATGCTGCCAGTCTCTTGCTGCCTCCATCCCTCCCTCCTTCTGAGTGTTTTTTCCTGCAAGCCACAGACCACCGGTGCACTCCTCCCACACAAAATACATTTGTATTACTGCTACTTCTTCGCATCAAACCAGACTGGCAATTATTTTTTTCATATTTCATTTCCTCAGTTTTCCATGCTTTATTTCACATGCTAGCTTCCATCTGATGAACCTCCTGTGAACCTTTTTCCAATTATTTCAGCACCTTCTATATACAGTAATGATGAAGTCATCCCTTGAGACTGCTTTCTCTATCAGTAAGCATTCTATATTAACACAATCTCCACTTAAGATCAACTAAAAAATGTAGTTGTAATACTGAAAGTATCTGCAGTGCCTATAATGAAGACCTTTAAAGTCTTTACAATGCAATATAAAAATACAAATGTTGATGTCTTTAAAATATGTTTAATCAGAATAAAACTGTGATTCTGGTTTTGGGAGCCATTCAATGTAAGTATCTACATAGCTAGATGAATATTTTTATGTTTTCAGCATTGCATTTTTTTAAAGAATGACAATTTAAGTTGCATGTCAAGCTATTCAACATTTAATTTGATTACTTAGAGCAAGCAGAGTCAGTAGACTCCTCATTCTAGAATTCCACTTGCAAATTTGACTCAGCTTGTTTTCACAGTTTTGTTTTGCCCTCTAATGAACTTAACATGAGTACAGAAAAGTTTAATCACGACTTCTACATGAGAAAATCAAGTACTAAATTTTTTTGCCATTCTTACATGTAGTGTCCACAAATTTAATCTTCACAAACTGAAGTCTCCAATAAACATTTCTGAGTAATATAAGATAGTAATATACAACTATCTATACAATAGGAGATGTTCATACTATATTTAACAGAAGTAAGAGTACAAGTAATATAACATGCTGAAGCACAGAATGCTTTTGTCGCATTTCTGCAGAGTTCATGCCTAGCTCCAGCATAGCATTAACATGCTAAGCTTAGAGGCCTAGAGAACTTCTGCAACATGACATAAATAGTCAGTTTTGACATCAAATATCCAAGATTTTTCCTCTTTTGTATATTTGAAAGCTACATCTTTTATATTTCCACAATAAATATAATAGCTCATTAAAAATTGTTAATGCTCTGATCCAAAGGCAAAGTTTTTTTACAAACCCCCCAAATCTATTTTGCTTTTTGAACAAAAAACTTGTTGTAGGACTATTCTCTGTTCACACGGGTATTCAGTGTTTGCTACATGGTTTATGCAGTTATTACTACATCTGCTTATATCAGTTTTTCAAGACTATTTTATTACCAATGTAAAATTAAGCAGATTAACTCCTCTTTACCATTTTATCTAGTTTAACCAGGCAGTGTGTAACCAGATACCCAGTTCCTCTGTGGGAAAGTCTCATAAAAAATGCCACAGCAGCATAACATCTTCTAAGTGGCAAAATTTTCCCAAGCAATGTAGAAATACATGTTAGTGCAATCCTATTTTGTAACAGTGCTATTTTGTTGGCTGTGGGTGTATAATACCAGCTAGATATGGTTCAGAAATCACCTCTGTAAAACGACTTAAAACATAAGCACAGACTAGGACGAGTAATAAAAAAACCCACCTTCTAAAATCAAGGAAAAAATCACCAACTGATTTTAATGATGCTCGTATTTTATCCCAGAGGTCTTGCCTTTGCGCTTAACACACAAAAAATTATTTTAAAATATAATAAATTTTCTTATATCTTACACTTTAGACAATCACATGAGCCATTTCACCACTGACTTCAGTTTCTGGCCAATTTAGTTTCCTCATTCCCTAACTGTACTGTTTACTTATGCTTCAGTATATAACACTATTTATTATATATCAGAAGGTGCTTCCCACTACATTTTCTAAAAGTTATGTATTAACTCTACTTATATTGTACTCAAGTTCTGCAAAATTGCATTTTGACATCAAAGTTGACTTTCTTCCCGTAACAGTGGCTTAATGAAAACTGTGCAGGGAAAACAGCAGCCTTGTGCTGGGGTCTCAGAGTGCCTTTGGTTCTGCTTCAGATGAATTAGAGAAGCTGTGGCTGAGAGTTCTCTACAGGCTGGGAGCCTGAAGAGCAGAGCAGCAGAAAAGCCAAGCTTTGGCATTGACAGGGAACAGATAACCCTCTGGGAGCAATGAAGCACACACAATTACACTGATGTACTGAGCTAGTGACAGGTAAAACTGAGTTTCCGATATCAGGGCGTTTGGAGGAGCCAAGCCTTTGCAAAGTCCAAAACTTGGCATTCTACAAAGCAGCAAGTAGTTGACACTTCAGGTCCTATTTTGCTTAAGAAAAGTAAACATCTACTTTCACACCTGCACACTGTACTTTTCTGATGGTGAAGGTCAGCTTGTAACTAGGGAAATGGCTACACAGAACATGCAAACAAGCTCCGCTTGCCCTCTGAGCCAAGCAATAGTATTAAGCAAATATTGAGTCAGAGCCAATTGCATCGTGCACAGATAGTGAAGGCTGTTTCTTGAAAGCACTTTCGTTGGAGTATACACAGCATGTCAGATGAATTATCTCAAAACTAGCACCTGAAAAAAAACTTGTCTGCAAAAACATGAAATGCTAAAGTACTTTTCACAGTCCATGCTATAACTTGAACTGTGAAGAGTTCAGAGCTCTTAATATAAATTACATATTCAGACTGCTCAGGGAATCGCTCTCAATACAGACCTGAGAATTATTAAACTGAATTCAGGTTTAGAAATTTAAGCTAAGTATTTCTCAGGTCACAGATTTTTGGAGATGAATAGTTAGAACATACAGTTTTTATGTGGAAATGTTACACTGGGAAGCAACAAGCAAGATGTAAAGAGAGAGCCCTGTCTGCAGTGTTTGCTACTGACAAGCCCCCTAAGTCACCAGTAGGAAACAAAATCTACACACACTTTCCTAGTTTTATTCTAAAACAAAATGCTTGTGGAGTTGTACAATGTTGTATAAGCTCTTCTATTCACTTACTTGTAGGAGTGAATAAGTGTGTGCAGTCTGTAGGAATTAAAAACATATTTTGTAGCTGGTTTGCATTATGAGCTCTAAAATACACTTTCTTATTGAACTGTATGTCAATGTCATCTCAGAGTCTTATGTTTCTCTTAGCTTACACTTGGAAAAAAAATTTAAACATTCACATAAATAATGTCAGGCTTATAAAAGGTATTAGAAATTTACTCACGTGAATTAAGACTTTATGTAATTTTCTCTTATAAGAATAATGACCATTACAGATTCCTGTTTAATGCAAGAAACTAAATGAATTACTTTTCTGGACAACAAATGTCTGTTATTCAGGTAGATACTGAATTTAGAAGACCAATTTAACACATCTGAAACTGAGGTCACTTTAAAACCTAATTGAGATTACTTGCAACACAAGGACTATTTATTTCCTGTATACCATAATTCATTAATTAAGTTACACACAATGTTAAAATGTAAGTACTTAAAAGAGGCACACACCACTTGCTTATTATGAGATTCTACTAATAACACATTTGTTACAAAACACAGAACCTTTTAATTTAAACAAACCCAAACACATTAGTGTAAGGGATTGATTTTTTGGTAAGAAATTCATTAGGGAAAATGAAGACTTAAATTAATATGGAATTAGGTATAAATACAACATATGAATTTTCTCCAATTACCTCTATTTTTTCATTTGAAATGACAGAATCACGAAATGGCTGAGGTTAGAAGAAACCTCTGGAAATGATCTAGTCTCTGGGGTTGGAGATTCCATACCTCTTGAGCAAACTGCTCCTGTGTCTGGCCAACCTCACAGTGACAAAAACAGTTTATGTTTACACGGCATATCCTGTAATATGATTTATTTATACTGTCTCTAGTCCTGCCATTGGGAATCACCAAGAGAAGTCTGGCTCCAGTTTCACCACACCCTCACCACCAGGTCTGATCAGATTCTCAAGAGTTCCCTTCTCCAGGCTGAGCAACCCCAGCTTCCTCAGATGTCCTCAGATGTATGCCAGATGTCCCAGTCCCTTCATCATCCCAGTGGTCCTTTGCTGGCCTCAGTCCAGTATGCCCACACTGGACACCACTCTACACCTTTCAGGTTTTATTTGTTCATCCTACTGCTCAAAGCGAAGCCAATAAAATGCAGTGGAGTGTGATGTTAATTTAAAAAGTCTAATATTTAAGTCATAACTACAGACAGTTTTCAAAACTTTTCTTTGTGTTTGTTCTCCATTTTATAAACAAACTGAACCAAGTATACCTCTGAATAAAACACTATAAATAATAAAGTGAAAAGATATGGGAGTCCATATATTCTTCAGGTTAAGAGGCAAATACTGATCCAAGTCAGCCTAGACACACATTTTGTCAAGATCAGACTACCACGTGAAATGAAAAATCAATTTTTTTTAATTAAAACTTTTTCACTTTCAGGGTGTGTATATGTATTGTTCAAATAAGAGGGGACAGCACCAGATAAAGTAAGTGATGGTAATCTAGGAACTGTGGGGCTTTTTGAAAGACAGTCATGACAGGGGAAGGTGGTATTTACCCAGCCTTACAACACACAATTTTCCTTGCAAGCACTGTGAAACACCAAGTAGAGTTTTCCCTGCAAAACATCCAGCAAATATAACAGTGAACATTATGCAGGAAAATTTCATCCTTATCAACCCATCAATTTTTAGAGTAACATACTACTCAATATTTAAAGATAAAAAGATCTGGAGAAAAAAAAGGTCAACTGTTCCTGAAGGGTCATAAAAATATCCATTATCTTTCAAGCTTTTTAGGTGCCATTCTGATCAGAATTAACAACACTGACCAATCCCAGTTTACTCTGACTGATGTGACCTCTGACTTGCAAGCTGCAGCAGAAGGCTACTACTCCTATTGCCAAATCTGTTTTGGTTTAGGCAGGAAGATTTTTAAAAACAAAGTATCATTGCTCCAGGCTTAAAGATATACAGTTTAAGAAATGCAACCTAGCTTTTAAGTATCAAGAAAACACACTGAAATCCAACAATTTTATAAGGTTCAACAAGGACAAGTATAGTCCAGGAGTGCAGCACATGCTGGGATCTATCCATCTGGGGAGCAGACCTGTAGAAGTGGAGCTGGTGGTCCTGGTGAACAATATGCTCAGCGAGTGAACATTGTGCTGCTGTGGCAAAGAAGCCAATGGGATGTTGGGTGGCATTATAAAGGCATCACCAGTACAGAAAATTAAGTCAATTTCCCACTCAGTGCTTGCCAGGCCACACCTAGAATACTGAGTTCAGATTTGGTCCCTTCTACATTACAAAGATATGGCCAGGCTGGAGAGGGTCAGGAGAAGGGCCACAAAGATGATCCAAGGACTGTGAAGCCTGCCATGTGAGGACAGGCTGAGAGAACTGGTTTGTACAGCCTTGAGAAACGAAGGCTTAGGGAAGACCTCATCACTGTGTTCTAGCACTTAAAGGGTGCCTTGCACAGAAAATGGAAGAATCCTATTTAAAAGGATTCCCAGAGAAAGGACAGGGCAACAGGAACAAGTTAATGCTGGAAAGATTTTTATTGGACACAAGAGGAAGATTTTTCACAATGAGAAAAATCAGTCCCTGGAATACACTTTCCAGAGATGAGGTAGATTCCCCAGCACTGGGCACTTAAGATTCAGGTAGGCAGGGTGCTGATCTTGTCTAGACCATGCTTTTGCCATGAATGGTTGGACCAAATGATCCTTGAGGTCCCTCCCAACGTAGTGTTCTGTGATTCTATTTATTGGCTCATGTCCCCACACCAGGAAATAATTTTAGTGTATTTTCCTTTGCAGGTGTCCAGGCATGTTTTCCATTTGGAGATCGATGGGCCAGCTGACTTCACTATCTAGGTCCCCCTTTACTATAGTACAAATTTCCCTTTTGAAAGGAAAATTTTGACTCTTCAAAGTTACCAAAAATACTTTAATTCAGTTCAATTTAAAAATTAAAATTATTTTTTTCTACAGCTAAAATATTGTTTTAGATATAAGGATAAAGTGGTTAAAGAGAAAACAGCATGTATATAAAAATGATCACACCAAAGCTAGGAACAGAGTTCACTGTTAAAAAAGCTTCAGTGCAATGTAATTTTTCATAGATCTTCAGAAACTGACATGAAATTGAAGGCCAGGGATCACACATCTACAAGGGCAATAACACAGCATATAAGAAAATATAAATATGATTGGAGATAAGCTAAAGAGATGTATTCCAAAAAGAATCAAAAAGACATTCAGGTAACTGGCAAATGGCATGAACATAGCATGGACACACTCATGATACATCATTTGGTCTAACTGTTCATTATAGAAAATGAATAAATAGCAGTTGTCTCACATCTGGACTTTATTTAAGAGATTGCAATTTTCCACATGAGGACTTGTTAAACTTGTGAAGACGAGCATTAATAGAAGAATTAAAAGTTGGCAAGGAACTGCCTGAAGGGAAAATGAAAGGAAAGACAGTGTTTAAAAGGTAGAGCATCATCTGGAAAGGAAGTTATAAGCACAGTTCTCCGGTGCTCATTTTTAAAACTGCTCTGAAAAAAAAAAAATAGGACAACTGTACCACAGCACAGGAAAGGCGATCATAAAACCAGCCCTGAATAAAGTCAAAAAGCAGAAAACAAGGGCTCTTTTTAAACACCCAGCCAACAAGACTTTGGAGCAGTCTTCAGGGGAGAAGTTGGGACAGATTTTCCCACATTCTTTTCTTAATGAGTCTTCCTCAATTTAAGATACTATTTTACTGAGAGAAAAGATGCCTTCTAGATTCTGTGAAAGTTTAAACAGCTTTTGCTTTCCTTTACTCTCCTGTACTTTTGTAAAAAGGCTGGTGGCAGACACAGAGGAGCTTCCTGCCAGTTCATTGAATTGACAAGTTAGTTAAGCTCCCCTTGTTCTTGGTCCCATGAGCATTTACAGGTTCAAGCAACAAAGCATATTGGCAGATATTTGTGGTGGGATTAAGGTAAGGCAACAGAAGCAATGTAGATGAACCCATGTGGAGAAAAAAAAAAATCATTATCTTGCTACCAGTGACAAAGGCAGCTAAAGAAAACTTACAGGCAGAAGCCTGAGAGACAACAGGGATCTACTTAGAAGAGACTGGGGAAAACCATCTAAAAGTCTGTTGCTACATCAAGCATTCAGATGCACACAAACACCAGACTGGAAAAAAAAATCCTACCTGAAAACAACAAAATGAAACAACAAAATAATCTATTAACTTCCATTCTGAAATAAGTATGAAAAGAACTCAATTTGAGTAATAAAGTAGTAACCTTTCAGCTCTAATGAAGAACATTATCACTGGATTGAACTAATAAGGAATACTTACAGGAAGATGTGCTGCCCAACTCATGACCTCTTTTTTTTCATCATATATAACCTATACTCCACCACTTGTACTTTTCTGATTTCAGCTCTTCTTTGATTTGAAAATAATGTTTTTCAGCCTTGAAGGAAGGACTGAAAACCTTCAAACTCCACATTAGTACCTCCTGGCCTCATACTGTAGTATTTACTACCTGACTGTTCTCAGGTGCTTATGACAACAAGGAAGAAAACATCCCAAATTTTCGGTTGGAGTGATGAATATTGAATTATTTTTAGGAATTAAACAAAAAACCAATGTTCGCTTCACACCGCGACAGTTTGCAATGCAGTTGGGCTCTATTTACTGACAGAAACCCTGCATGCCACAGTATGTGTATATGCTAACTTTTTAATGCAGAGAGCTGCAAACAGTCACAACTAGAAAGCAGATAAAAGAAGTCTTGTGCTTGGGCTTTTAAGTGAGCAATTAAGTGCATCATATATAGAGATAAGTAAATATATGTACTATTACATAATACTCAAACTACTGCTTACAAATGTAGCTCTCTTGAAACAGTTCTGCTGTTTCATATCTTAGCCTAGTGTTCTTCTAGTCATTTATACAGCATTTAAAGTGATTTTGTCTGGGAAACACCATCTAATCTACTTTCCTAAATGACATTAATATTCTTAATTTTATTTGGGCAAAGTTCTTGCCTTGTCCCAAGAAGAACAAAATGCACAATTTTTCATAATGGATGCTGTATTAATATGATCTTAACACAATTCTGTTTGCATCTCCTTTTTCCCCCCTAGTTATTTTATCTCTACAGGAAATGTCTTCCTGTTTTGTTATGATAAAGAGATAATGCACCTCTGCCTTAGTGTAAAAATAGAGACAAAACAAAATTCAGAAAAATTTTGTAGATATAGTAGACAAGAGTTCACAGAAGAAAGACACGTGTCCTCTAAGAATAGCATGGTCTAATCAGAAGAATTAAACTCTTCCAATTTTTTCCTCGTTACCTTGGGAGGTGCTAGGTGGCAAAGCTGTTAAAATGTTCTCAGATAGCTCCAGTCTTCATCATATACTAAAAACTGAGGGCTCAAATTGAGGAATGCACTGAATACTAAGTTTTAATCAAATATAAAAATAAAAAACCACAAGAGCTATTAGCCAAACTCTGTAGTAGGCTATAGGCTTTTTCTTCTTATTTTTAAATAATGATGTTGTTACCACATCATTACCATCAACAAAACACATATGCTCATCAACAAAAGCTGACACACTGTGAAAAGTATGTAGCTGTCACTTAGCTTTACTAGACTTTATGTCCCCAATGAAAAGCACATGTCCCGAACACAGTTGTAACTCCCTTACCTCTCCAATCATAAGAATCAATTTTCCCCTAATTAAGAGTCACCAGTGATATGCCAGATAAACAAACTGTCCCAAAGGAAGAGTGGAATGTTCTTAAAGAGTGAAAACAAAGAACAAAGTATTTCTTCTACCTCACTAACCACTTTAAACATAAGCTATACACTGCTGGAGAAAGCGACTAATTTCAATTTCTTGTAGAGCTCATTAAGTAGATAAAAAACTAAATAGCATATATGTGTGCCTATACATACACTACAAAAAAAACCCCAAAACAGAATGTCATCCCATAAATTATCTAAATGGCTCATATGTCATCTGGCACCTCAATAAAATTCGCTTAAGGATCAAATAAAATTGTCTTACAGAAGTCCATTTGTCAATATCCTCACCACAATCATGTCCTTTTCTTGTTTAATAATAAACAGACAGTGGTATCTTCCTGTTTTAAAACATAAAAACGTGTTTCATAGATCTGGACTTTTATTTATGAAGAGTAATCCTTTCATATCAATAGTGCGGGTTTTTTGCTGTGGGTTTCTTTTTTTTTTGTGGGTTGTTTGTTTGTTTGTTTTGTTATTTTGGGGGCTTTTTGTTTTGTTTGTTTATGAAGAAAAAATATATTTTGTGGCTCACAGACACTTTAGCCTCTATTCATTCCACCAGGAAATGTAGGATGTTCAGTATGCATGATCAATCAGCTTGTTATGGCATCTCACAGGGCAACCCTCTGACCTAGTTCTAGAAATGGGTTATCTTCAGGTTTAAAAGCACCATCTGCTCTTAATGATGGCACCAACAAAATTACTGTAGTAAGAAAAAAAAAAATATCCCTAAGTGATAGTAAAATCCAAAGCCCAGAAGAAATTTTCAAGTCATGACTATGCCTGCAGAGAGCACAATACAAATGCCAGCTAGCTTTTAACAAAAGGTGATTAGGTTCAAATTTGTCGTACTCCCTCCTTGACCCCCACATTGTGCAGTGAACAATGAAATAAGACTGTTGCAAGGAAAGGCAACAAAGGAGCCAAAATAATGAGAATGTGGAGATTTTTTTTTATTATTAGGAGTTTTTAAAAATCCAAAATAAGATGCAGTTTTTAGATACTTCAGGGAAGAAATCCCTTTCCTCTCTAGTGATGCAAATGAAAGAAATTATTCTTGCCAAGTAAATTTTCAGTTCACTAGCAGAAAATTTTTTCATATTATCAAATTAAAATTTCTGTAAAGCCATCAAATCAGAAATTTTGCCAAGAATTCTTTGTTCCAGGAACTAATGGAAAGGACGTCTTTATTAGTGACCTACATAAAAACCGATAGCTTGAACTTTCTGCCAATTGATTTAGTAATCTATTATGATCATAAATTTGCAAAATAAAAAATGTTATTTCTTCTTGCTTCAAGCCAAAGGTTTAGAGATTTTCCCTTCACATTTTACAAATTAAACTCAGGCATTAAGTAGGTATTATGCAGAAGTATGGAATTATTTTTGCATACCAAATAATGCCATGGAAATGTCTTCAGCCACTGATCTAGAAAAAAAAATGAAATCTTTATCTCTGTACAATTAATAAACTTCAGGTCCCTTTGACAAATATACTTTTCTTGTGTTTCATTTGCCATGCAAGTTTTTTATCCAATCTTCTTATTCAGTTTTGCATTTTCGTATGCCTTCCCTCAATATGACCACCCAAAGTATGAAACTGTTTTTCAGACACGTATTGAGGTGTTATTTTTCAAAAATATTTCAATGCAGAAGAAATTAGATCAACTTCCATTTATATTTAGGATCTGTAAGAAAATATACATGCCCAGAAATCTCAAAGGACAGCCAAAATGTGGTCCACTGATTACTAAACAAAACAATAATACGGCTTCAGCAACTGTATCATTACACATTAGATACCCATACACAAATATCTAAATCTAAAATGAAGTACACAGGTTCTCTTCTCTATCACCTACTGTTTGTATTCAGAATAAAATCTACAACTGCAATGGCTAAATTCCTGAAAACTTTCACTGCATCGTCTTTCACAGGATTGTCTATTCCTACTATCAACTCATTTTGGCAGCAAATTTTCAAATTTAGAGTCTTTCTGAAAAGTCAGTTTGAGAATTTAAGTACCGGATGTTTTCAGGAGAGGAACAAGGACAAGTTAGGAAAAATAAAGTAAACATAAGAGAAAAGTGCAGAGGGAAAAAAAATTACCAAATTGAAGGAATTCTTACCCTACCCCATTAAAAATCAGTTCTCCCTTGCCTAGATTAATCCAATCATCTCTTGTGAACGCACCTGGAAAACATCTTCTCCAGGCTTTAATCATGCTTCTCCCCCTTTCTACTATTATGCTTATCTTTCAAGTCCAGCAACTGTTCCCTCTCCCTCACATTTTTTCTGCCTCTCTTGTAACAAACCCAGTCACCCCCTTTCCTCATCAAAAGAAACAGACGTGATATGACAAAATTTTAAAGTACCACCACCCGCTCAACCTTCCAGCAACAGGGAGGCTCTGAAACTGGAGATGAAACTGGTCCAAGAAAGTTCAGCTTGTCTTTGAAAGTTCCCCACAATTTTATAAGCAGCTTAAACAGGGTTCTGCTTAAAAAGAAAGAATGGATATGCTGAGCAAACGGCCACCAAAAAAAATATCCCGTCCATATTCATAACAAACTGATGCTGTGTCCTTCTTCTCCCTGGTAAACGGTGATGCTGCCATGAGATTTTTCTCAAGACATATTAAAAAAAAAATAGCATAATTGGATAAAGTATACTGGCATAAACTAATAGAAATTACTGTATATTTCTGTAGAATTCAAGTATATGCAGTATGGTTAATGTGCTAATGTACCTCATTCTGAAGTTCATCGGCACTTTTGGTAGAAGCAAGGATCTCATACAAAGTGCAGCAGAGGTCTTCTGTTGTTGGTCCTCCAGGGTTACCTCCTTGAGATTCCTTCAGATACTTTCCAACTTCACACCATAAAAAAGAATCATCTACTTTTTCCAAAGATTTGAGATTAGATTTCTCATCACAGTAGTTCTGTAAGTGATTCAGCTGGTTATTCAAAAATTTGTTATAATCTAAGCTTATATTTTTCTGTGTGTCAGTCTCACCATTCACAGGCAGCTCTTCAGAGTGATCCAAATCATGCATGTCAAATGAAAACACTATATTTTTACCAAACAACACTCTGTTATCGCCATTTCGCTCTTCAGCCAACTGTATGAGGGCTCTAAGCTGTTCTTCAGTGAAGTGAGAAGCAATCCGAGACGTGGCATTACAAGCTGCAGTAGCAGATGATGATGGGAATGGCCCAAACATCTGTTTGATCACCTTTGTCTCATCGTGGCCAACGCATTCTTTCCCGTGAAATGTCTTAAAAAGAAAAACAGCTCCACTCTCAATTGCTTCTTGTCCATTTTCAGCTCCAACTGTTAACAAAACCAAATGTAACTTAATACACTTAATACTAAAAGTGTTTCATTACCTGTAACATAACTGTTATTTGAATTCTTGCCACAAGTCTCATCAGCAGAGATATCAAAAGAAAGAAGATCACAACAAATAAGAATTGTTGCCAGGTACTGAATTCTGAAAGTATATGATAATAAAGCATCTGTCTTCATTATCCTTCTACATACTAAAAATTTATAGTAAGAATTACCAAAGCTTTCTTATCTTTCTGAGCTTGAGAAAAAAAACCTAGAGGCCTTAAACTCACAATTGTATATTTATAAGCTATTTATCGCTAACAAATTTCCACTTTGTCTCACTATTTATTCACTGCCTAATCTGAATATTCATAACAGAATAAGTATACAGAAATCAGCTGGGAATTACTGAATTCTTGTAGTAATTCCCAGTAGAATTACTTCTCAGTATGTAATAAGTTAGAAAAACTGCTCAAAAAATTTAAATCAAATAAATCTATGAATTTAGATTTCTATCTACAAAGTATCATGTTATGCAAATAATATATTATTAGACAAAAACATGAATGTACTTCTTACACAAATATTCACAAAGGTAGTCAAGGAAAACATAAGAAAAACTCCATGTGATGAACCAGTATGCCACTACTATAAAATTTTACAAGTCACCAAGCCTAACCTAAACAAAACCAGCCAGCATACATGGGCTTTTTGTTCATTTTAAATGAGGATAACTTACAACATCTTTTTACTTGTGACTTGATTCAACTTAGATTAGGTTTAACCCCAGAAAAAGCAAGGGGTTTCTTCCCTACAATCTAACAGGAAAGAGCAAAAAATTCTAGCATAAGCAGATGGAACAAGGCTCAGTAGCTAGAAATGTAACATATAAATAAATTGAGGGGGCTACAAATTCAGTGTTTAGCTTGAATCCTCCTGTGGTGCACTTTGAAAAGCTGAAAAGTTCAAGGAGAGGACCGGAGGTGATATTTACAAGATAATTCGATACCTGCATAAGGAAGATACATGACATAAAGATACACACATATACAATAGATAGATCTCAGTAATAGTAAACAAGTGTCAGAGGAAAAAGGTGGTTCAGCCCCTCCTTTTTAGCATTAGCTATATAGGAAGCACAAAAATAACCCCCTACATCTAAAAACTTGTCATTTGTCTGCATGAAGCTCACTCATATATTCCTAACATACAAATACATATTATTATTTAAAGTCACTTGTCTTGGAACAGAAGTAAAGATTACTAAACTAAATGACAAATTGAAGGATTTGAGAAAAATCTCATGTTTACTAAATGGTATTTCTCCTTTATTATCAACATCTCCTATTTGTGAAAGCATCTCTTGAGAAAATACTACTCCTTCCATCTCAACAAAATAAGCCAGACAAGATAGCAAGAGATGCACAACTAGAAGCTACTCTTTTTGGGTTTTTGTTTTGTTTGCCAGCCAACATTTTAGTCCAGTACCTCTTGTGATTAAACTACACACAGTGGATATTTAAAACAGCTTTCTCAATGAATACCTATTATCAATACAGATTGCACCTTCTCCTACTAACTCCTTGGACTGACAGTTGATATAAACTCAGTCCCCATCTCGCATGACTTTCTCTCAAGCCTTGTGTTGCAAGTGCCAGCTGAAATCTGTGCACTGAAGGAGAGGTACCTGGGTTAGGGCAGAGAGGTGGCCCTTCCCAGAGGTCTGTCTCAGAAAGGCTGCAGCCACATGCTTAAATACCAGCACGAAGATTTTAAAAGTCTACTAACAGTACTAATGAGAGTTCAAAACGTTTTGTCAGTGATTTGAGAAATACTCAAAAATATACTTCTGATGACTCAAGAAAGCAACAGCCATTTACAACCATTAATAGTTTTAACAGGCATCTTCTGCAACTGTACAGCACAACTGACTACCGTCACATGTTGGAGATGAATAACTTCCCTAGCTTTTTTTGAAAACCTGTGTTTAGACATTTGTTTGTTTCTCAGTTTACAAGGTACTTCCAAAAAAAATGGTCAAGAACTAGAAATGTAAGTGTGGCAGGTTAGCATATATATTGCAATAAAAATCTCTGGTCTGTAATACCAAAATCAGGCTAATATATTTATTTTTATTAATTTCTCTGCCTTTTTACTAATGGTTCTATTCAAGATATTTGAAAAACAATCACAAAAGGAGGAAATTCACCTATGAGATTGAAAGGAAAAATCCTTTAAAGCAAGAGCTTGAGCCATGGGGCTCAGTTTATGAGCTGGTGAAGTTAAATATTGCTAAAAGCAAAAGCTGTATTAGGTTTTGTCTGTCAATCAAAAACTAAATTTCCAATCAAAACTAAGTTTTCACACCTTCTTTGCCATAATGTATTTCAGTACTAAAAGTTTAATTCCATATGAGTGAAATATATTTTTTTCTCCTCAACACCAAACACTTCAAGCAGAAAACATTCCTTACATTTTTATCTGCCTGAACAGCAGTCCAATTTTTCATGATACCAATTAAGTGAAATTAAAGCAGACAACATCAGGATTGTTTTCTTAGAGTACTGCTATTCCAAAATAAATAGTTGGTTTTGCTTAATAACTGTCAATCACAAACCATACCACACTCTACAAAACAATACTATCAAAAAAGTAAGAACATCCACATAACAATGAAATCTTAAAATAAAACAGAAGACCAGATTGCACAAATGTGTATCAAATGAAATGGAGTTTCAAAGACATTTCAGGGCAAAACTGGCATCAAGGTAGAACCAAACTGGTACCAGTAAACTATGCAGGCAGAAAGCAAATTGAACCTGCACCCACCCCCAAATAATACAATGTATTATTAGACTACCAGAGAATGAAGACATACCTATTTGTTTTGCAGCTTGTAAGATAGTTTTTAAATCACCATTTACAGTTTGGTATTCTTTTTTGTCCAAATTGTCATCAACAAATTTTATTATCTTCTTCCAAGTAAGATCAGACTTCAGCAACTGGGCATGTAGTTTTGATCTTTTAGTCTGAAAATGCAAAATATTTGTGTTTTTAAATTTATTTCAAATTAATACATGGAGGTTTCTTTAAAATTAAACACCAGATAAAAACAATTCCTTCCAATTGCATTCAGTCAGTACACAGTACTGACTGCAAGCCCTTTTCCATTTACCTGATCTTTAGACTATTTCCTGAGTGTATGAAAGAAGGATACACAAAAGCACACACACTCTCTCACTACTTTACTCTTTCCAGAGCAAAATTCTCTACAAAGCCAAACTCTTGCAACTTCAAGAGATTTACAGTTCCCAAGATTCCAAACTCATTTCAGAGGTTCCCACAAGGCATTTATTGCTTTAATGCATTATTTCTCGGGAAGCAAAAGAAGTACCTAAATTCAGTGAACTTAGTATCTGAAGGGAAATGTTTGGCTTCCCAGCTCTATGCAAGCTCAGAGCTAAAAGCACACCAGCCTTGCCCAACTTCTTGAAAGGGAAGCAACACAACCAAGCAAGCTTTTCCATATAGCACATCATGATTGTAAGGGATAAGTATAAATCACAAAGCTACAGCAAATTTGTTTTTGAATGAGGACACTACAAAGGAATGTACAGGAAACTACACACTCTGCCCTTTTTTGCTTGCCTACTCTTATAAAATAGGAATGCAAATGAAGAAAACAAATTATTCTTACTATAGCTATGCTTTGTAAAAGAAAAAAAAATTACCGTTAAGTCAGCTAATTCTTCACTGTAATCCTCATGTTTAGTGACATTTGAAAAGGAGCGTAAAGCGCCTGTAAGACGAGGCAAGGCCATCTGTTACTCATTCAGTGATCCATAGGATGAGAAATCAAATCCCAGTTCAAGCACCTAGATGAGAACAAAACAAATAACATGGCTTTATTAATGTTATAAATACTCACATCATGAACTTGAAAGACCTTTTCAAGCTAGCAGAACTTGGCAGAAACTCCAATTAAGCCAGTTAAAAAAAAATCTCTTAAAATGATGATAATCAAAATTCAGTAAAATGGAGGTGAAAGGCACAGAGCAGAGGCAAGAAATGGTACATGCAGAGGTCACTCAGCAGGTGGTTCTTTTCTCTCCTCCCTAAATAAAAGTTACCAGCAATGAGGCAAAGTGGCAATTATTTCTTTAGCACCCCTAACACTGAGTATTATAGTGAAATCTATGTAACTGAACTTTAGCTCCCAATGGCAGTAAGTGATTACAACCTACGGGAAGATTTCCTCTGAGACAGCCCATGCTAGGAGCTTTCAGGTCATTAACAGCCTCTGGCACTGATGCAGAGAGAGGCATCTTTCTTGACAAGTGCTTAGACATTTTTCACCACGAATCAGGGAAAGAAAATTATGACAGGAAATAAAGATTGTCAAAAGCATAGCACTGACCTATTATAAGAGATAAAAGGAATAAAAATGGCTACCAGAAAACTGAAAACACTATGCCTTGGGATGTTTTCATCTCACAACTGGGAGTGCACACACAGTTAGAGCAGGACTCTCTTCAGAACTACAGCTTATTTCTGTGCAGTCTTATTTCCTCTGTGGAACAGGCTCGTATCTATGCACCAAAACACAGCTGTTCTCCATCTGAAATTGTACTTCTTCCAAGCCTTTTTACTGAAATTATTCTCAAAGTTATTTAATTTCAAAAGGTGGCCACAGCTGAATTGTTTAATGAACCCTAACGTGAAACTAGAGTTTCTGATGGTAGCAGATAAGACACAGTTTTAGATTATTTTTGAAACAATTAATGATACCATTACAAACCAAATGATCCGCATCATTTTTAGCATGCCTGAAGATCAACGTCCATCCAGAATTTAAAGACCTTGTAACGGAGTTAATAAAATTACTTTCCCCTCAGTCATACAGTACAGAACTCTCTGCTTTAATCTAATTATCCTTCCCCTTATTTAATGAATGCATTTCTATTTTAGCTATCAGCTTTGCAATACAGTACAAAAGAAATCCAGATGCAGCGTTCCAGTCACAAACAGAGAAATGTCACTGATTAGTCAGGTCTGCTTGTTTTCCCACCTTGCATTAAGATGCTTTTTGAGAATGACTTTACAGCAGCTGATATTTTGGAGATAAATGTTACAACAATGAAACTACAAAATGTGAAAATACAAAAATCTTTGACTGTGAAGGGCACAGAGAGCATGTGTTCAAGCCTAGAAGCAGACAGAGCCAAGCATCACTGAAGCTTTTTTGATACATTCAGTGAATATATGACAAGTAATTCATACCAGCATAGCTTCTAGTGTAAACACCCTGTGAACATTATAGCCACCGTTATTAGAAGGGAAGTAAGGTGTCCAGACTTTGAGGGTACATCACTCTTACACTGTTCTAATGACAGAACTGCCATTAGCTATGACAGCTAATGGGTCCATTTTATCTATTTATTTTATACCTACATTCAAATACCTTCTTCTGTAGCATTATGTGCCTTTATAAAAAAAATGTAACAACATTTTAAGTGTCCTTTCTGAAATACCATGCACAGTAATTTATGGAAGTTAGAATAAAGTTAGAATAAAGAACTTCACTTTTCACACACACTTATAAAATTCAAAGCATCTCCAGCATACTCATTTATTAGGAAACTGAATTTTAAATGGATATTTCTTTCTCCTTTATTCAATTCCTTTATTAACAGCTCCTGAAATAGACAACTTGAAACACCAGAAACCAAGTAAGGGCACACTGTCCTGACCACAGGCATGGCCAAAGAGCCAAATCCAGCCCTGCAACCCTGATCTTGTACCAGCAAATGCTGCTCCACGCTTGCCTGTTGTGCTTTCAGAACGTCCGGGTGTCTGAGGGGGCTGCTTTGGCAGAGCAGTCGCACAAGGCTTCTGCATCTCATTTACAGTCAATCTTCACACACCCCCTTGCTTCTCACTCTCAGCAGGGCACCACATGAAAACAAAACCAGCTAGTAAACAGAATGCAGGAGACAAGTGCAATTAATTACTCCCCTGTTAACACAGAAAAACAAGGTAAAGTTTATAAATTTTGGCTATTAATCTGCAACATATTAGAGCCAGCTCTGAACACTAAATCAAAAATCATGTGGCCCTACAAGACGCAGTGTAAATTTATATTTGTTTTTTAAAAAACATGTTACCTGCCTTCACATAAAGCCTCCTTATGCAGATACCTGCCCGCATCACTCTGCCTTTAGAGTGGATCAGCTACTCCTTGTCTTTCCACAGCCATCATAAGGGTAGCTAACTCCTTGTGGTTTGAGAGAAATGTACCTGTTTTGCCCACAGGTGGATCTGAAACATCTGAACTACCAAATAATCCTGCTAAGGTCTCCTGGTTTTGGAACAAGGACCTAAAAGGCAGCAGCAATTAAATCCTCTTTATCAGGGCCCACATACAGAAGATGAACTTTTGCCATCCTTCTGCCCATTCCCCCTAAAGAAAAGTATGAGAAAGGTACCGCCTTCAACCATTCCTGTAGGACAAATGGAATGGGAATTCAACCTTCATATCCGAGCAACTTTACATGGTAAAAGTATTTCTTCTCCTCCCCCACTCCCAATCAAGTAAGGCATTTTGGGTGCATTCTGCTAATGATTCCTAGAACTATCTCAGACTTCCTGACTCTTTTAAAAAGCACTTAACTGTCCATCAAGTCTGTTTGTAAATCAGAAAGAGCAATATCCACCCTTCTAAAGCTTTGTGAAGATGAAAGTAACTTTTAAAGTCTATTTTACTTCTTTGAAAAGCAACTGTGATTATAACACTGAAACTTTTTATAGGAGAAAGTAAAACATAAAGACAGATTATACTCAGAGTTCAGGTAAGCAACAATTAGAAGTTTATTGTTTGAAAGTAAACATGAATCATAATCTCAGCAGGTTTTTATTCATTAAAGTGAAATATTAAAAAAATTCTAGCAATACCACAAAGGTAACAAAAATCATTGAGAAGTTTTCCACTTCATCTTTTCACTTAGGTTTGCCTCCAACTCCTGGTCTTCCTGTATTTCTAATACAAGCAAATAACAGAACCATTTCTTTCTCTCCTTCTCTGAAATATTAGAGATTACTGTAGAAGACATATCCTTTTGAAATTTACTGAATTCCTGTGCTCTCTAACAGATCAAGCCAGCTGTCCAGTAGGGCTAAGAGAAGGTGAATGCTCAGATCTGGTACATTAATGCTGCAGCTGAACAGAAATCTTTCTTCACTTACAAAAGATGGAAAAACATAGCATTGACACAGCTAAAAATCACAGGTAAAATCCAAAGTCACACGATCCTAAAGTACCAGCTTCTGTAGTCTATAATATTTTACCTTTTATTTGTCCTTTCAGACTCCACAGCAGTGATTCTGTTTTAAGTATTTAAGGAATATTAAGCCATGTTCCCAGATTTTGCCTTTATTACTTATAATTCTTTCAATTATTAACAAGTTTCTTGCTGCCTATGTGAACTTGCAGTTTATAAAACCTAAAGAAGTTATTACTAGTAACTAACCTAATCAAAGAACACTATAAAGAAAAAGAGGCTTTAGACATTGGCAGTGAATAGCAGGTTGCTATCAAACACAAAGTATTTCAAATGGCATTTTCTCTTTCACTTCAGAAAGTGGAAACGTGTCAAATGAAAAAGAAACTAAAAGGGCAAAAGAAACCCCACCCACAAGGCTATACAGAAGCTAAAGGGACAGTGAAGGAACTTCTTTCTACATTTTAAATATATATTAATCAAACAGTGAGACCATAAGGACACATTAAGACATTTTAAAATTTATCATCACATACAATATTTTACTTTGCACTACTATGCAAGAAGACTAAAAATAAATCCCCAAACATTAAATTTTACTAATACAAACACATTTTGAATGGCTACAATTAACTTCAGCAGCTTCATTAACATAGCATTGATGATAACAAAGATAAACTTGAAATTTTATTCACAAATGAGACTCAATATTTAAAAAAAACTCAAACAACACATTCTTCTCGGTGTATATCCTTTCTACATCATACACATTGAAGGAAAAATATTCCAAAGAAAACACTTCAAAGAAAAAAAATGAAACCATTAGACAAAAAAGCTATTTTGGACCTCTGAGAATATTTTTATTAGATACAATAAAACTTCTTCTCCAAGCATGTTTCATGCAAAGAGTACAGATACACACCTAACATCAAAGTTGTTAACCAGGGATAACAGTGATTTAATAATGTCTGGGACAATAATCAGAAATAGCAGGCGAAAGCATGACACTAAAACAACTGTATTTTCCAACTTCATATTTTGCACCTTTACAAACAGTGCTGCCCGATGTAGTAACATCAGTACGCTTTCAGACATCTCACTTTCTACAAAAGGCCCAGACATCACCCTGGAATTCTCTCAAGTTGTCTGGGTCAAATATTGCTGATCTCCAGTAAAGACTGGGTCAATCTTTAAAAAGGTGAGAGCAAGATTAAGGAATATGTACTCAGGAAGAAACAGTGGCTTCCTGACACACAATATCCACCTTAGCAAATACCAAAATTCAAACAATGCCTCAGCATAACAAGGAGGCGTAACAGTGCCTTTGTGTGCCATGGTTCACATAAGAGACAATTTCAGCATCTTAACTACAGAAGTCACCAAACAAACAAAAAACCCTAGAAAATCAAATAATGGAATTACAAGTCATTCATTCAATAAAGTATTAACCCTTTCCACATTTTTTCATAATCTTAACCATGCCCATGGGATTAAGCACCAGCTGCCTAACACTGTGCCTGCTTGCATCAGCTGGAGAAGCATTTCCTGTGATTATGCCCAGTACTGTTCTGGGATGATGCCAAACATGTGGCTTGGCTCAATAATGTGTTTAGTTTAGATGTAGTTTGAAATAGCTATTAAGGATTGCTGTCGTTAAAAAGCAAAAAAATTAAAACAACCCTTTCTTCAGAATAACTCATCTTCCTCTTCCAAGAACATAAAATGTAATTCAATTGTTAAACCAAAAAATGTCTGTGGTTTTACACCTCATCGCTTTAACTTTTAAGTTCTGCGCAGCGAGAGACAAACTGTATCCCAAGCAACAAAAACTTTGAGACTTCCCTTACATGTGGAGATGTACTAAGAAAATTCCAACTTCAACATATGCAACATCTATGTTCATTTAAACACTAGGCATAAGTGACAAATACAAGACAGAGATGGTGGAGGTCTCATTTATTTAGTTTTGCTTTAAGTTTAATAGGGAGCTCTCTGTGCCTCTGTTACACACCATGCTATCAAGAGAGGTTGAAAACAGCCTCAAGGGTTTCATCTTACACCATTCCAGAAAGGCTTGTCACAAAAGGAAGGTAAATAGGGATGTACGTGCTCAAAGGAAAGGGAGGATAAAAAAAAAATAGGTGAAAGAAAAAAACTTTGAGTTAATGACAGCTAAGTAACACACACATTGCATCTCACTGAGGATGGCCAAGAGGATGTGGGATGCACTTCAGCAAATGTAACTGCTACAATAATACATGTAAAATACACAACTGCATAACTGCTGGGCTAAGAGCATGCTGGAGAACTTGTTCAGATGGTAGTAAAAAAGTCTCTGCAACACACTCCTGCAGTGAACAGCAAGCACAGACAAGGATAAAGCCCCCAGTGTGATTTACTGGCCATTACAAGGTGCAATTCTGTGAGGTTTTCAAAGCCTCACAGGGATGTGTTCAAGCACTCAAATCACTTACCATATTTATAGACAACTAAACAAATGCCTCAAATACTCTATTATCCCCCAGATCGAAATAACTGGATGCTTATTAGGCACTCAACACCGTAATTATCCTTCATAATTAATGCTGATTTCCTTCAAAATAGGGTTTCAATAAGCCTCAAGGTGGGAACTGAATAATTTTATATCTGGAGCATTCTCTCAAATGTTTTTGAAGGAAACACTAAACATTCCTTTTGAGAAAAACATTATCTATTTCAGCATTTACACAGGATCTCAAATGCAATAAAAGAAAAGACTAAGCCAGGTACACTAATCCTTAAGACCCTGCCCATACATTATTACTCAAATCAAAACAGAGAGGTGGTATGAGTGGGACTGCTGTTTTACTTCTTTAAACCAGTAAGTCATTCAGTTTCCTTACAGCAAAGTCATTAGCAATGTTCATACTACCTGCAAAGACAGGATGTCAGTTCTGAAGTAGTCATCTTGCCAAACATGGAAATTCCTTCTCAAGGACTTCTTTACTAATTAATTACGGCTAATAAAATCTTTGCATCTTGTAGATAACACATAGTAGCTGTGTAAGCAAAGTGCAACTTATGCCAAGATTCACATTTAATCTTACAGAACAATTATTCTATGAAAGAAAGCACTGAAGCAGGATTTCTCATTTAGAGAAAATATTAAATTCTTTTTTGTGTTAAGCAATTTTATCACTAAAACTGGTAATAATGGCAATGCTGGCAATCTGAAACAGAAAATCTGCAAGCACCTAAACTAGAGAATTATTTTTCAGAACAGAAATATGCAGAGTTTTAGACCAGTTAAGAAAGAAGCTGTAGATTCTACAGCCCTCCTAGTAATAGACAAGAAAATTAATTTGTCATGTACTAAAAGTATGGAAATGGCCTGCAAAAGAAACACAGATTCTGGCCAACTTTGGCTATCACTAAATGAAAAGTTTCCCAAACTATCAGCTATAAATAAAGTAATCCTATTCCCAGCAGCTTTTGAGTCAGACTTTTTACCAATGGATGCAGTAAATAATATAGAAATATGTAGAAAATTACTCATTACGTAAAGTAAGAACCACATAAATGCATCAATTTGTCCACACATGCATCAACTTAATTAAAATAATGCAAGTGTATTGTGCAATTTTAAGTGTTTGCTGTATTTGCAATATTTGAATTTATTGCCTTCATTTAATTTTTATATAATGTTTGCAGTACTTTCTAAAATATGTCCTTTATGCTTTTTTCTATCATTCAGTATGTTGTTTGATACCTGTCATAATCTTTGAGGAAGGAAGAAGTAAGAATGTCATGACAGAGTTTGCAGAAAACTCTCTAGTTAGTATCTTGCCAATAATATGCAGCAACTGGAATCTGAAAGCTGCATATTTTATCTATAATTCTTCTAAAAAGTGTTTCAATTCTGAATACACTACACTAGCCCTTAATCTTTCTAACACTCCTCCTAAAAGTCCCTGTCAGCACATATAAAAACTTTTCCAAAGGTATGTGTAGCAGTGCGAAATTTGGTTTTCAATGTTTTATATACTTTGTAACATGTTCATATTGGTTTGTCTCAATCCCCCCCCCAAAACCCCTAATGGTGCGGCCTTGAGTCCCCTGGTGTCAATCATGTTGTAAGATCTAGAAAATTTTAGGGAAAAGGCCCTGGAATTCGTCTAGGTACATGAGTGGCACCTTCTTCCATCATTGTGTTAAGTTTCTGTGTTGGGCTACACCCCCCCTTCCCTGGTCATTGGTGCTGAGCTCCTTGTTGTTTGGGAACCGCCCCCCACACTTAAGTGGGGTGCTTTGCCCCTCCCGGTGCTCTTGCTCCGGGGGTTCAGCCTGTTCACTTGAGCTCCTGAACCCTCTGCCTCCCTGAACTGACACCTGCACGTGGGAGGAAATAAAGACCATCTAAACCTAGCAAGAGTCCGCTCTTTTCTTCCATGCCGCAATTCCACGCTTCAGCCTGAGATTCAGAACAGCAAACACCTGACATATAGAGTCCGAGGGGCAAGCTAGCCGGTGAAGCAGCCCCAAGAAAGCGGATCTCTATAGGTATGTCCATATAAATGAACCACTCATGGTCCAGCAGTCCTTTTGTCCTTATTGGATCCTTGTCACAGAACACTTAAGGCTCAGTCCAGCTCCGTGGTTAAAAAGTTACAAGTCTGTATTTCCTATCAGAGAAGCAGACAGCTCACTGACCTAATGTGGTCAAGTATTGAAGTGTAGTGAAGATCCATGAAGAGTCCCAAAAATAAACCTATCAAGACAAGCTTTTCAGTCCAAATCACGCCAGACTTTTGGTGATGCCTTCCCCTTCAGAACTTCCTTACTGCCTGGAGCCGATACCACCTCCTCCCCCACAAAGAGAGTTGCAAAGAAACCCAAGGTTACAACACACAATAAGCTGGCCCAAGCCAGATCACTGCCCACTTGATTTAGCTTAAATATGACTTTATGTTGGTAGGATATAGGGGCAAAAACAGTCAAAATTTCAGCCTAAAAATTTATGCAAAAATCTAATTCAAGGTCTGACTTGCATTATAAATATACCCCTACAGCCTGAAAACTTGCCTACTTCAAGGCAGAGACTCTTCTACAAAGGAAAAAAAATTAATTAAAAATATATCTAAGCAACACTCAACTATTGGATAGATACATAGTCACATAAAATAATATTACTAAAGGCAGGATCCTTTGTCTTCTCTTCAGAGCACACATGCCACACAGGCACTTCAAACAGCACGTCAGCTGTTTGATGACTAGCAAGTAACAGCTTTCTAATTGATAATTTATCATTACTGCAGTTTAGAATTAGAACTTAAAAAAAAAAAAAAAAGGCAGTGCTGGAATGTTACAAGTGCAAATTAGAATCAAAACTAACAAATGCTGTCAATCCTTCCTGGCCCGTCTGTCTACAATGCTAGCCATATATGCAAGAGGATATTCTGAGAAAGACACCAGTACAATTTCCTACAGTGTGAGGAAATCCCAAACCATCTTTTAAAAGCTTGCAAACGTGTCTGCTCATTACATAAGAAAATGAGGGGAACATAAATTGAGGCATAATATTATTCTTAGCAGATATAAAAATGAAAATAGCCCCATTATGTCTCTAGTGATTTGAGGAAGTTAAAACAGGATTTTTCCAGCTGTACATTTTTTTAAATTTTTAAATTTCTCAAGTCATAGTCATATTCTGCTAGAATGTATGTAAAATTTCTTAGAACATATTTTAGAAAATTGTACTGTAAGCTAATACATACATACATACATATTACAGAAGAATTGCCCATTGAACAGTTAAAAGCCTTTGAAAAATTATTATGAGTATTTAGCATGGCACATAGGCTGCCTGTTCAGATTTAGAGAACCAACTTTTAAAGACGCCCCAGAAACAAAAATGCTACCCTAAGAAGAAAATTATACAACCAAGCATTTTATTTATATTCATGGTTTGGAAGCAACATCGATGTGTACCATATGATGTCATGCTCAGCAGTAAAAACTCTGGGAAAGGAGAAGCAAGGGGTGTGGGGAACAAAGACACATCACTCTTCCCAAGCACCTGTTAAATGTCTGCTATTTTCACCCTATTTCACAGCCAAAGGGAATGAGTGAGAAGTGGGGGGGCTGGCATTTGGCTACTGGCTGGGGTCAACTCACCACAAATAATAAATTTCTTATAAGAAATGGAAGAGAGGACTTTCAGAGATCCTCTCAACTCTTCCCTAATCTTTCAAGGAGGGGACACATTAGAATAATGGAATCATTAAGGTTGGAAATACATCCAGGATCATCAAGTCCAAGCTCTGACCAAACATCACCATGCTCACTAAACGGTATCATGAAGTGCCATGTCTTACTCATTTTTTGAACACTTGCTCCCCCTTAGAACAGCAGCTAAGACTAATCTCTTGCTATTTCTTGAACAAATTAATCAGAATCCCGTTTCCAAACTGAAACTCACTAAGCGGCACAGTTCAGCAGTCCTCACCAGTTTCAAAGAAAGGAGCAGTTGTGTAAATGCCTGCCTGGTTTACAAAATATTTGAATGCAGGCAGGTAATCACAACTGTACAAAGTCATCTACTTATTCTCACAACTTCTCAGTAGCCAGTTTACAGCTGGAAAACTGGAATTTGCTTCACAATTCACCTGACAAATGCTTCAATCACCAATTTATCCTTCCACAAATCATCTATTCTTGTTGTAAGACCTATTTATGTTTAAGATTCAGGCCTGTAATATCAAATTCAGTCTGTTTTTTAGGCCAAACATCCAATGTGCCTTTGGGCAAACAAGAGTATCAGACGGCTCAGAGTAAATGCGTGCCTTAGAACAAATGACGGTAAAGTCTAGGGAAGTGTATAATTTATACCCATAAATTCTGCATACAATGAAAGGGGAGAGCCAGCAGCTTTTATATCCCTAAAATATCAACCTGGCAAAACATTCTGCACCTTCCTTTTAAAGTTATTTTTCTCTAGCACCCTCTAGATTTAACGAGACAGAAAAAGAACAACAGTTTTATTTCGCATCTCAGTGCTGCACTCAGCAACAGGCTGGCCACCAAACTCTAGTCCACGTTTATGTCCTGAATAAAGACAGAAAACACCAGCAGCCCTTTCTGCAATACTCAAACAATCCACATTGCTAATGAAGCCTAACTCTTTCTTGGCTTTACTCCAATCTAATGGATTTTCACTGAACTATATGCAGCTGTGTACATCATCAAGAGGAATATCCATATCTAGAATAAGCTGAAGAAACACCCAGCATAGGGATCTTTCACACCACTGGTTAATTCAGTGAGCACCATTACCACAGAACCATAGGGTGCTGCTACTGCTTCTTTCAATCACATTTTTAGCTATCTGTGCAGTGTTGGGGCGGCTTGACCCTGGCCAGCAGCCATGCTGCTGACTGCCCACACCCCACAGTGGGACAGGGGAGAAAACAGGATGAAGAAAAGAAAAGAAAAACCTTACAGGGTTGAGATACAGACTGTTTAACAGATGAAGAAAAGGAAAAATACCCTGCAAGAGAAGGAATGAAATGCTCACCACATCCCACAGGGTGGCCAATGCTACAAGCTCCAGTTTACTAATCTCTAAAAACCAGACATCTTGAAAGCAAAAAACCCACGCTTTCTTCTTCCTCTACCTCTGTTTTTATTTCTGAGCCATACACAGTACAGCACATCCCACTGGCCAGTCTGGGTCCACTGCCCAAGCTGTGTCCCTACACAGCCTCTGGCCCACCCCCTTGCCTACCTGCTGGCCAGGAGGGTGGAAGAAAGCTTTGAAGTGCAGGCCAGAAACAGCCAAAACATTGCTGTGCTATCAACTTTGTTTTATTCATAAATCTCAAGAACTTCGAATGTGATGAAAGTTAACTCCTAAATCTGGTATAGGAATGTGCTCACATTGGCATTGTGCAAAGAGGCAATCTAATTCCTCAGAGAGAGAGGTGAGCATAAAGAATGCCCTGACTGTGCATCCTCTTATGGGCTGTCCTTTCAATAAACACAGAATTGCTCCTTTCTGTGATGTGGTGAGGCATTTAAAAAAGCAAGAAAGGCTATATTTACAATGACTGACTGTTGCTTATAATGTAAGAAAAAGGAGGTGCATGACAAAACTTAATAGCTTAAGGTGAGAATAATACCAAGTAGAATGTCTTTCCTACAAAGAACATAACTGAATTTGGGAATTCAATGCCACAAGGTGCCAAAAAGACCAAAAGTTCAGGTATGCCTAGATGAATTAATGGACATCAAATACCTTGATAGCCTCTGAACTCAACAGCTTAGAAACAGATAATCAGTTATTTAAATCACAGATTACTAGAAGATAACATGAAAGTGAAGGTATAATTGGATTTGTCTTCCCTTTTCTTTCAGTAGATCACCTAAGCATGTCCTACTGGCTGCTAACGAGAGAGACACTAGACAAACGTTTTCTTTGAAAACAGAGCTACAGGATGAAATGACAACAGAGACTCAGGGGATTACAGTTTGGGATTTAGGAGTCTAATGTCTCTCAATCTGTTTCTGGGTGCCACTCTTGTTTCCTTCTTTTTTTAGTTCAGACATCAGCTGTTATATTCCTAACAAACATCCAGGTACATATTATAGGTCACTTGTTAAATTGCTTTTCATTATGTAAGCTTATCTGAGCTAGAGTAGATTTTGGTCTCAGTTCTCTCTTCAAACATTAATGTGCAATTCAGTTTAAGAAAATGTGTAGGCTAGAAAATGCTCAACACCAACTTCAACAATTGTTACTACAAACAATTTACAAGGAAAACAGTAAGCTGTTATTTGGAGTAATGAGGACTTCAATTTTCTATGGAGAAATTTTGTAGGAGGGAGAAAAGAAACCTGTTCAGCATACAAAACGCCCATATCAGCTAGAATTAATCCCACCTATAACAGCTCCCAAATAAAATTTATTTTGTAACTACCCAGTGAAAGACAACATGTGTCTTTCCTTCCCCCAACCACCTCCACACTGTTAGCAGCTCCTGTAAGTACATAACAGAAGAGGAATGAAACATGCAAGAACAAGGACCAGCCTGACCTCAGTTCAGTATTTATAAAGGATAACTTTTTCAGAGAAAGCACTGTAGGTCAACAGGACCTGCAGAAATATACACCAGCCTTTTATGAAGGATAAGTTTTCTACTAACTCTGTAAAAAAATATTTTACAACTATAAATGTTCTTCCTGAAAACAGAACAAACACTACGCAATAGAAAATTGAAAATTATACTGACAAGCAAGGGACTGCAACTACTTTAGAGGCAAAATTACAATCACTTTGATCACATAATCACGGAATGGGTAAGGCTGAAAGGGACCACAGTGAATTATCTGGTTCAACCTCTCTGCTCAAGCAGCCCCATCCCAGAGCACAAGGCACAGTGCAGACAGTTCTTGAGTATCTCCAGTGAAGGAGATTCCACAGCCTCCCAGGGCAACTTGTTCCAGTGCTCAATCATTTACACAGAGAAGTTCTTTCTCATGTACAGGAAGAACTTCCTGTGCATGAACGTCTCTCTGTTGACTCTTGTCCTAGTGCTTGGCACCTCCAAAAGGAGCCTTGATCCATCCTCTTGACACCCTCTCTTCAGTTATACACAATTACGAGGTTTCCTCTCACTTGTCTCTTCTTGAGGTTGAACAGGCCCAACTCTCCCAGCCACTCTTCGTAAGAGAGATGTTTCAGTCCTTTAATCATCTTCATAGCCCTCCACCAGACTGCTTCAGGAGCTTCAGGTTCAGCTTCAAACCAAGTTCTGTAAACACAGAACTGTCAGAATAAAACTTTGTGTTTTGACAATTTCTTGCCATCTCCCTGATTCAGTGGAAGTTGCAACCTAACCTCTTCCAAAGGGCAAGCTAGCTTTCAGAGAAAACCGAGGTCTAAGATGTAAACTAGTCTGTTTGTACAATACGTAAAGGCTCTAGCTGGCAGTTGGTCCGTATTCCCATATAAACGTGATGAGAGCTCCTCCAAATATCTACAAATATAATTACAAGATGATGCAAGTTTACTCTCCCCTGGCCAAAGCAAGTCAGATCCAAAGGAAGCAATTTTACTGCAGCATCTGCTGAAAAGCAGCATGTATTTAATCAGCCACCACCTAATTGTTACCATCAATGCTATCTTTAGATGAAGGACAGTTTGCATCTGACCTGATGGCTGGGTTAGTTTTCTTCCTCCTGCAACCTACCATGTGGGCATACATACCCCTTGTGGCACTGTCTCTGAAACTTCCAATATTTTTTCTAGTCACTGGCTAGACTCAAGTCAAGTCTATCCTCCGTAAAGTAACTAAGCCTGACTATTAGATTTCTTCTCTGCAGAAATTACATTACTGATTTCACTTCAACAATACTACTTTACAGTCCATTGTTTAAAAAGCTGTAAGACTCAAAGGGTCTACACCAATGTCAGTATTTTAAGAACAAAACCAAAACCTACATTCAGAACTCACAGAAGGTTTTAAGCAAAGGTATTATTTGAATTCCAATGATACACACCCCTGAAGCACCTGAAGTGCAAGCCTTAGGACGCTCAGGACGCTCCAAGACTGCCATGTGTTTTACAAGCAAAGCTGACACTTTACCACTACCAACCAAAACCAAGTAGTACCCGAGAGGGAAAAACACTCTATGTGAACACGTGCTTTTTTCGTTCTTCATTTCTCGTTCTCTACATTTATTAACACCAGCAGGGAGTACCGAAAGTACACTCGACAGCGGCGCGTTCCCCACTTGACCACTCCCGCCGGCGCCGTTCCCATAAGCGAAGCCCCGAAGGGGCTCGAGAGGAGCCCATGGCACCCGGGCCTTCAGGAGCGGCCTTGCATCACCCGCCGCGATGCGCGCCGGGGCTAGGGCACGGCCAGCAGCACTCCGCCGGCCCCGGCCCCGCTGCCAGCCCCGGGCACGCCGCCTGCCCTGCCCGCCGGAGGCGACGCGTGGCACCGGCCGGCGGCCCGGCTGCCCCCGAACGCCGCGCCCCGCCGGCAGCGCAGCGACGCCCCTGTCCCGGGGGCTGCGGGCAGAGACACGCGCAGCGGCGGCAGGACTCCCTCCCGCGCCTGGACAGGCCGGTCCCGGCGGTCCCTCTCCCCACCGGGGTGCCGGACCGCGGCTCCGCGCTGGCAGAGGCGCAGAGCGGCGCCCCACGCCGCACCCGCCCGACCCCCGCCCGCCGCGCACCTGCCTTACGGCCCGCCGGTTCCGCTGCCGCCAAGAGCCGGCGCGGTGCGACACTGCCGTACGGCGAGCGGGCGGGGCCGTGTCCGGCGCGGCCCGCGGGGCTCCGGTGCCCTCGGCGGGGCCGTGCCGGGGCTGTCCCGGGGCCGTCCCGGGGCTGTCCCGATGCCTTCCCGATGCCGCCGGCCCCCGCTGGGCCTCGCTGGCCCCCGCCCGAGTCTCACGCGCTCCGCCGAGCCGGCACCGCGCTCAGGCCCACCTCGGCTACAGGCCGCGCCTCCGCCGCGTTCCCTGTGCCAGAACGCGTCTCGCCGGGGTGTCGTGGCTGCTAAGCCCGGTGGCCCGCCCCAGTTATGCCCAGCGTGGAATATGCCTTGAAGGCAGCTCCCAGCAGGATTTCACAGAATCAATTACGTTGATAAAGACGTAATCTGCACCGAGTTCAACCTATGACCGAGCACCAACCACCTTGGTAACCTAAACCATGCTGCCAATTGACACGTCCAGTCTTGCGCACCTCCATGGCCGGTGACTCTTCACTTCCTGAGCAGCCCATTCCAGTGTCTAATCGCCGTTTGTGCCTAGACATTTTTCCTAATGTCCGAACTAAACTTCCCCTGGCACAGCTTGAGACTGTCCTCCTGTCGTGTCAGTAGCTGCCTGGGGGAAGATGCTGATTCCCACCTGGCTACACTCTCCTTTCAGGCAGTCACAGAGAGCAGTAAGATTCCTCCTGAGCCTCCTTTTCTCCAGGCTAAACCCCAGCTCCCTCAGGCTCTCCTCGTAACACTTTGTGCTTCTGTGTCTCGGGCTTTCCTGGATGTGGGTGTCCCTGAGCTCTTTAGCAGCTCATCCATCCCCTACACACTTAATTCTTGCCAAACCATGTGTGTACTTCAGTGTGTGCTTCTAGGGCTTTTCTACACTTACTTGTTCAGTTTTATGATTTTTGAAGCAAGCTTTTTTAATAAGTGGCCTATGTCCTCAGTTGTATTAATACTGTATATATGTGTAAGATGATGCTTTTCAATAAAGATATTATCTGCTGGATATTTAGTGGGCTAGAAGTGCTAGACATAGCATGGAATTAATTTTGTCAAATGCAGATGACTTGACATAGACTTAGTATGTGCCTCAAGAAAAAAATTCTCATTTTCTTCAGTATGTACTAATTCTGGAAGACATGACGTATGAAAGTGATAAAAAATATTGATAGAGAAGACTTTATCTTAAGAAAATTACATTCCTACTACATGGAAATCTATGTGTTCAACTTCTACATTTGCTTAAGAATCAATGGAATGACACAGGTTTCCATTTCGCCCTGAGATCTAATGAATTGTACTGTAAAAATGCCAGTGCTTCTCATTTATCAGTAAAGGGAGCATGAAAAGACCAGCTGAGGTGTAGATGTATATATACTAATGTAATGTTTAAAGTTACCTATAGTGAGATATACAAGGTGAGTACAATTTGATCCTATTTATGGACCTAGATGGACAGAAATGTAAATTGTGGGATCGGCTTAAGAGTAAGTTGCTTCTCGGGGAAAACAAATAGTTTTTCTTATTTCTTCTTGTATCATTTGTTTGATGTCCATATCTTTAATAATCCTTTGCTTATTCTCTTCTGTGTTGTACCAGATCTTTGACACTATTTCAATATTCATTAGTATCTAAATCTCCAGTTCACCCTCTTGTCCTTTGTTTGACTCTTGTGCCTCTTGCATATCCAATAAAAAGGTGTAAATAGTTTTTCTCCATCTTTGCATCAAATCCTTCTTGCATAGCCTCGTAAGTAGTTCTAATTCAAATTTGAGAAAAGAGTTTCAGTCAAGTAGGATCAATATTGTAGAATCTGAGAAGCAAGAAACACATCTGATAGTAAGTTTGCAAAATACCCTGGAAATTTACAGGAGTTAATTCACCACTGTACTCCTCACTTTACATGTTTGTTAACCAAGCAATATTGCATTCAGAGTCAAACCAGTGTTGTTCACCCGGAGAAAAATGGGTTCTCACAAGACCCAATCCCAGTTTATGGTCACTGTGAGTACTGCCAGCTGGTGACACTTGAATTGTTGTCTGCAAATGCATTATAATTTATGGACTATTGAACTGACTCTCTTTGTTTCATTTTAACAACTAAAAATTAATGCTTATTTGTGAACCATGAATTTTAGTTACTTGAATAGTACTTCAGATTCAGAAAATAAATAGATTAGTAATTAAAATAACCTTTACTTTGACAGTGGAAAACTTATTAGATCGCCGTCTTACAAAAAAAATCAACAAATTCAGCTTCTGTTGAGACTGTAAGATGAACCTAGCAGACATCCTTGAATCAGTATTAATCTCTGCTGTGATGAGAGTAACAAGCATTCAAAACTAGCTGCTCTCTGCAGATGTCACTGTTACCAGCACCGGGAGAAAAATCTTAAATCAATGTTATTATGTGACAATAATGCAGGTTCCTCAGAAAACATTCCAAATCTCTATTGCCTATGATTACAAAGTAATCATATCCTGCACTCTGCAACGCAATGCTAGCAAAAGTCAGTGCGTTGGAGGTGCTGTTATTCAAATGAGCTGTAATTCTTTACAGTCATCTTGTTCCCATAGATTTTAATACTTTATTTAAAAGTCACCGGGAGGAGGGGCTGACCTTGCTCGATGCCAGGTGCCCCCTGAAGCCACTCTATGACTCTCCCCTTCTCGGCTGGACAGGGCAGAGAAAATATAACAAAAGGCTTGTGGGTTGAGATCAGGACAGGGAGAGATCACTCAGCAATTACTGTCACAGGCAAATCAGATCCAACTTGGGGAAAAATTAGTTCAACTTATTACCAGTCAAAATCAGAGTAGAATAATGAGCTATAAAACCAAACCCTAAAAACACCTTTCCGTCATTGCTGCCTTCTTTCTGAGCTGAACTTGATTCCCTAATTATCTACTTCTGCTCCTGTCAGTTGTGCAGGGAAACAGGGAATCTGGCCTGCAGCCAGTTCATCACACATTGTCTCTGCTGCTCCTTCCTTTACAGGGGTTGGATTCCTCACATCCATCACCTGCTCCATCATGGGGTCTCTCCCACAGAAGACAGTCCTCCATGAATTTCTCCAAGGTGAGGCTTCCCCAGGGCTGCAGTTTTTCATCGAATGCTCCAGCATGTGGGCCTTCCACACTGCTCCAGGGTGGGATCCCCAATGAGACCACAAGTCTTTCCAGCAAACCTGCTCCAACGTGAGCTTCCCACAGGGTCATAGGCTCCTTTGGACATCCACCTGCTCTGGTGTGGTTTCCTCCTTGTGCTGCTCCACTGTGGACTTTTTTGGGTTGCAGGGGGATAGCTGGTCTGACACGCAGTCTGCATCATGGGCTGCTGGGCAATTTCTGCTCCGGTGCGTGGAGCACCTCCTTCCCCTCCTTCTTCACTGACGCTGGTGTCTTCAGAGCTTTTTGTCTCATGTTCTCACTCCTCTCTCCAGCTGCAGTTGCTGTTGCTCAGGTATTTTCTGTCTTCTTAAATCTGTTATCAAGAGGTGCTACCATGAACACTGACAGGCTCAGCCTTGGCCAGTAGTGGGTCCATCTTGGATCTGGCTGGCACTGGATCTGTCAGACACAGGAGAAGCTTCTGGCAGCTTCTCACAGAAGCCTAACCCTGTACTTCCCTCCCCCCCCCGCCCCAAAAATTGGGCCACACAATACAGTTGCACAGACATTATGAGTGGTCTGCAAGTTCTTAAAGCTGAATACACAGTGTATCATAAGCAAATACTGCTGAGAAATGTATAAGAAAATAGGCATCTACTGCTGCATTAAAATTCATAATTCAAATTTGTTCCTTGAGACCTGAGCCTTTTATAATGTCATGCAGGCTACATATATAATCTCCATTATTACTGGTTCTTATGCACTGCTCTCTGACTTCAATCTATTTATGTTATCTTTTACTGGATACGAATATACAGGGATACCTGGATTTAACACCCAGATGCTTTTCTTTAACACAGTGGGTTTTCAAAGCAGTCTTAAATTTTGTCCATAATTTGTTTTTCAAATTAATTAAGCGGTCTGATACTTCTTCTATGCTGGTGACTATCTATGTAGCCAGAATGGAAAACGTTCCTTGTTAGTCTCCATTTATTATTTGTTATTTCTTAAGTGTATTTAGAAGTGCAACAGAATTGCTGGCTTCACAATATGGATAAAGGGTATAGAAACACACACATTATCGTAATTTGACAGAATTCTTGAGTGGCAGTGGACAAATCTTCTTTGTTTCTTTTTTTCTTCCTTTCAGTTGCTGAGCCTAAGTTTAAACAGTTACAAGATTCCTAGTAATCCCCACCACTCCAATTTTAATTAGTGCTTATGGAATTAATCATGAATGAGTTTACATATATAGCAGTTGCATAAGGAAAATATTATAATTTTGCTTTATTTTTTTGTTTCAGAAAAGCCTTTTATTTGCTTTTTAAATAAACATGTCATAATCTAATAGAAAATTTAAACTACTATATCCAACAAGAAGCCTGAATGTAGAAAACATCATAGATATTTTAAAAATATTTCCCAATATTGATTTAGAAAAGAATTTTGGGAGTATTCTTTAGCCATAATGTTTCTGTACCTTGGTCATATGTCTAATCTGATTTATGCTTGCATAATTTCAAGACAAATGCTCTGTGTCATGTTTCTTGAATTTGCATTGACTTATTTCCCAGCTCTTTATCAGAGGAAAATGAAAAAGAAAGTGAACCAAATAAAAAGGTCTATTCATTTGGAACATGAAACAAGTAACGTTTCTTTTCTGAAAATCACCATATGCAATGGTTTAAAGATAGAATAGGAATAGGAATGGGAATGGGAATGGGAATGGGAATAG